>LNAC01000032.1:8305432-8316161 GCA_002007465.1 Ailurus styani | reverse complement strand
GAAGACAGCCCTTCAAAATCTATTTTTTTTAAAGCTACCAAAAGTTTACTGCGTTTGAGTCTTTGCATTAACTTCTTACTTAATAATATCTTTCACATAGCATTGCTTTCATAACTGCATTTGCTCCTCCACCTGGAATATACATATATACACACATGTACATATACATATACACATATACATGTACGTGTGTGTGTGTGTGTGTGTGTGTGCGTGTGTGTGTGTATTTAAGCAGACTCATAGGCTCCATGCCCAGTGTGGAGCCCACTGCCGGGCCTGAACTCACGACCCTGAGATCAAGACCTGAATTTNATACCCCAATTTTTCTATCCTGTGGTGTCCGAGCCAGACTCTACCCCTCCAGTGAAATCTTTTCTGATTTCTTCTAGTGGATATAATTTTAAACTTCTTCGAAATTCCAAAAGCCTTTGACTTACACCTCTATATTGTATTTATTATTCAATTTTGATCATAGTCATTCTTCCATGTCTTTGAGACATAACNGTGTGTGCGTGTGTGTGTGTATTTAAGCAGACTCATAGGCTCCATGCCCAGTGTGGAGCCCACTGCCGGGCCTGAACTCACGACCCTGAGATCAAGACCTGAATTTAAGACCTGAGATGAGATCAAGACTTGGACACTTAACCAACTGAGCCACATAGGCGTCCCCACCTGGAATATTTTCTTAGAAACTGCTAAATACCCCAATTTTTCCATCCTGTGGTGTCCAAGCCAGACTCTACCCCTCCAGTGAAATCTTTTCTGATTTCTTCTAGTGAATATAATTTTAAACTTCTTCGAAATTCCAAAAGCCTTTGACTTACACCTCTATATTGTATTTATTATTCAATTTTGATCATAGTCATTCTTCCATGTCTTTGAGACATAACTTCTATGTCTTTATTTTTTTTTAAAGATTTTATTTATTTATTTGACAGAGAGAAAGAGAGAGATTACAAGTAGGCAGAGAGGCAGGCAGAGAGAGAGAGGAGGGAGCAGGCTCCCTGCCGAGCAGGGAGCCCGATGTGGGCCTTGATCCCAGGACGCTGAGATCATGACCTGAGCCGAAGGCAGAGGCTTTAACCCACTGAGCCACCTAGGCGCACAACTTCTATGTCTTTAAAGACAAGTGTCATACAATAAGCTTTATATTTCTTTGTGTTTCACATACCACCTTTTTAAATTTTTCGTAAAGATCTTCTTTATTTATTAGTCAAAGAGAGAGAGCACAAACAGGGGGAGCAGCAGGCAGACGGAGAAGCGGGCTCCCCGCTGAGCAGGGAGCCTCATGCAGGACTCGATCCCAGGACCCTGGGATCATGATTTGAACCAAAGGCAGACACTTTACCAACTGAGTCACCCAGGCGTCCCTACATACCACCTTTTAAATATAGATGTTCAGAAACTAAGGATTCATCTCGGTATTTCTCTGAAAATTTTTTTCGGGAAAATTCTTCCTAATCCCTTTGGATCTTCTTCAGATGGGATGGCTTTTAGTGCCTTTTCCTCATCCTGCTCATTCTTATTCTGGAAACATGCCACATTGGCAATGCCCCTATAAAAGTGTGGCCCAGAACGAATAGAATCTTTTTGGTGGGTTTAATCAATGCAGAATGTGAGGAGGCTATATCGTTTCTCCTGTAATTTGGATACTATATATATTATATTGCAGCCTAATAATATCTTGATGTTNCTAATAATATGTTGATGTTTTCAGCAGCTTGCAGTTAACTAAAATCATACTTGAGAGCAGTATGGTCTTTGCTTTGAATCGTATTTCTGGCTCAGCAGCATGGTTCCAGGGAACAGAATTACAACACNTTTCAGCAGCTTGCAGTTAACTAAAATCATACTTGAGAGCAGTATGGTCTTTGCTTTGAATCATATTTCTGGCTCAGCAGCATGGTTCCAGGGAACAGAATTACAACACTTTGGGGACAAGAAACGCAGATAGTGCAGTCAACATTGATATGAAGGGAATTATTCCCTTCTTTCCACAGAATGCTGAATCCTGCATATATGTTTCTATACACCCATTCTTCTTTAAGTTATCCTATCATTTATGCCATATGACACTTGGCCTAAGGATACATTCGCATAGTATTAAAGGCTTGCAAAATGAAAGAATTATGGCAAATTACCATACCCATACTTTTGATCCACCAGATGGAAAAGGTAAAGTATTTCCCACCTTTGCTAAGTACTACCTGAATATTGGCTCTGTTGAAAAGGTCTTTCCTATTTCTGGATACAGCACATTCCTAGCAGGAGTGCATCCTCATAAATTCCAAAGGATCTTTAAGGTTCTAAGTTTGTCTTTTTTTTTTAAGATTTAAAAAAAAAGTTTTTTGACACAGAGATAGAGAGAGCAAGCACAAGCAGGGGGAGGGGCAGAAGGAGAGGGAGAAGCAGGCTCCCCACTGAGCACGGAGCCCGATGTAGGGCTCAATCCCAGGACCCTGGTATCATGACCTGAGCTGAAGGCAGATGCTTAACTGACTGAGCCACCCAGGCATCTCTAAGTTGTCTTTTTGAAGAATAATTTCTCCTCTGAGTTTCTCCCCCCAATTTTTATTGGCATTATGTTGGTAGAGCAGAAAGAAGGAAAATAGATATCATAGCTAACAGTGCCCTGGAGGAAAGGGAGAGGCTCTACAGAATATGTCACTTAATCCTCACTACAAATCTGAGAGGTGGGTATGACTGCCTTTATATTATAATCTAAGGAATTGAGGTTGAGAAATGAAGTGGCTTGCTCAAGATAATGCAACCAGTAACCGGATGATTGGACTCATATTTAAACTCAGCTTTTACTGACATCAAATCCATCCCCTTTCCACCATTCCCTTCTCTTATAAATTATAAATGGATGAATTCTAGTCCTATCGGTTATACTAATTTAACCTTGAATATTGTACTCATAATTAAAGATGTTATAGCTTTTGCCAAAATATATATTTGAGAAAATGAAATATGATGCAAATTTACAACTGAAGGTATAGGTTGCTCAACAGATAAAACTGAAGTTCTGTACTGTAGCTGGTGAGATAAGGCATTTATTCACTCAACACTGACTCAACACAATTTACTGGAGTGCCTGATAAAGCACAAACTTTTTTTCAGATTCCATTTTTGTTTATTAACACCAGAAATAATACATTTTAATAGTGGCTACATTTACTAAGCATCCACTATATGCCAGGCACTGTATTTGGCCCTTCACAAAACATAATCACAAATCTTCACAATATCCTCAAAAGTAGTTCTTAATCACTGGCATTTTGAAAATAAGCAAACAGAGAGGTTATCTGTCCAAGGTCACACTTGAGAAGCAGTTAAATTCAGTTTTGGCCTGAATCTAAAGTCCCTGATCTTTCTAGAATTCCATGATATTTTCACCCTAACTGCATAAAGCATTCAATGTCTGACAAGTTTTGGACAAATTCTCCTTCCACATTTATCCTTTGTAAAAAAAAGAGTACTGGATTGAAGGGTCAGGAGCCTCAACTGCTAGACGGGTTCTCTCATTTAATACTCACAAGACCCGAGGTCACTTATTGTCTTAAGGCCTCAATTACCTCCCCTAACTTTATCTAGAAAATTTATACGACCACTTCCAGATCTGAATGACAACAAACTTCTGGAACAAAGACCTCATCATTAATGCAATTATTGATTAATATTCTCAGTAATTCTAGAGGTTATTTATAGGACATTTTTCTACTTTTCTATAGGTTAAAAAAAGAATAACATAAAAATGCAAATATGCCAATATGTATTCTTTTTTTCTTCAGCAACATAAAGTATTCATGCACAAATACTTCCCAAATAACCTCACGTTAATAGGCTACTCATGAATTTTTATGGTTTTGTATTACATATATATATGTGTGTGTGTATATATATATATATCACAAAAATACACACAAAAAAATCTCTTTAAACCAAAACAGTCCCAAATATCTATAGTCACGAAATTCACAGTTAACATTTCATCTTCCACCTCCCACGTCCGCCCCTGCCACCTGCCTCTAACTGTCACTGGGATTACAAAACTCAACTAGAGCCCTAACAGTGTGCTGTTCTCTGAAGTACTTGAAAGACATTTATCTCCAGTGCAGTATAAATAATACAAATGGTTGTACTTCAAGAATCACTCGAGACCAACTCCTGAGACCTTGTCTGAGAAACAGAGAAAGAACAAAGTCTACCATCAAGAAATCTCACTATTTCACAGGCAATTATACATGACCTCCTGTCATTGAACAATTACATCAGAGGCCTGGAGAGGGATGATGACATATATACAGAACTTGCGTTATTAGCCAAATTTAGAGCAGACCAGACTGCATAGAAAAAAGTGCTCTTCTGTTGCACATGCACTTATGAAAAATAGCCAGAAAAAAATTTAATATAATGGAAAGAATACTAATCCCCATGAATCTGGAGGCCTGACTGCCAGTTCTTTCTCTGATGTCAAAATTATGGTCTTAAAGTTATGCAATTACTTGGTCTAATTATTTTTACTGCACCTGTAGAACCCTACATAAACACAGAAGCCATGCCATGCACAAGATACAAAATCAGTAATCAAGGGATAGCTCCTACTTGAAAATAGAGAAGGGCCACTGGACCTCTATTATTTCTAATGACAACTAGCTGCCCTGAATAGACTGAAACCCAAGGAACAGAATCCATTCCTCTGTTTACCACACCATGCACTAAAATGCTAAGCCATATCCAAATCTGTAAGTTAAAGGGGTCTCCCCTAATTTAAAATTTGAGATTTTGATGAGATACAAAAACCAGTATTTCATAAGAACTGTAACATTTCTCAACATCTTTATAATTGCCATCATCAGGGAGGATGATGAAAGGGCAACGAGCGAAAGAAACAGAAATATCCAAACGGAGCTTCTAATTTCAGAGAAGTTATCAACATATTGCTAGAACAGGGCACTAACTGGTTCACCTGTTAACTGGTTTGGTTCACCAAAACATGGGTTCAATACATTTCAAGTGGATTTCAAGAGGAATACAAAGCTTCTTTCCTGAAAGCCTTTAGATTAGTAATGTAATGCTCCCAGCATACCTCAGGCTTTCTCAGCATTGCTAGTGCTATTTTCCATAGAGGACAGGAGAGGTCAAAAGAATGTAAATAATGAATTCTAATAACATTTTTCATCTCCTTAACTCTAATTGACCATCCATGTCCATCTTCAAAAGATGGGACAGAGGGACAGAAAAGAAACAAAATGAGAAGAAAGCAAATGGTGGGACGCTAGATCATTATAAACCAACCAGAAAAAGAAGGGGGAAAAAGCATAATAGACCCAGGATTTTTTTTTTTCCTTTCAGTTCTGCCACCTGTAGACTATAGATACCCCAGCAGGAAAACTAGCAGCAGTTTGTTCTTTTGGCAAAGTCCTACTATCACAGAAGGAGACAGGATGGCTTGATGGATAAAATTCTTGAGATAGGACCTATATACTCATAATATCCTATGTCAATATTTTAAGATTATGCTGTATGCTGCATTAAAGTGTTTCTTTGATTCTGGGAGAGATACATTTTTAAAAATCTGTATTTTCCCATAGAGGTTACTTTTTTAAGGTACGATTTTTTCTTCTTCTTTTTTTTTTAAAAGATTTTATTTATTTATTTGACAGAGAGAGAGAGAGAGAGAGAGAGAGAGAGAGAGAGAGAGAGAGAGAGAGATTACAAGTAGGCAGAGAGGCAGGCAGAGAGACAGGGAGAGGAGGAAGCAGGCTCCTCGCTGAGCAGGGAGCCCGATGCGGGCCTCGATCCCAGGACGCTGAGATCATGACCTGAGCCAAAAGCAGAGGCTTTAACCCACTGAGGCACCCAGGCACCCTTTTTTTCTTCTTCTAAGGTACAATTTTCTTTAAGGATTTTGTGAAGACATATATGTATAGTTTCTGTAGTACATATTATAACATCTATAAGCAAAGTCTCTATGATTCCTTCCATTTTGAAACCTGACTTCGAACTCTTGTCTCCTTTTTGTTTTTTCCTCAATGTTCTGTACTTGCCTCATGTATTTTGTTTTAAAAAGATTCTCTTCATTATTACTAGTGACCTAGGCTAAGGAAAATTTATTAATTCCTGAGGGTTGCTGTATTTGGTGAGCAAGGACTACAATTTAAAACTCACTTTTACTCTATAGTTCCTAAGATCAATGACGGAGTGAGAGTTCAGTCATTTATGGAGGCAGATTTCAAGTCTTCATTTTTAGGTAATTTTGTCATAATGATGTCTTCAGTCTGGGTTTCTTGAGAAATTTAATGTTTAAATTGCTTGATTTAGTACTTCACATAGGGTCTCTCACTGGGAAGTTCTCAATAACTTCCATGTAATGACTGAATTTCAATCAATCTGAAATATTTTATCATTAATAAATATGAACAGTAGGTATATATAATTTCCTTCAAGCTGTGAGCTAATGATTTTGTATTTATCAGGATACATACGTGTGTGTTACTATATATAACCCTCTTATGCACACATCTAGTCCTTGCTGCTCCTGCTACCCTGCACGCGCGTCCTTCATGGCACCTTGCTACTTCGCTACAAGTGTCCTACATAAAACTTGGTTGAGTGTATCTTACTTACACGAAGGAAAGAGACTGTACCAGATATATCTATGAAATAATATGAGCCAATTTGATGATGATGTGTGTGTGTGTGTACACATGTGTGTTATCTGTTTCTCTTTTTAACACCGTGTTAATAAATTTTGAACCAGCTCATTACTCAGATACAGAATTTTGGGTAAAGTCAATAAACGGAAAATGATAGAAGGGATGAAGAAGGCAAAGATCTCTTTTTTTTTCTTTCATAGTACGTTGTACCGAACCTAGCACATGGTTGGTGTTCAAGAATGTTGGTTGAAGAAAAGATCTAAGGAGAGCAAAGAGAGAAAGGAAGGACAAGATGGAGAAAGACAGGAATGACAGAAAGAAGGCAGGCAGGCACAGAAAAAGTAAAAATAAATTTTTCCAGAACATAAAACGTGTTACTTTTCAGGAGGCTAAAAATGTAACTAACCACATATGAACAGTATGAAGGGTACATGTTGGAATTTAAGGAGAAAGGTAGTATGTCACTTCAGAGGCTAAGCCCTATTTTAAAATTGTCAAAGGGTCTCTAAACTTGACAAGAGTGGAAACAATACTGGCTCTGTCACAAAGTAACTGTGTGAACTTGAACAAATATTTCTCCTTATTTGAGCTTTACCTTCTAAACTTGTAAAATAGGAAAAATTATGACCTGTTCTGTTGTTTTCAAAGTATGAAGATCAAACAAAATGATACATGTGATTAACATCCATGATAATATATATAATCAGATAAAATATTTGGCACCTGAAAAACACAAAATATCATGATATAGTTTCAAATTTTTCAAGGAAGGGATGGCTACCTATGTTTAACACATTGCCATTTTATAATTCCCACCTAAAGTGTCACATTGAAATACTAACATCCAGAGAGTCTGGGCCAAAAACTGATCCTTGCAATCAGCTCAAGTCCAGTGAAACACTGTGAATTATTTCTACATTACAATTTCACATACAGAACATTAAATATTTTTTGATAAGTCAAGAGTAAAGAACAAGTTATGAGTTCTTTACCACTTTTAGCTTTAAATTCTAATCCTTATTGTTATAATGCTAGAAATAAGGCTTAAGCCACCATAGTAAATGAGAGAGAGGTTTAGCTGAAGCTTTAAACTGCTGAGAAGTTGGCATGGCCTTAGTAGACACTGTGCCCATGTTTTGTTCTCATTCAATGTGGCTGATACTTACAAGCTCCAAGTGCACAAGGGTACCCTGACAGGAGGTACCTGGAATACTGGTGGTATCTGTTTGCAATCACAGAACACCCTTTTCACCTTCAAGGTTGTACTTGGTATCAAGCCCTGAGCTGCAGCCTGCCATGGTTCTAGGTTGCTATCTCCAAGATACCCTTGGCACTGAGTTAATATTAAGCCCATATCCTTGATATTTTCTGTGGAAAGTAAGATCACTGCAGACTTTTTGCCATTGGCAGGGTCAAGTCTCTTGCAGATCTAGAATTTCCAGACAACGAATAGCTAGTGATAAGCCAATGATTTGGGTCTTTAACATGATGTAGATTGTTCCTATTTTTCCTCCTACTAAATGCTTTACAGACAATTCGATTTCTAGAGAAATAGGTTTCAGTTCAGTCTAAGAATCTTCTAACCATCTGTCAGAAGATGGAATGCAACACCTCAGGACGTATCCCCAAGCTGATCCCGTTTAACTGGCAGCAGGAGAGTTTTGCCAGTGAACCTGCATGGAGGATTTAGCATTGCTCCAGATCCTGTCTTCATCCCCATTTAAGGTCTTGTATAACTTTGGGAGCTCAATCCTCTAATTCTATGGGCAACGCTCTGTGAGAAGCAGGGATTACCTTACTCACTAAGTTCCACAATTGCTTCACTGCCAAAATCGATAATTATGTAGTAGTAATGGTTATGCAATCAAGAAGTTCATTTGTCATACCAACAATACGGGGCATGCATTCAATTAAAACATATACTCAGGGTAATTCTTAAATATTAAATGTTGATGGATTTTGTGTTTTACCCTCTGTCCCATTAATGTTTCAATGTAAGCAAGTGGATGACTGGACAAAAATAATCTATTTAGAAAGTGGGCTCCAGCAATGACACTTTCACAGTGGAGCTGAATGGACAAAAGCAAAAGTCTAAGCACCTAAGGGACACTTTTTAAAGAGAAAAATTAATTATTTATTTGGAAAGACTATAAGAGACACCCATTCTTTTAATAATATATGTATTTGAATGTATAACATTCATGTAATTTTAAAGGGACAACAAATGACTTCATTTAAAAAGCTTTTCTTCTCTTACTGAAGAACAGTTAGTCACCCTCAACATAATGAGCCATGAGATGAATAGGGAATCAGGGCAAACACAGCCCCAAAAGCTTCCAGATAACAAACCTGACCTAGAAAAACACAGACAGAGGATAACTTGCGAGCCTTGGAGCCAGGCTGCCAAGTTTCAATCTCAGTGCTATTGCTTAGCCAGGTTGTGTGAACCTTGGCGAAAGTGTGCAACCCCTTTGCACCCTAGTTTTTCATCGATAAAATCAAGATTAGAATGTAATTCATGGAGTATTGAAAGATTAAATGCATTTACATATGGAAACTTAGAGCAGTGTCTGGCACAAAGTAAATGCTCCATTTTATTATTATTATTATTATTATTATATGCAACTTGTATGAATAAAGAAAATAACATTTGTGCACATGCTATCTGTACTGAAGGGAGATATTTACATTTACTAAATATATTATTACCAACCTAAGACTTTAAAGAAAATATACCAAGTTGTAGCAGTCAAGATGACAGTGATAATGGCATAAGAAATTATAATCATAGGTAGATTAATTTCATATATTAAAGAGTCCTGGATATAACAGGCAGTGAAAAGGGACATTCTGCCAAAACCCCTCACTCCATTCATTGCAGAGGGGTGATTTCTCTGAAAACCAATCAAAACTTCCTAACTGAAAGTTCTCTTCAGCCTTAAATGTCTACATAAATTTCTTTTCTACCACCTCATACTAATAATACAAAAAGTTAATGCTGAGAGTTTTTCTGCTTTGCTCCTTCATGAAGTCATAGATTCCATACCATTTCTCCACAGACTGTCTTAGTTTAATAATCATTACAAAGAAATTATCTTTCTAATGTGTGTAAAATAATACTCACTGGGGTAAAGAATAAATATAATTTTTTTTTAGAATAGAAATGCTTACTAAGTAAAGGAAGGAATTAGTATTTTTTGGTAGGACTTATTTTACTTATTGTTTTGCTTTAGTAACAAGAAAAACACATAGCCTACAATTTGTTAGCAAATATCAAATAACAAAATGCAACCGTGAATATGTATTTACATTTCTCATATTGAAAAAAGTGATCTTGGTGAACAGTTGCTCAAGACCAATTAAGAGGATCTTTAGATTTGATATGATGGCAGGAAAAAAGTAAGAGCTGGGAAAATTGTTGCCATTGGACAAAACCTCTGGATTAATTTTACCTAACTTGTAAAGCACTAGTGACCATATTTATGCCTCTGGTTGTAAAGGCCCAAAACATGCTTTAAAAATGTTTATGTCAAGCTAAAGCTTATTCTCATGGTTAAGATAGGCCTCTGACTCTACAGAAATGGCTTCTGGCTTATAAAAGGTGGGCAGTTTTGTAGGGAAGTAAGCAGCCTCCTCCCACCCCCAAGCTATCTCCTTTTCCTACCCAGGATAAGGATCTGATCTGGCTGGTTCTGTCTATGGCTCCTGAACCAGGCGGGTGCCACATACCACTAAGTTTGTGAACACAATTCCTGAAGGCTGAAACAAGGTCCTGGTGTGAAAGAACTATGCTGTGATAAGAAATGAGGTTCTGGGGGCACCTGGGGGGCTCAGGCCGTGAAGCATTTGCCTTCGGCTCAGGTCATGATCCCAGGGTCCTGGGATGGAGTCCTGCATCGGGCTCCCTGCTCTGCAGAGAGCCTGTTTCTCCCTCTGCCTGCTGCTCCCCCTGCTTGTGCTCTCTCTTTCTCTGTCAAATAAATAAAATTTTAAGGAAGGAAGGAAGGAAGGAAGGAAGGAAGGAAGGAAGGAAGGAAGGAAAGAAAGAAGGAAGGAAGGAAGGGATG
>LNAC01000032.1:8056690-8305401 GCA_002007465.1 Ailurus styani | reverse complement strand
AGGGAGGGAGGGAAGGAAGAGAGAGAGAGAAAAGAAGGAAGGAAGGAAGGAGGGAGGGAGGGAGGGAAGGAAGGAAGGAAGGGAGGAAGGAAGAAAAATAAATTCAAATAAATAAATAAATAAATAAATAAATAAATAAATGAATAAGGTTCTCAGGCCTGGCAGCCCATGGCACTGACGGTGTCACTGAGGGCTGAGTGCCCCCCTAGGCAGCAGGGGACCAAGGAGAGCTGGCTTCAGATACGTTCGTTGTATTTGCTCCTGTGTGTCCACATCATGACTGCCAACAAGATTCTTCCTTTGGTTTCTTATAGGAGCAATTCAATCCTCCCTTTATGACAGTATGCCAAGCTGTAAATTATCTCTTTATTTATAATTGGTACTTCTGAAGTCCATGACTACTATTTGGAGGGAAATATTTGGGGATGTTGACTATATCAAGTTTTGGTAGGACTAAAATGCCCTTTAAAAGTAATTCTATCAATTTTCCTAGTTTAAAAGTACAAACCATCATAACACATTTTTTCCCCATCAAAAAGGGTAGACTTTTGCACATTAGGATTTTAGCAAATGATGCTTTTCTTGTCTTATCCTCGAAACCCAATTTTGCATCTCTCTCTTCCTTAACCTATTTTAATACCAAATTAATTTTCTTCCTTGTCATTTTTAATCCTTGGTCTTAATTACTACCTTAGTGTGGTTGCCACTTAGATTTTTCTTCTCAAATCCAAAATACATTTCATTTAATAAATTTTATTTAATCATTAGATTTACTGTCAGTAGCTCTTCCTGGAGCTGAGTTATATACCCCTGATATGTATATTTGTATTTCTCTATATCCGTATCATATATCCATCCACTCATTCACTCCCCCACCCATATGACAACTCATCTAAACTACAGGGAATTGGCACCACGTGGCAATCTCGTGTAATTTACTTCACATTTTTCTGAAACACAGGTATATCGCTGTAGGAGAGATAAGGTACTTAACTGTTTACATCGAAGCTTAAAGCACATTTTCCCACATTTGTTATAATTTTCAGCCAAACTGACTTGTTTAAGGCAGAGTTAACATTTGCCCCTTATTTCTCGACACTGAGAGATTTTACTCTAAGACTGCTTTCATGTCACTTCATCAGTTAAGCTTATTATCATTTGGTCTCCATGGGCTAGTTTCCACTCTCACCTAATACCACTCTTTTCTGGGCGCCTGGCTGGCTCAGTGGGTTAAAGCCTCTGCCTTCGGCTCAGGTCACGATCTCAGGGTCCTGGGATCGAGCCCCGCATTGGGCTCCCTGCTCGGCAAGGAGCCTGCTTCCTCCTCTCTCTCTGCCTGTCTCTCTGCCTACTTGTGATCTCTCTCTCTCTCTGTGTGTCAAATAAATAAGTAAAAAATCTTAAAAAAAATACCACTCTTTTCTTTGTAGTATTTTCCAAGTATGTCTGAATCGTTATTGATGGAATTCTTTATTTAAGGTCTATTCCATTACCAAATTATAAACCCGACTAGGGTGAAGAAAATGTCCATCTTGTTTACTGTATACCTGCAGCACCTACACAGTGCTTAGTATACATAAGTTTCAGTAATGTTTTGTTGCAGTGGTGAGTGGATGAGGTTGAAGTCATTTCTCACAGGTGGCATATTATTATTATTATTATTTTAAAGATGTTATTTATTTATTTGACAGAGGGAGAGCACAAGCAGGAAGAGCAGCTGAGGGAGAAGCAGACTCCCCACTAAGCAGGGAACCCAATGTGGGGCTCGACCCAGGACCCTGAGATCATGATCTGGGCCGAAGGCAGACACTTAACCGACTGAGCCACCCAGGCACTCCGGCATATTATTATTATTATTATTATTATTATTATTATTATTATTATTATTATTAGCAGAAGCAGGGTGCATGTGTCATTCCTGCAGTTTTCTTCTGTTTGGTGTGTTTGGGTAATTATGAAAATTGTTTTACTCTTAGGGCTGCAGTTTCAAAGGAGGAAAACAATTCAAATGTGCAAAGTGTTCTGCAAATGTTTAACTCCAACGTGGGAAGGGTATCAGAATTGTTACAACAGTAACTTAAAGTGAGATAGAGCTCTGTGAGTCTGGTAGGGCACTCCGGGGCACTGCTTTGCTATTCAATTTCCAGAAAGAAAATGCTTCAATCAATGAATGTGTTGATGGCTTACCATATATAATGCATGGTACTTGGCTTTATCATATGCACCAAAAAGTACCCTACTTCAAACTAATTATAATCTGACTGGGAAGTTATAGCAATGCTAACTATAGGAAGAGCTAATGAGAAAAAAAATTAAATGGTAAGTATGAGGGCAAATGATTGGTATTTCAGGCATTCAGAGAAGGCCTACCAACAGAAGTCTTTAGAAATTGTGTAAGACTGATGATTCACAGACCTGTACCCCTGAAACAAATAATACATTATATTTTAATAAAAATAAAATAAAATAAATAAAAGAATACCAAAAAGAAGAAGAAGAAGAAGTCTTTAGAAACAGACTGGAGTCTGAGAACAGGCCATTTCGATGGGCAGAGAAGAGGGAGACAAGTATTCAAGATAGCAAAAAAGTTATGTGGGCAAAGATGTGGAGAAAGGGATCGCCAAAATTTGTTCAGGCTATGAGTGGAACAATGCAGCTAAAAGTAAAGGGTTCACCCCGGGAGAAGCAGTGAGATGGCTTATAGTGGTAGATGGAGCCACAAAGTGAAACTATAAGTGAGAGGCTGAGGAGAACGGGGTATTTTTTGTCAGTTTCCCTGAAGCCACTGACAGGTGGCATAATGATAGCAACATAAAATATTCAATGACGATAATATCTTAATACCGCACAGCATTTTGTTGCAAAGTAATTTCATCTATTATTCACAGAAGAAATTTTTTTTCCTCCTTTTGCAGAGATGTCACTGCACATCAATACATGCAAATGAGCTGGCTGTTTCCTTGCAGAGCTATGATTGCAAGCTTGCTCCATCTTCTGCCCTGGCAGGTTGCAAGAGTTGTCAGAGTGAGGAGACAGAGGCTGGGGGAGGGGTGAGTGGTTGGCCTGTGCTCCTGCAGGAGGGCAAGGCTAAGAACCACGTGAACCAGTATGGGCTACACCAAGAGGGGACCACTTACAGTCCTTATAACTTTTAGAAAGCCCCTTTTCATTGAAGGCAAGTATGAACTACTAATCACAACCTACAGACATTGAAACATGAAGCTGATCACACACCTAGGATTGGTTTTAAGATGGCAGAATACACCGATTTTTCTCATTGCTTCATTTTGCGAAGGGCTCTTGCTGCTGCCTTAATTTGCAGGTGCTTAAAAATCAAATCATATTTTAACTGTTGGGTTATATACAACTCCAGAGCCTCTTATGGTCACCTGTTTCTAAGAATCAGATGGTTAACTTAGAGATTCTTCACTGCTGTCTTTCCATTGATGATATTTTGAAGGAGTCTGCAACCCTTCTGCTTTCTGGCACTGCCTTTTACAATTCTCGTTAACATTTATTTTATTCAAATACAGTAATCCTCACTTCAACCGTGAATAACGGACTCCCACTCCCACATACTGTACACAGTGTTAGCATAATAGCTTTAAAGTGCTCCAGAGATTTTACACAAAAGTCTTTTGAAATTATGCTCAAACTGAAGAATATATCTTTCTTCTTCCTATCAGTTTATCTTTTTCTCTCAGGAGAATTTTTTCTTTTATGAAAAGGTTCCCAAAATGAAATGCTTCTCTCGCTTTCCCGAGAGACTGTGATCTACCTTAAACACAAGAGAACACAGCAAGAGAACTGCAAAGCATCCAAGATTGTAATCCATTCAAGTCTATTGTTTTTTTTTAAGTTCGTGCCTTGTTAAATCAGAACCATAGACAAAGAAGCAATGCATACCCTATGGGAGAAATAGCTGTTGGTCTCAAGCAAAACCGCTACCCAGCCTTATGATGAGTGGAAAAAGTTTAAGTCTGTTTTTATGGAGTGAAATCGCAATTTTTCTTTCTCTTCTTTTTTTTTCTTACTGTTCTGACTTTTTTTCAGTTGTGGAAAAAAACTTGTATGTATAGTCCATGCTACTCAGTAACTGGTCTCTGTCAAGAAAATTACTTGTTTGGGTGCTCCTTTCACTAGGTGAAATAGAAAAAAATTTGTTTTGATGCCATAAAGAAATAAGAACCTAAGTGTTCAGACTGTATACACTTTCGGGGAATAGTAAGATCACGATGGGACATGCAAGATGACCCACTGAGTTCCAGGATTCCTTCCAGGTACCACTGGGGAATTCTCTGGTATGAGAACCCACATCCAATCCAAGAGAATTCAATCTTACTGGTTTTATACAAAAGGCTTCAAGATTGAGATATTTTTTGGCAAAAAAGAAAAGAAAAATGTCTGCTTAAAAATAAAAGTTTCAAAAACACTGGTCTTCACTTTATTTTATTCCATTTTTCTTTTTCTCATCAAATGTTCACCATTCTTTAATTTCCAGATCATGTTTTATCTTAAACAAGGCCTTCTCTGACCATTCTAGCAAATCATTCCTTGTCCAATGTACTCGGTGTTTAACTCTCTCAGTTTCACCTAATGACACTGTGTCTTGTATTTGTATTAAATCACCCAAAAGTCTTTCTTCACCAACTGCCTTATAAGCCTGTGACACACCAAGAAAATGGTTGGTTTTACTTTGTGTGCTTCTTGCCACAGAGTACTAAAGACAGCTCTTCTTCTAGAAATGAGGCAACTAGGGAAGAGGGACAACTCTCCCTTGCCCCCTGCTGTCCAACGCTGTGACAAAGACGTCACGGTGCCTTCTGATCACTTCATTCCAGGGCCACAGAGGAGGGCCCACCACAGTCAAAATGGCGGTATAAGAGACTGTGCGGTATGACCATCCCACCCCAGCCCACCCAGCAGGTATGTCTCTCCAGGCTATGGGGTCGAGACAGCCGTGTGAGGTATCTACAAGACAACACAGATGTGTTGGGGGGGTGTGTGTGGAGGGGGGAAGGCAAGGATCTCAGCATGCCACCCCCAGATATGCTGCATAAATTTTATCTAGACCAATGCCAACCAAAGTTAAGGGCTTTTTCACAATTTATCCTCCATTCTGTCATACCTGTAACACTCCCTGTCATCCGAATAAAGAAATTATCTTGATAAAAGAGGATAATGTGTCCCTTGCTCCTCCTCTCTTCCCTAGAGTCAGTAAAGAATGCCCTCTTGCTTCCTGGTCTTTTTTAGGCACACAAGTATGGAGTTGCATAAAGGAAGTACAGGACGCTAAACCAGAAGGCGTAGGTTTGATTTTAGTTCCTCACTAAAAGTGACCTGGGGTAAAGCAATTAGCCACAGAGATTCACTCTGCATATTAAAAGGGGGTGGGGGCTAAGGATATTTACTTTGAAGTTTTTTTTGTTTTGTTTTGTTTTGTTTTTTTGTTTTTAAAGATTTTATTTATTTATTTATTTCACAGTGGGAGAGAGATCACAAGGAGGCAGAGAGGCAGGCAGAGAGAGAGGGGGAAGCAGGCTCCCTGCTGAGCAGAGAGCCCGACGCGGGCCTCGATCCCAAGACCCTGAGATCGTGACCTGAGCCGAAAGCAGAGGCTTTAACCCACTGAACCACCCAGGTGCCCTTTGTTTTGTTTTTTAAAGATTTTATTTATTCATTTGACACAGAGAGAGAGATTACAAGTAGGCAGAGAGGCAGGCAGAGAGAGAGGAGAGAGGAGGAAGCAGGCTCCCTGCTGAGCAGAGAGCCCGATGTGGACCTCGATCCCAGGACCCTGGGATCATGACCTGAGCTGAAGGCAGCGGCTTTAACCCACTGAGCCACCCAGGCGCCCTTTACTTTGAAGTTTAATTCAATTTTTTTTAAATAAATGAACATACTCCAGCTCATGGTAGGTACTCGATAAATGCAATTTAAATTTAAATGTGAAGCAAGAGCTTATGCTCATTTTTTTAGTCCCTTACATGCACAATCACCCTTTTCTCATTGTAATCCACATCCTTTTAAAGAAGCACGATTTTGGATTGCTTTCAATTATTATTTCTTTTAAAACCTCTATGTACCAGAGCAGTTCACTCTAGAACTGCTATACATTAGATTCTCCTGCAGAATAGTTAAAAAATAACAGAGCCTTGGCTCCACGACTGACCAAGTGAATCTGTAACTCTGAAGACAATCACAAAATTTGCATCCAACAATACGTGAAAAAGCCAGGGGAAAAAGAGAATGGCTAAAAATCCTTCATTCAAACCAAACCCAAACGAAACAGCTGAAGAATTATTGCACATGGTAGGCAAGACTGCAAGAGGGATCTAAAACCACTTACCTTTGTTATTGTATACATCTAAGTAATTTGGTGCTGAGAAAATTGTAATTAGAGAAGGGAAGCCTGTCGTTTGGCTTTTCCTGTACATGCGATACCTAAAAACAACAAAGACGAGTTACCACAAGGCTATTATGGGGGAAAAAAGATGATATCAAATTACAGATTCAAAAGAGAATATTCAAGTTACATGTTATCACTCCGAGAGAACTCAATTACCTAACATTAAACAAAATTTTCTCTCTAAAGTCTGTGACACAAAGACATGAATTCCTCTCAGGGTCGACAACAAAAACACACAATCACATGTACATATCCAGAGAGGCCTTTCGTAAGTTTAACAGGCCTGGGGGAAGGTGGAATTCAAGGCAAAATCATAATTCATATCAACGTGTGCAACAGAGAACACGACGGTCCCTTTTTGTATGAAGATATCCTGTATCTATCAGGATTTTAGAAGTTTGCCAATATTTTTGTTTGTTTGTTTGCCAATACTTTTGACATAAGACTAAATAAGCAGAGCAATATATAAATCTTTTACATTAATAAGCGGGCTGAATATTCGATTTATCTGCAATATCTTCAATATTCTGTTATGGTCTTGACTAAGCAATTTGCTTTTCAAAGGATGTGCAGTTAAATCTATGGGTTTTACATGTTGAAAGTGTTTCTATTTTAGAAGTTTATTTATTACCAATCTCTTTTGGCATCCTCAGGTCAAAGATTATTGTCTGAGCAGGGTAGTACTTAATCAATCAGTAATGAAACAGAACATCTGCAAGATCTTTGGAAATAAACCAATAAGCCAGTTACTTTTCTTCTACTTAGATAAAAATAGGACTCTAGTCCTCAAATAATCAAAAATACAGGAAACTCTGGCTCTTTTCCATTAAGGTGAAAACATATCTCATGACTCCTATGTAACAGATTTTAGGAATATTGATTTAGAAAATTTCCTATAAAGTGCAAAACAAAATTTTGTCATTCCTTGGGTATTCTTGGTCATGTTATTTCTGGCTGGCTAACCATACCTACTTTAGTTGGGTTTTAAAGTATCTCAAATATCTGCCTTTAGGTAGATAAATAGCTACCTTAAGATTTATAATTTTATAACTATTTTGATATTACTTTCCCCGGAAGAAAATATACTCTTAAGAATCTTTTGAAATATTCTAGAAGTATTTATTTTGCATATCGGACTAACCTTTGCTGGTGGAAAAAAATCAGAATGTGAAAGATAATTAACACTCTCAATCTTAGTTCCTTGGCATTATAAACTGTGATTGGCTAGGCCAACTTGACAACAAATAAAAACAAAGAAAGTAGATGACATAAGCTCAGTTTTCCACAACTGATCAATCAAATGCTCATTTCAAACAAATATGCTAATTGATTTTAACTGATGAACTTAAAATATTTTCAAATGAGCAGATGACTTTGGGTCTGTAGCGGGATTAATACAAAGCTGCTTAAAATGTTCAGTTGGGACAGTCAGTCAAAAAAGCATGGTGACACCACTGCCTTGAAAAGTGGGGGGAGGGGGGGAGAAAAAAAATTATTTGATGACCTGAGTGGCTGGGCATATCAACAGGTTATATCAAAGCCCAGCTACAACACACTGAGTTCCTAGAATTGGATCAATTCATACCTGTTGATTATTGCTTGAAAAAAGCTACTTTTGAAAGGAACTTAGGCTCTGCCTTGACTTAGAATCATCAGACATGGACTTACTTCAGAATACAGTCATCTTGGGCGCCTGGGTGGCTCAGTGGGTTAAAGCCTCTGCTTTCGGCTCAGGTCATGATCTCAGCGTCCTGGGATCGAGGCCCGCATCGGGCTCTCTGCTCAGCAGGGAGCCTGCTTCCTCCTCTCCCTGTCTCTCTGCCTGCCTCTCTACCTACTTGTAATCTCTCTCTCTGTATCAAATAAATAAATAAATCTTTAAAAAAAAAAAAAAAGAATACAGTCATCTCTATTCCTAATTTCAGCACACAGGTCATGTAACACGAAGTGTTCCTCCATTTCCGAAAACTCAGAATATGAAGGAACGAGTTTAAGATTTGAAGGCAAACAATACCTTTCAGTAGAGCCTACTGAGAACGGTAGTGGACTTCAAATCCTAGAACTCATTATGCCTCCCTAATACAGATTTAATGCACTATCAAGCTGAATATCTGATGTTTCTTAGTTTTCTAAGCCCTTACAATTGGCCTACCAATTATATTAAATATTATACTAAGCCTGGACCCTAAATTTTAAAAATTACCATGTATTATAAAATCCTGTTATGCATTTGTTAGAATATAGAATTTTCTCCCTCATTTAAATGTCTCTGCTTTTGTCCTTTAAAACTTTACAGGGGTCAGGAATGATATATATTTTTTTAAAGAATGATATTCTTTAAATAAGAGTGCACTGTGCAGTATCTGTTAAATATTTATGTGTAATTCTCACTCACATTGCCAACCAAGACTGAAAAGTTGCTGGTAATTTACTCACTTACTGGACAGTGGGAGGAGCAGGAATGGAAAGAAATCACACGGACCCAAACAGGTTAAGAAAGCCAGCTGAAAATCTTACCTGTTCAAGCTAAAAATAGAGGCACTTTAAAGGGGACTTTACCACATATTTGTGACCACTCATTCCACAGGACCCTGCCATTCCATGTCATTAGAAGACAATTTTAAGATCTAATTACTTCAGGGAGAGAGCCTAGCAAAAGGGATCCTCCACAGCCCGAACGAAGTGGGTAAGCTGTGACCCAGAGGCAATGTATGGTTTCCATAAACCCACAAAACCGCTCACCCTGCATCTTGGGCTTCATGGGCTCGGAGTATAGATAACAAATTATTGTGCTGTAAGAATTCACATACAGCCGGGTAACTGCCAGAGACAAAAAGAAAAGAGAAAGAAGCATCTGTTATGAAATCGTCAAGAGTAGCACATTTATCTGTAACATCCTGACCTACGTGATTTGATCAGACATAATCAAACATACATCATTCATGAAACAAGCCTCTTGGCTCTCGGGACAGGTTTTTTCCCCTGTGGCACAAAAAGCACCTGCAGCTCTACTTTTTACATAGTCAGAAAGGGCTGGAGATGCGTGAATTGGACAAAGAACACAGGCCATTATATAACCACACTAGAGAAATGTCCACCCATAGGAAACATCAAGATTATCAAGTCCACATTTAAGCACAAGTGAACAGAAGCATCAATATAACATGAGAATGGAATTTAAAATATAAACCTCGATTTTCTCAAAGATAGCACTATTTGTATTTGGATGCTCGTGTGTGCCTGAGTGCTCCACAGAGTGGACTGAGTTAGGGCGTGGAAGAGCATATGTCTTCTCGAAACCACGCTCCCAACTTACTTAGGAGTACATTCACTGATATGTCATTCAAAATCTCAACAGAATGATGAAATTCACAGGCTTTAAACAGTGTACTTTAAATATGATCAACAGAACTGTATCTTAAGACTGATTCTTTACCTTGATTTATTAAACATATTAAATATATAACCAAGATGATTTTGTCTGTTAAGGAAGTCTCAAAACCAAAGAGGAGAACATTATTAAAAATGAAATTCAAATTACAAACTGAACTTGTAGAACTCTGGGCAATCACTTTTTCTCTGCTTTAAGAATCTTTCATGAGATAAATGTATGTCATAAAAATATTTTAGGTGTTTCAAATAAAAGAACAGCAAACAAATGCTCATTTTAACATAAACAAACTGCAGAAGCTCACTAGAACTTAACTACATGCACTATGAGAAATAATTCAGCAACTATAAAAATAGCACTTTGAAGAAATACTAAATAGTATATGTCACTCAAATAATTTATTATAAAAGATGAAAATAGTTTCTATGTTACAGATTTTGTAAGAATTCCCTGATCAAAAGGAAAAAAAATACCAATAATATGGCACACCATAGTAGAGATGTTGATTATAAAAAGGACTCAGTTCTTTGCAAAACTGGAATCTGAAATCAAAAATAGTCTTTGTGCATGTGCACACACTAATGTGCATTTGTATGCATATGTATATGAGTTCTAGAATATTCTAGCAATCTGCTAAGGAGAGAAAAAGAGAAGACCTTCATGAGGCCTTTACTTCCTAGTTGCCCCAGGTCAGTCCAGTAAATAGACCATGTAACTGATGAACATTAGTGTAACCTACAGACTGGAGAAGATGGCCCAGCCTATGCACATGGAAACATATCCATACGGTACCTAGATCAAGAGCTGACCAGCATGCATCTTCAAACACTTGTGTTCTACCCTAGGAAAGGTGAGTATATGACCTTTCCAGATCCATGTGTGTCAACAAAAAAAAAGCTTAAATGCTGAGACACTGGTTGGTCTTTAAAAAATAGCACATATGTTTGGACATATTTAGCCATAAAGTGCCCAGCCAAGGGATGACAGTGTAGGGTGGCACCCAATAAATGTTCCTTCCCTATCTCTTTCAGCCATTTATTTATTATGCCCTTGAAATACTTCTCTAAAAAGATAGTTTATTGCCTTGTTGTACCACTGAAATACAGAGGTTGTTTGTCTAGGTTTGTCACTTTTTGTCCTTGGGCAAATGGCTTGGTAGCACTTTTTAAATTAATTTTTTCCTTTTGTTAGAACCTACAGTAGACTTATGAAAGCATAATTTTAATACATCGTCTTCATACTAAGTTTGATACCCTTACATGTTTAATGTTCCCCTCATGGAAATATATATCTGATTTTTAACAGTAATCTAAAGAAAATAAAATTAACCTTGCAGCACTCAGCTAAGTTAATAACATTAAGTGAGGAACACTTGTATTATTACTTGGAAGGAACTCATTTTGAAGAAAATCTTTAGAAATTTAAAGGCATACATAATCAAATACTCAAACTCTCTAAGCATTACAAACATTTTTCTAAATAAATTTAGAAAATACTTGAATATCATATAGGTTCCCATTACTGGTCAACTGCCTGCCTGGGATACATTAAAGTCTTTGATAATATAAAGCAAAAAACAAACAAACTTCACAACATTTTTATGCTTTTCAATGGAAATGATGATATATCAAAAGTGTTGAAGCTAAAAAGCACTACAGAAGATATATGTAGAATGATAGAGAAAGCAGGGTTCAGAATCCATACCACAGAGAGGGCTGGAAAATCATTTATCCCCCAATAATTTGTCAAAGGCTGACTGGTGATTTGTTCTATTTGTTAGAAGACTGTATTAGGCACAGGGAGGGGTGGTATGGTAAGTGTAAGGTGTAGTTTCTGTCTTGAGGATATTTATCATCTAGGTAGGAAAGTAAAGCATTTATTAAGAAATTATGGAACAAAAAAAAGTACATTGGTCTGAGGAAATTTTCTGAAAAATTATCGCATGTTAGATCTTTTGTTTTCTTTTTTCGTTTTCTTTGCATTAATGAGGTGAACCTTCTGAGGTATTATGCCCACCAAGGAGAAAGAGCCCCTCTTTCTCCAGGCTGGTCAGCCCAAACATGAGCCCCTGGCCTCCTTTTGAGCGCAGGGCTGGCTGGATCTCAATCCTACTTGGAACCCAACCGTGGGCACCCTTGTCAGACAGTCCTGGTATGGTTTTGTTTAACCCAGTGTTCTGGACATGTCTTGAAAGAAGACAATGCAAAGATTGGTGAAGGCCAGTGGTACTTCCAGCTTTGTTAATACTCACTTACCAGCATGCACTACTGTCTCTGGGGAAGAAGCTGTACTCTCTGAAAATGTTTTTTTTTTCTCTTGGAACATGATTATTCCTTAAGCACTATAGAATGCTTTCCTCTGAGTAGAAAAGGAGGTGGAAATTTCCATGAAATAGTGGGAATCCTTAGATCTGGGTTCTTATTCCAATTTCCTGTGTAAACTCTGGAAAATTGCTTAACCTCTTTGAGCTTGAATTGCCTCACTGGTAAAAATGCAGGCGGTAGCATTTATATCATAGACTCCAGATAAAGATTAAGTGAGTTAGCAATATATGTAAATTCCCTAGTCTAGGGCCTGACTGAGAGTGGTAGACATTTAACAACTCTTAATTTTCTCTCTGCCACCATGTTGTGAAAGAAAGGACGCAGCATAGAAGTGAGTCAGCAACCCCAGAGTCTAGTTAGTAGCTGTTGTGAAAAAGGAAACTATAGGCCTAAAATGGCATCACTTAGGCCAAGTCACCAACTGGGACTTCATACCTAACCTAATGGAAGTTTCAACTTTCCCCAGAAAAGTAAATCTTAACAGGTCAATCAGGAATGTTCTGACGTGCATCAGTGAGGTAATCTGTCACATGGGCCCTCTGCCTCCACCACAGGCAGATGAGGTAATCTGTGTGAGACCCCCGCCCCTCCCTCTAAGGCAATGTGACTGGCCTGAAACAAGACTTTCTTTTTTTTTTCTTTTCTTCTTCTTCTTTTTTTTTTTTTTTTTTTTTTTTTTTTTTTTTTTTTTTTTGCTAATAACCCCTCACCCCACCCTCCTTCCTATAAAAACCTTCCATTTCGTCCAGCCCCTCAGAGCCCCTTGGCCACGATGCCCAGGTCATGGATTGTTTAATAAAGCCACTTAGATCTTAAAATTTAGTCCATGGACTTTTTTTTAAACACTGTTAAATTTATTAGTTGTGACTCACATTAAATCATAAAGGCAACAACATACGGGGAATACTAGATAGGAAAGGAGTTAGAATGAGAGCAGGAGAGGGACAGATGTAGAGTGAGCATGAACAAAGGTAAAGAAGGTAGAAAAGACAAACACAAGAAATGGGAGAGAAACTGGTTAGGCATTAGAGAAAATTGTTATTATTAGACTCATTTTGTTTATTCCCTTATTTTTGTTTCTTCCTATATTAAACTACGTTTTAGACCTTGAATTAAACCCCCCCAGGTTTCTGTCTCTTTAACTAAGATAAAGCCAGCCAGCATTATTAAAATGCTTTCTTTAAAGCTTTTATATCTTTATTTCTACTGAGTATTTTTTTCTTCTGGAAAAGCCAACTCTTTCGCCAAGCCTTTGCTAAGTTATCCCCTATAAATCCTTCCCCTCAAAACTACCTCACTCTAAGGTATAGAGAACTGCTGTGTCCACCATGCTCCCGTAACATATTTGTCTAAGATATCATTCATCATAATTTACATTGTAGTGTAAATTATGTATATATATCCACTCTCTGGTAATACTGAATGCCTTAAGAGATGGACATTATTGTATTTGTCTTCATATCCTAAATGCTTAGCAGCAATGTGTCAGCTTATCAGAGCTTACACTCAATTGCAGGAGTAGTCTCAACAGGGCAGTCTAGCAGGTGAGAGATGGAAAGGCTTCTTTCCCTCATGGGGTCCAGTAAAGCAGAGGCGGGCAGCCCACAAGCCCTGCTGAGGGGCCGGGAGGAAGCCTCTGGCTGCCTCCTTGGTGTCCTTACCTTCTCCCAGCCCAGCAGTAAGGGAAGACTCTGCCTACCTGCCAAGCTCCCCCTCTGCTTCTGGGGGCTGGACAATGGGTCCTAAGCCCTAGGGTGTACTGGCGTCACCTGGGTGCCGTCAGGAGTACCTGTTCCCAGGGCTTGCTGTATTTTTTTTCCTTTGCCCCAGGGTTCTCCAACTAATTTCATTTTACCCACTAGGTATCAAGTATGGAAGGGCTCCAATTCTTCCTGCCAGAGCTTAAGTCCTCACCTGCACCTGGCTGAGGGCTGCCTCAGGAGCAATGAGCAATTTTTATTTAAGGCAAACATTTTATTGAAGCGTAACATCTTTGGGCAGAAAACTGCCCAAATCAGAAGATGGCAAATGAATGGATCTATGTTCCCCTTGTAACTAACGCTCAGATCAAGACAGAACGTTCATGACGTGAACCCCAGCCACTCTCCATAGCTCCTTCGAGTCAGTATCGCCTCCTCACTAAGGGTCACAGCCAGTCTGGCTTTGAACACTATAGATTAGCTTTCTGTCATGTTAAACTCTTATTTCAATTCTATCATCAACGTGAGCTCTAGTATCTGGCTCCCTCCACTGATCGCTATCCTTGTGGCATTCACCCGTGTCACTGTGTGCAGCTTTGGTGAACCTTTCTAATTCTTTGTGCTTAGGTGTGTAGATATACTACAATTTATTATTCATTCTATTAAATAGATAGATATCTGGATTGTTTCCATTTCTCGGTTATCATGAATACAGCTTCTATGAGCCATCTTCTGGGTGCAAACATGTGCACATTTCCAGTGACTGTGAAAATACAAGTAGACTAGCTTAGTTAGATGTATGTTCACCTTTAGTGTATACTGAAGCAGCCAACTGTAATTTGGGATGACAGGTAAAAGGAGACCATTCAGACGGTCATTTTTCTACATGTGTTCTCTTCCACCATATTTTCATAAACACCACTTTCCCTGCCTGCAGAGAGCCTTCCCAGATGACTCTGGCTGGTTATGTCCTGTTCATCCTTTAAAGCTCAGGTGTAATAACACTTCTACCATGCCTTGTCCCTTAAATTCCAATCCACCCCTGTTTGGGTTAGGCCCCCCAAATCTGTTTGTATAGCTGTGTACGTGTGTGCGTGTGTGTGTGTGTGGATGATAATCGCATTTCTCACCTTGAATTTTATTTGTCATAGCATATGGGTCTTCGTCACTCAAAGGCACTCTCCCTCAAAGGCAGGTACTCTGAGTATCTATAAAGCCTCACAGAAGGCATTATATAATAGATGCTCAACTAACGTTTGTTAAATAATTGAATGAGTGAATGAATTCTGAAAAGGATACCCATTAAGGAAACCATACGATTTGGAGGAGGGAGTGGGAAGGACGTTGTGAAATTTAAATGTGATTTCAACGAACTAAAAATGAAAGTCTTGAACTCAGAGTGGGAAGAAGGGAAGGCAGTGTGATCTAGGTGCTGGCGATATTTTTAAGAAAGGGTCAATAAGATGTGATGACTGATTGGTGGTGATTTCCATGCAAAAAGAACAAGCAAAGATATCTGCTGGACTCCATGACTCTTAACAGAACTGTTCATAGAAACAGCGAAACTAGGAGGAATCCCCAGTGGGGAAGTAAACCATAAGCCTTTTCAGGCAAGGTGAGTTGAGGTTAAGGTGACCATGGGATATCTAAGATAAAAACTTCCAGCAGTCACCTAGAAATAGAGAAGTCCTGCTCAGGAAAGATAAACAGATGAAGGGGCTAGATCTGGTAATCAAACCACAGAGTTTATACAGTTTATAGGGAAGCTAAGGGAACAGGTGAGACTCCAGGGAAAAGTGAAGAAAGAAAACGTTGGAAGCAGGAGGATGACCAAGAAAGGGCAGCAGAAGCGGCAGGAATCTGCTGGATAAGTTAGAGGAGAATTGGGATGTGGGAGAAGGAGGAACCAGAGGATTTCCAGGTGGAAGGGGTTGGCAGGAACGTCAGCTGCAGAAGGGAAGGTGGGTTGCATGTGACGAGCAGACACACGGCGTGATGGGTGATTAAGAGACTGGCATTGATTTGAGTGAGCTGCAATTTGCAGCTTCAAAAACACTTTTAAAATGACTGTCAAGATGTTCTTTAAGGCTCAGAGTTTAGAGGAACTTCAGAAGGTCTGATGTAACTCACTCCTTTTGAAGTAAGCTAAACCTAGAACACAAAGCTTACGTGATTCATCCAAGGCAGACACAGAAACTGCCAACCCAAGCACCGAATCCAGCCAACAGTTTTGTTTGGTCTACATAAAAATAAAACTTTTACCTTCAATTTGTCAGGATCCTCACGAATTTTTACAGTATAAGGCTTGGCTTGTTTCAAGTATCTCAAGTACCTGCCTGGACATCATAGGCACATGAGTTCACAAACTGCGATCGAAGATTACAAAGGTGGCAGCAATGGGGCCAAAGCAGAGGATTCCCTCCCCTCGTCACACTGTCTCTCTTCTCCAACTCATGGTGGCGTCCATGCGTTCTTACTGTAACCTTTTTCTGCAGAACTCCGTTTTATTTAAATCATGGCCCAGAAGCCATGTTAGATGAGGCTAGGGTGGCACAGCTAATTAAATATGCAGACTCTGTATAAACGGGTCAAATAAAACTGGGAGTTGCCAATCAAAATAACTGCCAATAACTCAAACAGGTTCATTGTCGCCGAGTTTCTCGACCAATTTTATTACTCTGCCTCGTGCCCCTCTAGGTCGGCTTTATCAAGCACCGCCACAGAGGATGCCTGAACCCCTCCAAGGGAACTAAAGACAAGAATCAAAATGCTCTAAGAGAAGGAAACAGTCATTTTTCTTCTCCTTAGATAGTCCAGATTGCTTTGTTGTTCATCAGAATCTATAGGCTGTGGATTTAAATATTCAGCATTTGTCATGGCTAGAGATACTAAAGAACCTCTAATGAGAGGAGTTAAATAACCACTTTGTTGAGAACAAAAGTGTGAAAACATGAATAATCCTCTAATTATCTAGTTGATGGACTTTATCTCTGATGTAAACACATCTGTGTCTATATTGACAAAACAAAAATACCATAACTTTATGTAAGTTCAGTACAGAACATTTAGAATATGATTTCCTTGAACAGCTGACTCAGAAAACTAATAGAAGAATGTTATATATACTATGAACGGAAGGAAAGATCAGTGCAATGTGCCACAACATTAAAGTCAAGAGGTTTGGCTTTTGTTGGCTCTCGTAGTACTGAAACACAGCTCAGTGGTATCAAGTAAGTAACTTAAACACTCACGGTACGATGAGGGATTTAACAGCAGATTTTAAAAATCGAAAAACTTTGCTTTGATATATGTCCACAATATTTATCTTTTCATTAAACTTAGCATATTTAATAAAAGATTACTTCTACATTAATTACTGAAAAGAAACCTTAGGCTTTGCAGAAATGATTTTACAATGCTTCTTCATTCCACCCAAAATAGACTCATTTGACCTGGAGCCCAAATTTCCAAAATACAGAAATGATTTGTAACCTTTCTGATGAATAAGCTCAGAGCAAACCGCTTTATTAATATTTATAACAAAAAGTATTCTTTGAAGGATGCTTGACAGTATACAAGACTTTATGCTCACAAACTAACTTCTCAATCACTTCAACAGATAGATAAATGGCAAATTTTTCCCCCTGTAAGGAAAACTTAAGATATGGAACCAAATGTTCCACCACTGAACAAACTCTGATCAACATTATGTAGAGGCGATGGCTGCTTGCTCTTGAGACAGAAGATAAGCACTTGTGGGGGAGTCTCCCCAGCCTTCCCAGCTGCTCCCCTGTGGGGCTGGAATTAGCCATCGACTTCAGGGCTCATCCCATTAGGTTTGTAGTTTTGTTTTGTTTTCTTTAAGGACCATGTCTTACAGAGTTTAACATTCTCGATTTCTCCACAACCTCCTTCTTCTGTCACTCTGGCCACTGTCACATCAACTGTGGGTCTGATGCTAAGGGCACCCAGTGGAACAGAGACTAATCAAATGTAGAAGTAACAACTGAGTTGAGATGTCAGAAAAACCGTGAGGATGCAAAAACCCAGCCGTGTCACCGACTTCTTTCTGAGGTGCTCTGAAACGTTAGGGAATGGGGAGGTACCCCTACACTGGCAAGTATAAAAATTACTGTCACAATTTTGCAAAGTGGTTTGTCAAAGGGCTAAAAATAAATTTACTATGGTCCTTATGTACTGAGTTACTGCTCATTTTAAGTTACCCAGGAAGTCTAATAAACTTAAGAAAATTTAAGAGTAACTTCAATATCATTTAATTAACAGATTTAAAATTGTTTTCCTGATTTAAGTTACCAAAACAGGTAAAAATGTTTTAAGTGATTATATAATTGAATGAAAAATCAAGGCCAGCATTGGATATTTTTCTTCAGTTCTTGAAACTGAACACATTTTCTACTAAATTCTATCTTCTTCAGTTGCCTCACCACTCACCCCACATGCCTCTTTTATGCCTTTTCTATTCTTCACAGATATTTGTCTGTGTATTTATACAAATGTTTTATTTATCTTTTCCTTTTGCAAGTGCTAAGAACCCACCTGAACCAGGGTTGCCAAGTGAACCTCTCATTTAGCCTTGTTTCCGAGAGAAGTTACGTAAACATCATAAATACATCGAACAACCCATGAACTGATAGCTTAAACCATCAATGAACCAAGTGTGCTCCCGAAGGCAAGCCGTCCGTCCTCACCTGTAGAAGTACGAACACCCCCTGACTGTGTTGTGAGTGAAATGTTCCTGAGTCTTCTCATTTCCAAAATCCTCCAGGGGGTCTGACCACAGGATATCACACATAGGTCCATAAGCAGGTGGTTCTTTGAATCGGTCTAACTAAGAAAAATAGAAGACAAGAGAGCAAAATACTAATCTTTGGAAGCTTGTAGTTCAGAAAGTAGAAGTGGTGTTGCAGTCCCCGACTTCCTCCCCAGCTCCAGGCCTGGTGACAGACAGCCCTCTCCCTGTCGTCCTGTTTGCTTTCCCGCCTTCCTTCCTCCCCATCCATCCATGCTTCCTCTCTCTCTCGAGCTTTCCCTTCTTCCTCCGGATGAGCCTCTTCATTATGTCTTCATCTCACTCTTTACTTCCCTCCTGTTCCTTTAATTCCTACTCCTTTAATTCCTCTCTTTTCTTGTCTCCTAGTTTACTTTTTATCTTTTCTTTTGCTCCTCCTTACTAATTTGATCTAAGTATTTTAGTCATTACCAGTGGATGGGATTCTGTTTCCCTTCTGAGGAGGAGCTTTTATGTTGTTCTATCATTGGGGAAATTTCTCTTCCTGCCTCCATTAAACTGAGGCTTAGAAATCTGGATGAAGAACAACGTATGGTGTTTATATCGAACGATACGGCTTTGAGAACAACCAGCTTTCATTTTAAAAGCAGCCACTCCTTGTATGGCATTCTGGATAGTCACTATTAGGGGCTATCTAAGTTTTGAATTAGAGTACAAGCCTGTTGTAGTTTATCTTAGTAGTTGCAAACCAAGAGGAATGATAAGCAGTAAAATAAACCCAAGTTTAGCTGGTCATTCTTCAGCTGACAATTCTAAGCTTTATAGGTTTACCAGAACCCTCATATGAAATCCATTTTCCAGCTATAAATGTTTAGCAAGGTCATATTTCAATTGTAAAAGGTGTATTTAGAAAGCAAGAGCAATATGCTAACTGGAAATGACATTTCACCAAAATTTTTATAACACTATCACTTTCCTATCATTTATCCTGATTGAACTGCAATTAAAGAATCTTGGGTGAAGTTAGCAGACATTATAGTCTCTTAAAAAAAGCATAAAACAGCCATGAAAACCTATTAAGAACTGATATTCTTCATATTCAATACTTTAATATTTTTCAAAAACCCAAGGGAAAGGTGGATATATAAGCCTGGCAGGCGATCAAATTCTTTTTCCTGAGACATAAAAGGTGACATAAATAATGGTTTTGCTACACACCATTTTTTACTAATATCTAAAAAGAATGAGGCAATATCTCACATTTTCAACACTCAATGAAAAACTTCAATAAGCCAAGACCCTCTATATTTCAACCATTATGTTATTCATAAAATATACATTGCAAACTTAGACTTGTTTAAGAGACTTAAATAATTTATGCTTTTGGAATAATTCATCCAAGAAAAATAGTGCTTATTTGTAAAAATACAGAATTTCTTTCTAAGAAAGAAGAACTTATTATTAGGGGTAGAACAGCAAAGGAGGAGAGTCTTTCTGGTTACTATGAGTTCCCAGCTAAACGTTTGGTAAGGCAACCAGAATACAGAACTTAATCTCAAAAAGTTACAAAGTGCATTCTAAAATTAATACCACCAACAGGAAGAATAAAGGACTAAATTAATTAAATAAACTAAGGGTGGCAGAAACTCTGACATCGGGCACAATGGAAACCTAAAAATCATTTTATGGCTAAGAGTGGAGCTTAATGACATATGTGAAAATTGAACAAAATATCTGAAATGTGTCAGAAAGTAAGTTCTGGGGCAGTGGGTGATAGTTTCAAAATTTACTTAATTTATGATAAGAGTTCAGATAATATTATAAAAATCCGCCAGATTACAGAACTCACACAGAAAGTGACTCTCTCTCTCCTTCAACTCCATGACTACAGTTCAGTGTCATGTCTTTCTCATACTTTCAACAGAGAGCAAATACCAATGCTCTGTGTGCTACAGAACTCTAGAAGCAGATGGATAGTGGTGTCTTATAAAAAAAGACACAAACTCACAGAGCAGGAAGCAAAGGTTTATTTAATGTACTTCTGTTTGATTTTAAAAATAAAAATCATGCATTTCCTTTCTGATGGGAAACTAAATACTGTATTATTTTTACACTTGAAAACTTGGACCTTAATGACAAGAGTATTAAGGTAGAATTTGAATGTTTTATTTCCTTAAATATAGCTTTTCTTTAAAAGCCAGGGAACTTTTCAAAGAACATTGAGGAAAACAATAATAATAATCATAATAATAACAAATAAAAGATTGTCTCTTCTACTACATAAAACTATCTCATACTATCACATATTCTCAAGAAAAAGATACTTCCATACTCAATCTAACTCATCTTTTTGCTGGCTAAAACAACTGCTAATAACCAATGTTAAATTAAGTAAAAAATACCTCAAAAAAAATCGGCTATCACTTCGCCACTCAATACAGTCAACAGTGTATCACCATTGCTTTTGTCAGACTGTTGCTTTAAAGTGTTAAGCGTGAAAAGAATAGATTTTTTTTAAATGATAATATGGACATATTTTAAAGGTCGACTTGTGATATTTTCCCAAGAGCGAAGCAACATTTTCTAGCTCTAATAGACTATGAATATACAATGGGTTGCTTAACACCAGCCAAATGGAAATGAAAAGGCATCTATTTTTTAGCAATCAAACATTATACATTTCAGTGACACATATCACATGGTAAAAGGAACCCTGAGGTTTTCAAGATAAAAACTCTTTCCAGTATAAATATATTTTTCTTTCTGAAGAAAAGTGAATACAAAGAAGAGATGCATGACAACTTTCAATCATTTCAATTCAAAAGGATAAAGTTCATGAAAAAGACAGGGACATTCATGTCTTCGGTTTATTAATGAAGCACCCAGAATGACGAGACTTCGATAAAACAGAACTTACTTTTCTGATATCATCTAAAGTGTTAATCTCAGGAGACAAACCGCCGTGGACACACAGGAACTGTTGGTTCATCAGGGCAGCCAGGGGGAGGCAGTCAAAGGCATCCATACAGGCATCATAGACGCGTTCTGAATACTTTATTTTACCTTTTAAAACATGATTCGAAAACGAGTAATTGACTCATGATTTCATAGCTAGGGTCATTTCCTTGAAATGTTTCTTTCTTTCTTTCTTTTTTTTTTTTTAATGTTTCCTTCCCAGCATCATACTAGTAGCATAGAACTACACGTTGCAAAGTTCCAGAACATGATTAAATAAGTTACATGTTTAGAAGAGGCTTCTGCCATTATCCAGAAGTGTAGTGTTCCTGTGAAGGCTTTTGTAAGCTGAAGCAGTTACCACTAATTGATATGAAAAAAATGGGGGCGTTCCCAGTTCCAAAAAATAACTCTTAGGCTTTTCTGATATCCTAAGACACTACTTGTAACAGATGCACAAAATAAATGGGGATAAAGCACAGATGCTGACGGACCCAGCTCAAAGCTCTGGCGCCTTGATGTTGAGGTGCTGAGTGTGGTTCCCAGGGAAGGGGCGTGGTGGGGCGACTCATTGCTCGGGCCTGAGCACTGTCTCTAGAAGTCCTCGGTGCAAGTATAACACTGACCACTATTTTTGTTTTTCCTTACCTTTATTCCTAAAAGCAAAATTCTCTTTGGATTTCTTTTGGTCAGCAATAACAGGTACTAATGTAGGTTTTCATAAAAGCAAAGTGACATAAGACATACTTTCAAAAGGCAGGGAAAACCTGTATTATTCATCCTTAGATCTACCATTTTACATTTTTGTTGTTCATCCCTATTTTACAGTTTTTAGTAACTTTTTATATAGCAGAGGAGAGAACTTTTGTATATATCCTTACTATAGATCTGCAGATGTATCTCAAAAATTACATATACAAGCAACTAGGAGACCAACAGAAACACAGACATAAAGCTGGCTAATCTTCCTAAATGATCTTATAGAAAAGGAGGTGGCAAGACATTTTCTAAAGTTGTTTCTGTATCACTGCACAGTACTTTTCCCTTACTGACTTATATCTAATATTCTGAGAAAAGTCTGTACTCTACTGAATCTAGGGCTAAATGACAGAGAGAAATTTGTTTCACTGGATAGGGAAAATTAAGAGAGGAGGAAAATGAAATTTATATGAAGTACTCCTCACTTCTAGTATTTATGTCTAAAGGAAGACGTCATCTCTTAGTTTTGTAGAATCCACTAGAGGCCAGTAAATCTATTGAGTCCAAAAGAGGCACAGTTGAATTTGCCCTCCATCAGCTTTTCTTGAGTGATTTGAGATGAAAGGGTAAAATTATTCCCCTGAATAGTAGTATTCTGGCTATTTTTAGAAACGAAGTTAATCATTGTTTCTTAGGACAAATTACATCATATATTAATTCGAATTTTCAGACCACTTTATAGAAAATTTATAATTTAAAAAGAAATTCTGAATTCTCTTCATTGCCCATGCTTAGAAAGAAATATGGAATGACATAGAATAAAATGGCGTCATTTTTTAAGTTTTTGACTTTTAAGCAATGGACATCATCATGTACTCTTGGTATGAATTAAAATGACTAGCACATCCAGCGTTAAAGGAAGAAGCTTGAAGTATACTTACATTCTTGTTTAAATGTGAAATACTCTGTTAGATGTCTACATTCATGATTTCCACGAAGTAAAAACAGTGTTTTGGGGTAAAGAATTTTCAAGGCCCACAAATACAGCACACACTGAAAAAAATAAGAATAACATAAAAATAAATATTTTCCCATTATACTTAAGGATCTCATTGCTCACACATTAGGTTGACATGAACTAATGTGCGACTATGACCAAAAGTTCCCAAAAGGTTAGGCCTTATTCAGGAGGATTATTAAAAAATCAAACAGAAAATATTAGTACAAAGCCAAGGTTTATATGCATACACTGAGTTTCTATGCACCACAAGAAAACAATGGACTTTACAGGGTCTATTGGAAGAAATCTGAAAGAAGATATGCTCAAAATATGATGTACAAGTATGAGAAGAAATGTGATTAGCAATTAATAAATAAAGACACCTCTCTTTATAAAACAGATTTAAAAAAAAAAACAGTAATAGAAACAGGAAAATTGGAAATGAAAGGCAAGACAAAGTTTAGAAGCAAACAATGCCACTAGGCTCAGGCTGACTGATTTTTTCTTTCTTTCTTTCTTTCTTTTTACTATTTTATTTTTTAAGTAATCTCTACACCCACTGTTTGGCTCAAACTTACAACCCTGAGATCAAGAGTCATGTGCTGCCCAGCCGAGCCGGCTGGGTGCCCCGTGTCTCTGTTTTCTCTCTCCTTCACTAGCCTTCTCCCTCATCACCTTGCCTTTTATTTCGTGCCTTAGATATATAAAGCCTTAAGAAGGTTTTTCTTGTTTTTCTTTTCTTTTTTATTTTTTTTGGCTTGTTTTACATATAAATACAATTAAATTGAAGGCCAGGGAATTTCACTAAACATGCTGCTAATAATTTCATACATCTTAAAACTCTCAAATTAATTACTTGGGTTTTGCAGTTCGTGTAAAAATGAAGGTCCCCTTTGAATTCACCAGGTTTGGAATTAGCCTGCATGGACACAGTCATCCTGGAGTGTGAATTAAGATAAGCGGGATAATCAAGTACTACCATCAATTTCATTATCCTTCACTGGCATTCATCAAAAACCCACAGGGAAGAGAAAACCACTCTTGGAAAAGAAGTATTCTCTTTTTTTCCTCATTAAGTTTATGTTCTAAAAGTGAAGCTAAAAAGATAGAGAACCACAAAAATATTGAGGCAAGTCTGATTCTGGTTATTAAAATCTGAAACCAAAAAAATATATAAAACATTTACATTTTTATAAAGAGCTTTCCAACATACAGTAAACATGCTGCATAATGTCCACTGGTAAAAACTACTGGTGATTCATTTGTTGTGATACCTGTAAAGAAGAATCACCTCTGTCAGCTTATATAATAATTTATTAAATGAGTGGAAATTATTATGTTTGAATATACAGCCCAAGTCTCGGAGAAAATACTAATTATCAAAGCAAGTATGTATTATTGTGTTTTTCAAGTAGGATATTGTCTCCAACTATGTAATTATAATTGAAGTAAACAAAAATAATGGGTTGACATAAAATTTTATATAAATTTATTATGTTACTATAATTTTCTAATTATCATTTTCTGATTATATTTCTTAGCTAAAGTTCGTGTGACAAATGATATTACTGTTTCTGAACAGTTGACCAAATGGTCTCTACAAGTGATCCTTACACATTATGATCCATCCATGGTGCACATTCCTGTTATCCCAGTGCGTAGTGTGGTGGCTCAGTGAGTTTCTGATTGCTACGTATCTGGTTTTCAGGGTACATTTACATGCTTTCACAAAAGGAGTGTTACTCAAACTTGTCTCGCATTTCAGAGAAGATATTTATAAACCATTATTAATGTCAATGAGAAACCTATTCCTAATTTAAACTTGATAAGGTTGTAGCTTAATACTAAAGAAATACACACACACACACACACACACACACACATTTCCATATTGGTTGTTAACTTTGGATATCTAGTTTGGAATAAGATGAGAATGTAAGGTCTTTTAAGAATTATATTTATTTACGGGACACCTGGGTGGCTCAATGGGTTAAGCCTCTGCCTTCGGCTCAGGTCATGATCTCAGGGTTCTGGGATAGAGTCCCGCATCGGGCTCTCTGCTCAGCAGGGAGCCTGCTTCCTCCTCTCTCTACCTGCCTCTCTGCCAACTGATCTCTCTCTCTCTCTGTCAAATAAATAAAATCTTTAAAAAAAAGAATTTTATTTATTTACTGAAATTGCTATATCTAATGTATTCTATTTCTATATTGAGAAAGAATATATGTTTGGCCATACTGTAGCTGCTTCTAAAAAAGATTTTGTTGTTGTTGTTTTTATTAAAGTCTAACGTACATAGGATGAAGTGCTCACATTTTCAATATGCCAGTCAATAAGTCTGTATATCTGTATATTCTCATGAAACTACTAACCAAATCCAGTTATACTTCGGCACACAGAAGGCTCCCCTGTGCCCCTTCCCAATCAATATCCTTTTGGAAATGTAACCACAATTCTGAACTCTTCAGATGAGCTTTGTCTGTAAGAATCTTAAGCAAAGCTATTATCTCTCCAGCTAAAATCTAAAACACAATTTTTTAACTCCAGTTAAATGCTACAGGAATCACTTTTAAGGACCCATATTTTCTCTCTTGTCGTCTGTTAAAGATCCTGTTTTGACACTAACACATGGCTTTATTGCCTTTAGTTTTAATTTCTATAGTTTTTTCATAACTGAAACCTCAAAGAGTGATATAGAAATATTTTATGATATGCTTTCATATTTATTTACCTTTTTAATGATTCACGACACATTTAATATCCTTGTTATTTAACGGACATACAGCAACTAGTATATTGTGGGAGTTTAAGAAATACTAGCTCCTTTTCCTATAAATGAGAAGGAAGACAGGAAGACTGAAGGGAGGGAAGGATGGAGGGAAAGCAAGAAAAGAGAAAAGAAAAGGAGAAGGAAAAAGAAAGGGAGAAAGAAAACGTAACTTAATTTCCAAATTCTTGGCTTAGCGTACCCTCAAAATAAGAGTCCTGTTTTCACATTTTATTTCCTTCTCCCCTGTGGCAAGAATAAAATACCTTCCCAAACGCTGAATAAAACCACAAATGCAGCCAGTATGGAAGAAGGGGCACGGTAAATGGGAGGGCAAGAGTGGGGATTGGAGAGTGGAGCCCTGCCAGGCTTCACCCTCAACATCTGGCGGGCGAGAGCTGCCAAGTACAACACTGTCTTTCTGGCAACTGTTCTGCCATCTAAAGTTCTGACATTCTGGGGACCTGTCGATCTGAAGCTAAATCATAACTGGGCATTATTTTTAAAAAGAAAAGTGTCTTCTAAAAAAAAGTATCACAATCAAGAAGCAATGAAACACAAACTAGTTTGACAACTGGTTATTTTCACCTACGTGGTAGGAGGTGGCTAATGTGAACAAAATGTTCACTGAATTAATTGGTTAAGGTAGAAACAGAGAGGCAAGTTACATTGGCCTTTTTGCATGGCTAGATGTAAATTCCTTGTGCTAATGACTTTCAACCGGACCTTGACGGTCTTTCCAGTACTACTTGAAATAATTAAACAGTTACAACTTACAATTACTTTTAAAATATGAACAACTGAGCACTCTCTATATTTTTATTAATTTCCGTCATAGAAATGGTTTTCTCCTATTTATCAATCTTCCCCAATGAAGCAGCACTAAGGATATCATTTTGCCAAGGATATTGTTTTCTTCATTAGTTTAATTGGTTCACTGATAAGAGTAGTGCAATGATTTACTTTTCTAATTTATGCCTTTTGATGATGAGTATTCTTGAAAACTTGCATAGGAGAGTAAAGACAGAGGTGAAAAAGGAAGTTAAAAAGGAAACAGACAGCTTCAGATATACATCAACCAGCCTTCTGAAATAATTCTCCAAGCTGTGATACGTTCCAATCAAAAGGGGCGCCTCTCAGTCATGGGACAATTAAGGGAAGGATGTACACTGGCTGGGAAAAGATCCAAACTCCCGTAATGTCAAATGCGGCTCCTCTCAAGACATTGCCTCCCTGGTCTGACAAGCACGCAGGTAGGCAGCAGAGCACTAGTCCTGCACTACAAAGACCACTGGTGGCGGGGAGACAGCAGACAATTTCTTCCTCGTGTCTGTGACATCACTGTCACCCGAACATGGCTTGCTGTACCGGTCTGCTTGTTATTCTCACGCAGAAGCACGGGACGTTGCCTGACTTGCCATGGTTCGTTTTCGTCTCTGAGTTCACACCGAATCAACACAACAACGCTTCAGGCTTAACCGATTTTGAGGTCTGGGCTGAGACCTGTATGTAAGTAGCACGGGAGGGGCTGGCTCGCTGCTAAGCTCACGGCCATGTGGCACGGGACAGTGCGAACCGACTAGGACAAGAACGTGAGCAAGCAAACAGAAGGAAACGGCTGGGCATGCCTCCGTCTGCAATTCTGGTTTTCTCTGGATTCTCGGAAGAACACACTCAGATGTGGACCTCTTCGGACACCAACGCTTGATCAAAGAGATTAGGTAGCATAATGCCATCATCAGAAACAGGATGGTATTTGGTGTGAGACAAATTACTACCCCAAACAAAATTACCTCTTTCATTGCTACTCAAAAGCCCGCGTGTTTTATTTGGGCTAGCTTTGTGGGGAATGATTTCTAATCTTGGCAGAGAGAAAAGGTGGTGGGAAGGGGTGGGGAGGGGTGCAGAAAACGAACCCCGTGTCCTCCCCACAGCACATTACCTACTGCCTGGAAACACTACCCGGCAGAGACTGTACGAAATCTGAACCTACTCTTCAAAGCTGATTTGGTAAAATTAAACATAAGTGGCTCCTCTTTGCCCAGAGGAGAGCCAAAGAAGAATACCTGCAGGGGAGCCCTGAATTATTGAGAGGAATCAAGAACCTTTTTGAAAGCTGTTAGGATGGTCCATGCTGCAAAAGAGAGCTCTGATTTTAGGAACTCTCTTAAACTGACACTATCTTACTCAAAAAGAATATTTTATATTCTTCAGATTGAAGAGGTGGGGGAGAGGGCCGTGTGTACATGTTTGCACATGCATGAGTGGCTATAAACGTGTGGATCAGGTTTTGCATCACTGATGTGTGCGTTTTTTTGTGGCTTGCTTCGTGAATAGGGCCAAGGTATGGGGTGGCGTGGGAAAGGCACAGACTTCGAAGCCCAGCACTGTCATTTACTATGTGTGCGACTCTCTCTGAGCACTGGTTATCATCTGCACAGAACGAAGACATTTGCACGTTGCTTGCAGAACTGTGAAGAATAAAGGAGATAATGTATACCAGGCCAACAATAGCATTTCAACATGCAAACAATGTAAGCTTCCTTAATCCACCATTAAAAGCCCCAAAGTATTCTCGGTAAACATATTTTATGGAAACGTCTGTTTTATTTTAAACATGATGGTATCACTGAGCCATCCCAAAGCCCCTCAAAGGTCACAGTCTAATCAAAATGGATCATTTTCATAGAGGAGGCCTTCACATTTTTGTTATTTCTGTATGCATGTGGCAAGTCCCTGGAGCTGTACTCTCAGACACTGAGAGTTTAATTAAAGAATGGTTTGTGAAGATGGGAACTCTGATATACGCATCTCAGAACTTTCAAATGTCCTAATACATTTGCTATGTCACCAACATTGGGGTTCAATCTTTGATCCTTTGCTTGAATTTCAAAAGGTGCAGCATATGACACACAATATTGCAACTTCTATAGTTCAAATATCTAGATTAATTGTAGACTCAAAAGAAATCTGCTGAAGAGTAAGTTAGTGATTATTGCTTCTCGAGTTCTTTAATTTAAGGAAACAGAGCTCTAAAAAGCTCCTAATTAGGGAGAGTTTATGAAATTTCAGGTAATTTGAGGCCAGAGCTTCAGAACCCTCAACTCTCAAAGTAAAAATTCAAAGGTAAATAAACCCCAACCAGATTAAGAAATAATAATGTCCGAAGATGGAGCTGGTGAGACAAAGACAGAGTCCAAATGTGTCAACTATTACTCAAGGAACACATGATTTAGTGCTTCATCTTTACTATTAAATTAATAGGAAACAGTGTTATTTCTTTGATTAGATTGAGAAGATGGCAATTAAGTTGTTCAAAATCATAAATATTATGCTATTAAAAGAATTTTCCAACATAGCAGTCCATTGTTTGGCCAATAATCACTCCCAACAGGAGAGTCTTGGGCTTTCCCTAAGAAGGTGAGCTTCAAGGAAAGCAGAACACCCTATTTCGTTCATCCTCAGAATCTTACCTAGGAGCACTTTGCATGTTAAATGAATAAGATGAATTTAAGAGTCACTCAAATAACTTCTGAAAGCATTTACTCAGATTCCACACAGTCATAATTTAAGGGGAGTAGTAGAAACATTTTATGCCCCATTTCTGTTTTCTGCTTGTTGCAGTCTTTTACAAACCTGGCTGCATGTTGAAATCACCTCTGGCCACAGGAACAAGTTCTGGCCTATGGGATGCAAGTTGAAGTAATGGTACCACTTTTGGGAAATATGCATAAATGAGAGGACATGCCCTTCTCTTTTTCCTTTTCCTTCTAGCTAAATGCAACATGGCACATGACAGCTGAAGCTGGCGTAGCTGTCTTGGGTCACAAGGCAGTCTTTGGAATAAGCCCACTCATCCCATGCCCATCAGAGCAACAAGGCAGAAAGAGCCTGGGCCCCGGCACCATGCTGGGTCACACCAGCTGGCCAGTCCCAACTGTGAGCTTCCACTAGAGGGAGAAATAAACTTCTATCTTGTTCAAACCACCATCTCGCAGGTTTGTTGTTATTTTCTCTTGGAAGATACCAGCCCTAATGTGATATAAATGTCTTAGAAAATTTGCACTCTATTGCCCTTCCCTACCAGGTTGGTCGAGTTAGCCCATGAATGAGATTTATGGAGTTTACTAATTTTTCCCCCTATACTTTTCTTGTTTTAATTCCTTTCCTAGCTAATCTCACTACTTTGATTCAGTTTTCCTCAGTCATGTCTGCTCTCAAAATTGTTCCACTTTTTTATATTGCAGTGGCAATCATTTTCCATATTTCTTTTATCGCAAGGTTTTAATAATTCAAATCATTGAATCCTGGATGACCACCTATTCTAGGCTTTTGAGTCTATGTAACTTTTTATAGTCATATTTTCCCACACAGATTTAGTTTTCTAGAGAGCAAGGCTAGACATTTCTTCAAATTCTCTATAATTCTGATCATAGTGCATATACATTTCATGTGTTCAATAATACAGTATGTGTTTACCAAGTGGAAGAAATATCAAAAATTTACTTTCTCCTTTTGTTTTTATACACCAAAACCATCCCTCCTTCTCTCATCATCATGAATAATTAAGAAATGTATGGTCCTCAAATACACAAAGGCTTAATACATGGGTGAAAATATTATATATGTTTTTTAATATATGTAGCCAATGACTATTGTTTATATATATATATATATATATATATATATATATACTCAATGACTGAAGGTACATTGAATAACCAAAAATACAAAATTGGTATGCTAATTTTAAAAACAAAAGCTGTTTAAGAGTGGTATGTTCTTCAACATTAAATATTTCTATAGTAAATAAAATATTATGAAAATTTAAAAACCTAGACTCTTTTTTATGTGATTATTATGAATATATGATGTTGGTGTGAGACTTTCATAAAGTTGATTTCTCTCTTAATTAAGAATTTTTTTTTCCTTTTAAATGCTTTTTTTCTGAGAGAACATAAAATAATGTCAGGTACTACAGCATGAACTCTGCTTCTTTAACAATTATTCTTATTTCAAATCATTTCTTTTTTTTTGAGATTGATTGATTTATTAGAAAGAGAGAATCCTCAAGCAGGCTCTCCATTGAGTGCAGAGCCTGATGATGCAGGCCTTGAGCCCAGGACCCTGAGATTATGGCCTGAGCTGAAATCAAGAGTCAGACACTCAACCAACCGAACCACTCAGGCATCCCATCAAATCATTTATTTCAATAAATATCTGATGAACCCTTTCTATATTTGAAACACCATGTTAATGTAAAATATGATGCAATTTTTGCAAAGTTGCAAATATAGAAAAGGTATAAAAGGCAAAGTCTTAATAATAGCCATTTCCTTGGCATCTCTATGTATTAAATATGGGAATCAACTAAAAATAGAATACATAGGATCCCAAGAATTGAGTGTATTAAAGTTCTATTATAGACTAAGAATTTCCCTAAGACAGTAACATTTACTAGTGTGTCTTGCCAAGATATTGTTGATCCATTCCCGAGTAGCTAAGAAATAATGCAGACTTACTTCGATACTGAAGTACCCTCTGTCAACATAGTCCCCTAAGAAGAGGTAGCGAGTGTTGGCAGGAGATCCCCCCACTTCAAAAAGCTTCATCAAGTCAAAGAATTGTCCATGGATGTCCCCACAAACTGAAAGAAACAAAGAAAATTCATTTTATGGTCACATTATGATTATGCATTAGATTAAAAAATTACAAAATCTTAGAGCCAGAAGGAATGGAGAGCTCATCTTAGCTGAAACATTCTTTTGCAAAATAGGATAAGGGAGACAGAGGTTCAAAGTTAATTACTAGCAGATCTGGCTCTAGCATCCAAATGTATCAAATCACAGGTGAACTACAAAAATAAAGATAATAATAATAATGACTAGTATTGCTGTGCATTCAACAATGCTTTGCCACACCCTGTGCTAAGAAATTTATGCACATTTTCTGATTTAATACCAACAAGGTCATAGGGTGAGTTTTCCCTTTGCAGAGAAGAGATAAGGCAAAGAGAGGTTCAGAAATTTGGAATTATCTCTTTGTAACTGAGGTCTGAATAAATAAATACTACCTTTTATTACCTCCTGAAGAAAAAGAAAGTTAATATGTATCATAAAAACTGAATTTCATTGACTCCAAAATGCCACCAATTATAAAACACATCATTAGTTTATGTACCACTAAGAAAAAAACCCTCCAATTTAAATTTAAATTACAAAAGAACATTTTTTATAAGATGTACTCTAAAGGCAGATATTAAAATGACAAAAAATTGTGAGATTAAAAAAAAAACCTGTAATAGTACCCAAAATCATTGGGAAACAGTATTTCTTAACTTTCTCACCTTCTCTTTTAAAACCAAAATTCTTGAGAGAATGACATAGCCTCTCTTTTTAGAAACCACTTATTCAGTACTTATCATTTCATTTACTACTTCCAAAGCCCTAAAAAAATATATATTATCTCCACTATACAGATGAGGAAATAGTGTAGCTAAAACAGGTTATGGGGCTAAGCAAAATCACTTTTCTCTATGGATGATCCAGGGTTTAAATTCAGATTTGCCTAATTCAAAGCTTTTGCTGCCAACCATTAATTATAGTATCTTTGATATTTTATATGTTTTACCTATGTATATATATTTAATATTTTAAAATAATTTTATGCTTCAATGATGAACATGATGTGGTTGTTTCTTGAACACTAAGAGGCTCAAGGAACGAATATATCAACAAATAGGAAACTTCAGGAGCCCAAAGCATGCTATCTTAACCCATTCTATGCTACAATCAATTTAAGATAAAACCATTTTTTTTTAAAGATTTTATTTATTTATTTGACACAGAGAGAGAGATTACAAGTAGGCAGAGAGGTAGGCAGAGAGACAGTGAGAGGAGGAAGCAGGCTCCCTGCCGAGCAGAGAGCCCGATGCGGGCCTGGATCCCAGGACGCTGAGATCATGACCTGAGCCGAAAGCAGAGGCTTTAACCCACTGAGCCACCCAGGCGCCCTAAGATAAAACCATTTTAATCCACTTCCATCTCATCCCTCTGCTCCTCTAGTTTGCTAGATGTGGGTCTTCGATGTCTTAAATAATTCAAGTTTCTTTCTTCCCTGGATTTCCACGGGCTGACGCCTTTTCATCCACCAGTCACAGGTGCAAAGCGTTCTTTCTTGAGCACTCTATAGAAAGGAGTTGCCTCTCTCCAAAATCATTCTTCACCCCATTAATTTACACTATTGGGAATTATCTAGCTTATTAATTTACATTCCGTTTCTTTCCTGATCTTTCCCATGGAAATATAACCTCTGTGAGGTTGTATAACTTGTCAGTCTTGCTCTCTGTATCTCCAGTGCTAAGAACACCACCTCCCACCCAGTGGGTGCAGGAGAAACATGTGCTACCTGAGGATTCTTCCATGAGCCTGCGCTGTGCTTAATTTGGAAATCCATTAGCTAAGAAGTTAGGGATTTTGAGATGCCCTTGGGATTGACAGATTTGGATGACAAGTCTATAGCGTTCGCTCTGGTGCAAGCCAAAAGCCTTCAACTTGTCTGAGATGCTTTTTTTTAAGCTTTGAGTCACAGCTTTCAAAATAGTGTGCAGCAAGACTGGGGTAGAATGCAGGACCTCCACGCATTGGATGGTGGTTCCCTTACTTGGTTCTACATCAGAAACAAATGGGCAGGTGTAGAAACTAGATCCCTGGGCCTTGAACTGGAATCTTCAGAGATGCAGATTTATAACCAGCGTTAGATAAGTCTTATCTAGTCAGTAAGTCTAAATAGAGCTACACTTTTGAGCCTTTGTGGGTCCACCTTAGTCCCCATTCTGCATGCTTATGTGGTTCCCCTCACAGGGATGATATTTGGGGAGAGACATGTTTGAAAGGCAACTTCTTTCAGTGTTAATTCCAAGTTGGTGTGAAAGTGGGAGTTCCTATTTGTGAAAGGAGAATATTGAAGGGATTGTTTGATCAAATCTAGGAGAAAGACATGAACCTAAGAAAGGTGATGACAAAGAACAAAACTTCTTTGGGCTTTTAAATGTAGCCATGGCTTATGCTTTGTGCATTTCAGTTTTAAGAAAAAGGATTCATCCCAAATATCTGGGAACATTCATTATTCTGACACCAAACTTCAGGATGAAAGTGATTGCCACACCCAAGAGGATACCGGGTGGGGGCCATGGCACCACACAGAGGGAAGGTTACCTCTTTGCGATGGTAAGTGAAAGGTATAGCCAGGTAGCTTTTCCACTCTATGATGCTGTGGCTCCCACCTTCCATCCTCTTGGGTATACCTGAGCAGTATAAAAATGCCAGCTAATGAGGCAAGCTGTCTCTTGTTTGCTCACAGTCTCCAATTCTCCACCATTCTAGGTCCTTTTATCTTCAACATCATTTGGTTTTAACAGCACTTCCAAAACAACCAGGCTTCGACAAGTTCTGTTATACCTTCAAGGCAAGCTCTTTCTTCATCAACATAGCCCCATTGCCCACATTTCCCTGGCTTCCCATTATTTGCTTCTCATTCCCAATTGAATACTGCTGGTGGACAGAGTACTCAACTAAAGGCCAGCACTAAAAGGCCTGTCGTACTGAAAAGACTCCAAAACTAAAGAAACACAATACAGGTAGTAAAAGCACTTCTACTCTCTATGAAAATATCCATACACTTGGCTAAACATTTCCCCAAAATATATATTATGTCTTCAATAGATTATTAGGAGGATTGTACATTTTTGCATCAGAAATGTAGAGAATTACAGCATTAATAAAATGAACACATCAAAGATAATCAAATAAAACATAGGATTTTTTTTTTCTGGATCATCGATACCCTCATCCATGAGAAACCTGATGTGCCACAACCTGATGGTTATTTTCCTTATGAGCTGTGGTCCTGCTTTTGTTTTTATACTGGAGAAGTAAGAACTCCATTAGTTTTTATACTGCTCAGGTATATTAAGCAGTTAAATCTATTCGGTGAGAAGGTGTCATTATCTTCTTGGTTCTTTCCCTAAGTGGGGTGACTAAGTGATTTCGAATGTGGCTATTCTAATATTCTCAATACAACAAAATGGTGCAAGACTGACCAACATCCTGTCATGCTACCATATTTATTACTTTTTTCTCTCCTACTGTTAGGATATACACAAATTATGCCAAAATAACCAAGTGCTAAGTAATACCTAACTGAACAATTACTTTTAAGTAATTGCTTTTTAATATTGCTTCCCTGCCCACGATGACTCTCAGGCCACCGCACATAAAACTTTATTGGAAATGATTCTCACACATGAGTGGTACCAACTTCTGATCTAAATCTTCTGAAGGAGAGTACAGAATTTTGAAGTGGGAAACTGAAAAAAAAATACAGAAAGGATATGTCTTTATTTCTTAAGGAAGGGAATAGCTTTTATTTCTAATATCATTACTGGATAGCTAGTTAAGTTTTGAAATCACAGGCTCAGAGGGAGGTTCAAGTACAAATAAACATAAATGTGTGTCTGTGCATGTGTGAGTGTGTGTGTGTAAAACCACCCACCACAAAGGAGAAATTATTTGGAGATTAGTGGTCAGCATAGCAGTTAGGGAGTCATTAAACAAGTTCAAGACTTTACTCACTGTATATTACAGCAAAGTAGTGCTAAAGCGAAAGAGGGATAAACAGCTGGGGCAGTAACAAGGGACTCTTTGTAGTCAGCTGAGTAAGTTCTTGTAATCTACAAACTGGACAATGAATCAGTCACAGGGCAAGTCTAAAAGTCCCTAAAACCAGCACACTGCTAAGTAGAGAAGATAATGGCCAGCATATGGAGGACAAACAGGCTCTTGAGAAAATAATCTCAGGCAGAGGAAGGACAAGCTGGAAAGATAATCACGACCATGACCAAGCCCTTGCCTTGCATCTCCCGATGAGAGACAAACTGGTAACTGTATTTAGAAGGGATAGGTGTTTGGACAAGAACCACATGCATATTATACATACAGTTAGGTATGCACGACATAATTAATTTAGTGAATCAGCAAATAAGTACAGCCATATTATAATGTAATTGTTTTTTCAAAGAATTCCATTGTTTCTAAGTTCACATTGGCAATTAAATTACATTAAAAAATATAAACAGTAGACAGTACTGAATACAGGAGGATGAGGGCCCAGTAAAATGGCCCGATACCCTGAAAAGGACTCTGACAAAAACTGTCATCCTGAATAGGAGTCATATTAACAAATATAATATAAAATATATACTTTCATGTAAAACTACTTAAAATAGTTTTGAATTAGGGGCGCCTGGGTGGCTCAGTGGATTAAAGCCTCTGCCTTCGGCTCAGGTTATGATCTCAGGGTCCTGGGATCGAGCCCTGCATCGGGCTCTCTGCTCAGCGGGGAGCCTGCTTCCTCCTCTCTCTGCCTGCCTCTCCACCTACTTGTGATCTCTTTCTCTCTGTCAAATAAATAAATAAAATCTTAAAAAAATAATTTTGAACTAATGCTCACACATATTTGGTCCTGTTTTCTTCCTCATACAAAAAAAACAAAAACATCAAAAACATCATTGGGTCAACTTCTTACTGACACTAAGCAAAACTTCTATAACGTCATAGCATTCCGAAAGGTTAAAGAAAGCTTACACAAATTGGAATGCTTGGGGACAGAGGAGTGAGTTGTTAAAGACAGACAAACAGATAAAAAAAACAAAAACAAAAACTGTCAAGCGATAAATTACATGGGAAACATGGATTTTTAATGAACCAGCATTTCAAAACTGCATCAATACCATGATTTAGAGGTCAAGTGCTTTGGATTCTTGAGTCGCTATTTTTCTATAAAGACCTTTTAGTTCCTCCCAAACGCTGGCTTTCATCATCTTGGAAAACTTGCATGAAGTAGAATATACAATTTTTTCCAGTTCATACTGAACTAACAGTTTGTAGTATTTCTTTTAGAAAAGACGTTACTGAATCACCCAGCAATTTTCACCATTAGATTGCCACTGTCCTTTCAGCTTCATTGACTTCAACCCAATATTTTTTCTGTAATAGCCACATTCTCTCAAGACAATAACATTTCTAATGTTAAGGAACTAATATGTTGAATTCTCAGCATGAGTGGATTAATCTATTAAACTTATTGGCTTGATTTTTGAATCTTCTGTCAGCTACAACTTATTATTTTCCAAAATTTACAATTTTGCAGAGAAAGGTCTTATGTGTAGAGATTTTCCTCTAGGTTAAATACAGTGGGTATTACTAGGACATACCTGCTTCCCCCTGTTGATAATCCAGGCTTAGGTAAACCTTCCTGAATCGTAAGTTCCAGTACAAACCAGCTGGCCTGAATATGTATAGTTTATTAGGAGAAAGTTAAACTTCTGAAATCTGGCAATTAGTGAGATAAAAGTGAGTTTTATTATGGCATTCACTTATTTCTAAAAATCTTCAACTGTAAAATAGACTAACCAAGACAAAATGAATTGGTCTAATCCACTGAAGATGTATACTTCAAGATAATTAATATTTTCCCCCTAGCAAATATTATTTGTCAAATGTTTAACATGCCTTAGGCACTTTATAAAACACAAAATACAAATTCTTAACCAGGGTACTCTGGTTTTGATAGTATAAAACAATAATGAAAAGTCTTCAAATCAATATTTCCTAAATATTGAGATTTCAATAATTTTATTTATTTTTAAAAAGATTTTATTTATTTATTTATTTGAGAGAACAAGCAGAGGGAAGAGGCTGAGCAGGGAGCCAGATGTGGGGCTCGACCCCATGACCCTGGGATCATGACATGAGCCAAAGGCAGACACTTATCTGACTGAGCCTCCAGGTGCCCCATGAAATTTCAATAATTATAAAAGAAGAAAAAAAAACAAAGCTGTGAAATTAAATACAGAACAACGACAGCACCAGTGCAGATTAGTAGCAATGATTTAAAACATTTTATGTTTATGATGCTGTTTAATGAAGATAAATAAACTCCCCTGTTTGCCAGTGACAATGAGAAATATAACAGGACAACTGAAAAAAGAAAGGGAGGGCGCCTGGGTGGCTCAGTGGGCTAAAGCCTCTGCTTTCGGCTCAGGTCATGATCTCAGCATCCTGGGATCGAGGCCCCCATCGGGCTCTCTGCTCAGCAGGGAGCCTGCTTCCTCCTCTCCCTGTCTCTCTGCCTGCCTCTCTGCCTACTTGTAATCTCTCTCTCTGTGTCAAATAAATAAATAAAATCTTTAAAAAAAAAAAAAAAAGAAAGGGAAATATATTATGTATTCTAATAGTAACAATACAGTACTAAATCCCCTAAATCCCCAAATCTCAGTTTATAATTATAATTCAATGGGAAGAAACTAGAGTAGTCTACATTTTTAATCCATGTTATAGAAGCACCAAATATATACAACACCATAGTATGTACACAGTGTATTCCAATCAATAGAGAAATAAATTATTGAAATTTATGTTTATTTTTTGTCCTAAAAATAAGTGCTCTCACCATCAAAATTATTGTTTGATTTTTTTTCCTTTCTGGGTTGAATGCTTTACAGGATTTTGTTTACTAGAATTATTTAATTTATTAAACAAGAATGTATTTAACTGTTATCACCATTTTTCCATTTTAGCATCAATCCAGCTTATAACAAAATGCATAATTATTAAAAATTCATGTAATTATATAAGTCATAGTAATGGCTGTGATACTAATGACTAATAACGATAATAAGTATGTACAATACTTACAGGATTATTTAATTATATTTGGCCATCACTCTGTTCATGTGTCCAAGTATGGTCAGACCTGGAAACTATCAGTTGCTTATGTGATATGTGGGTTTATTTACATTATGTAGTTCACCAAGCCCTTGATTGTCATCAGCAATCAAGAGTATTGGATGAACACTATTAGTTGATGTAACTTCAGTCAAATATAAATAAATTTGGTGATTTGCATACTCAGATATACTATTAATAAACGAATGATTTCTTCACTTTTCAAAATACTGATCCCAGGCTTCAGAACCGAGTGAACTCCCTCCAGGACCCTGAAACATGGGCTTTCATTACTATAACCAGATCTGGGGGTCACAGATCTATGCCTTACTAGTGTTCCCACCTGTATATTTCTGGAGTTGTTTTTGTTTCTTTTGTGTATTGTTTTCGTTTTTGCTTTAAACTAAAACTTTTGTTTGTTTTTTAAACCCTTTCTTTCAGTTCTGAAAGTATTCTTTCAGGTTTGGCTTTTTGCTTTTTTCCTGGATGTGTTATTTCATCCTTGTGAAGAGGCAGTAGAGTGCAATGGTTAAGTACACGGACTACGAAGCTAGCCTGCCTGGTTGCATAATTGCTTCATGTTAGTTTTTTGGTTTGTGTGTGTATTCCCCCGATGGACCCGAGTCAATGAACTATAGCTTCTTAGTTAATTATTGTCTTCTTCCTTCTCCCTGAATCAGCTTTACTGTCTATTGAATATGTAGATTCTTCCAAGTTCCTTTTCCCACCCTCCTCCTTTCCATATAAATTCACCCTCTATTCTTTTTTTACTACTTTTTCTTATGCTTTCACCATTTTGTTTTATAAAAAATGCCACCTGTCTGACTAGGAAAAGTTACTTAAACTTCCTAGGAGGTCTCAGATGCCTCATCTGTAGGGGGCTTCACGTGAGACCTTACTCGATATGTTTTCTTTAATTAAATAAAGTAATATAAGGGAGAAAAAAAGCTTAGCGGGCTGCGGTCCAAGGACTGTACGGACACAACACGAAATAGTCATGGTAGCTATTCCAGATGGCGTCTGCCTAAGAAATATCATGAATGTTATGCCAGATTTAGCTAGATGATCTAAGTACCGGGACTCAACGTAGCCATAAATAAAATATATGAAAAATTGTTCAGTTTTTTCCACTTTTTATCCAAATCTATGCTATCATATATCGAAAGCTGTTGAGGCTGAAATCAAATAGACTTGGTCTCGTGCTCCGCAATCGTCATTTTCTAAGAGTGGAAATATCTCCGAATAGCTTTAGTGATATTACCAATCTTTCAGAGGGTAGCAGCACCATGGTGAGTTTCCAGTTAGTCTCATTTTTCCTTTGTAGCAAAGCTCATTTACAAGACCACTCTGTTTTATGGCTGTGTAATGGCAGTAATGTTTTAAATTAAGCTGAAAGTGACATAGTAAATAGAAGGAATATAAGCTATTGCACCAAATGGATTCATAAACAAAATAGAACAAAAGAACTCTTCTTAGAATTCTGGAAAACTCAGTGAAGAAAAATCTTCTAGGTGGGGAATAAGTGAGTCATTTCTTATTGTTATGATACTCTTCAAGTTTGGACAATTTAAAAGATTATTTTGTTTCTAATATTTTAAAAACTCAAGGAAAGCAAGCTACTGATATTTAATTCCTAAGCCCCCACATTCATCATTAAGTTGGCAATAATAGGCAGTGGGCTTAGCAGTGAAGGGGTTTTATCTACAACTGCCTTTCAAGTAGATAGCTCTATCTATGCCTACTTTTAAGTGAACAAAGTTAGTAAGTGCTATTCCTAAAAGATAATACTTAAATGACTTAATAGAAAGGATTAAATTTCTTCAGTAAAAATATGCAAGCTTACTTGACAGATGAGGCATATTTGGAAATGGAATTTTTAATCTTTAATTGACCAATTATTAAAAATACACGAACAACTCAGACATGTTAGAACACATTCATTTGAAATTAGTTAAGAAAAAGTATTCTCTGGAAAATAATTCTGACAAAGGCAATGAGCCTATTTCTTTTCTACGTAGTTTTCCTTCAACTATCAACCCCCCATCTGCCTTTCATTCAGATATTCCAGAATTATTCAGTTAAATATCTGAAACAACAGGGGCGCCCGCATGGCTCAGTTGGTTAAGTGTCTGCCTTCAGCTCAGGCTCTCAGGTCGTGATCCCAGAGTCCTGGGATCAAGTACCACATCAGGCTCCCTGCTGAGGGAGCCTGCTTCTCCCTCTCCTCTACCTGCTGCCCCATCGTGCTCTCTTTCTCACTCTCTCTTTCTGTCTCAAATAAAAAAAATTTAAAATCTTTAAAAAATATCTGAAAAAATACAGAAACCACTGATATGTGTAATATTTGCTAAATAAACCATATTATAAGGATGAATAAGGACCACTAAAGATTGATGATTTCTTATTTGTGCTAGAATATATTGGGACAATAAAGAAATGAAAGACTTGGAATTCAGTCTCAAGAACTTTAGAATGTACTTGAGAAAACAGACACATCCAAAATGGTACTGAAAAGTGTTGGCTTCCTGGCATCCCAGTACTTCCTTTTCCATTTTGAAACCTCTGGGCACTCTCCTATGGTCCAGAAATATGGGTTTAAGAGTTAGTTCTCCCATAAACATTTATATAAGTGAATCATTTCATTGCCTCTCTGCCATCTGTCAAACTTCCTAACAGAGGCAGAAGGATACATAGTTTCTCCAAAAATAAATGTCAAGTTAAAAATACTTCACATATACTTTTTTATGTTTTTATTTTGAAATTTCAAATTACATTAAGAAAGCATGAGAGTGTGTTGTTTATCCAAAGGAGGTATTAATTTAAAAATTTTAAAACTTAACTAATTAATTTCATATTTCTATGTCAGAACTAATATCCATTCAATTGAAGATTCTTCTTGTGGAGCTGATTATATTCCACAGTGATAAAACCATCAATTTTGTTTATCTCAATGAATACAAATTGGGGTCACAGTCCTAAACTGACTTAAGTCAAGCATCCACGTCTCTGTATATTTTGTACTTTTATATATGTTCTTGTCACCAATTTGAGCATGAATCGTGTCTTCTGTTTCTTCATCATTTGACAAATATCTATTAAATTATGCAAAAATCATGTTTGTCTAACATGTTGTAAAAGGCATATAAACTAAGGAATCATGGCAAACTAATGCAGGTGTTTGGAAAACATACAATCACCACCAATAACTCATCATAAATTGTGATTCATTGGTAATCATTTTCAAATTCAGTTTATTTTTCACTGATTAAAAATGATGAATGCTTCTTATATATTTGAAATGCTAAAAGGATCAATCAGGTTTGTCAATCAACTCTTTTCCTTTCCCTTGACAAAATATAAAAAAATTAAAAAACAAAAAATTTTCATGTGTTTGGTGAGTTATTACACTGATTTTTACTAAAGAAAAGTTCATTTTATAAAATCACATAATTTTAAGTTACATTTCCTTATAAACCTGCTTTATTAAATCTCCAGAACTCTTTCCACCATCTATATTCGTTATTTAAGGTATTTTAAACAAGACAGTTTTAAGTGTTCTTAATACATATGAGGCTGATTTTAAAATATTGTCTGTTATTAATCATGTTACAAAGTGAACTACATTTTTCAAAAGAACACCAGATTTCTCCTGTGATGTTTTGATACTTAATTTAAAAGAGAGTTCACATGTCAGAGGGGACAAGTTGTCCCAAATCCCAAATAATAGCTAACTATAAACTAGGATATTCTCTCAGTCTTAATTAGCAAGTAGGTACAAAATACCTCCCACATGATAGACGTTATAGAGAATTAAAAAATAGTCACTTTCAATGATGGGAAGACAAGTTTATATAAATATGAAATAATTCAAGAATAAGATGTAATTTTATAGTGAAGGAATATAACAACAATCAATTCCCTCAAGAAAGACAGAGCGTACTTGGGATATAAGACTTACACGTATGAACAGGGACCAGATGAGGCTTCCAACTGCATAATTACTACTGATCTGACCTTCCATCAGTAAGAAAATGCTGACCTTTGACCATGATCTTCGCTCTGTAGCTTCTGGACTTGTGAAATGTAGATGGCTAAAACCGGCCCAGAGGGGTCTAGTCAAGAGGCTCCTTAACACGTCAAATATCTCAGAACTAGAGACAAGATAAAATCAGCTGTACTCTCCGTGTCCTACAGATATTACCTGGGAAGTAGGAAGAAGTCAAACAAATGGGGCTTGCAATGTGTGCTGTGGCCCGCATGGCCAGTGTGATCCTTTCCTTCTGTTTCATGAATAAGTAATTTTCCTCTCCGCGGGGCTAAGTCACCCGGACTGCTTTTGACCTTTCCCTCACTAACAGTAAGAGCAAGCAAAGACCAGTATGACTAAGGTCATATATTGGCTTCAAATGTGTTCTTCAGAGCCAAAAGCCTGCATAAGGAGTGTTAGGGATCATAACAATAAAGTCTACTTTTATCATTTTTCATACCTGAAGTTAGTTCCATGGAAGATTTCTTTGTGTGTATGGGTGGGTGTTGTGTTGGGGGTAAGGGTGAAGTGCTAGATTCTGCTGCTTAAAAATTATTTACAATTATTACTGAAATAGAAGTCTTAAAATCAGAAACTTGGAAATGAAGGTTGATTGACATTATTAAAGAAGACTTAGCCAAATGGAAGTGACCTGTAGTGTTTATAAAAATTTGTAATCAATTGAAAATAAGAGGAAGGGATCTTTTGGTAAGAATGGGCAAACGAACCAGAATAAATAGACTGCAAAAAGAAAAAAAATGTATTGATCAGAGTGTATGTGAAACAGAGGAGATACGTTAGATTAGAAAGGTGAGATTAGATTATGAAGGGCCTTGGATTCTTGTATGTGATGTTTTAAGGAGAAGGAGAAAAATCCCAGTAATATAAGATGATAAATCTGGAAGGTCTCGGGAAAATGTAATGGTATGGAAAAATTGGAAGCCAGGTTGTTTTCAATTAGAGGTTCATTACAATAATTAAGTCACAAGACAACAGACAACGAGGTCTGATACTACAATGGTGGCAATGTGAAAAGATCAAAGGGACCTACTAGGATATTTTTATGCTTCTATATGACCATTCAAAACTATATTATAAATGAAGTCATTCATGTATGCCCTGATTCAGTAAATAGTAAATGCCTACGACATTCCTAAGAATGTTGAGTTAGACTCTAAGAATATTAGGGTGTTAGACACTAAGAACATAACTAGACATAACTAACCCTCTCATAAAGGTAGTATGTAAGAAGGACAATGAACTAAATAACTAATAATAACAGGGTACAAGCTCTAAAGGCAGAGATTGTTTTTTCTTCTTTGTTCACTGTTGTTTTCCTAGTGCCTAGGATAGAGCCTGGCACTTAGGGAATCCTCAATAAATAGTCACTGAACAAATGAATGAATGAATGAACAATGCAATGGCATGGTCAACTTGTAAAGTTTCCCAAATGATGGGGTACTGAAGCTGAAATATGAATAATTAGGAGCAGTTAGTTACAGAATGGTCGGGCCAGGGGCAGAGAATATTGCTCACAGCAGAAGAACAACGTGTGATTTAGGAAGTGAAAGCAGATCTGTGAATTTGGAGTGTAGGTAGGCCATGAAAAGAGATGAAGCTATAAGATTACCACGGGCCAGAGAACAAGGATGTTTTCATCCAAGTTAGGAAGTAGGAACTTCATCCAAAGAGGAGCCATGAAGGAGAAAGACTGTCTTAGCCCTGGTAAGTCACTCTACTTCTCTAAGCCTCAAGTGCCTAATGTGTAGAATAAGGACAGTAGCAGCTATCACACACAGCAGTTGGGCAGATTAAAGCTGATAATGTAGTAACTGGCACAGGTCAGTTGTTCAACATTTGGTAAGTTCCCTATCTCTCCAATACCACAGCTCTGGTCACCTCCACTATATTGGAGCTGCCCCCGCCCCCCTTAATAAGTGATTACAATAATATTTCAAAGTTAAAATATCACTAGCTTTACTCTGGATAAAGAGTTTTGAATATCTTACACTAATATTTTGCCTTCTTTTATTTAATGCTAGGGAAAGGGTGATAGTCCAAATGTTAAACCTATAGAGAGATGCAAAGCACAAGAAAGGTGACATTGCTTTCTTATTCACCTCTTTTCACACAACGCAGCTGAATCAGAACAAAATAACTGCAGCATATTTAAAATAGAAATTACACATGAATAGATTATACAGAAATTAGAATTTTTGTGTTGAATAGCACATTTTTATTACAACACTTTTAAATCCCATCACTTATAAAGTCTCATAACCGATATTCATTATTGAAGTAACTTCACATGGACCAGTTTCTGAATTATTAACTGATACACACAATGCTTTCCACTGCTTGTGAATACAATGCATTTAAAATGAAGCAAAGAGTTCCAACGTGTCCTAAAGCAGAGACTCAGAATCCACCAAAGCCTCAAAGATAACAATGAAGTGTAAATGCTTGTTTGCATGCAGGTAAGAAAAAATAAGATAACATAGAACCTTAAGCCACATAAAAGATCTGTTCCCAAGATCTTTGAAAATCCTATAACCCAAGAATGTTATTAAGCATATTATTCCATGAAATGCAGTTAAGCATGAGCTTGGATTTCAGCACATATGGATCTGGGCTTATACAAAACATCCCTAACTTTCCGTCTCACATCAGCTTCTCTGCACACTGGTCTTGTTTTCTCCCACCAGTTAGACTTACTCCAAGTATCCTCCAAATCACATCCTGCCAGCATGCTGAGTTAAGAGGTAGATTCACCAACTTCAGCCCAACTTAGCCATGGACTAACTTCTCCCCTGCATTTCCCCTGCTTACTCGTGACTCAATCCCTGTGTCCTGGGAAGAGTGTATGCCAACGGGCCAGTCCTGAGTCTTGTGCCAACCCCGACTTCCCGGTAGGAATAGGTTAAGTCTATCATATAAAAGGAATGGTATGGGAAAAGTATTCCAGGCAAAGACAAAAAGGGGGTTGTCTTAAAAAAAATGGCTGGGATTCTTGTACTTCTGTTTACCTTAAAGATCATTTCAGTAGCCTTTGCTAGAGTTTTAAGTCTTTACTTCAGCAATGTTGGCAAGAACTGGACAACTCACTGAAATAGTTTAATATTCACTTTATCTAGTATCTGCACAGAATGCATGATGGAATCATTTATATTACAGACCCAAATCCCTGAAGAAGATGACATTCCACTCTTCAGTTTATCTAAAGCCTTTCTTTCTGGTTAGAGTCACTGCCACATCCCCTCTCACTGCCAATAGAATTGGCTCTTTTTATGGACTTCTTTTTTTCACAGAAAAATACACACACATACACACAGATAATATGGTGAAGAGACACACAGTACTTAAAAAAAAGGCTAAATGAAATTCAGACACTGAAGGATCTCTTAGCCTAGTGCATGAGCTAAATTAAACATGTAATGAACCACTGTGAAAGGTCAAGTCGTAGAATGTAAAAAATTGTGGATGCCAAGACTCTACTCTTCTCCTACTGTATCCTGTGATGTCTAAAATATGGTGAAAACATTTTAAGTACCATGACTCATGTCTCTGAAGATGGCAGCAGTTTTCATACAAAGATCAAGTGTTGGAAAGGCATGGAAAACTGGAAACGAAACAACTATATAAAAACCCACTTAGGGGATGATCTAATCTTCGTTGATTCCAATTCCTGTAAGGATTAGAAAATTCTACGTTAAGCACACTTTCCATATTTCTCTTTCCACAGTTGTCATTAATATGGTATTTACAAAAGACTTTTTGACTAAAACACAAAAGAGATGAGTTTCTTCGTACTTCAGCCATATTGCTTCTTACTTGCCATCAGAATCTTCTATGTGGGAAATCAAAACTGGTTACTCTGGAAATACTGATGGTATAAACACGTGGATTATCATAATAAGCCTTTATGTATGATGCACCTTTTCTTCATAGTATCTTTAAAAGCTTTATAGACCTAACAAACTCCTGCTTACCCAAGACTAAAGCTCTCAAGAGCAGACAGTGCCTAATGGCTGTACAGAGCAAATTCTTAGTTAAGTGTTCCACTCAGAAAATAAACACATTCTCTTCCCTAGGAGACTTCAAAACACCTCTTACATAAGCAAAATCTATCTGTGTTGGAAATTGGCCATGGAATCAAAATCTACAGTACTGCTTCCGTGAAGACTGTTAAAACTATACGAGTACTTCAGGCTTGTCAAAATGCTATTGATTCCATGTTTGAGGAGAGGCACTTCAGAAAGCAAACAGGATCTGCAGCACCAATTTTGGGTTTATAATTTAGATCTTAGGAACCTGTTCAGTATTGTAGGTCCTCTAGGATTTGGGTACAGATTTGTCGCCACAGGGACCTGAAATCTTGTCCTCCCTTACTTTAGCCCAGGGGCTTGGTTTGGGCTGTATTACTTATTCACAGAAACCCCTAAGGCCTATTCATTGGTTCGGTCTCAAACCACTACCTGTTCTCCGATCTCCCCCAGGTCCCTAATGTTGACATCTGCTTGCTTCTGTATATCCAGTTCCTCCATTTTGAACTTCTCCGTTACTAGGTATTATGAGTTGAATTGTGCCCCCCCAAAAGATATGTTGAAGTCCTAACCCCTGGTACCTATGAATGTAACTTTATTTGAAACTAGGGTCCCTTTGCAGATCCAATCGGGTTAACATGAGGTCATACTCCATGAGGATGGGCTCTGATCCAGTCTGACCTGGTGTCCTTGTAAGAGAAAAATTTAGACCTAGAGACACAAGGCCATGTAAAGACAGAGGCAGAGACTGGAGTCGTACAGCTACAAGCAAAGGCAGGCCTGGGGCTACCACAAGCTGGAAGAGGCAGGGAAGGATATCCCCTAGAGGTTTCAGAACAAACATGGCCTTGCCAACATCCTGATTTCAGACTTCTAGCCTCCAGAACTGTGAGACAATAAATTTCTGTTGTTTTAAGCAGCTCAGTTAGTGGAACTTTGTTATGGCAGTCCTAGGAAACTAATATACTGGATTTATTACTCAATTATTTGAATTTGACTCACACACATGCGTGTGCACACACACAGACACACACACACACACACATTTTAAGTTCTTAAAATATTCCAGGCAGTGTTTCTAAGCATTTTAAATACCTGAGATCAATTAATCCTGAAATAACCATAGGAGGTAATTACCATTATATATCATCATTTTCCAGACGGGGATTTGAGAAAGCTTAAGGAACTCACCCAAGGTGGTAAGTGGCAAAGCTGAAATTCAAACGTAGGCCATCTCACTCTGAAGATCATGCTACTCAGGAGGACTGTTCACGTCGGCCACCTTATCTCTGCCATGTGAACAGGCCACCCTGCCCCCCACCCAACAAGTGTCTTCATAGTGAACCACCCTCCACAGGCAGCTGTCTGGGCTGCAAACTCTTCCAAGTTGTCCTTTCCCAGTAGCAGTTAGGATATATGCCCTGAGAGATGACAGGAAAATCTTTTTATTATTATTATTAACATATAATGTATTATTTGCCCCAGGGGTACAGGTCTGTGAATCATCAGGCTTACACATTTCACAGCACAGGAAAATCTTTCTTAAAGAAGCGAATGTAGGGCGCCTGAGTGGCTCAGGTCACGATCCCAGCATCCTGGAATCAAGTCCTGCATTGGGCTCCTTGCTCCGCAGTGAGCCTGCTTCTCCCTCTGCCTGCTACTCTCCCTGCTTGTGCTCTCTCTCTCTCTCTGACAAATAAATAAATAAAATATTTTAAAAAATAATAATAAAAAATAAAAAATCAAATGTGAGAAGGTCATGGGTCCATGACCAAGACCTTGAAGGGGTCCTGGAAGTTTTAGTTGACTGCACATTTGCCGTGTGCCCCATCTGTGCTGAAACTCCTAACACAACAGCTCAGTATGAACTCCTGTTATGCACACAACAATAAAATAGAATGCCCAAAAGGAATGTGACAAACAGTATTTTGGACCTTGAAAACATGGTTTAGAGGAAAAACAGGGGCTACTCGGTCTAGAAAAAAAAAATAGATGGCAACATAATAACTAGCTGTTCTCAAGTATTTGAGAAGCTTTTATAGATGAAACATTAGGCTTATTTTCTCTGTTTTTTGGGAAGATAGAATAAAGGCAAATGAGTGACAGTTAAAGGGGGGCCTATTTGTCCACTATGAAAAGAAAAAGCTAACAAGAAAACAAGCAGAACGGAACAGCTAGTATAGCAGCATAATGAGCTCACCTACACAAGAAATATTTATGTTAAGTGTAAGGCACCAAGTCGCTATTGTAATTCCATTATATCCCTGTGTGCTCCCTTCATTTTCTTCTTTTTATTAAGGATTCTCTTCACTTGGGGAAACTTATTTTGGGCAAACAGTTTGAATCCTGCTTTAAGCGGCAGCGACCACTAACCAGCTATTAGTTTCCTAAGATCTTAAACTAGCCACATGTCTGTTCTCTCAATAAAACTGAAATAATACTATTTCACCTTGCATGGCTAAGGATTAAAGAGCATTGCACTGTGACTGTGACTGTTGTATTTCAATGACCTTAAGACCCTGCTGGTCATAAGATACACTAGTATTTCATGTATCACTAAATTAAGCAAATAATGAAATGTTTTCTTACCATTTAAAATGCTTATTTTATACTTTATAAGAGAAATATTGAATAATATACTCCTAAACCTTCCTCTCATTGAGTTTGACTCATTAGAATCTTTTCTCATATCAGAATCATTTATGTTTATTCATGATGTATCATCATCTATGCTATCCAAAGTCTTCAAGATGCAATGTACTTTTTTAAGGATTTTATTTATTTATTTATTTGACAGAGAGAGAGAGAGAGAGAGAGAGAGAGAGAGAGAGAGAGAGATTACAAGTAGGCAGAGAGGCAGGCAGAGAGAGAGGCGGAAGCAGGCTCCCAGGACCCTGAGACCATGACCTGAGCCGAAGGCAGAGGCTTTAACTCACTGAGCCACCCAGGCGCCCGATGCAGTGTATTTTAAAGGAATGCTCCAGGGACACCTGGGTGGCTCAGTCGGTTAAGCATCTGCCTTCAGCTCAGGTCATGATCTGAGGGTCCTGAGACAGAGCTCCACATCCTGCTTCTCCCTCTCCCTCTGCCTGCAACTCTGCTTCTGTGCTCTTTCTCTCTCTCTCTCTGTCTCAAATAAATACATAAAATCTTTAAAATATAAAGGAATGCTGCAGTGTTATAACCAGGATTTTGGTGCTGAACTTCCTTGTCTGGGGTACAATAGGCAATCCTCCGCTTTTATGTTGGTAAGAAAATGTGATGGGGGCTTCATCGGCTTATGGAAATTGTCATTTCTCAGGTCATGTAAAGCATATGGTTTTTGCTTCATGTGAAAATAGGTAATTATAGACAGTTGTCCGATTAATGAATATTTTCTTCTCTATATTAAATGTGCATGTACCTCACTGCCACGTTTCCCTGCATCTCTACACAATAACATTTAGTTTCAATGCAAAACAACGTTTTTGATGACACCGTAAACAGCAATTAAACTTAACTCACGCAGTTCCGGCACCGCACATAACTCAGAGACACGATAAACAGCTATAACTGAGCTCGTGCCCCAGCAGACAATGACAGCTGTACCATGCCTATTGCTTGACCAACAGTGATTCTGAGACCCATACAAATTTCAGAGAAGGTACAATATGAAAAGAACGCATTTTAGAATTGGTTTAATAAGATACTATTTTTTGTCAAATGTAAGGAAATGACTATCTTAATAGGTGTCCCTGCATTTACATAAAAGAGGGGCTCAATAAATACTTGCTTAATGGAGTAAAGTCTGCAGAAAATCCCCCTATGGGGGTGGGGGGGATTTTCGGTAGGGGGATTTTCTGTCATTGTCTAGAATAGAGGATTGCTAAATTACTTTTTGATCCTAAGGTTATTTTATCCCAAAGCAATTAAAAATGCAAGATGGATGGGTGATATGACTGAATCATGCCTTGCAACGCAACTCTGAGAACACATTCAATAAGGAGTAGCAAAGCTGGGGGGGTGTCTGAGTGGCTTAGTCGGTTAGGCGGCTGCCTTTGGTGGGGTTCATGATCCCAGTGTCCTGGGATCGAGCCCCACATCGGGCTCCCTGCTCAGCAGAGAGCCTGCTTCTCTCTCTCCCTCTGCCTGCTGCTCTGCTTACTTGTGCTCTCTCCCACTCTCTGTCAAATAAATAAATAATATCTTAAAAAAAAAAAAAAGGAGTTGCAAAACTGGTTGTCTCAGGGGCTGAGGAGTGGCATTCTGCTGGCAGGCCTGGTGCCCAGTCAGTGTGAGAAGGCGCAGAAACATGTCTGTGATCTCCCAGGAATGCCTCTGGGAGCCCTATCATTTCCACAGCTCTCTGGACCTCCTCACCGCTACACGCCCTTCCCCACCCAATGGAACCAAAGAGTAGGCCTTCTGAGCAGGGAAGGCTGGAACCCTCTGGAAGAGCTGAGTCACCACTGTCCCTGGGTTAGGTGCCTGCCTCTGTGCTATTTTTTCTTTTCCTTGTTGCCGATCTTATTCTTTTCAGAGGCTCATTATCCCACATTAGTTTTAATTAGTCGATGCAGAGCTGCCCCCCTCTTTCTACTTCTGATCTAAATGTGTCATGAGAACAAGAGCAATTTACTACTCTCCATGGGCTGGGAGTAGGCATGTATGAATTTGGGAACCTCATTATAACTCACAGCTGTCAGTCTGCAAAAAAAATTAAATAAATAAATAAATAAATAAATAAATAAATGACCTCCCACAAAACAAAACAAACAAACTCAAACCAGCAAGGACTCTGTCTTCATTATTCTGTGTTATGTAAAAGCAGGTCATTAATAAGTGAGCAATTGTATTTCCACTTCTGTTAATTTGAGATCATAGAAATCTTAAAACATTGCTTTTACCATGACACTTCTCTGGGCAGATTTCCTATCATGACACCACTATACCCCTTCCTCTCATGACAGTCTGGTTCCATCCTACCTCTCCAGGCTCATCTCCGTCAGTTCCTCTGAGGAGTGTTTGGTGTTGTGGTTGGGTGTGTGAGCGCCAGCGTTTATCTGACTTGATTCAAATCTTGGCTTTACCGCCATTGAACGCGTCATTTTTGGACAACTAACTGCACCTCAATAAACTAAACAGAGAGAAGACATTTACTCACTGCTTATCGTATGACATTTTTAGTCACCACTCACACTATCTGACATATAGTAAGTGTATATAAATGTAGCTATTGCTACAACAAAACATATCACTCCGTCTGAAATCCCATTAGGCTTGCTCTTTCTAATAATCCTTCTATATTTGCAATAAATACATACATATTTTTATATCATTACATATAATATTACATACTAAACTTTATACACAGTTATAAGGTTACCTGTGTAAAAGTTTACATATATATAAGGTTAAATACATAACCACATATTATAAATAATATGACATGAAAATGGAAATGAAGTGATATGAATGATATGAAATGATGTGAATATCTGACATATGAAAAACATTCTTAAAGAAAGCTTTTCATGGACATGCTGGCTGACTGGAACAGCTCTCCTCAGTGGTAATTAGAACATTAACCATGCACTACTAGACACTGAGGACACTTTCCTTTTCCCTCTTCTTACCCTTTCCAGTGTAATCTTCTCTGGATAGGATGCATTAACGATGAGATTCCAAATAATGTGAAAAAATGTGCTATCACTTGTACTCTAATTTGGGAAGGAAAAAATTCAAGTTGCCTTTTTCTTTAAAGTCACTTTCAGTAAAAGTCAAGTGAATCTGTGAGAAGCATCAACACTGTATTATGGACAAAGGAAATGATGCCAATATCGTCACGCAGATAGTTTTTGGCTCCTAAAGTATTTCAGTTCAGTGTACATAGCTCTGGAGTTATAGGTCTGGTTATGTCTCTATCCAGAGATACGTGTTTCTTTAAAACATATGATTAAATTTAAAGGAAACAATATTATCCATTTCTGGCATTCTATTCATGGGAAGTAAATAAAAGTGGGTAGACGTGAGCTTAAATTACCTATGAGGCATCATTCTCTAGTAGAACATTTTCATGGAATACTCAGCAATTTTGATTACTTCTCATGATCCAGAAAAGAGGCTACAACATAATAGGGATAGAAATAATAGAATCTCAAGATGACATAAAATGAATATCTTATTGCTCTGCTCAAAACCCTGTGGCATCCTATCTGCACTCCTTAAAAGCCAAGGCCCTAACTGTTCTGGTCCCCCGGCTCCTTCTTTAACCTCAGCTTCCCCTCTTCCCGGGCACCTAATTGGCTTCAACCATATTGGCCTTGCTTTCCTAGGGACATCAGGCCAACCCTCACCTCAGGGACTTTGCACTTGCTATTCCTCTCCATGGAAAATTTCTTAACATGTGCTCTTCTCTTCCTTCACTTCATTCCGTACCTGCTGACATGTTATCTCCTCAGAAAGACTTTTCCTGATCTTCCATCTCACATTCCCTTCTGGACACGCTTCATCCTTTATCCTTCTTCGGTCTTCTTCAGAGCACTAGTTACAACCTCGTATATCATGTATTATTTTTAACTTATGTTTCAGTTTGTTTGTCTCCTCCACTAGAATGCAGCTTCCAAAGAACAGAGATACTGCTGTATCCCAACATAATTGTTTAGTGACTAGCTCACAACATTTATTGAATGAATGAATGAATGAATTTAGAGGATGGGTGATATGGAAGTTAGATATGCAGTTATAACACAAAGTAGTAAAATAATCTCATAGATGTCACCTAATTGTGGTACAATGATACTTAACATCAACATACCAATGGAATTTAATATGAAAAAGCATTAAGTGTCAATTATTTCAGATCACTTGAGGGTAACCAAGGGGAAAAAACCCACAAAAAACTCAGAAATTATTGTAGTTGACTATAAATTATCTGGCCAAGAAGGCACTGATCAGAAAATCAGCACAGAAGCAAAATATACCTGAAATAAGAGGTTTTAACTACCCGAATACCTTTATAAGCACTGATTCGCTGAGAAACAAAGCATTAGAAAATGCTAAATTTGACATGCTGTAAATTTCACCTCAGAGAGCTTGAGGAAAAAGTTAGGATAACCATCACTCCATATGGGATTTTGATCTATGAGGAGCTGGTTAGTGAATTGGAAGTGACAGGAAAGCAGGGGTGTGATCTAACCACTCAAGACAGTGAGAAAGGAGAAAGCTAAGCATGGTGCAAACATCACAGAATTTCAGAATGAATAATGATAATGATATTAATACCTATCACTCACTGAGTATCGGTTCCAGGGCTGGCATCATACAAATCAGTCAACACTCATAACGTCCATAAACTGCAAACCCCACAACCATTAAGCACCCCCACCTTTTAAAAGTCAAGGCAACACCTTTAAGAGAAACTTTCATAATGCATTCAGGTAAGCAAATGTGCATTAGAAATAAACTTAGAAATTGGCCTGTAAAAACCATTTTTGTACAGAAAGGCGGCTGGCGAGTACCTTGCTAATACTTAATGATCACAGGACACAGCTGGGGAGTCAGGGCATCCTTGGAGCTGGGCTGTGCAAGCCATCTTTGACTACATGCCTTGGCCCCAATACTGATCTGGTTATACTTTTTTACCTTGCTTCTATTCACTTCTCTTTCCCAGCCACCCCGTCCAGACATTTCTGTACCATCTCCTACTTTCTTGACCACCTGGAGGTCTTCACTCCCAGTGCATAATTCAATTTCTACCTCACATGGAAGACAGAAAGCCAGTAGGCAACCATATTCTCTGTCTCCTGACTCGTTCTTTGCTCACCCATACCGTTTCCTCTCCCACTGGCCTTGGTCTTTCCTTCTACCTAAAGCTGATCAGTCTACCATGTTTCTAGGCCTAATTCCACAGGGATCGTGCTCCATCAATTATTTACTCTGCCTCTTTTATTTCTGACTTCTCCTTTTCCTCTCGTTTCTTCCATTTTATCTATAAACCAGTTGAGTCTCTTTGATGGTGGAAAAGCCTCTCCTTGTCCCTGTGATCCTCTCATCCTACCGCTGTACCTTTTTCTCTTCAGTCAAGCTAACTGACCTGGTCTCCATGAATGTGTTCCCATCCTCCACCCCTAATCCCTCTTAATTCACTGTAACAAGAATGTCCTTGTCCCCAGCCACTCTACTCCGTTTCTATGCACAGACAGCATTAGTTATTTCCCAACTGCTAAAGCCAGTAAACATTCTTTTCCTTCTCTCCTCAAATTCCAGTAATGGCAGCCTTCTTGGTTTTTGTCTGGGTCTGTTCTGGTTGCTATAACAGAACACCAAGACTGGGTGACTTGCAAATAACACAAACTGACTTTTCACAGTTCTGAAGGCTGAAAAATCTAAGCTCAAGACACCTGCAGATTTAAGCCACTAGCAGATTTGGAGTCTGGTGAGGGCCAATTTCCTGGCTCATACAGACAGCCATGTTTCCTTACATAGGAGAAGGGGCAAGAGTGCCTTCGGACATCTCTTTTAAGAGCACTAATCCCACTCATGAGGGCTCTACCCTCATGGCCTAATTACTACCCAAGGCTCTACCTCCAAACATCATCACAATGGAGAAAGCTTCAACATATGAATTTGGAGGTGGTGGACACAAACATTCAGTTTATAGTAGTTTTTCTACTTACTTCTCTAGCCATACTTCTCAAACTTCTCTATGCCTTCTCTTTTGATGATTCCTTAAATGTAGGCATTATCCGCAGTTTTGTTAATATCCCTCTACTAGCTTTCTCTTAGTAATCTACCCAATTTCATGATCTTACCACTGCCTATATCCTGATAATTCCTGAGCAGCATCTCTAAACCAGATCTCTCAGCTGACCTCCAGAGAAACACACACACAGCAGCTAACTCTACTTGGGTATCACAGAAGATGTTCTCTAAAATGAATCCATTGTCTTCTCACACAAATGAATCCATTGTCTTCCATACATACATTCTACCTCAGATGGAACACCACTGTTTATCTAGTCACATAAACCACAACACTGAAACCCATCCTAAATTTCTCTCTCTACTCATCGCTTCCTTCTTCAGACACCAACTTTTAAATATTCCAATAAATTCCACCCTCTTGACCCCCACTACCTGTGCCACTGTCTCTGTCTTGATTCAGGTCTTCATCTGGACCATTATCATGTCAGTTTAATTGGATTTCTGCTTTTAGTCTCACTCCCTCCAGTACTATCTTCAGAGCAATGCCCAACTGAATATACATAATAATAACGCACACCATATTTAAGTAAGTATTTCCTTTTGGAGTATCTGTACATAATGAAGTTTAAACTACTTATCCTTAGCGTATGAGATTTCCCCCTGCCAAACTCTCCAACCTCATTTCTGGCATCTGCCCACAGTCTGAATAGTTTTCTAAACATACCAAGCTAAACGTCTCTCTCCTCCTTCGACCTCATTATTCCTTTTCTTGGAATGTCCTCTCCATCCACCCCTTATATGCCCAGTAAGCTCCTATTTGTCCTTTAATACCTGGGTCAGAAGTTACTGCCTCGTGACCTGTATCCATAAACCAACTCACCGTGCATCCTCTATCTTATACAAATAGTTTTTATTTTACCCTTACCATAAGTTTCACAATAGAGTTATTTAACATATGGCTCTTCTAGTAGATTATGACATTATTAAGAGCATACACTATGTGTTTATCAACTCTGTCCCTATCCTAGCAATGTAAATGCTCAATAACTACTTCTCAACTAAATAAAAGAATGAATATTCTATTTAGCGAGTTTAATCAACTTCTAGAAAGTCCCTGAGGTTGACTGTCCATGCTTAAGGAAAGTTTCTTCATAGTGTTTCCTATGCCATATCTCTCCGAACAATGGGAATTCTGTGCAAGGTCTTGTGCTGTAGAAAGTGTTTTCTAAAACCCCTTGAACACAAACCAAGGTTAGAAATATATTTGACATCATAAACCATTACAAATATACATATATACAAGTAAACAAAAACTTTATAGGTACTTCCCCTTCTTTTGTATGATAAACCCTGGCATTTTCTTTCTTATTCCAGTCTTTTGGATTAAATTACAAAAAGACTGGATTGATAAACAAAAATTGCTTTCATGCCTCATAGATTGTGACACACACATATCGTGAAAAATAGTGCTGTAAAAATAGTACTATAGGAAAAAAATCTTACCTTAAGGATATTAAATTACTGAATTAGTTAAGTATTTTTCTAAACATTTAACTATAAATGTTACTGGAAAACATCTATCATTTATCATTTGTCCAAATGATAGGAATATCCATGTAAATGAGTGAGGAAAATATGAAATATTTAAAAAGCAGTAACATGCTAATTTTTTGAAGTTCACACATTGATACAAACTATAAAAAATATGTGAAGATCCTGGCTGTAATGAGTATATCCAAAAGCATTTTGCTTATAAGCTCTGAACTTAAATTCATAAAAGAATATTATGTTAATGCTAACCATATCCCTTTGAACCATATTTAACATTTTACCTCATCCAGATCCAAGTATCAGGAATCCAAATTTAGGAGAGTTGAAATTTAGGAGGTTTTTTCTTTCACGTTTAAAACTGGGATATTCTCACCTACATATATGTATTTTCTGTGTTTTCCTAAGAGTATGAAATCCATCTTCTCTGACTCATCCAAAAACACCTCAAAGGGTAGTTGAGATTGGGAAGGAGCTCTCTAGTAGAACCACCATTTACCAAGTGTCTCTGCATGTCAGGCAACGTGCCAGATAATTCATGTCATTCATAATCCTCACAACAATCCCGAAGGTCAGTGTTATCCTCTGTTTACAAAGGATGAACTAAGAAATGTGATTCAGAACACGGTTAGAAAGTATAGTAATTAGAGGCACCCGGGTGACTCAATTGGTTATTTTGATTCAGGTCATCATCTCGGGGTCCTGAGGTCAAGCCCCACCTGGAGTCCTGGCGAGGGGTGCTGCACTCAGCGGGGAGTCTCCTTCCCTCCCCCTATTTCCCTCCCCCAGTGTGTGCACGCACTCTCTCTCTCTCTCTGAAATAAATAAATAACCCTCCAAAAGGCTAAATAATTGGTGCAGGGTATAGGGTTAATAATTGGCGCAGTAGGTAGTAGGGCTAAGGCATGAACCCAGATTTCTTCCAAAGTCAGGCTATTCCCATTGGACTCTGCAATTAAATACATACAGTGAATAGTCAAAAACTGGTAAGGTGCTAGATTTTAGAATTCAGAGTTTTTCTTTTCTGGCCAACAATTTCTCAATTCTTCAATTCTTCTCTAGAGCATGCAATTAAATTCTGGCTTAATGTCCTTTATACTGTAAAAACATTACTGTATTATTAAATAATTTAAATGAATTTGAAAAATAGGAGCATTATACAAAGTTGCCATGAGTGAGAGTTTACTGGCATGCTACCGTGCATGATCAAAGAATTCAGAAGGATGCCTTTTATCTGAGAATATCAAAGGCCACTAACTAAAAAAAGAAACAGAGTTCCTATTACACTGAGGAGAAAAAGCTGAGTCCATTGAAATATAATACAAGAATGTTGGCATACAGGTAATTCACAGATATTATTACCTTGGCTACTTGAAGCTGGACCAATCTGGATTCGTTCCAAGAGCTATTCTTTTAAAACTGTAATACACTCAATTCATTTGTTACAACTGCCCCCTTTTTCTTCTCAATACCTTCCTACACTTCATCCACACACTAAATAAGCACATGCGTGCACACACACACACACACACACACACACACACACAAATTTACGGATTCAAATCTCAGATCCATATATTGTGCTATTTTTCTACGGTGGCTAATAAGAGCATGTAGCATCAAATAGCTAGTATTTCTCATTTTAAAAACTGCAAAATTAAAAGTAACTGAATTATCTTTCCAAGTGGTCACAGGTCTTTAGTCCTTATTGGGGGCAGATGGACATTTTCAAAATCTAGTCAGTTAAGTAACTTGGTGTCTTCTACTAAAGCTCCATGTTTCTGCCTGAAACAGACACAATCAGGTAATTTCAGTGATTCTGGGTATATAGCAGGCAATAAAACCCCCTTCTTAAGATGTTTGCCTCAACTCTGTCATCCAAGACACAAACAAAAGAACAACATTTTCCCCTAGGATACATCAAAAACAGCATTACTATGGAAATACACAGAGTTAAATCTTATCATGATACCGAAAACACAGGTCATACAGAATTCTTAAACCCAGCTGGAAAAAAAAAAGTTCCCTTTAAGGCTAGAAATTATGGCTGAGAAAGATGAAAATGATTTATGAATCATCAGACTCCTTAAATTAAGTGTAAAGTTTGTAATAACTTTATCATGACATGTATTCCCATTTTCAACTTGTCTTATTCGGCATGGGTTTTCATAATAAAATCCTATAGACTGCATCGCTCAAACAACAGAGATTTATTTTTTATAGCCCTGGAAGCTGAAAGTCCAAGATCAAGGTACCAACTAACTTGGTACCTCTCATTTCTTCTTGGAAGGCAACTAATCTCACCAAAAGGGCCCCACCTTCATGACCCCATATCACTCTGCTTACCTCTCAAAGGTATAATCTCCAAATACCATTGTATTGGGCCTTACAGATTCAGCACATAGATTTGGGAAGGTAGGGGATACAAACATTCATTCCGTAACACAATCTGTCACGTTGTATAGTTCCTCTTTTTTTCATGTGGAATTATTTCTAAACATTTAACTCAGTTGCCCTAGCTACTCTGTTTGTTAAATTATTAAATGTCTTGATTGTGAAAGCTAATTTATCTTTCCAAACAGGAATTTCTGACAGCATGGAAAGAAACGTAAATAATTTATTTTTTCTATTTACAAATAATGGCTTTCTGAGAGCTATTAATCTCTGGATATCCTATTCATAAGACAGAATCAGTAATTTGGTTCTTTCTGTTGACCGAATTCCAATCAAATTAGCATATATGTTTTAAAGGTAACAAGCAAGCAGTTGGACAGCCACCTGATTGGATTTTGATAGCACTTTCCATGGTTCCAGGGATACTGGTGCCTGGGTATGTCTTCCATCTTAATGGTAAGTGCATCATCACATCCACGAGAAGACAAAGAGGATAAGTCTTTCTGACAGGTAAAGATGGAAGGTTCTTACGGAGGTGTCCTACTACTCTTTAAATTGTGTATATTTGGGGCGCTTGGGTGGCTCAGTCATTAAGCATCTGCCTTTGGCACAGGTCATGACCCCAGGGTCCTGGAATTGAGCCCCACATCGGGAAGCCTGCCTCTCCCTCACCCACTCCCCCTGCTTATGTTCCCTTTCTTGCTGTGTCTCTCTCTGTCAAATAAATAAATAAATAAAATCTATAAATAAATAAATAAATTGTGTATATTTGTTCAAAGAAGTAAAGTTGGTTACTCTTTCAGGATATCCTGTTACCAAATTCGAAATTCGAAAAAAAAATTAAGCATAAGTATATTCAGATTTTTTGAAAGCAACCTATCATAGCGATGGCTCTTATTTTCTTCACTAATACATCGCCTCATTGAACTAAAACACATTTTTAATGTATCTCTTTTTGAGTATCTTATTATATTTTAATAAGTGAAGAAAAAGTTGATTTTCAGAAATTGGTACTTTTGAAAATATTGCTATTGAAACGGCTACAATTTTGTATCTTTGAAACCGCAAGCACCTATAAATTCTTAAAAGTTCTAAAAGCTATTTAAGACAAAAATAGATAAAATTGAATGAGGAATATTTGTAACAATTTCTTTGAAGATTTTATTTATTTATTTTTGTGAGAGAGAAAGTGTGCACATCTGTGCGGGCACAAGTCGGGGGAGGGGAGCAGCGGGTAGAGAGAAGCAGGCTCCCGACGGAGCAGGGAGCCGGATACAGACGCAGAGCTCCATCCCAGGACCCTGGAATCATGACCTGAGCTGAAGGCAGACGCTTAACCGACTGAGCCACCCAGGCCCCACCTGTAGCAATTTTTGAACACAGTATGTGTAAGGTGCTATCTGCCTTTACTGCGTTGCTACGTACATTTAAAGCAACACTGGTAACTGGATGAAGCTACCGTGCAGGCTGAACAGTGACTTCGGCTTCATGCACTTGCTTACATTATTTACCTGCTCTAGAAAACATTACTTTCCGATATATTACACCCATGCACCCAGGTTATAAGCCAACCAAACATGTATTAAACAGAAATTAAAAAAAAAAAGGAATTGGTTTCATTCTTCAGCTTGTGTAACTAAAAGATTAGCATTGGAAATCCTGTGTTAATTCAACTTCTGGGAAGGAGAAAGTCAAACATTAACCAAAATGAAAGATTTTTGCCGGAAGTTACAAGTTTGGTATCAGACCGACCAGCACAATAGCAATGTTTGTTTTGTCTTCTCTCGTGTTTTTCACACCCTTTAAGTGGTAGGCATTAAAAATCCAAGCAATCATTTTTTCCTCTGTTTCTCAACTGATGTGATCTTCTCTAATCAATAGTTAAGAATTGAGCAGAGGAAATTGAATCCTAGTATCTTTATTTCACAAACACTTTTACTCCTCAAACATTCTTCAAGCCTATCAAACACTGACAAATTATCAGGCATAGCTACAAACGTAGAATTTAGACCTCAAGTAGCTTGTGATGGCACCATCAGCAGTACCTCTAAGACTTCCGCGGTCTCATTAGATCATTTTCTAACAATGGCTAGGTTATTGAGTTTGCAATGTGCAAAACCCTGTAGTAAAGTCTTTCTGTAGGTTACCACATCTCAACTCCACAAGAACCCTATTACCCACATACAACTCTTACTTTAGCTTAAAGCTAAGTAAGCTAAGGGTAGGAGAGATAGAGTAAGTGATCGCAAAGTCACAATTCTCATGGTGGAGCCAGGACTTGAAAGCAGGACAGCTGATTCGAGTCTGTGCTCTTGACCTCTAGCTTATACTACCCATATTACTATTTTGGGTAGATTGATAATGTACACACTTTCACCATAACTACACTATACAAAGACTGGAATAGAGAATAAGATCATCAGAACTTTACAGGGAGTAGAAAGATTCAGAATAGATCCATAGTTATTCAAATTCCAAGGGCAAAATATTATACATAGCAGCCAGTTCTAGAAGTTAATGAGTTCCTCTTTAAGTCTGACTATCTGAAGATAACCCAAGTTCTGTGTTTATACCCTGGTAGCTGTTGGGTCTTTCATGTGCTTCAAAATTTTGGAAGATCTAGGCAGCTTTGTATAATGTGAAAAGAGCTCAACAGGGAGACAGAAGACAAGGTTTAAGGCTGGTTTTGCTCTTAACCAACTTAATACCTCTAACTTCCATGTTTCTCATTCACTAAATGACGTGAACTCCTACCCTGCTTTTCCTCATTTAGTTACTGAGAGAACGTGTATTAAATTACTTTGAGAATACAGCTCTTTATGTAACTATTATTATAATTATTATAATATAATGCTAAAGATTGATAGAGCAGTTGAGATCTATCATTTTTTTCATTAACTCACTAGAACCAAAGTACTTTTTACTAAAGTTAAGATATTGCTAAATAAAGCACTATGTATGCTATTATATAATAAAGCCATAGAGAAGCAAAAGAAAGTCTAAATAGTTACCACAAACTGAGTAAATGTAGATAAGTAAAGACAATGCTTCCAATAAATTCACCAAAGCTCTGGAAAAAAATTAAAAATGGTTTGTTTAAAGAGAAAAACACAGAAACATAAAGGAAATACGAGCATAATTTCTTTAGTGGGAAAATTTCAGAAGTTAAATGATAAGAATTTCTGCTGGAGGTAAATTTCAACTCTCTTCTCATACTTGCCAACCTCCTGTAGTTTGTTATTGCTGGATGGTCTCATTCCCTGAACACAACACTGTAATTTGCTCCAGTAATTCTATTCTATCTGGAATATTCTGTCTCCCCCTTGACCTGTTTGTTCAACAATATTCAACCTTCACATACCATCTTCTCTATAGAGCATTGTCTGATTCTACAAATTCACATTAATCATGTCCACTTTGCCATTCTTTTTTTTTAAAGATTTTATTTATTCATTTGACACAGAGAGAGAGATTACAAGTAGGCAGAGAGGCAGGCAGAGAGAGAGGAGAGAGGAGGAAGCAGGCTCCCCGCTGAGCAGAGAGCCCGATGTGGGCCTCGATCCCAGGACCCTGGGATCATGACCTGAGCCGAAGGCAGCAGCTTTAACCCACTGAGCCACCCAGGTGCCCGCACTTTGCCATTCTCATAATATTTTCTTTTTCATTAAGTTTTTGGAGTTTATCATGGCACACAACATAGTATTTGGGGAAACATTTAGTTTCCCTAGAATCCCAGTCCTTAGGAAGAGTTATGGCTTTTCATTTGTGTATCTTCCAGGCCTAGCCTATTATGCTATATGTCATGAGTAGTCAACAAAGTTTTGTTTTAAAAGAGAAAGAGAGAAAGAGAGATCTACAATTAAAGTCTGACATGCTTATACCTAACTATAATACCATACAATTAAATTCACAAGAAGACTTTGGAATGATGTGACTTTATTTTGAACATTAGTAGCTTTTTTTAAAAAAAAAATACTATTTTTAACATTAGTAGCTACTTCACCATAGACCCTTGCACCATGACAGTGGACCTTTAGTTAGGATTTGAATATAAAGGCTGAACAATACTGCTCAGACCAAATACTCTTCTATCCCATTTATCTTGATGAGGTTCAACAGATGCATTTCCACACAGAAATGTTTACTCTTGGGGTGCCTAGGTGGCTCAGTCATTAAGCGTCTGCCTTTGGCTCAGGTCATGATCCCAGGGTCCTGGGATCGAGTCCCACATCGGGCTCTATGCTCAGCGGGAAGCCTCCTTCTCTCTCTCCCACTCCCCCTGCTTGTATTCCCTCTCTCGCTGTGTCTCTGTCAAATAAATAAATAAAATCTTAGGAAAAAAAAAAGAGAAATGTTTACTCCCAATTTTCTATACCAAGAAAGGAGATCTAGATTATTTCCTAACTTTAGTTAAGCCCAAGTTTTATATTTTTCTACATATATTCAAATATTTTATTTTATTTATTTATTTTTTTAAGATTTTATTTATTTGACACAGAGAGACAGATCACAAGTAGGCAGAGAGGCAGGCAGAGAGATAGGAGGAAGCAGGCTCCCTGCTGAGCAGAGAGCCCGATGCGGGCCTTGATCCCAGGACCCTGAGATCATGACCTGAGCCGAAGGCAGAGGCTTTAACCCACTGAGCCACCCAGGCGCCCTATATATTCAAATATTTTAGTATTCAGGAAATACAATATAGCAAAACCTTATCCAGAATAACTAGAAGAATCCAGGATATTTGAATTGTTGAAAATTCAAACCTTAAAAATATTTTTCAAGTATTTCTAGAAGTTAGAGGTAATATTTTGTGTTTCTTTATAAATATGCATAACTTAAACTTAGAATTAAAATTTTTTAAATTCATTCATTCATTCTTCCATTCAATAAGCGCTGACTGGACAGATCAATGATCAATTAGATACTTAAAAATGCAATTAAATACTTAGAAAATGCATATGATACTTTGAGGATGAGATATATTAGTGGAAGTTGTTATGGAGCTATATAAGGAGTAGATAAGAATAACTGAGAATTACCAGCACAATTGTTGAAAAGTAAAATAATGCATTTATAATGCTATTGGAAGCTTAAAAAGGATTTTCCTTTCATGAGAGATCTTTAAAAATTGTTAGTTCAGACTGTCTAATGATCACGTTCTAATATCGCTACTTAATGAAGTTATTTTACTTCATAAATCAGAGGATATTATAATACTGTTATAAATACCACTTTTAATTTAAAGAAAGTAGGAAATGGGAATCCAGATTATGTAACAGAAAATAAATTGCACAAATGTAGCTCAAGAGTTAACTTCTAGAAACAGTTAACAGTTAACTTAGAAACAGTTTTCTCCATCACGAGGTAAGTACTTAAACCACTTCTTATCAATCAATTGGCAAATATTTAAGATAACGGACCACAGGGCAGGCACAGTATTACATACTGGGGAGAGATACAAAGAAAGATGGATATGGTCCATTCCTTGCAATGAATAAACAGAAAGTCTAGAAAGGAACACAGATAATGGGCACCAAAAGCTTTATTAAAAGTACATATAAGTGCTCCAGGCTCACCAAGGGGAAGAATATGACGTCAGAAGAGTGCATGCTTCTGTGAATAAAGAAGGAGTTCCACAGGAATGACATTTAAGTCCTATCTGGGTTTAAGGGGAGCTTAACAAATTCTGTGTAACAGGAAGTATCTAGTAAGGCGAGGGCAAAGAAAGTAAGGGGGAAAAGCTCTCAGGAGGCTGGAGAAGAAAGCAGCCTTCTGGGTACTTGGGGCTACAGAGAGTCTGGATTCTATCCAAAGGGCGAAGAGAAGCTACTGAAGGGTTTTATGCCGGCGCAGGGCACTGACGTGTATGTGCAGAACTCTGTGCGTGGGTCTGAGGGAGGCAGACATTATTTGAAAGCAGGAATTCAGTCTTCTCCTCAATATGGAACCTAAACAAAGCATGTTATTGTACCAATTAAAAGGAGCATTCCCTATTAAGTTCAACTATTAGTGAGAAATAAGATATTATGTCTCTTTACTTAAAAAAAACATTCATTTCAACATCACACATACAGCAAAAGATCTGCAGATATGGTCCATTAGTGGCATAACAATTATATCTTGAGCACACAGACTATAAAATTCTAGTCATCGTCCCACATTTGTTTGTTTAGCTGCTAAAGGATCTCTGAACAAAGAGTCAGGTCAACAGAGAGAGTGTCAAAACATCAACAGAGAGAGATCTTGTCAGAGCTTAATTAGCTCTGTCAGGGCTTCCAATTAGAAAACCAAACTAAGGATCCTTTTAGCTCTCAACCAGGCATTCTCCTTGATTTGGAAGAACTACACAATACCCACACCTCACCTAGCTAACAAAAAGGAATGTTTTGCCTTTATGATGACCTCCTCTGGACTGGCTTAAGTCAACAAAGAGAAGCATATTCTCAGAATTAGAGTCTCAAAACCACACTGAAGAGAACCACTGTGTGCTCGGGCATGCTGGCCGCCATATCTCCAAGTTACCGGAACAGCTCACTTTTTAATACTAGAACAGTTTGGGCCACGCATGGCCTTGTCTGCTGCTCTTTGGTTGACATTATTAAATAAAACTCATGGCCACTTTTAAGAGAAAAAAAATATTGCAAGTCACAAAAAGGAAATTTTCTTCCTAACAGTGAGACTAACTCAATTTTTTATGAAGCACCGTATTTACTTGTGTATTTCATCTATAATATGAATGCTGCTTGCCTATCTCTCAGTTTTGAAGAAGAAATAGTTCTTTCCTTCTCTCCAAATTATTTCATGGTCACAGTACTTTAAGAACTGTAAATGGTCCAATGAGTTAGTAAGGAAAAGTTTACGATGTCGAAATAGTGTTTGCTGTTCTGTACAAGCCTCAGAGACGTTACCAATGGGTAAACAAAAAAAAAAAAATTCAAACTCAAAGTCACATACTCAGGAACATAATTCCAACTAGAAAACTATTATAGACAGGATCAAAGCTTAAATTAGTCCCCCAGATCAAGCAGAATATGGCTTATAGTGGACAGGAATTTAGAAATAGTTCTTTTTCCCAGGCTGGGAGAATGGATGGGACAACGACTCTAAAGCTATGCTATGGACAATAACAATATTTTCTATACATCTAACAACCATAGGGCCTAGTAATAACATTTAAATTCCACCATCTTACCATAGAGCTATGTAGAGTGGCTGGATTTTAGAAGTTGCTGGTGGGGCCCTACCCCAGAGTCACCTGGCCCTCTATGGATCTAACTCTGGCTCGGTTTCTTTGTTTCAGAAAGAGATTCTTCAATGGCTTGAATATTTCCACCTTATGATCTTTTAAATATGCATTGCATTTGTTCCACTTGGCAGTGAGTTTAACAAGTGTAAATACATTTCAGAAAGTATTCATTTCTGGAAGAAAGATTTTAAGATTTAATTTAACTTGGTACATTAAAACACGTGCATGTGCGCACACACACCTCCCTAATCTCAGGCAGAGAAATAAACTCATTCTTTTCCTCTGAATGTCTAATACCCAGCACAGTACTTATCACCAGGTATATGCTCAACACATGGTTGATGAACTGAATGGATAATATAAGAGTGGATGGATGTCTGAATCAATGAATGGAAAAGCAAGTTCACCATGTAGAACACCTCCATTGGGCTCTTTTATCCTTGAAGAGTTCAGGTGAGCATTTTTTCTGCATCCTAGGCTTCCGCTTGACTTCAAGAAAGACACAAGGTCCCTTCTGCTTCTGCTGCCTCACAGACTCTTCTTTCTCATGGGAGAGCCAGGCATTCCAAGATTCAGGGAGGTAGCAGTGGATCAGAGGGTGGATGGTTTTTATACTCAAATCTTTGTTCAGCCAGGAGAGATACTTTCTTTCTCCTGGGAACAGATCCATTTGGCCCTAGGCCTCTAAGAGAAGGGATAATTACATGACTAATATAAGGAATTGTTAAGCTTAAATGATTTCTTTGTTGTAAGTTCTCACTTAGGGAAGCACATAAATACTTCAGTGCCCTAAATGCCTCATTATTACTTAAGGGAATATTAGACAAATTTTTATTTTAACTTGAAATACATTTCATTCTCAAAGCAGGAAATAACTGTTAACTCAAAATTAAATGTGGTCAAGTACATGCTGGAAGAAAAAGTATCAAATTCATCAGAAAATAGCTCATATTAATTATAGTTAATAATATAACACTACTACTAATACTACTGGGAGCAGCTAATATTCACTGAGCTCTTACCATGTGAGGGACACTGTTCTCACCCTCTCAACCACCCTACAAGGTAGGTAAGTACCATTATCATACCCATTTAGAGTACCATTATTAAACCCATATTATTCCCCATTATTATACCCATTTAGGTAGATAAGTACCATTATTATACCCAATCTTATGCCCAAGATTAAACGCCTAGGAGTCAGAGTGAGGTTTCACACCCAGACAATATAATGCTGGTGTTGCTCTAGGCTTCAACTGTGGCTCTTCGTATGAAAGTATGAAGCCCGCCTGACGACAGCAAGAAGGATTACCACAGATAAGCAATTAGAGAATGGTTCCAATTATGGAACTATTGAGTGGTTCTTTTCAGTGTGTGGTCACTCCTCAGTCCTAATTCGATTTACTTTTTGTATCAATACACATTAATAATGGAAGTAATGGCATTCGCTTATGTCATGGAATTCTCCCACATTTCAAATAGGGTGGCCTTTCCAACCGGTTACTCAGGGCCCCCAGGCCACGCCTGGGACACAGACACAGCATAGATTAAAGAATGAGAATCAGATTTCAGAGCTAGTCTAAAGAAAATTCAGAAAAAGGCAGAGATAGGAAACTACAGACTCCAGAGACAAAGAACAAATCAATTTGGCGAGATCTTAAAGGTTTATGAAGGAGAATCGGAGATAGGTGGGTATGGGCCAAATTGTGGGAGGCCTGGAACCAGCTTCTTTATTAAGGCCTTTGAATTGATTTCTATAACTAACGGTGAGTCACTGCAGGTTTTTAAACAAGAGACGAGGAATGCAAAATGGTATTTTAGCAAAATTAATCTAACAGACTTTAAAAAAATGAATTTGAAGAGAAAGAGGCAAAGTACCGACAAAATAGGCAGGAAGTGCCATCGCCCCTTGGCAATCACGGATTTAACATTCACAATTTCAACTTTTCCCAAGCGATCTGCAGATGTTCTCATTTCTAATTTTTCTAGGGCACAGAGTTATGAGGTCGATTTGTAAAAGCAGGTAGTTAGCTGGCACTGTACTTCTGCTTCTCTGTGAGATTTTGGGTTTTTCCCCCCCTAAGCCAGAGTCCTGTATTCAGATGATCTCACTAATGAAATACCTTTCTTTATGCAAATGTGCCTACAGGAAGCTGCAACAGGTAGAGAAAAAAGCAGTCAGCTCCAGCAATGAGCTTGGGGATTGAACTGTGTTAGTTCTAGATATTTCATCCCTTGGGAAGGTCAAGGCATTTTGTACTTGTCACAGTCCAGATATGGTATCAGGAAGAAGGCAACAGAAGTGGTCAAGGAGAAAGGGTGGCAAGAAGATGTTAGAAAGAAATGGCAGGACTTAGTGGCAGCCTACCGAGGGGGGGGGTGAGGCTAAGAAGACAGCAAGATGGGCTCCCCGGTTTCAAGCCTAGGAGACAGGGAGCATGTTAGTGCCTTGAGTAGAAATAAATGCTAGAGGGAAGCTCTAGCTTCCTCCCAGGAAAATGTGACAGGTGTCTGTGCACAGTGAGTAAAGATCTTAAAGGTTGATTGAAGCAATCTCTTATCTGGAAGAAGGGAAGCAAGTTGGATAATTACAGGGTTCACTGAAACCCAACCTGGAGGACATGAAATTCATTCCACATTCTCTTCTGCTCTTTTAATGTGATTGATTTGGGGTACTCCAATTACTTGATATTTCAAATCAAAATTGTACACAGTTTTACCTCTTCATTCAGAAAACATTTATGAATCGTGAACAGTTCCTTGACAGGCCCCCAAACTCCTGTTTTCATGACTCATTTCCGGACAGTTCTATTTTCAATCGGTATCTAAGAGCTACAAGTCCCTAAACTTAAACTTCCGGACTGGGCATTTAAATAATGATACCGATATACATTATGAAGAGAGAATGGCTACTAGTGAAATAACATTACTGTGTTAAGTTTCTGTCTTTGTTTTGCAGGAAAAGCTCCAGGGTGACAAACATTCTGTGAAACAATTAAAGCTAGATATATACCAAGAAGGGGAAGGGGGAAAAAAAAAGCACCACCAGAAACCTGGTTAATTGCTGAGAATTCCAACTGAGAGAATTATTCATGATGACAAAGAGTCATTATCTCAGTGTCCCCTGGCTGGCTCCTGGTGCCTCACCAGCCTCATCTATATTCCCCACGGGAAGCAGCGGCAGCTCTGGGGAAGATCAGCAGCGAACAGAGAATGTGTTATGTGGAAATAGTTATTTCAGATGGATCACAAATGGGAGCCTGGTGAGAGGAGAAAAGAATACTTTTAAAACACTTTAAAAAGCCCTACTTAAGACTAGAGGGATTTTTTTTTTCATTTTTGAAAAGTTTGGTTCAAATGAAAAAATGGGTGTTGAAAGTTACGGTGCATTAAAGGGGCTTCCTCTCATTTTCAATATTTGGGGCTTTGGGCCTCTGCAACATACCATAACTAAATAAAATGTGTGGGGAGAAATCACAACAGTAGTTAAAACAAGCGGTCACATGACAGGTCTGGGCTCCAGGGACTTCACCTGCCACCTCTACTGTGATTTCCTTTAGTAAGTGCTCAATAAATGATCTCAGAATGAAGCAGTCAACTGTAAGAGTCAATAGCTCAATACTGGAAGGAGGGAAGAAAGAAAGGAAAGAAGTAGGAAAGAAGGGTGGGAAGGAAGGAGGGAGTAACAAAGGAAAATGAGAAGAGAAAATGCAAAGGAAATGGAGAATGGCAAATGTTTGTGTTAACACTTGCAGGTGGAAATAAGGATAGTAATGCTTATAAAGACACCATTCCGGAGCTTCATATTGGCTGTTCTTTTTGTACTCTCTGCTCTAGACACCAGCATATACGATGACAGATGAAGATTTCAGGGGATTTCCACAAGATGGCAGTGAGGGAGATTTCGAACTCATCTCTTCCCACAGACACATCAAATCTACAGCTTCAGATGGATCATGTCCCTCTGAAATATATCTGAAAACTAAAGGAACTGTTCTCCCTAACAAAGGAGAAAAAGACCATATTGAGATGGGTAAGAGAGACAGAGACATGGTCAGGCCCCAAACCCCACCACTGGCAAGTAGTAGGGAGGAAGCTACCAGTCCAGGACTTCTCCTGGAGGAGCAATGGGTTGGTGCCCCACATTGGGCACCTCCACTCCTGGGACCTGCCTGGGAGAGAAGAGCCCCTGAAATGTCCGGCTTAAAAAACTAACTGGATTGAAGTCCAAGGAACCCTTGGTGCTGCTATAGGACACTGAGATTCCCCTTTTGGAGGGCTCACATGTAGTTTCACTCACCCAGAGACCCAGTTAAAAAAAAAAAAAAAAGCAGTTTGAAAGTTGCTGAGACTATATATGAAAGAGATACATTTGCTAATATGAAAGCATCCATTGGAAGGGTAGGAGTCAGAAATGCTGGTGGATGCCATTTATGTATGCTCCACCTTCCCTGGTAGCTCAGATGGGAGATCTGAAAGGCAGCACTCTGCCCAGCCTTGATGAGATGGGCAGGGGCAAGTGGTCCTAGCACTATCTCACTGTCTTGCTGAAGCTGGAGAGTACCAGCACTTACAGCACTCTCCTGCTCCCCGACTCGGGGCAGGAGACTGAATGGTCACGGCATTCTCTTAATCCCAGACTAAAGCTGGTGTGCATGCACAGACAAGCCACTCTCATGATGCATTCTTGAAGCCTGTGGGCACACCTTCCCATCACCTTTCTGAAGCCAGTAAGCATGTCCCTACCCTTTATATACTCCATCCTCTAGCTAAAGCTAGCAATCCACACAGGGTATGCTTCTTGATCACTTGGCCCTCCTGACCAAGGGGCTGGAGATCATGGGTGCCGCGTAACAATCTGAAAGACAGTTCTTGGCAGACCAACCCCATGTGCCCCCTGCCCCCGCACCCTTGCCAGCACTACAGACAGCAGACCAGAACAGAACCCAAGACTTCCTGTGAAAGAGACCTATTTACTTTGCCTGGAGCTTCAATCTGAGGGACAGGCTCTAGGTTTCCCACACATCTGGAGGCTAAGGAGGTGCTTCCAGGGAATGTAAGCAGTGAGACACCATCCTTGCACATTCCTTTGGCCTCATGTACAAGATTTCCCCAAAAGGAGTTTATACTCTCAATTGAAGCCCCAGTTCTTGCAAACTTTGTCCAAGTGACACCTCCAGACCTGGTTTGGAAGCCAGCAAGGATTACAAATGCAGCCCCACAGGACTGTATATATTTGCATACTTTAAAAGCTGCTGCCTGAGGGTCTGGCTTCAGATCAGTCTGAAACTAGGTGCTGAATGAGATTCCTCCATTTGCAGCACTGACAGGTTGCACAGGTCTCAGCACACCCTTAACAATGGCAATGTATCAGGAATAAATCAGGCAGTTTAGACAATCACAAAGGTTCAAGAGAACAACCAAAAGCTAGGGCAAGGTTAAAAGAAAAGATTCATCACCCACACAAAGCCACTCCTTCGAGACTGAGAGAGATAGCTATTTTGCCTAATACATAGAAACAAACACAGAGAGTCAAGCAACGTGAGGAAACAGAGAAATATGTTCCAATGGGAAACAAGACAAAACTTCAGCAAAAGATCTTAATGCAATGGAGATAAATAACCTACTTGATAAAAGAGTTCAAAGTAAGGATCATAAAGATGCTTACGGAACTCAGGAGAAGAATGGATGAACACAGTGAGAAATTCATCAAAGATACAGAAAATACAAGAAAGTATCAAATAGAAGTCACAGAGCTGAAGATGCAATGCCTGAACTGAAAAAATACATTAGAGGGGTTCAACAGAAAAGGCATGAAGTAGAAGAATGGATCAGTGTGATGTAGGAACTCAAAGCAACAGAACTCATCCAGACAAAGCAGCCAAAAGAAAGAATGAATTTATAAAATGAAGATAACTTAAGGGAGCTTGGAACAACATCGAGCAGAAGAACATCTGCATTATAGTGGTCACAGAAGGAGAAGAGAGGAGAAAAGGGTAGAAAATTTATTTGAAGAAATAATGGCTGAAAACTTTTCCTACCTAGAGAAAGAAAAAGATATCCAGGTCAAAGAAGTGGAGAGTTTCAAAGAAGATAAACCCAAAGAGAGCCACACTAAGACAAATTATAATTAAAATGTCAAAAATTAAAGATACAAAGAAAAGCTTAAAAGCAATAGGAAAGAAAATCAAATTGTTGGGTACAAGGAAAACCTCATAAGACTACTGGCTGATTTCTCAGCAGAAACTTTGCAGGGTAGAACAGAATGTCATCATATATTAAAGTGCCAAAAAAGAAAAAGAAACAGAAAGCCCAACCATAAATACTTTTGCCAGCAAGGTTATCATTTAGAATTGAAGAAGAAATCGTTTTCCAGATAAGCAAAAGCTAAAAAAGTTCACCACTACTAAACTGGACTGAAAAGAATTGTTAAAAACACTTCTTTAAACCAAAAAGAAAAGGTACTAATTAATAACAAGAAAATATGCAAAAGTAAAAATCTCACTAGAAAAGATAAATATATAGTAAAGGTAGTGGATTAATCATTTATAAAGCTATTAAAAAGTTAAAGGCTAAAAGTAGTAAAATTAACTAAATTTATAATAATTACTTAAGAGATACATAAAATCAGATGTAAAATGTGACATCAAAAACGTAAAACATGTGTAGAGGCATACAGAGTTTTGGAATGCCTTCACATCTAAGTTGCTATCTACTTAAAATATACCATTATATATACATAGCAAGATATTTGTGAAACTCACAGTAACCATAAAACTAAAACATAGAGTAGAAACACAAAAGAAAATGAAAGGAATCTAAACTTAGAACTAAAGAAAGATTTATGCACCCACTGTAGGAACAACATAAAACAAATATTAACAGACCTAAAGGAAGAAACTGACAGCAATACAATAATAGTAAGGACTTTAACATGCCACTTACATCAAGGATAGATCACAAAGACAGAAAATCAGTAAGATAACATCAGCCTTAAATGTCACATTAGACCAAATGAACATAATAGATGTATACAGAACATTTAATCCAAAAGAAGAAAATACATATTCTTCTCAAGTGCACATTGAACATTCTCCACAAAGGATCACATGTTAAGCCACAAAACAAGGCTCAATAAATTCAAGAAGACTGAGATCATATCAAACATCTTTTCCAACTGCAATGGTAGGAAACTAGAAATCAATTATAAAAAGAAAACTAGAGAAACTACAAATACATAAAGAGGAAAACAAACAAACAAACAAAACATGTTATTGAACAACTACTGGGTCATAGAAAAAAAATCAAAGAAGAAATAAAAAAATACTAAGAGACAAATGAAAAAACATAAATACAACATACCAAAATCTATCAGATGCAGCAAACATGGTTCTAAGAGAGAAGTTCATAGCAATACAGGCCTACCTCAAGAAATTTAAAAAAAATCTCGAATAAAGATTTTAACTTTATACCTAGAGAAGAACAAACAAAGCCCGAAGTTAATAGAAGTAAATGGTAAAGATCAGAGTGGAAATACGTGAAATAAAGACTAAGAAAGACAATAGAAAAGATTAATGAAATGAAGAGCTGATTCTTTAAAGAGATTAAAAATAAATTGACAAACCTTTAGCTAGGCTCACCAAGAGAAAAAGAAGCTCAAATAAATAAAATCAGAAATAAAAGAGAAGTTACAATTGATACCATAGAAATACAAAGGCTCATAAAAGACTACTATGAACAATTACGTACCAACAAATTGGACAACTTAGAAGAGATGGATAAATTCCTAGAAACTTATAAATCTTCCAACACAGAATCAAGAAAGAATAGAAAATCTGAATAAACTAGTTACTAGTAAGGAGACTGAATCAGTAATGAAAATCCCCCCCCCCCTGCAAAAGTCCAGGACCAGACAACTTTACAGCAAATTCTATCTACCAAACTTTCAAAGAAGATATGTTATCTATACTTCTCAAACTCTTCCAAAAATTTGAAGAGAAAGGAATACTTCTAAACTTATTCTATGAGGCTAGCATTACCCTGATACCAAAACCAGAAAAGGACACCCAAAAAAAAAAAATAGAGGGAAGGAAGGAGGGAGGGAGGGAGGAAAGGAGGGAGGGTGGAAAAAGAAAGATTACAGGCCAATATCATTTTTGAACAAAAATGCAAAAATCTTCAAGAAAATATTTACGAATTGAATTCTACATTACATTAAAACGATCACATGGTCATGGTCAAGTGGGATCTATTCCAAGAAGGTAAGGAAGGCTCAACGTCCACAAATCAATCAATCAATGTGATATGCCACATTGACAAAATGAAAGATAAAAATCATACGATAATCTTAACAGATGCTTAAAAAGCACTCAACAAAATTCAATATCCATTTATGATAAAAACTCTCAATTAAATGGGTATAGAAGGAATGGACCTCAACATCATAAAAGATATATAAAACAAAGCCACAGCTAATAGTGTAAAGCTCAAACATTTACATCTAATATCAGGAATATGACAAGAATGCTCACTCTCCCCACTTTTATTCAACACAGTATTGGAAGTGCTGGCCACTGCAATTAGGCAAGGAAAAGAAATAAAAAGACATCAAAATTGGAAAGGAAGAAGCAAAACTGTCACTATTTGCAGATGACACAAAACTATATATGGAAAATCCTAAAGATTCCAACAAAAAAATTTTAGAACAAATAAATGAATTCAGTAAAGTTTCAGGATACAAAAATGATATACAAAATTCTGATGCATTTCTGTTCACTAAAACTAAACTATAAGAGAAATCAAGAGAACAATCCCATTAATAATTGCATCAAAAAGAATAAAATACCAAGAATTATTTTAACTAAGGAGGTAAAAAATCAGCACAGTGAAAACTAAGACACTGATGAAAGAAACTGAAGATACAAATAAGTGAAAAGATATTTTGTTTTCATGGATCAAAAGAATTAATATCGTTAAAATGTCATACAACCCAAAGCAATCTACAGAATCTATGCAATTGCTATGAAGATTCTGATGATATTTTTCAAAGACCTACAACAAATAATACTAAAATTTGAATAGTCAAAACAATCTTGAGAAAGAACAAAGCCAAAACTATCACACTCCCTGGTTTTAAACTATACTACAAAGCTATAGCAATCAGAGCAATATGGTACTGGCGTAAAAACAGACATATAGGTCAATAAAACAGAATAGAGAGACCCCAAATAAACCCACACATATATAGTCAGTTAATTTATGACAAAGGAGGCAAGAATACACAATAAGAAGACAGTCTCTTCAATAAATAATGTTGAGAAAACTGGACAGCTACATCCCAAAGAATGAAACTGGACCATTTTCTTATACTGTATATAAAAATTAACTTAAAATGGATTAAAAACTTGAATGTAAGACCTAAAACCATAAAACTCCCATAAGAAAACATAGGAAATAAGCTCCTTGATATTGGTCTTAGTGATGTATTTTTGCATCTGACTCCAAAGGCAAGGGAAACAGAGCAAAAATAAATGGGACTACATCAAAAGAAAAAGCTTCTGCCCAGTGAAGGAAACCATTGCCAAAACAAAAAAGCAAACTATTGAATGGGAGAGTTTGCAAATCGTATTTTCAATAAGGAGCTAGTACTCAAAATAAATAAGGATTTCATACATATCAAAAACAAACAAACCAAAACAAACAATTCAATTAAAACATGGGCAGAGAACCTGAATAAACATATTTCCAAAGAAGACATACAGATGGCCAACAGGCCCATGAAAAGATGCTCAATCATCAAGGAAATACAAATCAAAACCATAATGAGGTATCACCTCACACCTATCAGAATGGTTATTAACAAAATGAGAAAAAAATAACAAGTGTCAGTGAGGATGTGGAGAAAAGAGAAGCCTCATGTACTGTTGGTGGGGATGTAAACTGGTGCAGCCACTATGGAAAATGCTATGGAGGTTTCATAAAAAAAAAATTAAAGATAGAACTACCATATGATCCACCAATCCACTATTGGGTATCTATTGGAAAAACAAAACAAAAAACCCTAGTTCAAAAAGATATGGGCATCCTTATGTCCATTGTAGCATCATTTATAATAGCCAATATATGGAAATAACCTAAATGTCCCTTGGTAAATGAATAAAGATGCATTTCATTTATATACAATGGAATACTACTCACCCATATAAAAGAATGAAATTTTGTCATCTGAGCAATATGGAGGGACCTTGAATATTACGGTAAGTGACATAAGTCAGCTAGAGAAAGACTGCAAGACTTCACTCATATATAAAATCCGAAAAAACAGAACAAACAAAACAAGACCCAGATTCATAGCTACAGAGAAGAAACTGATGGTTGTCAGAGAAGACAGGGGATTGGGGTGGACAAAATAGGTGAAGGGGATCAAGAATATAAACTTCTGGTTATAAAATAAATTAGTCATAGAGATGTAATATACTGCATGGGGAATATAATTAAGAATACTGTATCAACTTTGTATAGTGACAGATGGTAATTAATATTTTTGTACTTTATTGTGGTGATCATTTTGTAATGTATACAAATATCAAATCACTATGTTGTACACCTGAAATTAATACAATGTTGGGTGTCAATTATACCTAATAAAATAAAAATAAATAGCAAAACCTGTGGCCCTCTAAATAGCAACTGACTAAACATAGTAAAAGTTTTGTTACTTAAATATTTGATGCAATGGAGAATGCAAGTTCGTTAAAGCATTTTTTATCAGCTAAAGTTTATTTCACATCTAGTAATATTTGCTAAGTACTTTTAAGCAGTATCGTCCATTTTATTTAATCTTGACGCTACTCATAAAGACTCCATTTTATGAATGAGAAAAACTAAGGCTCAATATGGTTAAGAAATTTAAACCATGATAATAAGAGGTGGTTTGGCTTATCCTGGGGTTTGGCCTGTTTAACCCTCACAGTTCCCTAAGGAAGGTATTAACTCCATTATGTCAATGAGGAAACCAAGGTACAGAGGGCTTTAGGTAACTGGCTGAGATTCCTGAGGCTTAGCAAGTCACACAGACGACTGAGACATGGATTAGTCCTGCCAGTCTGGCCCCCGGGACTCATGGATTAGCTCATGAGGAGAGGAGCTAGAATATATTCTATATTCTATAGAATACAGAATATAGAATATAGGCATCCTGATTCAGGAGTCAGTGTTCTTCCCACTCACCACACTGACCTAAGCAAGTACTCAGTGGTTTCCTCCCTCTCTCCTCGCCCACATCACACACTGACCTACCCCTCCCACCCAGGATAAGCACGAGGGCCTGCCCCAGATTTTATCCAGATCTACATTAAATCAGAAGAGATCGGGGATTTTACAGTAATTCAACCCTTCCACTCAAAAGAGACAGGTTTAGTTTATGACAGGCTTTTTACCAGAAGCTGGTTTTGTTTGTTTGTTTGTTAGAGTCAGTGAATGGGACTGGCCTTCTTTCTAATGTCAACAGAAAGACAGTTTTCTTTATTAATGGTCAATAATGGTTTAAATAAACATCTATGTTTTTATTAAGTAAAATGGATTCAAAAACCTCACAAAGCCCCTAGCCTCAAAATTATTCCTACACTGTGTGCTATATTGTCACTAGTTTAAAAATCCACAGAACAAAACTTTATCTTATTGTAGGACCACATAATTCCAGAAATAAATCTTTCAAAAATATACGTTTATGGATGTAGGGCTAATTCTAAAATAGGTATCAACCAGGACTGCCTTTTTCTGCATTGCTCCAGATACCTGAAATACATACATCAAAATCGTCTATACACAGTAATGGGGCCACTGCTAGGAGCGATATTATTCTTAAGAGTTACAAAAATTGGAGCTCTCTACAAAATATTCTGTCTGGTTCTTGTTGAAAATAACCGAATAGAAATAAATATTCATGTGTGAATCATTACAAAAATGACAGGATAAAGTGACAACTGCCTTCGGAAAGTGGTAAAAAAAAAAAAAAGGAAAAAAAGAAAGAAAGAATAGAAAAAACAAACTAGGAAGTCGAATAGAAAAGCAAGGTTGGTGCATGCCTGTTGCATTCCACACTCTATTTTGCATGCCTTTGTGCCATATAATTTAATGGTGGGGTAAGTATATGCCTATACACAGCTGCAATGATGAAGCAGCCAGCGAAATTCGGAAGTACGTATACTTATTTCTTCAGGAAAAACTCACTGGCAAAGACCATGAGTAGTAAATATTTCTAATCCTTACCAATAAGGTTTGGTTCATTTTAGACAAATAACTTCTTCTTTCTGCCTCAAGTTTTTTTTTTTTTTTAAAGTCTCCCACCCCAACACATACACACACATTTATTAGGGTGTAACTGTCAAATAAATGTTGTAATTATTTACATGGTACAACATGATGTTAACCCAAATTTTTCATCTCGAGAAGCAGGAGAATGGCCAACATGATTTCTCTAGTCTCTTTAAAGTTAAAAATCATCGCCTGATCAAAGAATAGTATCCCCCAACTTATATATGAATGAGGAATCCAATTATGTTAAATGCAAACAGAAATCTCACTATGATGATGGTGAGCTTTTTTAGAAGCAAAATATGCCTTGCAAGATGATAATACCTTTCCTGTTTGTTTCTGAAAAGCCAGGTTTTCCTTTTGGGTTGCTCAAAATAGGCACATCAACCCTCTCAGGCTGCAAACACCTTTAAACTACCCTGCCGCAGAAAAAGGGGGCGCACTTTTGATTTTCAGGAATCAATCGACATTTCTGCTTTTCATATATCAGAGTTTATCTGTTCTTTAAAAATATGTTTCAAAGCAGAAAAATGAAGGTATTCTTCAGAATACATGTGTGAGTGAAAGTCTCCAAATAGATAAGAAGGGGACAGGTTTTAGGAACACAGAGAAAAATGAGCTCAGGAAATTTAGATATGCCACCATCAAGAGCAAATATGAATCCTTGCTGAAGTTCAAAATAATGACTCAGATTTCAAGAGTTTCTTTTTCTCTCTTTCAAAAAGAAATGTAATATTTTTATTGATTATTTGAACACACCCCCCGCCCCCGCCCCACAATCGCAATGAATTCAATCACCCGTGAGTCCTTTCACTAGGTGCTATAATATGGTATAATACATTATATGTTTTCTGAGGCTATAATTTGGTATTTAATGAAACCAAACAGATTGCCTTAGTGTTGCTATGGGAACATTTATCAGAGGGAAAGGGGCTGGCAGCAAGCGATCTGCTGCCAAATGGGAAAGAATTCATTAGCTCTAGAAGACTGGCAGTCCCTAGAATCTTTTAAATATAGACATTAAGGAAAAACGTTCAATGGACAATTTGGTTACACAATCCTAAAATCTCTTTCAACACATAAAGGTGAGAGCTGTGCAGATCCTGCAATAGTCGATAAAGGGATTCCGAACCCATTCGACTACAGTTGCAGATTTCTGAAGGATCTACGAAAAGGGACAGAGGGAGTGGGTTTGTAAGAGAAAACTTGATTGCTCCCAAAAGAACAGGGAAGCCAGTCTTCTCCTGCACACCATAGTAGGAGTTGCTCTGAAGCAGGCAAGCTGATACCTTTTTCCCCCAGGCAGAAGTCTGTAAATGACTCGGCTATACATGCATTCTGTAGGAAAATTCTACCTTTCCAGTTCATACTCCTTAAAAACAACAAAAACAACAAACAACAAACAAAACACCCTGAAATACAGCAGTTAGATAAGCAACTTATTTCTACTCCTTTGATGGTTTGTAGAAAATAAATGGGACCCCCTCCTCAACTCCTGAAAATCAACGCTAGTCAATCCACCCAAAGGCGTGGCATTCTCCAGCACACACCCACGCACGCAACTGTATATTGAGTTTATAATACCTTGTATCTGGGATTAAAATTCCTCACTAGCAAATGTGATTCTTCCCTCTCCCTATGGAAATCTCCCCTCAGCTTTCACTTCTTCCTTTTGCAAAATGGGCACACTCGGACAAACTGTTTTTCTGTCAGTATTCACACTACCACCTTCTGCACCCTCCCCGGATACCAGGGGCTGGAAACCTAAGAGCTATGCTTCTCCTACCCTCTTCCATTCGGGTTCTGGATAAGGCCTATACTCTTCCAGTGAGACGTGCTCATGTGACGGGCAAGAGTGAAGGGAGGAAGTGGACGTACCCCTGAGCCCAGCACCTAACACGGTGATTGACTGTGGGCTTTGGCAAATGCTTTTCAGCAACTGGCAATTCCATGTTCTACTACCGGTCGCCAGCCTAGGGGCGGTGGGGCTGTTAGAGCTTTGTCTGGATTTTCCTTCATTTGGGGGTGGCAGCCGTAGTTTCCTGGACACTTGTTCATAGTTTGCAGCTCAAGGAACAACCACCATCACCACAAAAACCCTCTGACACTCTCCCCCTTCCAACAATTTGGTAGGCACTTCATTCTTTTTTTTTTTTTTATTCATTTTTGGTTTGAAATATCTGCCCTCAATCTGTCTCCCAAGAAAAACCAGTGATTTGGATCTATCAAACTTGAGGGGGTGTTTTTTAGTCCACAAATTAAGGTTGTGCAGTTTTCGGAGAACCCTCACAAAAGCATGGAACAGAAGCGTGTGTGGATTCTGAAACTGCTGGGTAAAGGCTGTAAAGAAGACACATCGTTATTCTGCCGTCCTTTCTTATCCCTACCCTTTCGACAAGACTTAACAGACCTTCTGGAAAGGGGGTGTCTACTCTTCTGCTGCTCCCTCTCCCTCTCCCTTGCTACACCCCGTGCTTGTGAGGGGCCCTGGCTAGGTTGTGGAAGCACAGAACTAGGCGTTGGGATCCCCACTGTGTTCTCCATCCTCTTCTCTTCCTCCTTCTGGTCTGTCTCTGGGTCAGAATACTATAATTTAATGATCCTGGCTGAATTTAGAGTGGAGATAGGTAAAGCATATGTTGCACTGTTTTTAAGTCTCCTTGAGGGGATCAGGAGAGAATTCTCCGTCTGGCTCAGCCTAGCACTTCAGGTGCTATACTGAGGATCACAGCTAAAGGCTTAGCTAGGAGCTACTTATCCTGACAAAGAGACTTCTCTCATGTTCTCAGGTAAAAGTTGGTAGGTGACAGTATTTATAATTGGTATTTGTAATTCCCCATCTAGGCCATCATTTCTCTACCTAGAAATGTCCACTGAAACTCATGTTGACACAGCTGGGACAAAATATTGATTAAACAATTGTTCTTTTTAAACGTAGCATGTTATATGATTTCATTTCAATCCAGGGTTAATAAATATTCCAGTTTCACTTTACCAAAACATACAAATTAAATACAAGCGAAGTAACTTAGGATTTATTTTTGGTGACAAATTGCTTAAGGACAGTACTAGAACAATCAGTAATCAGGAACACTATTCCACAGTTTGCTCTCTCTGTGTAAGGCATACTTGCCTCCTTGCTATTGCTTGAGCACTAGGCCACAGTTCTGCCTTAGAGTCATGGTCTAGCCATTCACTCCAGAAAGAGCCCTTCCGCCACAGATCTCCAGGGCCACCTCTTCACCGATGTCAAGTCTGCTCAAATCCCAACTTCTCACTGGGGCCTACTCTTACCACCCTACTTAACAATGCCACCTACTCTCACCCCAGCACTCCCTTATTCCACTCTACTTTTCCTATTTCTGTGGTGCTTATCACTTTATAATTTACTCATCGATACTTTATTGCATTTATTGTTTACATTTTATCCCCTAATGATAAGACAGTAAGGAACTTTGAGTGGGTTGTACATCCTGTTCCTTATTCCACATTTCTCTTTGCATTAGGGCAAAATCTTTCTCATAAACACCTCAGATTTTGGGTTCAACAAAATGAAATAATGCCATTTGTTAATATAGAATAAGTAACACTTCTCTATGCAAACAGAGAAATATTTAGAACATCAGTTTGTTATTTATACAATCTTCTGAATGTGCAGAGACATGAACCCAATAATAATCTTTAATGTGCCTCATGAAGGTCCTTATCCTTTTATCCAGTCAGATAGCATTCTTAACTTTTTAAAATCTGATATTAAACACTTTACTCCTTTTGTTTTACCCCAAAATAAAGAGAAAACTCCTCAAACATCTGACACTGCTTCCATTTTTGATATCTATTCTAGGCTGCCAAATAGTATGCAACTTACTTGTGTACATCAACCAAAATTACCTAATCTCGGGATTACCAGACATAAACAAGCACATAGCAGTCCTTTATGAGACAGTGGGAATTTTAAAATTAATATAAAAGGAATTTATCAAGGTACATTACTGAGATACAGCTTTGTTGATAGTGACAACCAGGCCATACACACATAAAGATTTCTACATGACAGTAATAACAAAATGATTTTTATGTTAAATAAGACTCAGCTCACCTGGTTAATTAAGACAAAGGCAGATGGATGATATGATGATACAATGAGCAATGGTAGAAGACTGCAGACTTGATAAATCAGGTAAGTAAAATTTCAAGACTTAAGGGAGTGCTAAGGATACAAATAGGTAGAAACTGGAACACACAGTCCGTTCAGTAGATTAAAAAAAAATGAACTTGAATTAGCACGCACATTCTAACTTCAAGGTGTTTTAGGATGAGGCATATGCGACAACCACTGCAACGACTCCACAAAGTACTCCCAGGCAAAGAAATTCTTCTCCCTACAGGCAAACACCCACCTATTTTCTTCCAGCTCAGTCAAGTTTCATCGGTTAGGTTTTGCTTTCACCTTAACCCATTGTTACCTCAGCTTTTCTGAACGACACCATCCAATGGCGTCTCATAACCCATTTTCATGCCAAAACAGTGCGCAGTTGATCTGCTAGAGGAATACAGTGCACTGTTTCCCCCAACCCAACAAAGTAGATTTCCAGCATGCAAAATTCAGTCTTGATACAGACATTCCATGTTTATTTAAGTCAGCCAATTCCTTTGGCTTCCTAAGGCTATTTTTCCCCAAACACTCTCCCTCCTCCAGAGAAGAGCTAAAAAAGAAAAGAAAAGAAAAGAACATTCCCAGAATTCAGTTTCTCAGTGCCTAAGTCATATTTGCAAGTGGCACACTAATGGCACGCCATCTGTCATGCCCTGCCACTATGAGTCCCTATTGGGCATTTTATTTCTGTGGAGACTATCTCCTGTTATGTTGGATTATCATATGGGCTGTTCCTTCTACTAAGCCAATCATCTAGAAGTACCTAGCCCGTCATTTAAAAGATGGATAAAAAAGATCTTACCTGTAAGGGTTCCTAAGCAACATTAATAACATGAACACATGTCTTGATGGCTATTTACATTTTGCATTTCCTTAGAGTACATTAAAACAATTGAGAGCCTGCGACAATGTGTCCAATCAAAGCACTATGACTTACTGGCCCTGTACTGTTAATGTTAATGAAACCTAGATTATTAGAGAACAGTAAGACAATTTTAAAAACTGAAATAAAAACACATGACCAGACCCTCACTTTTTCCTCCTCTCCTTTTTAATTATACATGCAAGTGAACATTTTAACCTGAATTTAGGAGCAAATTAGACAAGGAATAATTTGCCTTAAGCCAAACTCCAAAGTCCTATGCTTTCAACTGACTATGTTATTTAGAGTTTCATCAATTGAAGGAAATGGGACAAATACTGAAGGATGTTTATGTAGAAGAAATAATTTGTTAGGCTCTATGGGTGGCCATTTATTACGATAGTCTGAGAAGCTACAGTTTTTACTGGACAGTAGGGATGATGATTCCTGCCATCATCGTAGTGGCTCTTGGTTAAGGTAACAAGATCAAACTGCTTCTGGATGCACACAGAGCAGCACGTTCTGGGGGTAAATCTCAGTCACATGGTTCCAAGACAAACACTTTTGTTCAGCTAGACAGCTGTAGTATAAAACATCTAAAGAGGGCTTAGCAAATATGTAAATCATTATTCATTGACTGAACAAGTATTTACCAAGTGCCAAATAGATTCCAGATACTGTTCTAGACACTGAGAATAGAGCAATGGGAAAAATAAATATTACTGCTTTCTGTGGGCTTACATTCTAGTGAGAAAGACAGAGAATAAATAAAAAGACAGCTTCAAAGTGTGTCATTGGATGATAGGTGCAACAGAAGAAAATACAACAGGAGTGCATGACATCAAGTACCAAGTCAGAGGGGGAGAGGACCACTGCTTTCTAAAATGCAGTGAGGGAAGTCCTTGCTGAGGTGAAGGTGACTTTGGAGCCAAGAACAGAGGAGGTGAAGACGGTACAGACCTATGGGTCAATGTGACTAAGGTCAGTGAAGGAGGGTGAAGGGAGCAGGAGATGTAATTATAGAGAAATATGAACAGAAATGGGGGAGAACTCAGAGCCTATGAGGCCTTAACGATGAAGGCAAGCACTTGTCCTCTTCTGCGGTGGGGAGGGAAGCCACTTGAGGGACTGAGTAGAAGAGTAGTATAATCCCACCTATGTTTCAACCGGATCATACTGACAGCTGGGTGGAGGACGTGAGGACAAGAGACACAAGAGAGGAGCTGAGAAGCACTTACATAGAGGCCACTGCAACGATCCGGGCGAGGAAGCCCAGGCCTGGGCAGAGGTGGTGGGGATAAGATGTGCACAAATTTGGGGCACACTTTAAAGCCAGAGCCATGAGGATTTTCAAAGAGAATCCACATGGGATGTGAAAGACATCACAGAGCATAGTTGGCTGTGTACCATGAGAAAGGACAGTGGAAAGACCAGATTTAAGAGGGAAGGTCAGGAGTATGGCTCTGGGCATGTTGAGATTCGAGATGTCTCTCATGCAGACAATGGAGATAAGCAGGTACTGAGAAAGGGGAGGCTGGACTCAGAGGAAGGGACGGGCCAGAGATGCAGACATTTAGGAAGTATGAGACTGAGGATGGTTTCAAAAGCAAGAGAGCAGACGAGATGTCCAAAGTGAGAACATGCAAAGAGAAGCAATCCAAGAATTAAACCCTGGGACACTCTAAGAGGAGGAAGAAACACCAAGGAGACAAAGCAAAGTGGTAGGAGCTAAGGTTACTATTTTCTAAGAAACAGGAACATGTGGAATCCTGAAAACCAAGAGAAGAAAGTACTGGAAAGGAGAGAGGGTGTCAACTTGCCAAGAAGTCAAATGAGAGAAGGACTAAAATTGGGATGATGGCAAAAAATATGTTCAAGTACTGGAAAACTGAGTCTTATCTGTAAGACCACACATACCACTCTTTGTAAATTGATTCTTAGGGGCTATGTCATCCTGTCCACATGTACAGCAAGTAAAACTGTTTAACACTGTATTCAATGTTTACAAGTCTTTTGTATTTGCTGTATCTGCTTATACAGATGCAATGATCCATCTGCCAAAGCTACCACCCTAGCCTAATAAGGCAATGATGGGAACTAACCTTGGGAACCAGTTTTTGATAATTCTATCTTCCCCCTTTACCCTTATTTGCTGGGTGATTGATAATAGGCATCAAATGAAACAATGATAAAGCTACCCTGTAGACTTTAAGAAGAACTACAAACAGGAAATTGCGATACTGACTTTTCCACAAGGATAACTAATTACAATAAGGAGCCACAGATAAGCAGCTAAGCAATTATAGCTAGACATGAGGGTCAACAACCAGGCTTGCCTGTTCATGGAAGATGAAACTGAGCATCTGGTATGATATGGCCATGTATAGGCAACGTAGGAAACTGAATATTTTACCTAGATCCTAATAGAGCTGGTGGGTGAAATTAATCATTCGTACTTTCTACACGATTTAGCACAGCTCCTAGAGAAGGTGTTCAATAAGCAGTAAAGAGGAGAATGAATGGAGTTCATGCCCAGAGCTACTACATGGGACAACGCAAATCATGCCGTACAGTAGATGCCAAGTCACGATGGGCACACCGGCCCAACCACATGTGTCCTAGGGAGCATCCCTCAGCCTTGGACTTTCATACTAAACTTGAACAGCAATCACGGGGAACCCTCTTTCACTGTTGGTGGGAAGGCAAGTTGGTGTAGCCACTTTGGCAAACAGTGTGGAGATTCCTCAAAAAATGAAAAATAGAGCTACCCTATGACCCTGTAATTGCACTACTGGGTATTTACCCCAAAGATACAGGTGTAGTGAAAAGAAGGGCCATATGTATACCCCAATGTTCATAGTTGCAACGTCCACAATCGCCAAACTGTGGAAAGAGCTGAGATGCCCTTCAACAGACGAATGGATAAAGAAGATGTGGTCCATATATACAATGGAATATTACTCAGCCATCAGAAAGGATGAATACCCAAATTTGTATCAACATGGACGGGACTGGAGGAGATTATGCTGAGTGAAATAAGTCAAGCAGAGAAAGTCAATTATCATATGGTTTCACTTACTTGCAGAACATAAGGAATAAAATGGAGGACTCTAGGGGAAGGGAAGGAAAAGTGAATTAGGGTAATTCGGAAGGGGAGATGAACCATGAAAGACTGTGGACTCTGAGAAACAAACTGAGGGTTATGGAGGGGAGAGGGAGGGGGGATGGATGAGCCTGGTGGTGCGTATTAAGGAGGGCACATATTGCATGGAGCACTGGGTGTGGTGCATAAACAATGAATCTTGGATCACTGAAAAAATAAAATTAAAAGAAAAGAAGAGAAAAGCAATCACAGTTATGGCACGCATATGCTAAATATCCTTTGAGATCAATATAAACAAAAGAGATAGTTACCAAATGCCTACATATGGGTTTGATGATTTGTACCTTGCCGTATGTGAATATCATCTGCTTTCAGTGTTTGATCATAAACTGCTAGAAAGCAGGGACTGATCATGCAAATGCTATATAGGAGCAACAGGAAACACCATTTTCATTGCTGACTCTCATTCATGATGACTTTGCAACACTAAAGCAATCCATAAAAAAGCACCTTTAAGAAATGCTAATTCAGAAACCTTAATTGCCATGTTTACAAGTCACGCTGGTGATTTTTATCCTCTTAAATTTGGGGAGTCATTGTTGATTCTGAAGAGAAAAAGACTGTTCACTTTACAGTGAGAGCCATGCTGCATATTTTAAATTGAGGCAGTATATTAGAAGGCAGGTCCAAACTATTTGGCTCATTTCCCACATTTCTGTAATTTTTCATGTAAAATCCAGAATTTATTTTCTATCATTTTCTTACCTGCATCATCCTCATCACAGCCCAATTAAGAGCCATAACATTGGATATCACAAGATACTTTAAATTAGTCACAGACAAAAATTTAAGATGTCTGGATTACCGATTAAAATCACTAAAGAATAGTGACCTTAAAACAAATTACACGAAGTCTCAGTTATTTAAAGCCTCAAGACATTGTTTCCCCCTTGATTATATAAAGCTACACAGAAAAGTGAGAGAAAAAAAATCATCCTACTTCTTATTGAAAATCACCCATGAAGATCAAAAACCAGAACCCACTGCAAAGTACCTGAGATGTTCAGCTTTAATCTCCCTGACCCTCAGCACTGTAATTCTTCCCAATAGTTGTCAAGCCACAGTTAACCATGCAGCAAACACAGACCATTAGCCAGAATTTAAAAACAAAAGCAAGAAATATTTTATTTGCTAATTCAAGTAATTAAATAGAAGCTAGCTAATTGGAAAGGAGCTAAGATCCGAGAAAGAGCACCAGACGGGGAAGTGAGAGGTGTGAGAAGAATGAGAATTTTATATTTGCCGAATATGTCCACCATGCTCGAATCAACCTCACACCTAGCAGCTCTGCCTCTGCACCTTTCTTAGATATCTCTATACTGGGACTTTATTCAGAAAATTATATAATGATCAATATATATTTCATTTACACTCACTAGAAAATCCTGGCTGAGGGCATCCAGGTGGCCCAGTCAGTTAAGCATCTTACTCTTGGTTTTGCTCAGGTTGGAATCTCAGGTCATGGGACTGAACCCTGCATTGGGCTCCATGCTCTCAGCACAGAGTCTGCTTAGACTCTCTCTGCCCCCACCAGAAAAAGAAGGAAGGAAGGAAGGAAGGAAGGAAGGAAGGAAGGAAGGAAGGAAGGAAGGAAGGAAAAAAGAATAGAAAAGAAAAAAGAAAAGAGGGGTTGGGAGGGAGAGACAAAGGAAGGGGGCAGGGAAGGAAGGAAGGGAGGGAAGAAGGGAGGGAGGGAGGGAGGGAAGGAAGGAAGGAGAAAGAAAAGAAAAGAAAAGAAAAGAAAAAAGAAAAGAGAGAGAGGGAGGTTGGGAGGGAGGGAGGAAGGAAGGAAGCAATCTTAAAAAAAAAAGAAAAAGAAAAAGAAAATCCTGGCCCAGCCTATAATTTATCTTTCTTACTCTTTCAAAATATTTTTAAAGTTTTAAAATGTACTCATTTCATTTAGACTCTTATTTATTGAGCATCTACTATATACCAATACATCAGTACATTAGTGACACCGACAAAAATTCGTATTTCCCAGGAGCTCACATTCTAGGCTCGTCAAACTTATTTGGGCAATTGATAAATTATTTTGGTATTTTGAAAAAGCATTAAAATTAAAGGTCATTTGGAAAAAAGAATTAACTAGTGTCTACAGGAATTCTTAAATAGTTCTCTCTTTTGTTTACCGATCACATTTTTCAATACTCACTCAAGGACAGGTACACAAAGCCAAGTCCTTGGGTGGCTGTCCAGAGTGAACACTCCTGCTCCGCCATGTGTGTAATCTCCTTTCTGAGTCATTTTAAAACGATCAGTTTTTACCTTGGGGTGTGAATCAGGGTCATCTGTGAAGCTTTTGAAGTGCAGAGCTATATCCAGACTTATTGAATAAGAATATCCTACAACAGGGCTGGATACATGTCTTCTTGAAAGCCTTACAGTTGGTTCTGATGCTGACTATTGAACAATCCTTTTAACAAACTCTTAGAAGGTTAACCGTAGAGGTGAACACTATGCATAAAAGAATTTCCTGAAAAGTTCTACGACATGATAATAGTAGTAATAATAATAATGATAGCTAAAGCTTTGCACTTACTGTCCATCTTGCACACTTCAAAATTATTCTCCTGATAGTCCTTCATTTGGCTCTACAACAACCATGATTATTTCTGTTCTGCAGGAAACTGGAACACGGGGAGGCTGAGAAAGCTGGGTAAGGTCCCAAAGCTCTACAGGCAGCAGGACGGGGTTCCGAGCCCTGGCATGATGGCACAAAGTGCCTGTGCCCAGTTGCCGCTCTAGAGGAATTTATTCTAACGATTCATCCATTTACTAATTCATTTAGTAAATGAATTAGGTGCAGGCTTCAGAGAGACAGACGTGTCTATATTTTTCCTGCTAACTTTAGCACAAATATAAACAAGTGCATAATTTCTGTAATACCCATCTCTGCTAGGAAATAAGGATGCCATGAAAATAAACATGTCTCTCGTTTACCATGGCACCCCCACATTTAGCCCAGTGCCTGATGCACAGCAGCACTCCAACAATATCTGTTGTTGACTGACTGACTGGTTGCATGAAAGAATGGCAGCTGTGCATCTTCCACTGGAGAAGTCATACTTGCACACAGATTTAACCCACTAATTAATATGAATAGTGCTCTACCCAAGTATCAACAGACAGCAGTGGGAGACAGAAAGGGAGAGAGTAAAACCCACCACATCCAGAAGACCACTTGATTGTCACGAGAAGCCCAGGAGCTAGACAGCAGAGGTTTCATCAGCTGTATTTTGCAGGCAAAGACACTCAACAAGAGAGTGCTTGGTAATTCATGCTCTATTTCCCAAACTTGAACCGTGGACTCAGAGACGTGTGTTCAAATGCCATTTCTGACACTCCTATCTGTGGCTTTAGGCAGGATGATTAAGATTCTTGAGTTTGGGCTCTCTTATTTATAAAGAGAGGTATATGCTGATCTTGCCTTTTAGTCACAGATTCCAAACACTTAGAACAGTGCCTGCTCAGGAGTTGGCAGTAAATTTATTGTTAAATTGCAATCTATTAAAGGCCTTAAATATGAAAACACGTGTATGAGTGCCTAGCATTGTGACTAACACACTGCTCATCACAGTTCCCCTGTGACTAAACGTCCCTACAATGTTATTCCCACTTCCCCCTCCCTTTAAAATCTCTAAAGGGGTTGTCTTCTTCCCCATTTCAGATTCTTTCTAAGCCATGTGACCCCCTTCCATAGTGAATCTTCAGAGGCTTAGACCTACTTTCGTGAAATCACCTAGTTCACTAATGCAAAGGGGAACAGATTTAATCTTTAAACCAGGACAGACTCTAACATACACCAGGAATTCATTTACTTTCTCATTCCCATAAGACATATTAAACATATGTCTCTAAGTTCTCCTTCTTTGTAAAAACCATGGCATCACTTTAATCCATTTCATAACGAGCCTATAAAAAAAGGTTTACGAAACTACAGCAGTGCTTTATTATCACCAGTCAGATGAGGAAAATCAATTCACTACACAGCTTGCTACACCTTAGATTTCTTTGTGCTGGGGCATCCTTATCTGACATTTAAAATCAGCATTCCCAGTGCTGTGATAATCCATAAACACCCTGCGCTCCATACACCCACTTTCCGGCTCGGAGTCCCCTCCACCACCACGTCTGCCTCCTTAGGATTGGAGGACAGCCATCAGGCCAGCGCGAGAGCATGGCTGAGTTGCTGAGGATGGATCCTGAGCCCCGACAGTGGCTTTTTGGGATTAAAGGAACTGAACTTTTCTCTGTTGGGTGTTTTTTGGGTTTTTTTGTTTTGTTTTATTTTTTGTTTTGTTTTGTTTTGTTTTTTGGGGGTTTTTTTTTGTCTTTTCTTTCTTTTCTTTTTTTTTTTTTTTGCAGGGGGCAGTGGGATGATGGTAGGTGTTATGTGAAAAATGTCCCGAGGGCTAGTTACATTGCTATGAGTAATACATGGATGTGTGGTGGGCAGAGTGTTTATTTAGCCTGTGGTAGGAGGGAGAAGGCAGTGCTTGGATGTACAAGATTTTGCAAACCCGAAGTGCTAAGGGAAAAAATCCAAATTTTAGCGGGCTTATTTTTGCAACGGTAAAATGAAACACTAAGTGATTTCCACAGTTATATACAGCTCCAACAGTCTACATTTTTATCAAGACCTGAAAAACAACATTGTTATATTTACACCACACACTTATTCTTATGCACCAGGAAAGGCAGTGATATCAGAATTTATAGAGATACAGATACAGATAGGATACAAATATAGATACAGATACAGTTGAAGATATACATATGAAGATGACAAACGTCTACGAGCATAAGTTTTAAGTAATAGTTTGAAGAGGATTTTCATCCAATTTAATTTAACTTAATTAAGCTTAATTTTAATTTTCCAAGGTAATTTCTGACTTGCTAATTAGCTAACCAACTATAGTTAATATGAACGATGATCACATCAATGCTAATAATAAGATGACATTTATCCATGTGATAGCATTACCAAAACCCAGTAAGATATATGCCATTAGTATCATCCCTACTTCAGAGAAAGAAAATCTTATCTGTAAGAAAAGGTACAGAGACTTTAAGTTATTTAAGTGACAAATGGGCAGATCCAGAATTTGAACCTAGACAAATCCAACCCCAAAGTCCCAGCTGTAAAACATATTCTAAACATAATACTTCAAAATAATATAAATAACTGTAACAATAATTTCATAGGATAGAAGTAAAATGAAGCAGGGAAATTATGCTTATATAGGAGTTTAGGCCACTGGCTTCTACCTCTAGTTCATCTGTTAACTAATTGAATGCCCTTGTAATGGGACAATCCTCTCCAAGCCTCAGTTTCTTCCAGGGTTGAAGAAGTTTAGCTGAGCTGGCATTTCTCAACTCTCTTTCTGTATGCTCTTTGGTCACAGGGAAGGGAGGCAATCATCTTTTTGTTAACCAGGGCCTCTCGGTTTTATATTTGAAGTTTTGTAAAAAAGAGATCATTAAGGGGCACCTGGGTGGCTCAGTGGGTTAAGCCTCTGCCTTCGGCTCAGGTCATGATCTCAGGGTCCTGGGATGGAGCCCCACATCAGGCTCTCTGCTCAGCGGGGAGCCTGATTACCCCTCTCTCTCTCTGCCTGCCTCTCTGCCTACTTGTGATCACCCTCTGTCAAATAAATAAAATCTTTAAAAAAAAAGAGAGAGATCATTAAAAGAGACTTGGGTCGTTAACAAACAGTTTGAAAATCACTGAATTGAATGATCTCTAAGTTTTTAAGCTCTTCTGATATTTCATGACTCTATTAAATACTTACGTTTTCAGCAATAAGGTTGGCTTCCTTCAGCCTGACTTGTTTAATAGTAACCCTTTTAAAACACAAACCTGAAAGATTTTTTTTCAAGAAAGTGAAGCAACCAAACCATCTGGTGGATTAACTTTTTCCACTAAGATATCACAAAATTAGTTAGGGTTGGGGAATAAGTCTTGGAAGAGTCAAGGCTTTAGGTGTGTTTGATTTTCTAAGAAATTTAAATATCCTTTGGTATTTATGTATTCTGGTAATCTGGCTTAAATCTCTTCGAAAGCATTTTCTTGAATTAAATACAGCATTTCCTTCCAACAACATGTGAAGACCGTAAGCATTGTAAGAATGACTTTTAGGCCGAGAGGAACATAAAGTATGTGTGCTCAAGTCTAAATATGAGATTAGACATAATTTGAAGTATGTAAGGGAAGCTGATGGGCGCCAGCTCATTTCTACTTCTTGATCTAAAATAACACAAACAGACAAGCATTCTGAGACTGGGGAAGATGAGACCCTCAGCCGGCCAAGAAGAATAGTGAGGTGGGGGGAGGGAACATCGCCTACTGTCACATTACAATAGCCGGTAATCACATAGCACTTACTATGTGCCAGAAGGTGCTTTAAGAGCTTTACAGGTACTAATTCACTTAATCCCCACAACAATTCTGGGAGCTCAACACTGAAGCACAGAGAGCATACCTAACCTGAATGGCCAGCCACAGAGCTGAGAGGTGACAGGGCCTGGAGGTGACGGAGCTGGGATTTGAATCAGGCACCCTGTGGCCTGCGAAGGGGAGTTATTTGTGAAATGGAAGTGGAGGGCTAGAGCCAGATTTAAAGCCTGGGCAAATATTGGGAGACATGAAAAAGATCTAAGAAATCCACAATGATGCAAGAGACGGAGATGGGAATGCCCTGGAAGCGAAGATTAAAACACAGCCTGAAGACAGGAAATAAAGAATTCTGAGAAGCTGGTCTGAGACTGCTCTTGTTTTTGAAGCTGTACAAATCCGCAGGGGCCTATGGAGGAGCAGAGCTTTCCTTCTGAGTAATAAAGGGAGCCCTCAAGGTGAAGGCTAAAATTGGGATTTAGGAGCCCGTCTGTGGCAGACTCCTGGGAAAGCGTAACCACCAGTTGGCAGTGAATGGAAGAAGTGATACCCAGGTACTTCTTGCCCCTTGCCGTCTGGCTCATTTTCTCAAGAGAAAACCGACTCGCGGCGGGTGAGGCACCTGACTGCGAGGTTATCCCTGCTGATGAAGGAGCCACCCGCCATTCTCCCCGCTGTACTGCTTGAGTTGTTTTTAGCCCTAATGTTCCCTCCAGGTTTAGCACTTTTTTACGATTCTATTTGCGTATTTGCTAAGGAAGGCCTATAGGAGGAGCGCAAAAGGAGTTCAAGCTGTCTGCGGCGCGCACACAGCGAGTACCTTCTAATTCCACAGCTGTACACAGTATTAAAAGATGCATATGCCCGAATCTGCCCCAAATGCTAGATGAGAAGGAAGGAACCGGGAAGTAATGGTCACTGGTATATGAAACACTTTCGACTTCCTATTTTCGAATTGAGAGAGCTGGCCAGGAAGACACCTCAGCGGGCGAGGGGCAAACTGTTGTTTGCTCTTTAAGCACAAATAGAACGAATAAGGTTGATTCTACCACACCGTGGAGTAAGTTTGGGAAACTAAAACATTCTATTTTGTTCCATTTTCTACAGGAAACAGAGAATGGAGATCTGTGGTAGGCTCCCCTTAGCATTATGCAGTCTCCACAAAACCCAACTTTCTCAAGTCTGAAGACATTTAAAGGTGATTATGGGGGAAGATGAGGGAAACATTTCCAGCGGTTAAATAAGGATAGTCATGGAATGGACAAACATCACGCCTCGCAGGTCATTACCTGTGCCCTGCTGCCAACTATGATGTAAGAAGCAGAAGAAAACTCCAGGTCAAGGACAAAATGAGAAGGACATTAAGGGCTTACTCTATTTAAAGGTTAGTAGGGAAAAGTGAGTTAATGTGTGATCTCCAGGCCAGGAAAGAGCAGAAAAACTCAAATCTACCACTGAAGAATAACTATTAAAGTACACACTAAATGTATATAAATATACATTCAATTCTAATAAAGGCGACAGAAATTAAACTGCAAAAGTAACATTGAACGTGCTGCAGAAGTAATCATCGACATTCTCCGTTGGTCTGCAGAAGCAAACAGGTGACAGAACAAAGAAGGGCAGTGGGACGTTGAGGAGGGGGTTTAGGGCCTGACTCAGCACTAACCAGCAATGAGAGACTTTACCGGACTAGTGCCCTTCAGTTTCCTGACCCATGAGGCTGGTAGCTGAAGTTACCTCTAAATCTCTTCCAAAAACAAAATTAAGATGACTGTTCACAAGAGGAAAATAATCACAGGAAAAAAATTCACATATTTTTTCAAAGTCAAGAATTTAATAATAGGGACTGATATGGCCAGCAATCAGATATATGAGCAAATCTTTAACCCTTAGAGGAATACAGGATGTGTTCATTAAGTTATTACTATTATTAATATACAACCACTATAAAAATCCCACCACCCCTCAAAACAACAACAACAATAACAAAACGGAGTAAGAGAGGTCAACATTCAATAAAACACTAGTAGCTATATGATTAAAAGAGCACTGTTTCTCTATTTACGTAACTCCTGGCACCATATTTATTGGGCTATTCCCCCACACCAACTGATCTCCAACCCCAGGGTACCACATTTTTGCCAGACTTGGTTACAAAGTTGGGAGTTCCCACAAAGCCCTCTCCCCCACCACCCTCAATAACTTGCTGGGCACGGGCTCAGAGAAACATTTATTTATATTTACTGGCTTATCAGACTGGATATTATAAAGGATACAGATGAACAATCAGAGGAAGAGGCATGTGACAAGGTAAGGAAGGATCCTAAGTGCAGGAGCTTCTGTTCTTGTAGAGTTGGGCTGCACTGCCCTTTTGGCATGTGCTTGTGTTCACAAACCCAGAAGCTCCCCAAACCCCATAATTTAGACATTTTTATGGAGGCTTCATCACACAGGCATGCTAGATTATTAACTCAATCTCCTGTCCCTCTCCCCTCCCCTAGAAGACAGAGGTTGAGCTGAAAGTTCCAAGCTTCTAATCATGGCTTAGCTCTCTGGTGAGCCACCCCCACCCTGAAGCCCTCCAGGAGCCCACTCAGAGTTGCCTCATTAGAACAAAAGATGCTCCTATCACCCAGGAAACTCCAAGGTATTTAGCAGTGCTGCGTGAGATGCACCTCTAACTCCCATGACTCAGGAAGTTACATGGGTTTTAGGAGCTCTGTGTCAGAAACCGGGGGTGGGAACCAAATATATATTTCTCATTATGTCATGGTGATATATCAGAACATATTACTTAAAATTACAAATCCCTTCCCTTTTCACAATGCTTTTTTTATATAGCTACCATAAAATCATTCAGATTAAAAAGCAGCCAATTTACTGGTTATTTATATTAGAAAAACATTAAAAGCATATACTTAAAGAAGAGAAAGTATTTTGGTGAGAGAGCCCTTCTATGTTTTAAAGAAAACAAAACAAAACAAAAACAAAAACACCACCATGTGGGGAAGGGCAGGGAAGCTTCAGCTATAACACAGATGATGTTTGTTCCTAATGACAGAAGTCATTCTGGATATTGAAGAACGGACAAAAATAAAACCAGTGGTTCTGAAATTGTCAGGAAACCGTCCTATGGTGGGAAGCGAAATCACACAATAACAAAAGTTGAGGTTATCTGTTGCTTTGACACAGAGATGTTTTGAAAGGGTGGCAGGAAGAAGCTCTGATAAGGTTAATGAAGTATCTAATCAAGATATTCACTTTGAAGTCCTGTAATATGTACTTGGAATAAGAAATATACTCATAGAGTCAACACTAAAAAGGGCTTTGAGATCACCACGAATAATCTTCTCATGAATTGCAGGAAGAAACTCTTGTCGGAACGGGCGCCACCTCCCCAGATTCCTGATTCACGGTCCTGTACTCGATCTCACCGCCTTTAGACGATAGTTTTCACCACTATCATTATTTTTATCTTCCTTTTCCTGTTACGCTCAGAAAAAGGTATTCTTTCAGTATAATAATGACAAGAAGATCCTAAACAAAACAACTATCTTTCTACTCAGAACCAAAACAAACGTCAAGGAACTCATCTGTGAGTCACATGAAAAGGGGAATTCAGGGAATAAGAAAGCACACCAAACAAAACAAGGAAGGAGTTTATATAAGATCTCTGAGTGGAATTTTTGAATTTTCAATCATAAATTATTTTCATGAATTCTGATTTGTACCAAAAGGCCAAATAGGAAGTAGGCACTGAATAAACCAGCANGAAAGATCATCTATTCTATTTTCTAAATAATATTTGACCATCAGAGATCAATTACACAGATTGAATATTGTGCATTATACTATTTTCAAAATTAAAAGTTTTGGGGTTTTTTTTTTTTTTTTTTTTTTTAACTTTAAGTGTTCTTTTTTTTTTTTAAAGACTTTATTTATTTATCAGAGAGAGAGAGAGCTCAAGCCAGGCGAACAGCAGTCAGAGCAGGCAGACCAGGCAGAGGGAGAAGCAGACTCCCCACAGAGCAAGGAGCCGGACGCGGGACTTGATCCCAAACCCTGGGATTATGACCTGAGCTAAGGCAGCCACTTAACCGACTGAGCCATGCAGGCATCCCAAATGGTTGATGTTTCTTACCAAAATGATTGTTAGCATTTAGCAGACAAAATAGCACGATCCCTACAAGCATGACTATCATGGTCCAGCATAGGATCCTACATACAGCAAAATATATTTCTCAGGGGGTGCCTGGGTGGTTCAGTCATTGGGCGTCTGCCTTCGGCTCAGGTCATGATCCCAGGGTCCTGGGATCGAGCCCCCCATCAGGCTCCCTGCTTGGTAGGGACCATGCTTCTTCCTTTTCCACTCCCCCTGCTTGTGTTCTCTCTTTCTTTCTCTCTCTCTGTCAAATAAATAAATAAAAATCTTTTAAAAATTAAAAAAAACACGTTTTTCTTTTCTTACAAAATATGAGCATAGGTATCCATCCGTGTACAGAAGGTTTGGGAAGCTAGTGCATATGCCTCAACGTTAATGGTAATAACGATAATTTTCATTCTCCAAGATCCTACCACATTTCAGGTATTGCATGAGGAACTTTTCCTATGTTGCCTCAAGTTTCACAGGAGTGTAAGGCAGAAATTATTACAACCACCTGCAAGATGAGTAAAAGGAGAGGGATGTGTTAGGTAACTTGTCCACAGCGGGACTAAAACTTGTTATGTCTGTTTGATTCGAAAGCCAGTGATCTTTCCACTAGGCGAAAGAGCCTCATCCTGACAGCACTCCCACGACACACAGAATGTACACGTTACTGGGGGAAGGAAAAAAAAAACCTGGAACACAAGGGTGAACACATCCATGCTCTCCATTTCAGTTTTACTTTCTACACCAATGTTCAAATTTTATTTTTTTGCTAGGAGTATGGTGANATTACAAGTAGGCAGAGAGGCAGGCAGAGAGACAGGGAGAGGAGGAAGCAGGCTCCCTGCCGAGCAGAGAGCCCGATGCGGGCCTCGATCCCAGGACGCTGAGATCATGACCTGAGCCGAAAGCAGAGGCTTTAACCCACTGAGCCACCCAGGCGCCCTCAGTTTTACTTTCTACACAAATGTTCAAATTTTATTTTTTTGCTAGGAGTATGGTGAAGATTTAACAGCTTTCACATTAGGCCTTACTTAAACAGAAAATCAAAATCTGGTTGAAAAGAAAGCTAATGTTTACATGTTAAAAATGTATTTAAAATCATGATCATTACTGACCCTTAAAATAATTTATACTACCAGACAAATACAGTCACACTGTCCCCTATTGACCTCTACCGGACAGACTGTTGGTACACTCTTCCCTTTCCCGTGGGCATCGCTGACTGCCCAGATTCCTTTCATCAATTATAATGCTTGCTCTGTTATAATCCTTCTTCCCATTCCCTCCATCATTCGAAACTGGACAATTACTCATCGGAGTCAACCCCCAAACCTATTCCAGTGTATTTTTGCACGGGTCATGTCTGTTTCCATCAGAATGTTACAACCAGTCCCTTTATTGAAATGGGCATTTGTCATTACACTGACCTAGCCATCACTAAATGCAACATAAGGCTCCCAAGCAGCTTCTGGTCCCTCTGACATTCCTCATCTCAATGAGAAGGTCCCATTAGCCTTCCCGGCCTGGTTCCTCAGACTCAACCCAACTACACGTGAGCTATCTCTGACAAATCTTTTCCTCACCCCTAAAATCTGCATTCTCTAGTCATTCTTGGCTTAAGAGAGAATTATTTCTATGACTCCTGACTAGCTCCTGATGATTCTTACTCTGTCTGTGGAAACCAAGACTATAGGATGCCACCAGCCAACTGGACCAGATCTTGCTAACCTGCCAGTTTTCCCAATCTCTTCATCAAACCTAATCCTCCACATGTTTCTTCCTTTCTTGAACTAGCTCTAAAATAAGAAGTTCATCTCTCTCTCACTGTAGAAACCAAAGAGGTGCCCAGGATGTCATAGGTTCCCTTGTAAGTGATCTCAGTTCCTGTGGAGATGATTTAGAAAACAAAGCTACAGAATTGGGCCTAACTTCCATCCACAACCTCATTACTTTTGGGGAAAGGTTTGTCACCTTTTGGGTACCATCAGAAAGAAACCATTGCCTGGATGAAAAAGTTTGATTCAATAACAGAGTCATATTCATTGTTGAAGCAGTTAGTCTTGTTCTTGGACAACATGACTATTGGCCTCAAATCTATGACTTGCTAATTAGGAGAAACCCAATACACTGTCCTCAACAACTGTATCACTCTGGACATGGAGTCAAACTGACTACTGCACTTTTGTCCCACTAATCTAACTCATGCCTTTGTCATAATCAGGAAGGTTCTAGAGAAAAATGAAGAAATTCCTTGCATTGCTGCTGACACTGCTGGGGAATGATGACAGATTCCAGGACTTCTGGGGGACCCATGAAGGCCTTTGAAATTGGGCATATAGATTGATTCAGCCTCTGATCTCTGCCTTTCTGTTTATTTTCATAGGTGTCTCTCTTACTAAATGTCTACAGGTTACAAAGTAGAGCAATTGTCACCAAGTCTCAACAGATGATTTAGCTGGTCCTTAATGAACAGAGGTAACCAAATGAAAAATGGGCTTATGTTGTTGAGAGAGAAAAAGAATGTATCTTCCCTCCTTGAACAAGAAGAGAGACTAACAAAGACTTTCTTTCTGACCAAACTTTAGACAGGCTCCTCTGAGCCTTCTTTTCCTCCAGGCCTCATCCTTTGGACCCGGTCTTTAGCTTGCCTGTCCAGTGGTACCAAGAATCCCTTTATCCTTGATATCTGATCACCCTGGCCTGCCTTCAGCAAGAATCTCTGTACTCTTGATATCTCCTCTTAGTAATTTTCTATCCACAGACTTCCTTGCCTCACTCTTTGGTTATCAATTCCCACTTGTCCTTGTATTCTGAACAGAGTTCAGCTCTCTACTGGTCTCTTTTCCCCTCTGCAATAGTTTAGGAATAAAATCTGTTTCTTTGTTTCTTTGTTTACCACTTTAAATGATGTCTGGCTCTGGTTCTCTTTGACACATGGTATCAACACATGGTATGTGGCCATGTTAAGGTCATAAGGAATATTAAAAACTTTATAAGTTGAGGTCATGCACGCATCACTTCATTTACCAAATGTTAATGACTGTCTACCATGAGGCAGTCACTATGTTACATGGTAAGGATAAAATGGTGGGCAAAAGCAGACAAGGGGTCAGCCCTCATGAAATTGATAGTCTAGTGAGGAAGAGAAAGCTCAATATAATGATCACACAAACAACATAATATTTTACTATGATAAATATTTTGAAGAAAAAGTACATGGTGCTATATGGGCTAGTCAGGGAAGGCATCCCTGAAGACTAACAAAGTGACATTTAAGCTGAAATCTGACTATTCAAGATTATTGAATGTGTGTGTGTGGGGGGTGAGGGATATTCTAGAAAGAAGGAACAGCATGTGACAAGTCTCTTACTGAAAAGGAAAATGGTATGTTCAGGGATCTGAAAGGAGCTGAACTGAAAGAATGCCATTGCAGGCAGGTCACAGAAAATAGAGATAATGAGGAAAACAGGTATTAGATGGGACTGAAGATATTTATGGACAATGGAACACTCAAAACTTTCTAAACCATCCTAGGATTTGCAACTTGATGCCTGATAATTGGACACCATTGTATGTATATATTTGGCACAGTGTTTGTACCAGGGTAAATGTTCAATAAATGAAAATCTTAAAAATATCTGAATCATCTTAATATGTCAATACATGGTATTTGTCTTATGTGTAGAATACAGTGATGTACACATAAGACAAATACCATTTATCATTGATTTTTGGCCCTAGGGTGGCCAGTGGAAGAAAACAAAAAACAAAACAAAACAAAAATCACCGGAAATCCCAGTCACATTTATCTGATTTAAATGTCAGAGAGCAATCTACAGTTGTATATAACATGGGAAATGTAAAAATCTAGATAATGTACACTTTGTTGGTAGTTCCATGAACTATTATTTAAAAAGTCAATCACTCAAATTTGAAACAAAAATGTGTTTGTGTCAGAATGATATTCAGCTGTCAAATATGAAGAATTATCACTTGACATGGAATGCCTGAGCAAGACCCACACTCCCATATTTGAATTACTTCCAATTTTAAAAAACAACTTAATAGCTCACATTTCACAAGGTTGTTTTTTTTTGTTCTCTCTTTTTTTAAATAAAGTTTATTTATTTATTTATTTATTTTTTACTAATCTCCACCCCCAATGTGAGGCTTGAAATCACAACCTCGAGACCGNGAATTACTTCCAATTTTAAAAAACAACTTAATAGCTCACATTTCACAAGGTTGTTTTTTTTTTGTTCTCTCTTTTTTTAAATAAAGTTTATTTATTTATTTTTTTTTTTTTACTAATCTCCACCCCCAATGTGAGGCTTGAAATCACAACCTCGAGACCGAGTCCCATGCTCTTTTGACTGAGCCAGCCAGATACCACATCATTCCGTCTTTCTACTTAAGTTCTTGACTATGGATGAAAAATGTCCACAAATACAAAATGTATTTTTCTTTAATTAAAATTGAAACTCATTTGCAATTTAGAAAGGATGAGCTGTGGGAAGCCGTCAGCACGGCTGCAGCATTTCATGTTATTGGAGCGGCAGGCATGAGACTAACACCACATCCCTTTGAAGATCAGGAAGCTGGGGTTTCCAGAGGTGAAATAAGCTGCCCAGTTGTACATAGCTAGAAAACTGCAGATCCAGAATGCAAATCTAGAGATCCATGATTTTTATTTATTTATTTATTTANGGTTTCCAGAGGTGAAATAAGCTGCCCAGTTGTACATAGCTAGAAAACTGCAGATCCAGAATCCAAATCTAGAGATCCATGATTTTTATTTATTTATTTATTTTGAGATCCATAATTTTTAATCCTGATACCACATCGGGTGAAAGTAAAGTTATTATCGCGTGGTCATTAGGCAATGGCACTGTTCTTAGATGTACCTCAGGTGACTGGCACAGCAAAGATTAAATCACACTTCCTTTTCTCACCTCTTTTCATTCCATCCGTTTTTTCTTTTCTTTTCTTTCTCTTTTTATTTTTCCCCCCAGATAAACTGGCTGAACCAGAAGCGTGAGTATAATCTGAGAATGCTGAACAGCCCACAAAGGGAAAAGATTCCATAAATTGCCTCGCTGCCACCATTCCCCCAATAAACTAAGCTAATGAGCCACAAATCACATGAAACACCCAAAAAAAATAAACCCAAACCAAACAAAATTTCATTTTTTTGACATTTCCTCAATTCAGGTTCTCAAGTGGAATGGATATTTCATATCAATAATGCAGACAATTAACTTTCCAAATTTTCACCTAGCTTTGATATATATTTAATAAGTATCACCAGCTTATCTCTTGAAGAAGGCAAGGAAAGCAGTCGTTAAGTTTAAGCTAAGGTCTACCTTTGAAGGAATTGGCCTTTAATGTTTAAAACATGAGGGAGAGAATTTTAAATGAATAATTTGTTTCATGTTTATAATTATCTGGTAATTTCCTTTTCATCACATGATATCCAAATACCCAATCAGATTTACCATTTAAAAATAAAATGAAAAGCAATTAGGATCTTAAAGGAGATGCTGAATATCTACAAATTTCTGTGAGCTCAATTGCATTCCTAAAATTGGAGCCTGATTTTCAAAGTCAATGTTGTTTTTAAAAAGAATCAGATTATGCTAATAAAGAACAACGCACACGGGCGTATTACTTTGAGAAAACAGAAAGTAAGGTACAAAGATCCTTTGTTTGAAATGGAAACAAACGTCTTTGCAAGTCACTTCAGCAAATATTCACCTTCATAAGCAATAAAGGATAAAAACTGATGGCAGTGAAAAGTACAGCTCGATGTATCGAATGCATACCACCAGATGGCATCTCAAATCAGAGAGCACGGGCGGAGATCCTGTGGACAACCGCGTCTCTGAAGTGGAATCAAATTCATGAATTCCACATCAGTTTTTAATATCAAAATGTCTGACATTAATCACAAAACCCAAAGGACACAACAATACTGTCATGAATATAACACAGAACATGAATCCGAAAAGAAAGGCACTGTAAATCAAACAGTGATCTTGACATAGATTATTATTAAAAAAAACAAAAACAAACAAACAAACAAAAACTACAAATGGAGCCGTAACAGGAAAAGAAAGTCTGGTTAATAATTTTATCTTTCCTTAATTTTTACCTACAGTTATCCTTCCCGTTAATCCTCATTTTACTCTTTTATAGGGCTTTGTTCATTGTAAATAAGAAAGAAGACAATTTAAAAAAAAGAAAGAAAGAAAGCNTGGCAGTGAAAAGTACAGCTCGATGTATCGAATGCATACCACCAGATGGCATCTCAAATCAGAGAGCACGGGCGGAGATCCTGTGGACAACCGCGTCTCTGAAGTGGAATCAAATTCATGAATTCCACATCAGTTTTTAATATCAAAATGTCTGACATTAATCACAAAACCCAAAGGACACAACAATACTGTCATGAATATAACACAGAACATGAATCCGAAAAGAAAGGCACTGTAAATCAAACAGTGATCTTGACATAGATTATTATTAAAAAAACAAAAACAAACAAAAAAAAAATACAAATGGAGCCATAACAGGAAAAGAAAGTCTGGTTAATAATTTTATCTTTCCTTAATTTTTACCTACAGTTATCCTTCCCGTTAATCCTCATTTTACTCTTTTATAGGGCTTTGTTCATTGTAAATAAGAAAGAAGACAATTTAAAAAAAAGAAAGAAAGAAAGCAAGAAGACAATTCAGAAGACAGCATTAGAAAAAAAATTAAGAAAAGCTTAAGGAAAGAGAAAAAAGAGGTCAAGTTTCTTTTTGGCTACATATAAGACTCTCATGAAGTTGAAGTTCAAAAGTCTTGGTGTCCAAATCCTAACTATCATAAGGAACAGGATGAAATATTGCTCCTATGTCTAAAACTGGCTAATACATGAACCACAAGATAAACTATGAACAGATTAATTATAGGGAAGCATATCATACACCAAACTGAAGTCAAAAAATGACCAAATGATAGCAGGAATTTAAATTTTGTTCAGAATATTAAAATTTGATGTTGTTTCATAAAAATCTCTGAAAAAGATTTGATTACCCCTGGATGTGGGGTTGGTTTGTTGTTTTTTTCTGTTTTCATATAATCCATAAAATCCTATTTCTACAAACCACATTTTATGAGAAATGTTATTTTTATATGGTAAAGGCAACTTAAAGGAGACTTGTTACAGGTTTATAATTTACTTTTGTATTTATATATATACACATGTATACAAAATGTGTGTGTGTATATATATATAATTTGTATATATATCTCAGTGTTTAATATTAAAAAATGAACACTGAACTTTTGATAGTTCTTGGGATTTTTTGTGGGTTTTATGTATGATTTTTTTGTAGTTTTTTTTACCTCTCATGAGAGATGGTCTCATGTCTCAAACCTCTCCATAGACTTTCAGGTTATTTCAAGAGACAGTGCTCACTCAGTGATGCTGGTGGACAGGTGGACAAAATATAGTAGAAGGACAAGCTATCTGACCCACAGACAAAAACCAAGCCAGGACAGAACTTCCTAACAGCCTTCTCTCAGGGAATATACCTTAATACTGGCAAGAGTATGTGCATGAAAAGCATTTAATATTTTAAATAATACATTTTATATGCCAAGATAGTCATTTTAAATAGTGCTAAAGCTAAAACTGCCTCAAAATTTAATACTATTTTCCCCTTACTGATCCATTAATTAAACCACAGATTTTTCTAGAAGCTACTTCTGACAAGTTCATCTATTTTACTTATCCAGTATCTTGTATGTCCAAGATATCCCACTTAATACACAAACAGACAAACAGCTATGGAGGAGAAAAGAACAAAATAAAGATAACACTCATTTAAATGATTACACAGACATACACGGAAACAGACACATCCACACACATACACGGATACGTACTCTGTTTTAGAGGTGCCTGTATGCCTCTATTATTTTCATAATTTACTATGTGCAAATCAGCAGTGCATTTACATTAAATTTATTTTGAAATAGAGGAACATCTAAAAAGCCAGAACACAAGATCTATATCCTCAGATGTTAACATTTAATAGGATAACAGCATGAAACAATTTTAAAAATCAGACAATATTGTTAAAGGCCATGCTATATGATTACTCCCAGAATTAGTGATGCCATGGACCTGTAAAGTCCACTTCCACCCCTAAATAAAATGGGAATAGATGCAGCTACAAGCATCACCTGACCAGTGGTGCTTGAACACTATTTGTGAAAAGTTCTGATTTATGGGAAACTGAAAAGGACAGGGTATGCTGCATCTTAAAGCAAAATATCTGTTCGTGGTAATTATGTTGTAAGTATAATGACTGTCAAATGTTTCCTTTGGATGGTATTACATGTTTACTGATGTCAACAGATTATTACTGACTCGTTCATTACACACGAGTGCCGAAGGATTATGGCTCAGCTATTCTTTTTTTTTTTTTAAGATTTTATTTATTTATTTGAGAGAGAGAGAGAGAGAGCATGAGAGGGGAGAAGGTCAGAGGGAGAAGCAGACTCCTCATGGAGCTGAGAGCCCGATGTGGGACTCGATCCGGGGACTCCAGGATCATGACCTGAGCCAAAGGCAATCGCTTAACCAACTGAGCCACCCAGGTGCCCTGGCTCAGCTATTCTTAATATAATACTCCATTCGTTACCAAACAATTCACTTACAGATGTTTTGATCTCAGTCTTCCCTTTTTTTTTTCCCTTTATTAACTATCCCAGCCATAACTTTCTACACAGTCCACTCTCAGAGAGTTGTGAGAGCTCTTTTCACTGAGAAAAACTGTATAAACTCTGTGCCCCAAATATGCTAAGCACTATTCTTTTGTCTTGCTGCCTTGCATTATAGCAATACATTTTTATGTAAAATAAAACCAATCATAATCGACAACCCAAGTAATTTATTTTTTTCTATTTCTTGAGAACCTTTAAAAGCATTTTTAGCACTTTTTTCAGTAATAAGCAAGAACAAATTCTAGTGAAAGGAATTGAAAATGCCTGATTTTTAAAAATCTTATACAGAGGCAGAATAGTGTGTGTGAAACAGTATAGCATCTAAGCATGAGGTATGTAGATGGATGCCTGCTCAGACCAAGGTTTTCAGCTTACTAACTAGGAGACCTCAGACCAGTCACTTACACCAGTGGTTCCCACAGTACAGCCCCAGATCAAGAGTATCATCCGCACCTGGGAAGCTGTTAGAAATTCAAATTCTCAGGCCCACCTCCAGACCTACTAAATCAGAAGCTCTGGAGGTTTGGCTCAGCGACCTGTAGTTTCATAAAGTCCTTCAGGAGATTCTGATCCATTTGGAGAAACACTGACTCAGACTGCTGAAACTCCCTTTTCTCCTGTTTGAGATGCTTTTCCTAAAACCAACCTTGCAAAACCGGAGAGGTAAAGCTTCATGGGAAAGGACTCTGGCTCTCACCCAGTGACCTTTTATCAACATTATCTTTTTCTTTTTTTTAATCAAGAGTCAAAATTAAGGGGAATAAGGACTTCAAAATGACGTGCTATGGCCACAGGCTGGGGCTGAAATGTGCTGACTTCCAGCAGTGGGCTGGGTACCAAAATAGGCCTTTGGCTGAAGGGAAGGCCCTCGAGATTTGGCCACTGAAATCTAAGTGGGCAAAATGCCCCAGAAGTAATATTTTATCCCTGTGTAAACTAAGGCCACGTTAGGCTTTGATAGTGACAAATGACAGTAGGAGGAGAATAAACAGTGATCTTTTAGGTCTCAAAAGACACTGGATTCTTATCCCCACTTAACTCTCCCCAGGGTAAAGGCATGGGGAATTCTCCTAATTGACGTCAGCTGCTGTAAGGGAAGGAATGCCATGACCTTAAACTTGGCTACTGGTCCACTCTCACATCCAGGAACAAAGCCAGAGGGTTCTCCTGGCAACTGCCTGACATGCTAAATGGCAGACACAGCCACTGAGGGAATCCTTTGCTGCCCCAGGGACAAATCCCCCCCTGCAGGAAACAGACAAACTGGAGAGATTAGCAGTTTGTGCAGCTGATGCCGGCCTATCCTCTCCACCCAGAGAGCAGAAAATGAGTTCTGAATCACTCAATTCAAAAACGTAAGCGTCGGTCTGCTTTTGCTTTACAAATGAGGGGAATGTTTTCTGCTAAGTTGAAGGGAAAACAGGAAAGTATGAAAACTTCAAGGAGAAACGTAGGAAATTGGATCCTTGCATAAACTACCTACCCTATTCAAGAAGACTTTAGTGGACACTGATTTTTAAGTACAAACTATCAGATGTTTTAAGATTAGTATTAACTACCATTTTTTAGAAGACCTGTAATCAAAATCATATCCAAATCCCCTACCCTGCCAAAGGCATCATCTTGGCTTCTCTGGGAGAATATGATAGGTTCCTAACCAAAGCCTCTCCCAAGAGTTCGTTCCCACTCCATTCCACTCATCTCCAGGATGTGATTCTAGTCACAAACATGATTATGTAACTCCCTGCTCAAAGACCCCCTAGACTCTCCAGTGCCTAGAGAGCCGTATCGGAATGTCTCAGTGCTGCCTGCCAGAGGCTCATACCCAACCTGGACCTTCCAACCTCAGTCTCCCCCCACCCTCACCCTTCTGAGACCCTGGCTGCCCACAGCAAACCCCCAAAACCATGTCTTACCACTTTACAAAAACAAAACAAAACAAAACACCGGTGCCTTTGATACGTCATTGTCTCTGCTCAAAATATCCTTCACAGAGTAAAATTTTACTTTTCAGATATGATCCAGTTCAAATACCATGAAATCTGCCAAAATTTTGACTTCCCTGCATTCCTTTTTTTGAGTTCCCACACTAAGTTTGTAGGCATCTTCATCACACCTCTTAACAAATTATATAGTGATTATGTTTTTGTGTCTCACTCCCTGACCAGACCTTGAGTATTCTGGTCAAGGACTAGACTTCCTGTGCTTACCCTCCACAGTTCCTAACCATCTAAAGGAACTCTCAGGGGCACCTGGGTGGCTCAGTGGGTTGAAGCCTCTGCCTTCAGCTCAGGTCATGATCTCAGGCTGGGATGGAGCCCCACATCGGGCTCTCTGCTCAGCAGGGAGCCTGCTTCCTCCTCGCTCTCTGCCTGCCTCTCTGCCTACTTGTAATCTCTCTCTCTGTGTCAAATAAATAAAATATTTTAAAAAATAAATAAAGGAATTCTCAATCCCTAATCAAGATAGTCAGGATCTTGGCTATTTAACAGTTTCTTTCACTCAAAGATAGAATATAATAATCAGTGGGCACTGTCAGAGAAATCTTAGCCATTTAGAAGACAGGGAAATTTTGGATTTAAATTAGCTATATCCAGTTGGATACTTCTTAATCTGCTTGTATAAATCTAGATCATATTTTGTAATATAATCAATAGTTTGATATATGTATCTTTGGCCAAAGTATCTGTTTTCCTTATCCTGTTCTGAGCCCCTGGAGAGGAGAGACGAGGTCTTACTCATCTCTGTATAACCCACACCACCTGTACAAGATAAATGTTCAATAAATACTCATTAAATTGAATTTGCAAAACTAACTGAATCTTGGTCTAGGCTGCTTGAACAGAACACCATAGATGAGGTGTTATCCACCTTTAACAGCAAACATTTCTCACAGTTCTGGATGCTGGAAAGTCCAAGACCAAGGTGCTGGCATATACTTTAGTGTTTGATGAGGACCCTATTCTGGTTTGTAGAGACCATCTTACTGTGTCCTCAGGTGGAAGAGATAAAGAAAGAGAGCTCTCATCTCTTCCTCCTCTCACACCTGCACTAATCCCATCATGGGGGCTCCAATCCCATGACCTCATTTAAACCTAATTACTTCCCCAACGCCCACCTCCCAATGCCATCATATTGGGGATTAGTGCATCAGCATCTGAATATTGGAGTGCAGGGGCATGAACATTCAGTCCATAGTAAGTGGCCACACTGATATCTGGCTACCTGTCCCATTTGTACATTACAAGTAAACAAAGATAAATTCAACTGAATTTTCGTAAAAGAATCAAAGAAGGAAAATATGTTCCTTGACAAAATCCCTCCAACACAGAAACACATTCTTCAAATTAAATCTCTGAAACAGCCACCATTCTAATGAGGCAAGTTAGTTTAGAGAAAAGAGCAAAACATGCCTCCTACCTCCCTTGTCGTGATTGTGGACCCCCAGCTAATGGTCACCTCTGCTCCAGTGAGGTGGTTACTGGTTTATCTTAATCTACCGCCTGGGGGGCAAGGTACACAGTGCTTTATCTCCTCCAGAGCGACACGTGCAAAAGACCAGGATGGGACTAGGCAGCTTCCCGGTTCTCCTTCCCCCAAATAAAATGTACAGAATTTGAAGGGTAAAGAAAATCCTAAATAACTATAAACCTTTCACTACATTATAAACACTTCAAGTGGGGGGAGGTGATTTGGGCAGCTTGGTTTATTTAAACATGAAAGACCTGCTCAAGAAATGAATTCAAATTTCAATTTGAATTTCAGATAACTAGATTTCAAATAACAGATCTGAAATAACAGATTTAAAATAGCTAGAATTCTAATTTCTAGGTTTTTCTCAAAACGGGGGCAAACCACAGCACAGATATTAGCAAGGCTTTTTTCTAAACATTTGTGAGCAAAACATTTTTATGAATAAAAACTCGGAGTGGGGAGGGCTAGAGGGAAAGTGGGGGAGGGGTTTGTGTGTAACTGCAAAATACCTGTCATTTGTTTATTTTGAGAGTTTACAGATCCATTCCACTTAAAGGTGAATTCCACATAAGAAGTTACTGGTCAGTTTCTACCAAGACTCAGTCACCTCGCCATTTTCAGGAATTTCACATATGCAGGTGACAGATTATTTCTAATACCACTTGAATATCACCATGTTGTCAAGCTTTAGGTTTCTCCCACTACATTAAAAGTCCTTGCTTCTTTCCTCTTAAATTTTTTCATAGGTTCTCATTTGTATATTATACCTTTCATTCTCATTGTGTGTGTGTGTGTATATATATATATATATATATATATATATATAATTTGTATATTATATAAAATAATATCTCTATATTATTTTCCATCTCCCCTTTCTCTTCTACTTCCTTCTTCTTCCTCTTTTTCCTTCTCCTCTAAATTAAGTTTTCCATCTTTCTACGTGTGGAGCTCTGAACCACATAAAGAATACTCTATCCTGAAGATTTTTAGGGTAAACTATGCCTTTTATTGCATAGCCTAGTATCAGTAATAAAAGTACAACCTTACTGATTTACTCATCTAAGCAACAAATATTCTAAATTTAAAAATACATGGGGAGCCTGGGTGGCTCAGTCAGTTAAGCATCGGCTCTTGATTTTGGCTCAGGTAATGATCTCATGGTTATGAGATGGAGCCCCACATCTTGTCAGGCTTCTCACTCAGCGGGGAGTCTGCTTGGGATTCTCTCTTTCCCTCTCCCTCCCTCTCTGGCCCTCCTCTCTTTCTCTCTCTCAAAAAAAAAACAAAAAAAAACCAACAAAAAACATTTAAAAATACACATTATATAGCTAGTTCAGGTTCTTATAAGAAGTATCTTGAAATAAAAGGGATTGTAATATTGTCTGATCAATGTATCCTGCTTCCATTTTGCATTTCTGCAGGTTTTAGCTTTTGCTCAGAAACTCATGGGCTGGGATATGAAGCTATAAATTTAGCTTTCTGGTGAATTACTTGCAAAAGGTTTTTCTTTTTCCCTTTTACCCAAATGTTAAAATAATTTTTTTTCTATCCCCTTTGTCACTATGATTCCATATCCTTATGTTCCCAGAAAAGAGGAAAAGAGATCACTACAATGGAATCTACTAGAGGTTCTTTGGGATCCTGCCTTTGTTATGAAATATAAACACTCCTCTGGAGAAAACTGCTTGGATTATATTTCACTAGGGCTACATATTCTGTGATGTCTCCATAGCTGCTTCTGTCACTATCTAAAAGACTTTGGGTTTTTTCTTCCCCTGGGAATGCTATACATGATCGAGTCCTGATTTCTGAAGTCTCTTCATAGCTATATCCCAAACTGCCAAACTGTCTGCTGGTATCTCACTAGAAAGAACCAAGTGTGATCTGTATTGAACATGGGGGCAGTTTGTCCATGGACTCCAGAAGGTTTCTGGAATAAAACATCCTAAATCTGACTCTTCCAGAATCTTCTCTATGTGTTCTTTCAGCACAGAGCTTAATCCAAAAGAAAAGCTGACTGCATCCCAGAAAATACATTGCCCTTTACGTGTTCCGTTAAGTTATAATTATCACCTCCATTACCACCTACTGGGCTCATTAGTGAACTTAACATGAATCCTTCATTGCAAGTCACACATTATCATGTGAAATAAAGAAAAAACAAACTCAAAATATCAAGCCATTCATTCTTAACAAAAACAAGCTTAATGATAAAGATGTCATTTAAATCTAATATGTTATTCTTAATTTATAAGTGGAATTTATGGCCAATTTTTAAAGTAGTTTTTTTTTGTTTGTTTTGGAATGGTTTTTTGTTTTATTTTTTGTTGGTGGCTTCCTAACTAGTATCTGGATACTAAACAAATTTAGTATCTAAGAAAGTAAAGCATGTTCACATTTGTTTTGTCTTGTTTTCACAGTGTCTATGAGTTGGAGATAATAAAGCAAGACTCCCATTTTAACACATGGAAGATTGGGTTCCCAGTGATACAAGCAGAGTGGCTTGATTTACTCAACACTAGCCAAAACTGAGTTAACACCACTGGAGCTAATTTCTCCTGTTGCCTGGCCCCAAACACATTCATTATATTTTTTGAATTACAAACAAGAAAATTGCTTTGCCAACCAAAAATAAAACATCAAGATTGTCAATTTCTTTGGAATCATGAGGGGCGTTTTGACCAAGGAAGGTCTGGTCTAGAGAGCTTATTTTTCTCTTAACAGTAACACTCAAATATACCTTTGAAGGCTAATCATGTAAGTAATAAAGATTTGGAAGAAAGAAGCAATCAGTAGTATTTTTGAAATATTTTAAAACATCCTCTTTATTACATAAAAGACAATATCCTGTATCTAATTTTTTTCCTTTGCCAGAATGATAATAATTAAGGAAAAAAACAAATGTTTTTTTTAGCCTCTCCAAAAAAAAAATGAAAACTTACAAGTTTAGCAAACTCTTTAGATCAAAAGTCTCTAATATATGACCTGCTACACCATACAACAATTTTTTTGGACAAGGTTTAATTTTGATGGACTAAGAGAGGTTACACTTGTACAAAAATATGTATCTGCCCGTAAGAAGTAACAGAGCAAAAAACTCAAAGACATTTTCTAGGCACAAAATACTATAAGAAGGCATGAAATTTGGCCTCTCCCTAAACTTCAGTGGTTCTCACACTTGAATGTGTACTGGAATCTCCTAGAGGACTTGATGAAACAGAAATGGCCTCACTCCGCAGAACATGATACAGTCGTTCTGGGCGGGGCCTAAGAATTCACATTTTAACAAGTTTCCGAGGGATGAGATGATAATGCCAGACTAGCATTATCATCTGAGGACAACATTTTGAGAACCACCGCTTTAACTCCGTCACTTACTCAACCACTGTGGATGTCCCAGTGTACCCTGTCCAATCTCTCCCAATGAATGTTTTGTGTCCTCTGTGCCAGATAGTGTGTTTCTACCAACAAACAAGATCACCTCCAAAGTAAAGCATTACTTCAGAATATCTTCCTCATCTCTGAATTGTACAACACTTTTTAGAGCATCACCATCTTACAGATATTTAATACATGAAATAAAAAGAGTTATGTATGTATCATAGCTTTCGTCCTTCATATAAAAATTTGGCAATTAAAGAGTAAGATGAAAAAGGTACTTGCAAATTCATTGGTTATCTAGGATTTTTTGATTTGATGTTAAGAACAAAGTGTGGCTACAAGTGGGCAGTCTCCATCTTCAGGACTTACCTGTGACTGGTGCATCAATATCCAGCAAATTTTTTTCCTGTCGAAGAATTGAAGCCCCCTCTGTTATTATTCTCAATGCAACACTCTCTTCCAGCCTGCCCTCCTTCATGAGATGTGCCTTTAAGACATCCACACGAGGTTTCCCATCGTTATCAAACACTTCTTTTGCTGTAAGCCGGTGACTTGGAGGAAATGGGACAGCTAAAAAAGAAAAAGTCAAATTATTCCATTAGCCAAACCCAACAAAAATTTAATAATAACTGCCAAATATCTCTCTCTGTCACTAACACCTATTGGAGTATTTTAAAAGTTCCCACACTGAAATAAAATCAAGGGCTGTCAAAGAATTAAAAACTGCCTTCTTTCTTTGATTCTAGATGTAATGTGATTGCTGAAAGGAAATTTACATTGCATCTAGAAGATCCTGATTAAGTTAATAAAGAAAAAAGAGAGGGAACTATTTCCGTTAGGCAATAATCAATTCTACAAAAGACAATAGTTTCTATATATCCAACCATAACTGACTCAGGAGATGTGTCTCCACTGGGAAAAGGTCTGCCAGACCAGATTTGCCCCTCCAACTAAAGTCACACCCCTGAGTTAACTCATTGACTCAGTGCTGAAGGAGACAGCAGAAATCTAAGAGCAAAAATGCAAAAATGCACCGAATATTAAACAGGGAATCAGGATTTGTGTATACATTATCGCAAAGGATCATCTTGAACAGTGAAGGACAATATGGTGTCAGGGAGGAGACGCAGGTATTTAGGAATATGATATAATAACAAACACAACTGACTGCTCAGAACCAGAAGCAACCATTCCCTCTTTCACCCACACCCCCACACCTTCACAGGAAGCTCTCTGGTAGCTACTGTCACTCTACGTCTGCGAGTACAGTCACTCACTCGTTCAGCTAAAGGATATTCACTAAACCTCTACAATGTACCAGGACATCCAAGGGTCCATGGTTAGAGATGGTATCCTATAGGTTAAATTTCTGATAAATGGCCAATAAGCAAGCCACTTCCATGACGGTGAGTCATTGTCTATTTTACATGAGGACTCACTATTGGAAAACAACTCAGATGGATCTCTTAGAAATATCTAGAAGGACTATAAACACAGTTTCATGAAACTTTCAGCTGCCATGTGCATTATGCCATATGCATGAAAACATCTCCATATGATGGTTCCTCTCTTAGGAAGAACACTTGATATTCAGGAATAAAACAGCCCTCTAACTTCCTGAAAGCGTCTCTCATAGGAGCAAGATTTACGGTAGAGATATAGCAAAAAAAATTGTGCAATCTAGTAGCATAGACTTGCTATCCAAGAGAAATGACAAGTACTCAAAAGAAAAGAAAAATCAGGAAGCGAACCTATGCTAATGGATGCAACTTGTTTCTCTTAATAATCCAAGCATATCTAGTTAACTATGCAGCCAAAACGAAGTGGCAGAAGTACACTCAGTGGATAAGCATGAGGCTTTCGTGGTCAGATGAACCCGGATGCAAGCCTTGGCTTTGTACACCCACCAGTTTTATGACCTTGGGCAAGGGAAATCACCTCCTTTGGCTTCAGTTGCCTCACCTGTAGATTGGGGATTACATCTATCTGAGCATTGTTATAATAACTCAAGTACATAGTAACATCCAGAGCTAACATTTATAGAATGTTTCCTTTATGCCAGGTATCATTCAGGTAATAAAGTCAGACACAACAGGAAAGCTGTGAGATGAGTAAGACGTATGCACATGTATTTACATATCAGTGTTCTTAGTGCTCACAGCATTACTGTGGGGGAGAAACCTGAGGTTTAAAAATATTAAGCACTTTGCCCAAGACAATCGCCTAGCGATTTCTATGTCGACCCCACGAGTATAAACTCCAGCAGTTCGATGTTAGAATAGCTGTGTCAACAAGGACACTACACTGCTTCTCAAAAAGGACTTAGGACAATGCTTAATAATCATAAAGTCAGGAGAGAATCACTCTTTAGAATTTCAATTCTAACAAATACTGGGAGGCGTTTCTTATGAGGACCACATTTGCTTTCAAAAGTTACTTGGGGCAGCTCAGGGTAGAACAGATCTAGAATACAAAACCATGATGTAAATTAAAACACAAAATGCATAATGCCAAAGCACAGTGTACAATAAGAGCAAAGGCAAGAATTAAACAAGGAGGAGAAAAAAATGGTCATTAGACTTCAGGCATTTGGCGATAATTCTGTTCATTTTGTTTCTTTGCCTTCCCTGCTTTTTCTTACCTAACAGATATGCTTATGAAGAAAAAGCCACATTTTTTTAACATGGGTCTTTATGTATGGCTTGAAATTAGAAAATATCTTAAATGGTAAACTCCTCAAAATCTCCCAGACATAGGATGGGGAATGGAAAGGAAAAAACTTCAAAAGGACACTTGGGGTAAGGCGAAGAGCCGATTTTTTTTTTTTTCCTTTTCAGTGATTTCCTAAGATAAGAGTTGGGCAGCTGTGAAGGTTTAAGTGACTCTGCATAACTGCACAAGAATCCCAGGAGCATAGAAGGGTAGGGGCCAGGTTTACTGTCAGGCATATAAAGGCAGTGGGTCACCCGTGGACCAGCTGGTCCTACTAAACTTAAGAAAGATCTAAGGGTTAAACCTGAAAAGAGCTGTAGCACTGAAGAAGGTGAGAGGCAAAAGGAGAGCACCCTGAGAGGCATCACCTTCATGAATTAGACTTTGTCCAAGTCCCTAGGCTCTCTCCAATGCCAAGTTCACTGCAGTAACAGATGCTCCCTCTTCGATGCTGATCTTTTACCTTCCAGTAATTGCTAATCCTGGTTAACTGGCTAAGGTGAAGCCACCTGCTCTGACATAGAGGCGCTGGTTCCAAATAAACAGGAGCAAGAAAGAGAGGAAAAAGGCCAACCAGAGGGCTCTCTTTCCAGCTGGATGATAGGGACACTGATGAGATGGGGCGCTTTACCGGTTAAACAGATGGCAACGGCCCCAGGGAACCAAGATGCGCAGCGATGATGCTGAAGTTGGAATACAGAGATGCTGGAAGCCAGAGAGGAGTTTTCTGGGACAAAAAATAAGAGTGAGCTAATATTTGTATATCTGTGCACCCTTTGGCTTCAGAAAGAAAATACCAGCCTTACAAAGGTCACGTTTGTTTTCTCTGTTCACCTGGTGTCCTACATGCAGACATGTGCCAAATACCGAGCAAACACTATTTAGACGAAAGACTCCAATGTGCATAGAAAACGTGTCTTTCATTAATTGCAAAAATGGCTACACTTGATAGAATAAAATTGGATTTTCCCTCCCCTCCATTGCTTTGAGCACTACAAGTTGCTTTCATTGCTACATGAGCAGGCCAGGACTGAAGGAGCTGAGTCTGTGCATGCTAACAAAATTTAGAAATATCTGTTGATATTTGGCTGACTCTTCCCAAACCAATTTTCTTCTAATTGCCTATTAAGTATGGAATATGGTGTTATAATAGTCTCCTTAGAAGTATCCTAAAAGTAGACAGAAGCCGTCTCAGCTTTCTCCACTTCACAAGCGCCACTCAATATCACTCTTTTTTCCTCAAAGAGCAAAGTCACTAAAATTTGGGAGATATAGGTCCTCAACTGACTCCAAACATAAATCACATCGACAGCTTTAAAGGCAAACAATATACTGGACCAGGAGTGAGTTCCCGTGTCAATGGCTGTGGAAATCTGGCAGCGACTGATTTCCAGTGAACAGAATATGATCTTGTATCTTTATTTCCTATTTGTTGATGCCACCAGAGAGTTTATCTACCTGATCCAGAGAAAGGTTACTAGCCTGGGAACCAAAATCAGGTGTATCCAATATTGGCATCTATAGAACGATTACTAAAGTTATTGTCAATTATTCATTCATCAGAGAGAAACACATTCCAAGTCAGAAAAGCCAGAACAGCAGCGTACTTCTAGCCCAAGTTTCCAGCTGACAAGGGGGACCACGCCTCTGAAAGAGTCAGGGGTCTCCTCCTATGATTTGCGCTGCATTGGTTTTAGATGACCATGATGTGCCCCAGTAGCCAGGAGTGATTGCTCTCACTCTGGGGTAGATCTAGGTATCTGAGATTTCTGTTCCTCAAATCTGAGCCACATTAGCCACTATTAAAGGGACTCCTACTATTCCATGGGAAATATCCTAGAGTCCCTGTCACGGTGAATCCTTCACTGGAAAAAGAGCAGTGTAACTGCTGCCTGACCTCTTCCTGGAATGGTCTCATAAATGCTGACAAGAAAGAATCACGGGTGAAGAAGACATTTAGCCTCGAGATTTTATTTTCAAACCTTTGTTTCCCTTAAAATTTTTTTTTTTTTTACTCAGAGAAAGGAAAAAAAAAAAAGACACCTGAAGTATATCCAAAGGAAAAAGAATTTAATGCCGCTCACTTTCAGCCTCTCTTCAAGAACCCTATGATGGCTGTTGGTGCATGCTCACCAAACCCTGGGCTTCTTTGGAAGAAAATTAGAACTCTCTCAATTTAGACTGACTCCTGACACCCTCACATTAAATAAGAGGAAACCGAAGTCCAGAGAGAGGATAAGTGGACTGTCCAGGGTCACAGGATTAGTCATTGGCAAAACAGACACTAAATTTTAGGTGTCCTGGTTTGGGTTCCAGCACTTCACCCTCTAAGTCTACTCTGTCCAACTGACTAGCAATATACTGGCTGCTGAATGCTTGAAAAGTGACTGGTGTTGATGAGCTTGGCCCAAACTGAGACAGGCTGCAAGCCAAAATGTGCACTGGATTTAGAACACTTGATACAAGAAAAAAACAAGAAATGCAAAATATCTCATTAATATTTTTATGTTGATTACCTGTTGAAATAAGACTGAGGATATATTTGGCTAAATAAGATTTATTTCTTATTTCTCCTATTCCTCCTTATTTTTTAATATGGATACTAGAACATTTAACATTGCATAAATGGTTTGTTCTACATTATTATGGACCATGATACAGCCTTCTCAACCAGGAACTGAGAATAGGGGGAGTGGAAATTATATTCTATAAGCTTTTTTTTTTTCGACTTTAGCTCCTACAATACTTCAAACTGTCTCAAAACCGACTGCACATTGGAATCCCTTTTAAAAATAAATGACGCTGAGAGGCAGCCTCTGGAATTTCTGATTTAACTTGTTTAGGCATGGTTTTAAAGAAACCCAGGATAAACTGATGGGAAGTCTAGACTGAGAGTCACGGATCTCTACCATAAGCAAAGACATATAAAACACCAAGCAGTTTAATTCCCACCCCCAAACATGTTCCACAATGTCAATCAACCATAGCAGATGTGAAGTCTTTGCAAGTCCAGACACGTGTATTCCATCCCTCTCTGTCATCAGAATGTGTACAGAAACAGCTCTTGTCCCATATTTCACAGTACTGTCTGCACTGTCTAAGATACTTATGTTGGCACATGTTAAGAGAACAGTTTAAGGATATCACATGTCAAACACAACTTAAAACACATTCTGGGTGACCTCCATAAACCGGCACTCCATTTTTCCCTGGTGGACATTTGTATATGTCACAACTACTAGTCTCGTCAAACCGTATCGATCAACCAACCAATCAATCAATCATCGAGCACCTAGTAAGCACCTACTATGCACTGTACTCAATGTCAAGCAGTAAGAAGGACCATGGAGAAGTGAGTAAGAGAAAACAAATATTGGCAGATCCGGACTCTGAAGAGATTACCATGTGATATGGTATCATGGTTAGTTATTAGTTTTTGCTTGAGATACCTAGAAAAGCATTCAAAACTAAAGAACAAAATTTAAAGAAAATGAAAGATGATGTAATGACTAAAGGGGAAATAAGCGTCTTTATCTATTTTAAGGCTATGTCTGGGTTCCTATAAACTCTCAGATACGAACACAGCTTTCTTCCATCTGAAGTATATAACAAATATCTCATTTTTTTAGGTGACTCCAGAAGACGAGATTCTACCTTGAAGGTAAGTAATGAAAAACAGAATATGCTATTTTTAAGATACAATATGCCAGGGCGCCTGGGTGGCTCAGTGGGTTAAAGCCTCTGCTTTCGGCTCAGGTCATGATCTCAGCGTCCTGGGATCGAGGCCCGCATTGGGCTCTCTACTCAGCAGGAAGCCTGCTTCCTCCTCTCCCTGTCTCTCTGCCTGCCTCTCTCCCTACTTGTAATCTCTCTCTGTGTGTCAAATAAATAAATAAAATCTTTAAAAAAAAAAAGATAAAACAATATGCCAGTTAAAATACACAAAACTTGTAATCTCTCTCTGTGTGTCAAATAAATAAATAAAATCTTTAAAAAAAAAAAGATAAAACAATATGCCAGTTAAAATACACAAAACTAACTCCATTGTCAGTAAATAAAATTACCCTGAAATCTGATCCTGCTTCTGAATAAACAGTGAAGACATATGTAAAAGCAAATACTGGTGACTTTTCACTAAATTTTGCTTGGGATCTAATATTGAGCCAGGAGGTTTGACTTGTATCTTCTGGGTATAAAAAAATTCTGTCAGTATGGGGATACATATTTATCCATGCACATCATGTCTATATGCAAAGATATACAAACCATGTTGTCTAGGAGAGACAGCTTAAAAATTAACTACAGCTTGCCTCTAAGAAACACCGTAGGAACTTATTTACTAGGGCCCGTCTTATGCCACTCCTGTGGACATTCATCACTTGTTTGTTTGAAAGTCGCTGGCTTTCATTACAGACATTAATGTCTGTCAAATTAAAATATGCTTGCTCATCGCAAGTGTGGTTGAATATTAATCTTGTAAACAGAAACATCCGGTCCCACTTAAACTAAAAAAAAAAATCTTCACAGTAAATCTATAAATAAAACCCCAGTTTATTAATTTACTCGTGTTTTTTTTCCTACAGCTATGCTGAGCTCCTCCATCCTTAGAGAAAAGACCTCCTTTCCTGCCTCCCCTAAATACTGCCCCTCAGATCCTGAGCCTTAAAATGTATTCGGTTTTAGACACAGTATGTGTACCAATCATTTCACTAGCAAACTGAATACCTCATTTGGTTTTCCTGAATGTTTACATGCAAATATAGCACAATGGTATTCTATGTAACTTCCCCAAACTGTTAATAAAAGGGCAGTATGATACTCGAAGCATTTATTAAAATGAGGCATCTTTTTTCCTCTGGCTTATAGAATTTTTATTATACACAGTTCTTTTGAACCTACATCTGAAATGTGCTACAAGAAATTCTTTAATAAAGATCAGACACTAATTAATTAAAAGAATTGTTGTTCTAACTCCAAGGGATTTAATACTTAATTGGTAAAAATGAGCACCCTAACAGTTCAGTCAGAGCTTCCTTTAGTATCCAAGTTTCAAAATACTTCTCATTTAAATAGGCTTATTGATACATAGCTACTTCTTACCCTTTCTATGTCGAGCTATTCTTATTATCGGGCTACTCTGCATTCTTAAGTCTAAGGACTCAAGGACAGGGATGGGTGACAGTCCACGACTCTGGTCCACGTGTAGGATCGGGTCGTTCTATCACAGGACTCCTCTGAAGTTTTGACATTTTGGTTAGTTCATTTAATTACTAAAAAAGTTGCAGTTGGCTTACATAATAAATTATGTAATAATGATTCAACATGAAAAATGATTTAACAAAAGTTATATTTTAAGAGATTCTAAACATCTAAGCATTACTGAAAAGCTTAAATAAAATCTGATTTTTTGTTGTTAAAATAAAAAGTTACATGTACAACTCCAGTGTGTACCATGGTGGCCATGCCAGTCACAAATTATTTTACATGTATACACGATGAAAGCAAAATTATATTTACTGGTTTTTAACATATGATATTGAATGTTCAGATTAAATGGAGAATTTTAATTAAACATTAAATATTTTAACATAAATAGTAAGTAAATTAAATACTTAAAAATTTTAAAATATGTAATTGAAGATGTGTCATTTTGTAAGAGTGTACTCTAAAATTTTTTTAATTAAAAAATATATAATCAGTCACACTCAGTTATACCTGTAGGTACCCAAATATATGTATCTGACCTCGGTACTAGATGAAGTGACTACAGCAATATTTTTAGCAAATGGTATTTACAGTAATCTCTAGAATAGCAAACTTACAGTAATGAATAAAATTCTACTCACTGAGATATATTTAAGCAGAGGGCTTTTTATTTATCTTTTGTTTGTTTTTGCCTTGAACATTTTCTTTTTCTCGAGAGAAATATGTCGCAGGAGGAGATTACAATCAAGAAACAAACAAGATACTTTAAGACAATTTGAATTTATTTCCCATGTAAGCAGATCCCTTTGAACACGATAATTGTCCCTGAGAAATGACAAGTATCTAGGGATTATAAAACTTTATTTAACCCAAGAAACACTTTACCATTCAGAAATCCTCAAGTCAGTGGCTTAAGACATGAAAAAGAAGGAAGGACCTGACCTATACTGGAGCTGAACAATTTGATTAGAAATTCTTTAATAAATGTAAACTTCAGAAATCTCTGTCTTAAAAATAGCAAACCTTCTTAGTCTTCAATTAAACTTGGAAGTTGATATGAAAAATCAATCTATGCCCACACACAATTCTCTCCTTTCAAATTCATCATTCAGCTCGAGATGCCCACACATTTTCTATGCCCACATGCCCACCCACGGTCCCGATCCCTGTGGTTAAAACACCTACAGGCATCAGAATAACTTTTTTTAAATGAATAGGCTTTCTCTTCTTTGAAAGGTCTTGATGAAGTGGCAAATTTATGCCCAAATATCATATAATGTAAATCTAAGTGGCAATTTAAGGATATTACCATGTTACCACTTTTTGCATATAAAGGGTGATCGGTTTAAAAAATGATAAATGTGGCATACAGCCTTATATCTGTATGTCATGGTGAAGCAAAGATCAATATTATGCCTTAGAGTCACCCTCTAGAGAGCCAGGGGCGGGAGCTAAAATTCCAGGTTTGCATTTAATCCCCCCTGACCCGGCTCTCTGTTCCCTACTCCCTGTGGGCTCAACAGTGAAATATCAGGTCCTCTGGACCTTTCCATCCTTCAGTAATGTTTTGCCAAATTATACTGTTTGCTTCAGTCTAATGACCAGACCTACTCTCCACTTTCTCTGGTTCACCATTTCTAAGAAACACACACTCTTGGGAATAATACAGAAGCACATAGGAGGTCCCAGTTCTTAGCACCTCATATATGTGCTCCCCGAATTATAATCCTCACGTCTTGATTTAAAAATTGTAATGTTTTAGTGACTACCGCCTATGATGATATCCTCAGAAACTTCATTTTCATTTGTTTCATTTATCTTTAAAATATACTTGTCAATTTTACTTTAAATCAAACATACATCTCTTAATCTATAAAATTGAAAATGGTTAATTTCATAATAAATCTCCAACAGAATGCATTCCCTTCCTTAATAAAGAGCCACACTTAAGGGAGATTTTCCACTCATATATCTTGTACATAAAAGAAATTCTCAAATAATTAAGGAAATAGATAAATTATAATGTCAATTTCAAATTTACATGTAACACCAAATCTCTTTAAATAAGTCAATCAGGGCGCCTGGGTGGCTCAGCGGGTTAAAGCCGCTGCCTTCGGCTCAGGTCATGATCCCAGGGTCCTGGGATCAAGGCCCACATCGGCTCTCTGCTCAGCAGGGAGCTTGCTTCCTCCTCTCTCCTTTCTCTCTGCCTGCCTCTCTGCCTACTTGTAATCTCTCTCTCTTTGTCAAATGAATAAATAAAATCTTTAAAAATAAATAAATAAATATAAATATAAATCAATCAATCAATCAATCAGTCATCATTAACTCAAAAAACATCAGATCAATTAAATAGAAAGTTTAACAATCAAGTTGCATTGAAAGTCTAGTCCAGTACTGTTGTGTATCGGTTGTTCCAATTTCAAATCCACTTGTCTATGAATTAAGTGAAGTTGTTTTCAATGAAGGGTGAATTTGTTTACATTGAGGAAACTGTGTTAGAATGTTGTCACCAACATCTGTTGCTGTCAATAAACACTCAATAGCTCATCTGTTGATGGGTGCACCTGGGGGCTTATCAATAAGAGCATAAGGAAGAGTCGCTATGATGTAGTGGACATTTAAATGTTAAATACCACGAATTTATGAGGACTTGCCAAGAGTAGTCGGTTTGGATAAGGGTACCCATTGTGATCTAAAAAGCTCTCCAAAGACCTTGGGCAGTGTTTGTTTCGGCAGCACGTATACCAAGACCTCGGGCATTAGCTCCTGCCATGGCAAGATGACTCTTTGGAGGAGTGGTGAAAACCCTGCAGCGGCCCTGTGATCTTGCCCGCCAACACCAGTTCCTTCATTCCCTTAGCAACATGCTCTAGCAACAAGGGACTTCTGCTTTCCCCTGGTAGCTGGATGTCAGCTCTTGGTTAGCTAAGTCAACTCTTCTGAGAACCAGCTCCTGGACAGTTAAACGTCAACTAAATTTGGATTTTATTTCCTTCATCTTCCCTTAACCTGGAATAATAGTGTAATTAATCCATCATTGGTTTGGTTATTTCTTTATTGGCTTATTAAGAGACATTATCCCATATGCTACTGGCTTGTGAAATATTACCATTATAAATTATAATTCCTGCAGTGAGCCTGTGTTAAGTAAATTATTGGCAAAGAGAGTCTCACTCTCTGAGCATAATTTGCCTCAGCAAGACAAGTGCCTTGGTATTGACAGATATTCAATCAATGCATTTCTGAATGAATGAAAAAAATGAATGGATTTTTTTTTCTCCTTGCTTACTTAGAATTTGAGGAAATTTGTGGTAATAGAATTAGTTTAAGAAGAGAGAATAGAAAAAAATGTCCTTTTCAGATCTAAAAGTATTTAATTGTGTAAAGGACAGACAATAACCAAAATAACTCAGAAACTGAAACCTTCATTTAGTAAATGTCTCTTCTGAAGTACTCATTACTGGAAAGAGACCTTGGATGCCAGATGGTGGGATGGAGCTAGAGGCCACACCCCAAGATGAAACTGACACTGACATGGCACAAGTGAGCAATAGATAGAAAACCAAAGGGGGGGGCAAAAATCACTACAAAAAGTCTGAAGTGCTAAATGTCTTTAATCCCATATGCGAATACAGGATCATAGATAGAATTGTGTTATTTGGGATGTGAAATTGACCCAATAACAATAAAAATAGTATCTCCTAGGTAAAACAGGGCTTCAGTGTTTTTAAGGTCCTTGATAATGGTCCACTTCTTCAGAACTTGAGTTCTCGCCACCCTCACCAACCACAGGGCAACCAAACACCCAGAGGCAATCGAAAATTGATCACTCACCACAAAATCTGTGCCTGTTATTTCATAGGAAAGGAATGGAGCCATTCTCACTATATAAATACAAAAGAATGATGGCCTGGCAAAATTGAGGATGTGTTCAGTTCCATATTTCACAATAGCCCTAGATATATCAGGGTATATCTATGATATTCATGATAGTATACAGGTGATCCTTGAACAAAATGAAGATTAGGGGCACTAACACCCCATGCATTTGAAAATCCACACATAACTTTTGTCTCCCCAAAATCTGCATATAAGTATTACTGCTATGCTAATAGCCCACTATTGACTGGAAGGTTTATCAATAAAATAAACAATCAATTAACACATACTTTGTATATTATATGTATTATATACCACATTCTTAAAGGAAGCTAGAGAACAGAAAATTTTATTTAGAAAATCATAAGGAAGCAGATGACTGGGTGGCTGTCGGAGTTAAATCAAGAGTCGGAGTTAAATATCTGACTCTTGATTTCAGCTCAGGTCATGATCTCAAGCTTGTGAGATCAGACTCCACACTTGGTGTGGAGCCTACTTAGTTAGGATTCTCTCTCTCCCTCTCCCACTGCCCTCACCCCTTAAAAAAAAACAAAAAACAAACAAACAAAAAAACCGCCAAATCCTAAATAGCATGTGAATTTTACTAGAACTATTTCCCATAGGTATTAGCATTGCTTCCCCCCCACCAGCCAAGAGGGACCCAATTATTATTCACACCAAATGATAAACAAAACAAATGATAATCAGTCACCCAATCTTTTCTGAACTCCCTTCCCTTCAGACTCTAATTACCCAAAGGGTTTCCATGCTTCAGGGACAATAAAGTGTGTCCTAGAAGCAAGGACAGATTCTTGGATCTGATTCTCTATAAGAGGCCATTGCAGTTGTGTTCGAAATAGGATTTATCTCCCTTTTCTTTAACGCAAATAATTTCCCCATCCCAGATACAATTATTCAAATAACAAAGTTCTCATGAATAAACAAAGAACAGTGTGGATCCTGGTAGAGATTATCTGCTCTCCACAAGGAGAAAGTCCACAGTTTAACAGACTCTCAGAAGGGTCCTTGAGCCAAAGGGGCTAAGACTCCCTCCGTCACAGCTTCCTCATATTACTATGAGACCCATTTTAGTCTAGTTCCTCAATGATACTCTCATCTAGATTATTCAAATAATGATCAGATGATTTCTCCAAATTCCCAGTAACCTACCTTTATCCACCTAATCCCCAACCCCAATGGTCTGGTCATAATTACTCAATACCCCAAGTATTCCATATAATCCCATACCTTTCCTCAAGCCTTTCAGAAATAGTAAGGCAAAAAGGGCTAAAAGCACAAACTCAGAAGCCAGACTGCCTGGGTTTACACTCTGACTTCACCAAATTGTATGATCCTGGGCAAGTTATTTAACCTCTCTATGGTAAAGTTTTCAGATCCGTAAATTGAGGATTAAACAAACTAATACTTGTAAAATGCTGGGAACATTATTACCATAATAACACTTCACTAAGTATTCATTATGATTAACAAATGCCTTGCTTAGCTCCTTAAGCATGCAAACTCCTGATTTCTGATCATCCCTATTCAAATGTTACAACTGCTGAAAAGACCCAAAGCCTGCTTTCCATCTGAATCTCCAATCCTTGAGTATCAATTACTTAATAAAATGTCCTTGGATCACCAAAATACAAAGTTGTCTTTACTCTGTGTTTATTTTGTGTTTATCTCTTTCCCCCTAAAACATAGAGGACTTGCTGCCTGTATTAATTTTCATACACTGGCACTCATAAGACACACACAAATTGTTAGACAGGTTTTATGCTAAGTCCAACAAATGTGTACAACTATGAAATTATGTTTTACATATCATTTAATTTCACTCTTCAATTTTCTAGTAGAAGAAGCTAAGGCTCAAAGAGAGTAAGAGTAGCAGTGATAATAATAGCAATAAATAACAATTATCATCTCTATAGCAGTTACTATATCTCAGACACTGTTCTAAACACTGTATATGTGTTAACTCACTGAATCTTCATAACAATCTCATGATGCAGATACCATTATTCTATTTTTTATATGCAAGAACACAGGCACAAAGAAGTTAAATAAATTTACCAAGTTCACACTGTAGCAAGTAAGTAAAGGAAGCCAGGCATTAAAATGGGCCCTCTGGCTCTAGAGCTGTGTTTTTAATCCTTGTGACTTTGCTTCTGTAGATAAGAGGGGAGTCATCCAGTGATCTAGAGGTAATTAATGGCAAAGCCTGAAATACACATGTGGTCCTCTGAACTCCCTGGTGATGCTCTTTCCTTATGAGTTCACCATTCCCTACCCAAAGTGACAGCCATTGAGAGCATTCAAAAAACATTTGGCCAATGACTTATGGACACACGATTCACATCTCACCACCTAATTCTCTAAATGCAATAATATTTATCCCAAATGCACGGTCTGTTTCTTGGACGTCTTATTTGGCTTACTTGTCTTCTTGTTTAATTGTTCCCAGTCTTGAAAGAGACCAGAATATTACAAGGAATCATTGATTCAGTACTCCACTTGTAAAAAAGTACAAGGTCTTTGTTGTAATTTGATTTCTGATGGATTGATCCAAAGGGAAGAGGAGCCTCCAAAGTATTTCTACACATGAGCATTGAACTCGGGTTCTAGCCAAAGCCTCAAAGTTTCCCATTAATGACTGCTGGCCACCTCCCAGGCTAGTCTGTGATTTTGTTTAAAGTGTGCCTCCCCAACATCTGTTCCTTAAAATGCCTGGTTAGCCTACCTGCTATTGACAATTACCAGCAATATGAGCAGAATCTGAGTTCTCAGTGCTACAAAGTATAGTGGTTCTCAGTTACAAAGTCCCTAATCACCTATCTTCACATTCTGGCTTTAATGGCTATGTGTTCCTAAGACATCCTTGAGAAACCACAGTTTCCACACCTGTAACATGGAGATATTTACCGCAAGAGGTTGTTAAAAGGATTAAATGAGAACATATTTATGAAAGTGCTTAGTGCAATACTTTTCTTAGAGATTTGCAGATGTTATTGTATCTTAAGACTATTCAAGAGGGAGATCAATCATTTTCTGACTTATTTCCTATAAAACTCAGTCTTCCTTACACACTGTATTTTGTGAAAGCCTACTGTACACAAATAACCAATTCAACTATTTTGATAAAGTCAGTCCGTTCACACAGACATGAATATTCATAGAGGATATTAGTAAAATTGGCCAGAAATTTTCATCAAAATCGTAAACGTTATTTTGTTTAAACTGAGGAACATGTTTCTGTCAATTTCAAAAAAAAATTAGTGGAAAACCTGCTTACTTCTGCTTTTTCCTTGTTCATATATGCATCATACTGAATGATGTACTATCATGCAACAAAAGTTAACATTTTTTACTTTTATATAATACACATAGTGTTTACTTAATGGCACATGAATACAGCTCTATAATATTGGGTTAAGTTCAATATGACTTGAAGATACTAAATGCTATTAGGTATCTTCAAATCAATAATGAATAAATTCCTTATATTTTACCTCATTTCAAAACCATTCTAGCTATCTTCATCTGCCTGCTCTATTAGGCAGAGATATTATTTGGAATGAAGAACTATTTTATGAATATAAGATTTGCAACTTTAAAAGAACTACTAAACATTAAAATAAAATTAACTGTACATACATGACATATTTGAACATTTTCAAATATATGATTTCATTTCAATCCTTATAATATCCCTTTGTGATAGGTCACCATTTTATTGATCAAGAGAATAAGACAACTGTGTCTAGGTTGCATGGTAAAGATAACACAGGTAGTGTGTGGGGCCAGGACATAATCTTAGAGCCCCAGGCCCTCTCCACCACAGCTCACAACAGTAACCTGCAAATGCCTGCAAATTGTAGATGGTTGAAGGCAGTTGCTATTACTGCTTAGAAAGCTAATTAAGGAAGAAGGAAACCAAAGAATTCCAACCAGAAGAAAGAAAACCTTTGATTTTCGAGGTTGATAGAATTGCTACAGCTGCAGGAACCTCCCCCGTCTTCCTCCACTTTGAAAACCAGTGTTCCCCATTCTACATCTGTGATCCACGGCCAAGTTAATCCTTTGACATGCTAGTCAGAGATAACAAAGATGCTCCATCATTGAAGTGTTTACTCACATTAATTACAATGAATTTTTGCTCTCAAATAAAATATGTCCCTTCTTATTTTAGGGGCTGATAGGAAAGTTTGGGTGACACAATGGTGCTTGCCCCAGGGCTCTGGGCCCTCACCTATTGGGTTCGTATCCTTTTTCTGCTACCTGTTGGTCTAGGTGTTCACAGGATTTATTCAGTCTCTCTGGGCCTGAGCTTCCTTATCTGCAAAATGCAGATAATCGTATCACCTATCATACAAGGCGATGGTGAGGATTCAATAACACACACCACGTAAAAACTCAAAGAACGCCTGATATGGACTAAAGCGCTCAATAAATACTGTGATGATTGTGAGACTTGTTAAAATGAGAACAAAAGCAGAAAAATGCAGTGGCTGCCTGAGTTGTGTTTTCCATGAAGGAGAGCAAAAATCATTACAGGCCTTCAATCAAAGATGATGCCCATACCATAAGGTACACTTGGGCTTTCAGGATTCCTAACTGTCTCTGTGGAGGAAGTTCTATTACTACCTATTAGATAAACAAAACTTAAAACTCAAGAATGTGATTCCTTCCACAGCAGAATAATCTGTAAGAGCACCCTTTATCAGGCCAGTGTGCTCTGGGGTGTCACTGATGTAACGAGCCAGCAAAATCACCTGGGAGAACTCACTGAAATAACCAGTGATCAAATGCAAAATAAGGGCCAAATTGTTCTTTGGAAGTCTCATTTTGATAAGCTCTGAACTGCATAGAAATCAAATCATTTGGGGGACTCTTGGGTGGCTCAGTAGGTTAAGCATACAACTCTTTTGATTTTGGCTCACGTCATGATCTCAGGGTCCTGAGATCAAATACCAGCTTTGTGCTGGGTGTGGAGCCTGCTTAAGATGCTCTCTCCCTTGCCTTCTGCCCCTTCTCCAAGCCCCCCCCCCAAAAAAAGGAAAAAAAAAGAAAAGAAAAAAATAAAAGAAACCCAAATCATTAGCGCACTGATTAGGCACATGCCTATGATTAACCATAGCAATTTTCCTTCTCGCCATTTACTTTATTTTCATTTAAATTAATATAATTCTTAGCTAAAATGCAAAAGAAAAATGTTAGAGAACACCATCTATTCACTCTAACAGCAATAATCAAGTGTTTTCATTCTTATGATGTGACTGTGTAACTGTGTGACTGTGTACCTCTATGCTAAGAAAATTCTCTGTCTTTTCATTAGATTTTGTCTTGTATTATTCTTTGAATTGAGTTTGCATTGAAGGAATGTCATTTTACCCAATGTAATATTTACATTTATAATAATTTACAATGACAATATTTCTAATGAATAACAAATAATAATGTAAAATATAATATTACATTTACCAAATGAAATATGTGCCTTCACACCAAGAGAAGATTATCTTGAAAATTTTAAAAAATAAATGCAGATTTCTATAAAAATCAAAGAAAAAAAACTGTTCACCTGAACAAGAGATATTAAGTAAAATACAAAGTCTCATAAATAGATTTCGCTTCCTAAGAAATACTTATATATAAATAAAGAGGATTATTACCAAAATGCTGAATGCTTTAATTAATGCACGTTGTACTGATTTCTCTCAAATTCCTCATTTCTAATAAGAGAGGAATCAAGTTTTCTCAATTTTCTTTTGTACCTAATTAACTATTAACCATCCAGTTACCTATTAAGCAAAATATAATTTCTTCTTAATTTGTTACACTGCAAGCACTTCCTTCCCTGTGGTAAAGAAAGGTAAACAACAGTGAAAGGGAAAGAAAGCTCACTTACGTGTTTCAGAAACAAGGACTTGTTCACCATTCTAATCCAAATGTCCCTTTTAACTAATAAAACTAACCTTCAACTGTTTTCATTTAAGCATTTTTAAAATCCCTAATTTAATAAAGCTAATTGAATTTGTTCTAGAACAAACCTTGTATTGCTGATACACTGAATTTATTCTAAAACACTGCTAATCCATTTAAAATGTGCAATATACTTAACTATATAGTATTAAAAATGCTTGCCATTTAGCAAAGGTTCAGAAATATAAAATGATTCGTTTAAGATTAAAGTTACATTACCAAAGCTCAATAAAAATAGCACTTAAAAAAAAAATAGCACTTAAGTATCAGAGAAATATAAGACACATTTAGTTAGTATATGACAGGCTGGTTTATCACCAAATTTAGAGAACCTTTTATTAAATGAATATCAGGCTTAATTTAAAAGAAAAAGGGCCCTAAGTCTTGAACTTTTGCGCCAATGATGAATATCTAATAGAAGAATCTAAGAATGAAGGTGGTTTTTGAGGTAGTTTTTGGCTGACCTACATATGAATGCAAAGCAAGGATATTTCACCATCAATAAATTACACGGGTGCCGGGGTGGCTCAGTCCGTTAAGCCTCCAACTCTTGGGTTGTGAGATCAAGTGCCATGCTTAGCACAGAGCCTGCCTAAGATTCTCTGTCCTTCTCCCTCTACCCATTACTCCCCCACTGCTCCTGCTCTCTCTAAATAAATAAATAGACAACAGGCATTACATACAACTTCTCATTTGGAAATATATTATTTAGCCACTGTACCATGTGAGGGAAAATACTGATATGGTCCCCAAATGAACTTCAATTACATGAAGTATTTCTCTCTCATTTGCAGAATGAATGGCACTGTCTCAAATTAAAGAATTAGTAGTGATAACAAATAAACACAATTATACTTTTTTTGAGTCCTGAATTCACTTTACTGTTGCTAGTCATGGTGCATGGATTCTATTTCCCCAGCTAATCACCAGATTGGGGCCCTGCATTTCAAAAAGTGAGTCCTTCCAAACTACTTTCTAGAGCTGTTCACTTGATACAAAATGTTCTCTTGATTTTAACAGCCTACTTAGGATTAAATAAAATCAACACATATATCCATGGTAAATTGTATCAGAAACCATTTTGAAGGAGAAACTACTGAAAAATCCCTTTCCTAGACAGTTATTCAAATATCAATAATATGCCTTCAGTGACCAGAGAAAATAGAAATGTTCCAAAAAATATATAAGTAAAGGTCTTAGGAACACTTTTAAAATTTGTTGTAGAAATGAGATATGCTAGTGGATAAACTGAGGCTAGACATTCTATTTGGATTTCATTTATGCCTACAGTACTTTACCCGGGTCTCAAGAGGTTTGACTATTTGGGGGCATCTGGGTGGCTCAGTCTTTAAGCATCTGCCTTTGGCTCAGGTCATGATCCCAGGTCCTGGGATGGAGCCCCAGGTCAAGCCTGCTTCTCCCTTTCCCACTCCCCCTGCTTGTGTTCTCTCTCTCCCTGTCTCTCTGTCAAATAAATAAGTTAAAAAAAAAAAAAAAAGGTTTGTATACTTGGATTTGAAACCTGACTTTACCATAACCATATAAAGTAAGTGTTTATTGCCCCCATTTCACAGATTAAGAAAAAGAGGTTAAATATGCTAAGTTCACTCTAATATTGAGTGGCAGAGTTTGGATGCACAAGCAGTTAAGTCTGTTTTCAATTCTTCACACCGTATCATGTTAAACTATGTAATTCATTAAATCAAACTGGAGTGCCAAATAACTTTCAGAAACACAGTCAGTTTTTAATGATCAGATCCCACTTGTCTATATGCTGGGTGAGGGAAACAGTAGGGGTATTGCATTTACTGGTCCTCAAGTTAGCAGAGAGATTCAGACAGGACTCTGCCACTAACTGACTACGTAACTTCACTTTTCAATTGCTGTTTCCTTGCTCACGAAGCGAGGAAACAATACCAGTAGGCTACAGATCCCTTTTCATTTTGAAAATACAAGCCACATAGTAGTTTCTGATATATAACCGCTGACATAGAACCATTTTACCTGCCTAACAAACCCCAGGGACATTCCCCCAGAGCTACAGTTTTGGAAGGAACACTATCAAAAACAGAAAGCAGCCTAAGGCGGGCCTGTACATTCCATTGCTCAGTGTGGGTACTGCACAAAAGTATCTGGAGGACCCACAAACTGAAGGCCCAAATGCTGTCCTTGCTGGATGAGTCAAACCCTTACCTTTTCTACTTCCTGCAGGAGTGGATGTAGGCCAGCTGGAGTCCCTGAGTGATGCTAAAGGGATCTACATTTTACTTCTTCTTTTTTTTTTTTTTTTTTTAAAGATTTTATTTATTTATTTCACAGAGGGAGAGAGATCACAAGGAGGCAGAGAGGCAGGCAGAGAGAGAGAGAGGGGGAAGCAGGCTCCCCGCTGAGCAGGGAGCCCGATGCGGGCCTCGATCCCAGGACCCTGAGATCATGACCTGAGCCGAAAGCAGCGGCTTTAACCCACTGAGCCACCCAGGCGCCCAGGGATCTACATTTTAATAAAGGATTTGTTTGTCTTGTCAAGATGGAACAAGAAAAAAACTTCAGTGGTTACTATTTACTCCCCTGGAGCTTGAGGAGGAGCCCCTTATTTTGCAGAAAAGCCCATCAAGGAGAAGACTCTTAATAAACATTGGTGAAAGGAAAAGGGAATGGGAGAGGGAAAAAAAAGAATGTTAAAGGGAAAGGGAAAGAAGAAAGAGGAGGAGGAGGAAGAAGTGACATCAACTAGTCTGAGAAAAATTCCTAAAAATTGCATTATTTTATTGAACTACTCTCCCCCCACCTTTTTTTTTTAAAGACTTTATTTATTTATTTGTCAGAGAGAGGACACAAGCAGGGGGAGCAGCAGGCAGAGGCAGAGGGAGAAGCGGGCTCCCCACTGAGCAAGGAGCCCGATGAGGGACTCGATCCCAGAACCCTGGGATCCTGACCTGAGCTAAAGGCAGACGGTTAACCCACTGAGTCACCCAGGCATCCCTCTCCCCCCTTTTTTCTAAGTTAAAAACTAAAGCCCACTCTCCCACCTTCACTGTTGAATATTTTCCTCTCACTTTTAAAAACAATTTTTGCTACACCCAAGTTTCCCCATAGTGCCTCACTGTATAAGGTCAACTTTTGCTTTTATAAACACTAGCAAGGCTGAATAATAATTACCCAGGGTTTAGATTCCTTTCTAGAAACAATTCATTTAGAGAAAACAAAGGAAAATCATGTGTAACAATGGAAAATACAGTTCATCCAACATCCAGATAAGATAGGAACACAATAATAAGGATATTTCAGCCAGGGGATAAACTAAAACAAACTGTTCTCTGGGAAAAAGAAACAGAACTAATGGAGTAAATGGATGTGAAGGGAAAAGAGACAGGTTTAGAGAGCTGAAATGAACAGAACTATAGATTTTTTTTTTTTAAAGTCCCAAACCAGACATAAGCAATCACCAACCAATGAAAAATGTTCTCTACCACTTTCATCCTTCATAGTTTTGACTGGCTATCCAAATGCTCCTTCATATCAAAAATAGTCCTTTTGAGAACATCTGCTAAAGACGTGAGTTTATTTTTATTCATTCATTTAGAAAGCTTTGGTTAGGTGCCTTTTGTTAAGTGTTATGTGTCAGACACTGAGCTAAGTGTGGTGGAATCCACGTGAAAATTCCACTTCCCTGTAGGGCTTAAGAATGGGGAAAAATGGGAAGGTGAGATTGGGGTTCTCAGATTCACTGCCAAAGTCTGATATATAACAATTGTATTCTCTTGTGCTCAAATTTTCCTAAATACTTTATTGCTACATCTAGAAAATATAATATTTAAATTAGAAATTTTAATATTATAACACAAATGATATTTAAGTTATACAACATAATATATAATATTAAATTGGCAAATCTATTAATAGTATGGGTCTATGTAATAAGGAGGAGAAAATAAATTAGGAAAAGTGCCACAGTAAAAAATCATTTCAGAGACAACCTGAGTGAGTGACAAATATCCCTGTACACAGCAGTGATAAGCCAGTGCTTAATAGAAAAGCACAGTAAAACCTAAAATCACAGTAAGAAAGAAAGTCTAAGGTAATGTTGGTGATGAAATAAGTACACAGAATATTGTTGATACTATTTCCATTAGAAAAATAATATTATTGCCTCAATGATGGTCATTATATATATCTGTGACATTTTCAACTCACTTCCTTAATGACATCATCAATATTTTATATGCAGATTCTTCTACTTATAAAAGAGATGGCGGGCGCCTGGGTGGCTCAGTCATTAAGCGCCTGCCTTCGGCTCAGGTCATTATCCTAGAGTCCTGGGATCGAGCCCCACGTGGGGCTCACTGCTCTGCATGAAGCCTGCTTCTCTCTCTCCCACTCTTCCCACTTGTGTTCCCTCTCTCACTGTCTCTCTCTCTCTCTCTCTGTCAAATAAATAAATAAATCTTAAAAAAAAAAGAGAGAGAGAGATCGCCCAAGAATAAACAAAATCTGCAAGAAATTTTAATAAAATCTTTACTCCCCTTAAAAAGTATTCTACAGTATAATGAACACTTCAGATAAATCGAAATACAGTTAAAAGTAAAGCTCTAATGTATCATTTTCAAGAGACAGCTTCTAAATCAAATCTTAAGAGTAATAACAGTAGCATGGAGGCAAAGACAGAAGAGAATTAATCTCTTCTTAAAAATAATTAATCGTCGGGCGCCTGGGTGGCTCAGTGGGTTAAAGCCTCTGCTTTCGGCTCAGGTCATGATCTCAGCGTCCTGGGATCGAGGCCCGCATCGGGCTCTCTACTCAGCAGGAAGCCTGCTTCCTCCTCTCCCTGTCTCTCTGCCTGCCTCTCTGCCTACTTGTAATCTCTCTCTCTGTGTCAAATAAATAAATAAAATCTTTAAAAAAAATAATTAATCGTGATAATAAAATTTCATCATTAAGCTACACATACATTCTCTCTTTCATCTAGCTTTCGGTAGACAAGCCTATCAGGAAATGCCATTTATAAGTTACTTCAAAAGAGAACTTAAATCATATTATTCTGAATCATCCATGGTGAACAATAAAACTTTTATTCCTAGAAGCTCTGTTCTCTTTAAATGAAAGCAATCTTAAAAGTAGTCAACACCTAGAATGAAATGAATATTCAACACACATGGCAATCTTCAGAACTGTCATCTTGGGAAAGGCCAGTTAACAAATCGTATTCCACATAACAATGTGGGCTGATTTCTAAATGTATTGTACGTTGCAAAATAAAATGAGAGAATCAGATTTCCAACTCAAGATCAGATTTCCAAATTCCCCTCATTAACAAGATACACAAATGCATAACTTTATAGCATTAAGAATGGAACTAACTTTACATGAAATGTAGCCAAATGAATGCTATTGAACATCCATAATGATCATTTTCCATGAAGTTAAATACTTATAATCATGAGATTTGATTAACATGCTCTGGTTTCTTGCATGCCATGTTATCATTATAATCAGAAAACTGGAAGAAATTTTCTCCAATTAAATATAAAACAGATGATCACACTTAGGAAGAAAACATGTTTCGCTGCCACTTACATAGTTAAGATTATAAATACATATGAATATTTTCATCACAGAGGAAATCAGATTATTTAGCATTCTAATTTTTACAGCAGACTTAAATTTTCAAATCCTTTGAGACAAGTTCAAGGAATACATTCTTAAAATAATACTATGCATACCCAGTGCTTTGTTTTTCACAATTACTTGACAGCACATTTTGCGGTTTTTCCTTTTTGTTTTGTTTCTTTTCTTCGCTAAAATAATCACCCAACAAGAATGGGAAAATCACCCTATTAGTTTTCATCAGAAACATTTCTACTTCTATTTTCATCCCCTAATTTTTAATAATCAAACTAAAATATAATCTCTTAAATAGACAGTAATGATACTAAATTTTATTTAACAGAATTAGTGATGATTTCTTAGCTGGAGATTAATAGGTTTTAATAAAAAGATCTAGATTTTCTAATACTCGTGGGAAAATATACTTGTCTGGATGAAACTGGTACCATGGAAAGACTTTTTTTTTTTTTTTTTGGTAAAATTATTCTTCCTACCTACTATATGCAAATGAAACACTTCAGTTACTTTTTACCTTTCCAATTGCCCGCATTCACATTAGGATAGTGTCTGTAATTTAGTGACCCACTTGTACATTATCAGTAACGTACATACACACTCCCACACACCTCACAGGTTAAACTATCCATTCATATTAAATGATGGCCCGTATGCTGGTGAATTCTGTTAAGTTTGGTAAACTTACAGCTTTACCTTAAGGTCTAAAATATAAAATGTTGGCTAAAGCCAAACGGCCCCCTTGGCCTTAAATTCCTCCTACGATTTCATTGAAACAGTTTGTCCTATCTGAATAACACCATTAGAAAGTTCAAGTATTTTGTTCCAAATCACTCCATACCAGTCTTGTACCAGAAATTCCAATGAACAGAGAATTTTTATGATCAAAAATGATGTCGAACAGAATTCAAAAATTCTAAGCAAAAATCATATTATAATTTGATAAAAGAAAGCCTTAGGAAGTCCTCCTATGAAATGACTTGCTTCTATAGATTCAAGGTTGCATATGTATTTTCCATTAGCTGCTAAGTGGTAGAAAGCACTAATTCCAACTGTACATTCCATAAAATGTAAAGTGCTGTGATAGGACCATAAAAAAAAAGTCATACTATAGTGCCTCTTATAAGGGCTTCACATCGAATTATATGAAATCTATAGCTGCCTCTGTAATTGCTATGTATAACAGAACTAAATAAGTCTGTTTATATTAATTTGCTCAGAAAAATAACATTTTACATCAATATAAAAGATTCTTAATTTTGTCAGATCTGATATGTTCTAGGTCATAACACTTAAATGTTTGCTTTAAAGAAAAATCATATGGGGCGCCTGGGTGGCTCAGTGGGTTAAAGCCTCTGCTTTCGGCTCAGGTCATGATCTCAGGGTCCTGGGATCGAGGCCCACATCAGGCTCTCTGCTCAGCAGGGAGCCTGCTTCCCCCTCTCTCTCTGCCTGCCTCTCTGCCTCCTTGTGATCTCTCTCCCTCTGTGAAATAAATAAATAAAATCTTTAAAAAAAAAAAAAAAGAGAAATCATATGTTGAGAATTAAAAGGCAGAGGCAAAAAAACAAAACAAAAACCCCATAACAATTCCAAATCAGAACTCTAAGTCTTATGCTCATTTTACTAAAAAAATTTAAAAAATTAAAAAAAATGAGCGTATGAGAAATTATTTCAAACCGTATACTTTCTAAAGAGCCACATTACAAAATCAAGTCCAATATCAGCAACAGAAACATAGCTGGAAATGTAAGGCATGTTCCTGGTTCCTGAGTGTCAGCCTTTAGGGATGACTATATTTCATCAGATTGGACACACTGTAGTATATAATAAGGTTTACAACTCCAAATACATTTACTGTACAAAAATAATACACAAAAGCATCAGCTAGTAACTTTTTGAACTGCTTCATGGAATAAAACACATCTCCCTCTGAAAGCAAGTTCAATGTCATTAGTTGCTACCTGGTAGCCAAGATAATATAAAGTTCATCCATGCTCTCTCTTCTAGACTGTGCTCTGAATACTATCAAAACACATTTAAAAATAGGAGATCTCCAACCAAGAGGAGATATCCAACTCATCCTTAATTTGTTTTTGTTTTCTTCCAAAATCTATCCTATTGGATTTTTCTCATTCCTTCTTATAGATTGAAAAGGACCTGTATTTAAATTTAGGAGCCCCGATTATAAGTGAATTATGAAATTCTTTCAAGCATCATAAACAGCTACCAAACGTTTTAGACCACTGGGAAAAATCAACCCTTTGTTGGTGTATATTACCTCAGAAGTCATCTGAAGTTAATTGTGGTACCCTAGAGCAAGCGCACGGTTTCAGAACCCAAGGAATTCTGCCAGCCATTTGCACCGAGAGTCAACGATCGTGGAAGCCCCAACATTACTGGGCTCACCAGTTAGCTACACTGCTGGATGCTCCAACATGCATTATCTAATTAGATTCCCACACCAGTGTTATTAGGTAAAACTAAAAAATAAATAAGAAAGCCCAACAAACCTCTTTCGAAAAGACAGTACAGATCCCTGAAACCAATCTAGGCTCAACAGAACAGAGATCTACGTTCAGGGCATCATTTTCTAGATAACACTGGGGGTAAAAAAAAAAAAAAAAAAAAAAAGAACATCCCTGTATTATTTTCCATAAAAATGAGTATCAGTTGAGAAAGAATATTGTGAGGCAAATTAGGAAATTTCTAAATTTCGCAAGATATAAAATGTGTAATGTCTTTAACTGTGCTTTTAATTTTCTCAAGTCAAAATATACCTCAGATAATGCTTTCTTGCAGTCATGTGTATGGCTTCCTGTCTGCCTGGTTCGATGAAATTAAGGATGAATGTTTGAGAATTACAAAATCTTCACCTATTGAAATCTTCCCTATTAATATCTGTATTTATTTATTCTGATATCATGTTGAAAACTAAATCCATTCCTTCTCACAACTATGTCTCAGCACCACCACCACCAGGACCAGTAAAAAAAAAAAACCCGATCTAGCACAAGCTACACCGAAAGCTAATCCCAGGGACATTCAGGAGCTTTTTGTTCATTTTCTCTTCCTTTCTTCCTTCCTTCCTCCCTCCCTCCTTATTTCCTTTCTTCCTTCCTTTCTCTTTCTCTTTTTTTCCTTTCCCTTCCCTTCCCTTCTTTTCCCTTCCTTTTTTCTTTCCTTCTTTCCTTCCTTCCTTCCTTCCTTCCTTCCTTCCTTCCTTCCATTCCTTCCTTCCTTCCTTCCTTCCTTCCTTCCTTCCTTCCTTCCTTCCTTCCTTCCACTCCTTCCTTCCTTCCTTCCTTCCTTCTCTCCTCCTTTTCCTTCTATTCCCCTTCCCTCCCCCTTCCTCTCCTCTCTTTTTAGTGTAGGAGAGAGAGCCACTGAAATTCAAAAAATATATATGAGAAACACATTATGATATAAATGAACAGAATTCACTTTCACACTGAAGCAGATATACCAGTTTATAAAACGTTCTATGCCCAACCCACCCCAACCACACATTAAAAATACACTCAATAACAATGGTACACCATAATTGCTCTTTTTAGTCATTGTTCTCCCACTTCTTAAAAGTAATATCACACAAAAGACTCACTTCATTTTTCCTTCATTTCTGTGTATTTGAGTAAGTGTGCACTAGAGAAAGGGCATCCCTTATACGCTTTACATTACCCAACACCACATATGGAAATCTGATTATTTTCCCCAATTAGTTATTTTATCCCAGGGTCATGACTATCTATTGGCAGGTATCCAAGAATGGATGATTCATTGCACTGATGAAGATGCAGTTCATAAAAATGTATTTATATCAAAGATAGACCAATTGTAGGAGGACAGAATGAAGATCTACTCTTTTTTTTTTAAAAGATTTTATTTATTCATTTGACACAGAGAGAGAGATTACAAGTAGGCAGAGAGGCAGGCAGAGAGAGAGGAGAGAGGAGGAAGCAGGCTCCCTGCTGAGCAGAGAGCCCGATGCGGGCCTCGATCCCAGGACGCTGAGATCATGACCTGAGCCGAAGGCAGCGGCTTTAGCCCACTGAGCCACCCAGGCGCCCTGAAGATCTACTCTTAATCAAACAATAAAAATATGAGTGAACATTATTAGAAAGGAATATCCTTAAGCTTATTTAAACATAGTCATTCTTGTTCCAATATCTCTAATTAAAGCTATCTCCTATACTGAAACACAGATATCAGGCTGGATTAGCTGCAAAGACACAGTTAAAATGTAATTATCTATGCCAATCATACAGGTCACTGGTGCACATAATCCCTTAAAAAGTATTTGTATGTGAAACATAGACATTTAGATATCTCTGATAGCCTATTAATGCATATTATTGTCAATAAAATAATGAAGTCATTCTGAAACATCTCTTCAAGTATATTTGCCCCAGTTCCCAAGCCTGTCAAACTGTTCACATTAGCTCCTATATTCCCTCCATTCGAGGGATGAACTAAGTAGTTTCCTAGACTAATGGAAAGATTGGCTTAAATTTGACCTTGGCTCTCTCTTTATAATTAGCTGATTCATTCCCCAAGGGAAAGAGGTAATTAACTTACTGGTTCAGAACTTCCTTAGGAAAGAAATGTAACTGTCTCACTTAAAAGGACTTTCCTTTTTTCTGCCAATCTAATGCAATCTCAAATTTAGATGGAAATGATAATTCATAAAATTCTTTCAAACATATCAGCTCCTTGGCTCCACACAACAGCCCATGACTTAGTTCAAGCCAGCCAGCCCTAAGGCACAGACAGGATAAATGATATTGCAAAATCATGTCACTTACTAGATAAAACCAAACTCGAGTTCAAGGTTCTGAACTCTTAGTTTGTTTCTCTTCCCCTGACTCCACAATGCCACGTCCATTAGAATGTCATACCAATGTTAATAATGTAGCGATGTTTCTAACCGAGATGCTATATTAGCAAAGCAAACTTGGACACACATACAAAGCATCCGTTCCAGAAAATTCCCTTTAAAATGAAACCTTTCTTTTTCTCTTCAATCTCCTTCCACAAGCCAAAACTCTCATGCGTTTAAATAATACATAAATAACATATCACAATTTTTATATATGATTTAATATTATTTCAACAGCCACACTCCAGAAACTACATGCAACTTTGAAACTAAAACAGTCTCTTAAAAATGTTAAATGAAATAAAGTCAAATAAAAGCCTCTTCTAAAATAAGAAATGCATATTTTTCTGAATTGCCTAGAAAGTGGGTAATCTGCAATCTCCTTAGGCACAAATCTATAAAACTATTCCCATAGGTGGAAAATTTAAAGAATAAACAAAATATTGAACTAAAGAACACTAATAACACCCGCAAATCAAACTAAATTATGAAAATACAAAAAACTGAAATGATTTAAAATAATATAAAATATACAAAGCACACATATATATTGGGTGACCACATAACTTGTCTGTAAAATCAGAGGACACTCTGGTGAATGAAAAGGGTACTATTAATAATTACACTGGGACAAGAGGCATAAATAGGGATTGTCCTGGGAAATAAACAGGACATATGGTCACTCTGATTTTATGTCTTCACCAGCTGGATTTTTTTCAAGGATTCCCAAGCATCTTGATTTTTTTTTTTTTTTTTAGGTCAGAATTATTTTTTTCCTTCATTCCCTTCTACCCCTACTTCTCTTTTACAATCCAGGAAAAGATTAGTCAAGCCACTTAACTCTTTCTTCTCTGCATGTCCTATTTTATCTACTAACTAAGGCAAGAAATATTTATTAGTCTGAAAATCTCCTTTAAAAGCTATTACTTCTACAATCTTAGCTTTATGACCCCTGTGTTTCCATTTCAAAATGTCATGGCCAGAGCCCTGAGCAGAAAGCAGCAGTCTGGTTTTGGCCTGCGCTAATATACTGCTTTATATTTGAAATCACCTGAATGTGGACTCTAGATAATTTGCTACAGCTGATTTGAGATGAGTACATTACATAAGTAAAGTCTTCTGAAATTCAATGTTCGGAATAAATAAGGAAATCTGGAGGGGTGTGGTAGAAGAACAAGTCAATATTATCAATAGAAAGTTTCACTATCCAAAGTATGGTTTGAGTTTCTGAAGACTTTTTCATTATCTTCATGCTTAAAGCCTTCCAATGGTATCTTATCTCCAGAGTAAGGCCAAAGCCCTCATAAAGTTTTTCCCCCATTCCCCACAAACACTATCTCTTTTGACCTCCTCATCTCCCACTTTCCCACTTCCCTCACTCAGCATCAACCAGTCGGATACTCTGAAATTCACAGACATGCTGCTGCATTGGGGATTTAGAATTTGCTCTGGTTGGAACACTTTCCCCCATGTGAGCACTTGATTACTCCCTCACTAACTCTAGGTCTTCCTCCCAGTGTCACATAGGTGAGACCTTCTCTGGCCACACTGTTTTTAAATTGAACATTTCTGGCACTGTCCCTTTCTAGCTTTATTGCTTCCCCTATAACACTATTTGATATATCATACATTTTACTTTTTTTTCTGTCATGTTCCCACTAGAATGCAAGCTTCATGAGGACAAAGATATTTTTGTCTAATATACTCACTACTATTATCTACAGTGCCTAGAAAAATACCATAAAAATAGCTCAATAAAAATTTGTTGAATAAATAAACTAATAATATAAAAAACGTAGCCCTTAAATGCACTAAGCTTGCCAAAATGGCTGGCAATCAGGCAGACTGGTCACAAATCCTTCTGGTGGCTTAAAGATGATTTAAAAGTCATGTTAAAATGTTGGCCATTTTTCAAATGTCCCTGTGGGTGTCTTTGAAATCCATAATTCTTTGGATTTCATAGAATTTACTGGTTCCAGAATGTTATCAGTAACAAGTACAGCAAATTACAATTTGATTATGTGTCTAAGTATATTTTTAAAAGCAATATTAGACATAGACATTTTATGACAGTTAAGAAGGATTTAAAATAGAAAAAGAAAGATTCCTTCATGTATCTTATATATAAAATACTCACAGTAAATTATACATAAAATGCTAAGAGGAAAACAAAGACCTTCCTTTTTCATCTCTAAAGCAACTGGGATGCATGTAGATTTAATAAGGAGCATTTTTGTGTCAAACTACATTAAAATGCACGTACCGACATCAGAAACACTGACAATTAAGTTTTCAGTTTTCTCTGTCAAAATGAACATTTGTGTGTAAGTGTGAAGAATAAGAAAGAGTGGTGATATACAACTATAAAGTTTGTATACTTTCAATAGAAAACACCTGTGGGAAATAAACTGCTCTTTGGTATTGTCATTATGATGCTGAAATATCTGAAATTTTGGAACTCTAACATTATAGTAATATTACTCTTCTTTCTATGTGAAGAAACCTTATAAACACGGGACCTGAGCTTTGAAGGGTTTTAATGGAGGTGGTGAAGACCTTTGTGCTGAGACAGCTGTGCCAAGACCTGAGATGTGAACTTCCTGATAATCCAGGCTCCTCGAAAGCTCACACACACACACACACACACACACACACACACACACACACGATGTGCCCACATGGCCTCCTTCCTTTCTCCATCCTTGTTATTACCTCCAACCCTTAGGCAAAATGCCCCAAAACAAGTGACAAAATTAAAAACTTAGGACCTCATGACATCCTGATACAGTAGTTGGGAAAGAATCACTAGTGTCAATTACCCAGGCTGGCCTGAATACATAGTGCACATTTGGAACCTAATGACCAAAGTCAGAAGCAGCAGATGACTGATACTGGGAAGAGTTTCGCTAGATGAAGGAGTCTCTTTTAGGGCCCTTTCAACAACTGTCCAAAGCAAAACAAGTTCTAACTCAGTGAACTCACCAGAATATCACTGAATTAAAATACCATTGTATTAAAGTTTCAAATTCGCTGCCATGTTTCTTACACTACAGTTATTGGGAAGTAATTATAACATAGCATATCTTTTAACCATCAGTTTTACTCAAAGGTTTAACAGGTAAAGATGTATAAAAACAAACACCTCTATTTGGAGGAGAATGAAATGCTTGCATAATTTTTTCATATAAAACCTAAGTCAGGAACACGACAGGGTTGTCCACTATCACCACTGCTCTTCAACATAGTACTATAAGTCCTAGCCTCAGCAATCAGACAACAAAAAGAAATAAAAGGCATCTGAATTGGCAAAGAAGTCAAACTCCCACTCTTTGCAGATGATATGATACTTTATGCGGAAAACCCAAAACACTCCACTCCAAAACTGCTAGAACTCATACAGGAATTCAGTAAAGTGTGAGGATATAAAATCAATGCACAGAAATCAGTTGTATTTCTATACACCAACAGCAAGTCAGAAGAAAGAGAAATTAAGGAGTTGATCCCATTTACAACTGCACCCAAAACCATAAGATATCTAGGAATAAACCTAACCAAAGAGGCAAAGAATCTCTACTCAGAAAACTATAAAGTATTCATGTAAGAAACTGAGGAAGACACAAAGAAATGGAAAAATGTTCCATGCTCATGGATTGGAAGAACAAATATTGTGAAAATGTCTATGATACCTAAAGCAATCTACATATTTAATGCAATCCCTTTCAAAATACCATCAATTTTTTTCAAAGAAATGGAACAAATAATCCTCAAATTTATATAGAACCAGAAAAGACCCTGAATAGCCAGAGGAATGTTGAAAAAGAAAACCAAAGTTGTTGGCATCACAATTCCAGACTTCAAGCTCTATTCCAAAGCTGTAATCATCAAGACAGTATTCTACTGGCACAAAAAAAGATGCATAGATCAATGGAACAGAACAGGGAGCCCATAAATGGACCCTCAACTCTATGGTCAACTAATCTTTGACAAAGCAGGAAAGAATGTCCAATGGAAAAAAGTCTCTTCAACAAATGGTGTTGGGAATATTGAACAGCCACACGCAGAAGAATGAAACTGGATCACTTCTTACACCACACACAAAAATAGACTCAAAATGGATGAAAGACCTCAACGTGAGACAGGAATCCATCAAAATCCTTGAGGAGAACACAGGCAGCAACCTCTTCGACCTCAGCTGCAGCAACTTCTTACTAGAAACATTGCCAAAGGCAAGGGAAGCAAGGACAAAATGAACTATTGGGACTTCATCAAGATCAAAAGTTTTTGCACAGCAAAGGAAATAGTCAACAAAAGCAAAAGACAACTGACACTGACAGAATGGAAGAAGATATTTGCAAATGACATATCAGATAAAGGGCTTGTATCCAAAATCTATAAAGAACGTATCAAACTCAACACCCAAAGAAAAAATAATCCAATCAAGAAATGGGCAGAAGGCATGAACAGACATTTCAGCAAAGAAGACCATTCAAATGGCCAACAGACACATATGAAAAAGTGCTCAACATGACTCGGCATCAGGGAAATACAAATCAAAACCACAGTAAGATACCACCTCACAGCAGTCAGAATGACTAAAATTAACAAGTCAGGAAACGACAGATGTGGCGAGGATGTGGAGAAAGGGGAACCCTCCTACACTGCAAGCTGGTGCAGCCACTCTGGAAAACAGTACAGAGGTTCCTCAAAAAGTTGAAAATAGAGCTACCCTACAACCCAGCAATAGCACTACTGGGTATTTACCCTAAAGATACAAATGTAGTGATCCTCAGGGGCACGGGCACCCGAATGTTTACAGCAGCAGTGTCCACAACAGCCAAACTATGGAAAGAACCTAGATGTCCATCAACAAATGAATGGATAAAGAAGATGTGGTGTGTATATATACGATGGAATACTATGTAGCCATCAAAAAACCTGAAATCTTGCCATCTGCAATGACGTGGATGGAACTAGAGGGTATTATGGTAAGTGAACTAAGTTAATCAGAGAAAGACAATTATCGTATGATCTCTCTGGTTTGAGGAATTTGAGAGACAGGGTGGGGGGTTATTGGGGGTAAGGAGGGGAAAAAATGAAACAAGGTGGGACTGGGGAGGGAGACAAACCACAAGGGACTCCCAATCTCAGGAAACAAACTGAGGGTTGCTGGGGGGGGGAGGGATGGGGTGGCTGGGTTATGGACATTGGGGAGGGTATGTGCTATGGTGAGTGCTGTGAATTGTGTAAGATTGATGATTAACAGACCTGTACCCCTGAAGTAAATAATACATAATATGTGAATTGAAAAAACAAAACAAAATAAGGCAAAAGACAAAAAACCTAAGCCTTCAAAGTACAGTCCCCCTACAAAGGCCTTTGAGACCTCTCTCTCATGTAACCCAGAAGAACATAGCCATTCACATCATCTCCCCTCTCTTGTCATGGTGTCTTTTGATAGAAAAGCATGACAAATACTGATACCATGAAACATTATCACTTCAAGTAGAGAAAAGAAAATAGACTTATAATCACAAGTCTGTCCACGGTTCAATAGGATTATTTTTTTATATGATGGATAGTGTATTAATGTCGAAGATAAAAATGTTTACACTTTTTAAAAAGATTTTATTTATTTATTTATTTGAGAGAGGGACAGGAGGAGGACCAGAGGGATAAGGACAAGCAGACTCCACACTGAGCACCGAGCCTGACACAGGGCCCGATCCCAGGACCCCAAGATCACAACCTGAGCCAAAATCAAGAGTCAGCCACCAAACTGATTGAGCTATCCAGGCGCCCCTGTTTATACTTTCTTTACAATTAAACAGGGTCTACTGTAAATAGGCATTCCCAAAATAAAATAAATATGGTCCTATTGATAAGTCCAATGTTAAAAATATGGATGTCTATGGGGTAATGGTACCTAGGTTTCTTTCCTTTTTTTTTTTTTTTAAAGATTTTATTTATTTATTTGACACAGAGAGAGATCACAAGTAGGCAGAGAGGCAGGCAGAGAGAGAGGGGGAAGCAGGCTCCCCGCTGAGCAGGGAGCCCGATGCGGGCCTCGATCCCAGGACCCTGAGATCATAACCTGAGCCGAAGGCAGAGGCTTTAACCCACTGAGCCACCCAGGTGCCCGGTACCTAGGTTTCTATATTCATACACACACACACACACACACACACACACACACACACACACACAGACATACTTACTTATAATATATACTATATACACATAAATTATATTATTTAATAAAGAATAAACTTATGGGAGGAAAGAAAGCTCACACCATACTTAAATTCCCCTTAGGGAAAATAAATGCTCAATAGATTTCTTAAAACATTTAGTGGGTTATGTACAATTCAAAATTCAAGTAAATATTTCCCTTATGCCTGACCCCAGCTTTCTCCTCCTCTGTAAATTCTCTGTTCTTGTTTTATATACAAGGCTGTGTAGCCTCATGCATAATGTTACAATCATTCATCAGTTGTCTTTCTCTCACTCTGCAATGTAACTGTTGAAAAGGCAAGAAATATTTTATGTATCATCGAATATTTAACTTAGTACCTCGCATGCAGAAGGCCACTCAATAAGTACTTACTGGATTAATTAAGTGAATCAATGAAAGAATAAATAAATATTTAATCCTAACTTCTCGTCCTCATCTTCTAATCACACTCCTGATGCTTCAAAAACAATGAGCCCCTCTAATCATCCAACAGGCCTTTTCAGGGAATTCTCTCGTCAGCGATTCAAGCTGTATTTGACCTGCATAACACCTAAGATTTAATATGATAAATAAATTTTGATAAATTCAATCTCCTTTTATTATACAGTCTGACTAAAGAACAAAATACTTGTGTTTCAAGAAAGCCAGAATGTACGCAGTTCTTTTTTCATGACAGGAATTCTCTAGTCACTAAATAGGGAATTCTCTTTGACCTCATCATGAGACTACTCTTTCAAGATCTACCTCCAGACACTCTGTTACAGAACTATAAAAAAATCTCAAGTTCTGAGTGAAAATTGTTGAAATGCTAATATGTGGAAAGTCTTATGAGGATTAAATCACAATCCAAAATTATGAAGGCTAGCATCCACAGTGTCTGTAGAAATCTTTACAAAGTAATGGAATTTAAATAAAAACCATTTCAATCTTGGATATGGAAACTTAAAAACCAAACACTTAAATAACATTAAAAAGCCTTGATTAAAGACAGTACAGAATAAGGAGTTTTACATTTTATCTTTTTAAATTGTTTTAATTTAGAACTCTTTCATTTAGTTCATAAAAAAAAAATCAAAACAAAATCTCTCCATGCATATCTGAAAAAAAAATCCTTCAGGCCAACAGTCTCTTCTTCAAAAGATGCTTTTTGTGAATTAAAATCACTTGCTGAAATTCACAAAGAACTAAGTATTAAAGATGTAAACATTGGAATCAGGATAGGCCAGACAACTCTAGCAGAAGAGAAATTGATCTCCTGGTAAAATACTCTCTTTTATTAATTGCCAGGGAACAAGAGGCAATGACAAATAAAATATTGAGAAAAAGAACTATTTCATTAGAAAAGATCTGGAAATAGATATACACTCTCCAAAGATAATCACTCCCGGAAAGGCCGGTGGGTGTTGTCCCATTAGATATTAGTTTTGATTTTCCAATTAACAAGGTGGGAGAGACTCTTTTGGAAATTTCTTTTTGCTTGGACATCCAGCACATCAGCTCCTAACACTTCGTTTAACGGCACTGAAATAATAAGCCGTTTCTACAGTAATACTAGATTGGCTTGCAAATGGCTAACGTATAAACTACAATGATAAACTGAGTCTTTAAGTCTATCCCTCCAAATATGTGCTGCAGAGTGGTACAAAACACAGAATATTTTTTAAGGGACAACTGAAAAAGAAGACAATCTAAGAAATAAATAACAAAGAAGCAATACCTTGAAATGCTAAAGGGTAATATAATTTTCAGAATTAAGATTTTTACCCATTACTGTACTTATATTATTTACACATACACCAGAACAATACTTTTGGGAGACACTGCCTTGTGGCTTTGAATAGAATTGCAAATACCCAGTCCCAAATCTAGAGCTTCTGGGCTAGTTCTAGGAAGCCAGCTATCTATCCAGGGGTCTCGCCTCTGCAGATTCCTCTGTGCCAAGAAACGAATTGTTCTTCAGGGTTCAGTTTCCAAGTGCATGAGAATCAGAAAAGCGCCTAGCAAAACTATGTTTTTGTGCTAGCCTCTTCTCCCTAACGGACACTTTTCAAGAACTGCATTGGTTTCCTATTTTGATCCATTCTTTGCAAAAGTAAACCTTGACTTGAATAAACAACTAGGGAATTTGGTAGTATATTATCAGGTAGAGAAAATGAATCTAAAGGTAGCAATAATATAAATTGAGCCCTCAGGAATTAATCACAAGCTAGTCAGTCTCTACTATAATCCCTGGGCCAAATGTTGAGATAATTGCTCCCTTCGGTATTATATATTATTCCCAGTGTTGTCCACAAAGCAGCAGGTAAAAAGGGCAGCAGAGAAAGGGAAAAGTAAAAAAGAAGGGAACGAAAAGGTCATAGATGGTGCTTTTAGAGCGATATTAGTTGTTGTGGGGTTTAAGAAAAATAGGACAAGAAAAAAAATGAAAAGATAAATAGAGAATTGGCAAAGGATGGAAGAAAAAGCCCAAGAAATGGGAAAATAGACAGAAAAATATTCCGAGATACTCAAGGGGAAAAACTTACATTTGAAACCATTTATCACTAGTCTTGATTGTGTATACATATATATTATAGATAAATTATATATTATATATATATTCTCTCTCCATTAAAAATTTTAGACACAAAATTGATTTTTTATTATTGAACTATAGTTGATATACAAAGTTTTATTCATTTCAAGTGTGCAACAGAGTGATTCAACAATTCTATACATTACTTAGTGCTCACCACAATAAATGTAGTTACCATCTGTCACCACACATTACTACAATATTATTGACTAAATCCCCTATGCGTCCAAAATTGATTTTTGAAAATAATACAACTCCCATAAAATCACAAAGATTTGAGTTATAAAAGACTTTAATCAAAGTACCTTAACAATTCTTAAGCCTTAAATCCTAATAATCTTTAAAACCATTTCTCATACATCAAAAAACAAATTTACTGTATCAGTCAGACATCTCTTCTACAGAAATGGATCTTAAATTCTATCTATCCCCACCTGCAGGTCCTACTTGTAAGACCAACATCATCTCTACCTGAATAACAGCTTTCATTAACTTTAAAAATATATCAGTATATTATATATCTCTAAGAAAAAAAATAATTCCAATCAATTGTAACTTCCATTAATTGTAAGATGCATCCCAAATCAGAAAGGGGGGGAGGAATGTTCATTTCAGAATGGATGAAATTTCCCAACTGACTGGCTGACTTCTATCTCATCTCCCAACTTCCCCTCCATCCCTCACTCTGCCACATGAATTGCCTGCAGGTAACAGCACTGTCTTGCTAAAAAGCCATTGTATCTCCCTTCTGCCTGCATAAGTAAAAGCTAAGTTTGATATTAATAGCAAGCACAGCTCTTCACAAACTGAACCCACTCTCGAATCACACCTCTGCCATTCCCACAATATAACTCTATCCTAAAGTCACAATGAGGATCTCTACTTTCCATAAATACAAAGTGCTCCTTTCAAGATGCACTATTCCTTTCCATGAACTGACTTTCCTCACCACTTTCTTCAAGGGCAATCCTAATAATGGTTTATGAAGCATTCTCAAAACACAAAGTCATTCCAGAGTGCACTTGGGTATGACTACTTTTATAATGATCAATTATAGATCTTCAATTCCCAAATCTCCTCTTTCTTAAAACTATCTCCTTGAGAACACTCTAGTTCTTCGCCCCCCCCAACACACACACAAACATACCCTTTTCTTTCATAAATGTTGTTCTCCACTTTAAAATTCTTACAGTGATGCATTACCGGGTCTGAAAACCTCCAGAGCACCAAGAAACTGGAGACAACTCAGAGCTCTAGGTGGGAGGGAGAGTACTGTAAGAGGAAAGCAAGAAACGTGGAAGGCAGACTCTTTGTTCATCTGGCCACTAACTCATGGCCAGACTCAGGTCTTTATCAACCTGTAGGCTGGGCTGTTTATCTATTGATCCATTTATCTTAGAATTAGAAATCAGAAATGAGATCCTTGGGGAGGGGGGTAGAGTTTATTTAAACTAAAAAATCAAGTTATACTTTTCCTTATGAAGAGTGAAGTCTGATTTGGCCTATTGGTTTGACAAATGAAGACTTGTTTTTCTTATAAGATAATGTGGTGGACATTTTCCAATTCGAACTATATTAGAGCTTTGGCCAAAAACCATACAGATAGATGATAGATGATAGATAGATAGATAGATAGATAGATAGATAGATAGAGAGATAGATAGATATTTAAAGCACATATGTAACATACCATAAGGAAGAACTTATATCCTTTACAGATACATCATACTTTTCATATCTTGCTGTAAATACTTGTTATATGTCTGTCTCCCTACACTGGATTGTGACTTACTTAAAAAATTTAAACAATGTGTTAGTTATCTCTTATTCTCTTAACTATCTCTTTTATTCTAGGTTTTCAATAAATTTTTGATGGATTATTGGATCACTGAGTGCTACAAATCTCCTTGTTAACAATTCCTATGAGAACACAATAGCAGTCACATTGTTGAATAAACAAAAGCCCTCTCATCCCCTCTGAACTCCCATTTCATTCTACCTGTAACTCACTCAGCATTCCATAGTAAAAAAAAAAAAATCACTTCAGTATATTTCATATTTTCTAGAAGATCAAAAGCTTCCCAAGGTTAAGACCCTATCAGATTGACCTCTGTTAGCTCAGCACCTGACTCAACATTTTTGAGTGAATTACTTATTTGAAATAAATCTATCAGCCTTTGCTCTTTGGAACATTGATACCTAATTTAATCTTACTGCTATGTGCTTTGGCTCAGGATAGAGAGGGTAATTCCTAAAAAGAAAAAAGTGCTGTCAGTATATGAATATGATGCCACTGACTCACCATGAGCAGGGCAGGCATGCTGAGTTATTTTTTCCAGTACTAATGATGAATTGTGCTGACTGAGCCATTCAGTTCCTCTTGAGACCAATGGCACACATTTTTTATATAGCCTGCCAGGACCTAAGATATAATTTTTGGCCACTGAGTAGGGTTGACATTTTTTTTTCTTAAAGAAAATTGTAGCCAGTTCACTCAAAGTGACAATACAAAGAGCTAAATAAAATAACCAAGAGCATATGTAGAAGCAATCAACACTTCATCTCTTGTTGGGAGCCTTTAGACTTTCTGAGCCTCTCTAATTCTTTCGTACCTGAGTCAGTTTTTGATCTTAACATCTCATGACTGACCACATGTAAACCAAGTACTCATGCATTGAACTGTACACATTTTCCTCTCAATTGCTTACTGGTCATACCACAGATCAGCTTCATAGAACAAAGGAATATCTCACCGCTGTCCAATTTTTCTATAAAACCTCCTTCCTAACATTCTTGAGTTTTAAACTGGTTTCATGACCTTAAATAAAAGTACCATTATTATTTTGGTTCACGTATTCTAAAAAGTCAATTTCAAAAACACGCTATTCCATTTTTTAATAGCGTATAGTCCACTACTCAAACAATAGAAAAGAAATCCTCAGGAATGAACGAAAAATACTGCTCATATCTACTAATGTTTGTTAAAATACTTTAAACCTACCAATGAAATGAAATCCACCCGTTCTCTTCAAATTCATTTAAAGGATTTCGGTGTGTACTGATACCATAATTCTATGCAAGGTCATTGACATGAAATACCACCATGATGATTTTTAGTTCACTAGTGCCTCACTTACATCTCATGTTCCTATTTCTTATAAATTTATTTGTCATTTTCACACATTATGCTCCCCTCTCCTAAAATCAATTGTCTAAACTTAATGTGAGTTACAAAAATGAGATTTGGGTTTTATTTTTCTTTTTTGTTTATTTAATCTATGTGTAACTTTCCAAGGAAATGCCACTTTCCTCATAAGTAAACTTGAAGAAGACACCCTGCTTAAAGTATAAATGAACCTCTGTTATATTAGAAAGTTATATTAGAAAGAATTTTTAAATATACAGACATAAAGAATGGCTTCTAGAAACACGAATGGAACAGTATACAAGTAAGAAGGATTTTAAGCTTGACGTTGGAGTAGCCAACTGTCCTAACAGGCCTGGAACTGGGAGGAATTTTCCCTGGTCCTGGCCATTCAGTGATAAAGGCAGAAAAGTCTCTGGCCCACTGGGACCATTGGTCTTCCCACCTGACATAGCCAGCTGAAACTGAGATCTTCAGTTTCTCTTTATACAACAGGGAACTAAAAGGAATTCATAAACATTTTAAAGAGAAAATATATGTTTTTAACAATTTGATTTTTAGGGCGCCTGGGTGGCTCAATGGGTTAAAGCCTCTGCTTTCGGCTCAGGTCATGATCTCAGCGTCCTGGGACCCAAGCCACATCGGGCTCTCTGCTCAGCAGGGAGCCTGCTTCCTCCTCTCCCTGTCTCTCTGCCTGCCTCTCTGCCTACTTGTAATCTCTCTCTCTGTGTCAAATAAATAAATAAAATCTTAAAAAAAAAAAAAGCAATTTGATTTTTATAACATTTCAGAATAATGGTTGTTTTGTTTGTATTTTAAAGGAAAATGTAAATAAACCCTAAAAGGCCTTTGAAAATCTACTCTATAAATTAGGGAATTCAGTGAACAATGTTTACTTTTTACTTTCTATTATCGAGTTAACTGGACTTTTTGTGTGAGTCGAAAAGTAAAAAAAATAAAAATAAATAAATATTAATTATTTAACTCGAAAACTTTCGGAAGTCTTAATCTAGGAATTTTCACATCTTTTTTATTAAATGATTTAGGTTAAGTAGAGTACTTGTTTTTCAATGTTTATTTCTTATATCACAAAGTAGTATTAAATAGCTTGGGAAATAATTAAAAGTAATAGAAAGCCCATCCATTTTCATATGAGTTAAAGCAGTGAGAAATGCACATGTTCAAGTGAAAAATGTACAAAGATAAATACTAAAGTGTCATGATTACCTTTTACTGAGTCATAGCTTTTTGCCTAAAGGTGAAATTCTCCTCTGGTTCATTTTCTAACCATGAACTTGCAGTTTGAATATTACTCTAAAATTATTAGAGAAGCAAAAGACTAATCTGCTTAAAAGAAATGAGAAGCCTTCAATAGAGGTTATTCAGAAATAATTACTGCAAAGAGGCTTTCTTTACAACAAGCTTTTCAATCATATGTATATATTTCAATCATAAAACACAGCATGAACAGTTGGCTTTTTAACATAATTATTAATGCATGAAAGAGAGATGTTATTTCAAAATAATAAAACTTTTTAAAAACTGTATACTTGAATCAAAACTGCCCCAATTATATATAATTTATACAGTTTAAGAAACTAAATCTTGTTTTGTTTTGTTAATGCTCAAAGCTACAGTTTATTATACACTGAAAGGCTATGAATTGAAGCCAGCAAAAGCAAAAGGTAAAAAGACCAGAGTCCAGTAGAGAATAGGTACAGATCCCAATAGTACTATCCCAGTGGAGTTACACAGACAGCATCTAGTTTTCCCAGGAACAATATGTGACAACATGTATTGGGTTATTGCCCACCAGGAAAGCTCACCCAAACCTCGGTGTCCAGTGTTTTTATTGTTGTGGGGGCTGTTGTGGGGGCTGTCACGTGGGCATGGAGAGCTCATGAGGCTGATCTTAGTTACTTCAGACTCCAGCCCCTTTAGAAGGAAAACTAATTTGGTGTAGCCCAGGACCCTCACCATAAATCACGTTGTCAATATAAACCATCTGGTAGTTTACCTGATAGAACTCCACATATACAAAACATTTTTATCAGGCAAGGTATTTTAAGGGCTTAGATATTTTCTTCCAGGATCCAGTCAAGGGTGAGACCATTCTTTGGAAAGTAGAAGTCCCTTAAACCTACTGAGTTAATCTTTACTAAAGAGGCTGTAAGAGTGAAGGTGATGTCCTGATGTTTATAGTGGCATTATCAACAGTACTCAAATTATGGAAAGATCCTATGTGTCCATCGACTGACGAATAGATAAAGAAGAAGTGGTACAGATATACAATGGAATATTACTCAGCCATAAAAAAGAATGAAATATTGTCAAGACATGGATGGAGCTAGACAGTATTATGCTAAGCAAAATAAGTCAGAAAAAGCCAAATACCATAGGATTTCACTCATCCCAGCAGGGAGCCCAATGCGGGGCTTGTTCCCAGGACTCTGGGATCATGACCTGAGCCAAAGGCAGACGCTTAATGACTGGTGCCCCATGTTTTCTGTATTTAAATTTAAATCTATGTTCTGCCTTTAAAGGATCCAAAAAAAAAGGAAGAGCAAGTACAAAAGTCAAATTCACCATGGCTTGACTAGAAAGACCATTACATTACCACAGATGATGATTCATTCAAAGGACACAGAACATGGACTCCACCAGACTCTGAGAGAACAAAGGGAAAAGACTGACACCAGCCCTGAACTCCCAGAATTTGTAGCATTGTAGAGGACCCAGATAACAAATAACCAAAGGAACAAATAAAATAATCACCATTTATGGCAAGTACTACAAAGGAAATGAAGTGCAAAGATAGTGAGTAAAAGGGGAAACCAACTTTAAATAATATGGTCAGGACAGGCTCTGCTGAGGAAGTGACATTTCAGTCAAGATCTGAAGAATGAGTAAAACTCAGTCATGTGAAAAGCAGAAGGAAACACATTCTAGGCATAGAAGACAGCAAGTGCAAAAGTCTCAGGGGGGAAAGAGCTTAGCATTTAGAAGAACTGAAAGAAACCTTGTTGACAGGGGCAAAGTTGAAGGGGGCGGGAGTGGGGACATCATCTGTGGTGGAATGCGTCAGCACCAAAGAATGTAAATTCAAGTATACAGGAAGCCTAAATAGGATTTAGGTAGGGGCGTAATAAGATCCAACAGAAAATCTCTCTTTGCCACGTAGAGAATGATAGTGGGGAGCAAGTATAAGAACGGAGGATGGCCAAGGCCTTGCCTTGATACACTTATTAAATTCCACCATCTGTATAAGGCAAGACAGCACTTTTTTTTTTTTTAACTAACATACAATGTATTATTTGCTTCAGGGGCACAGGTCTGTGAATCATCAGTCTTACACAATTCACAGCACTCACCACAGAGCACTTTTTTTTTTTTTAAGATTTTATTTATTTATTTCACAGAGGGAGAGAGATCACAAGGAACAGAGAGGCAGGCAGAGAGAGAGGGGTGGGGGAAGCAGGCTCCCCGCTGAGCAGGGAGCCCGATGCGGGCCTCGATCCCAGGACCCTGAGATCATGACCTGAGCTGAAAGCAGAGGCTTTAACCCACTGAGCCAGCCAGGTGCCCAGAGCACTTTTTTTCAAGTTGTTTTTTTTCCCTCCGAATTGAGGACACTTATTTTTCAACCACCCTTGAATTTTCTACTACCAATACATCATTTCAAATCAACATAATATGTCCCTAAGAAAAGCTCTGGGCTCAGATGGCCATTTAAAAACAAAATTTTGACTCTTCTGCTTACTAGTTTTGTGAAGACTCTAGTTTTAGTGTCCTCACCTATAAAGTGAGGATAATAATAGAACTTACTTCCTAGAGATATTTTGAAGATCATATCACATAATCTATGTAAGCTTCTTAGAACACTGGCCTAATAAGAATTAAATATCATAATCCTTATAAAGCACTTAGCAACTAAATGATTATAATCAAAAGTCATAGTTATTATTATTTTAATTATAATTAAAATTATTATTAAAAAGTGGCCTCGCCTATCTTTTTTCTATTCATTTGAAGATACCATTTCTCCTGAAACCTCAGGTCCAACAGAAAATAATCACAACTGCAACTGTGATTTCCTAACTCATCAAGTCTAACATGCATACAGAAATGCTTTCCTATGAATGGGTGAATGCAACACCATCATTGTGTCGGCTGAATTATCTGAATCAGACTTACCCAGTATTCTGGGGAGTAGAGGGTTTGGGTGTTCATGCGGAGTCTCAGTTACTGAGTAGTTAAACAATGTCTCCACAAAATAGCATGAAAAATATAATACAAGATAAGCATATAGTAGAGAAAGCAAATCAGTAATGAACTTGCAAAAGGATCAGGCTGACCATCAATATACATCTGAAACATATTTTAGCCGGGGTGCCTGGGGGGCTCAGTTGGTTAAGCCATTGGTGCTTGCTTGGTTTCAGCTCAGGTCATGCACTCCCAGTGGGGAAATCAAGCCCCACTCAGCAGGAAGTCTGCTTCCCCTCTGCTCACCATCCTCCAGCTGGCACACTCACTCTCTCTCTGTCTCTACCTCTCTCTCTCAAATAAATAAATAAATCTTTAAAAAAAATTTTTAAAGTATTTCCCTATAGCTTCATAATTCTTAGCTTCTTAATATAGGCTTTCATAATACCATGTAGTAGCATCAATAACGACCACAAGTCTGCTTTTGTTTATATCTTTTTGAATAATGCTTCTTCCCTATTAGACATCAGCTTCTGGAAAGAACAGAGCACGTCTGCTTTTGCACAACACGGTGTCCTTAGTGCCTACGTCACAGTCAGATTATTGGTGGGCAACTACAGTAGATGCTCCAATGAACCATCCAGATCCTCTGGTCAGGACTCCCTTTCAGAATCAAGGCTCATCTGCTCCCCCCACCTCTACCTCTTCCAGGAGCACTGGCTAATGGCTGCACATAAATGCACCACTCCTGGGTCACATCACTTCCCTGGTCAATGCAGGGTCCCAAAGACCCAGTCTCCTTGCCAGGATTCAGGACAACTGTGAAGGGCCGTCCCAGCGACACGGCTCACTGTGGGCCTGGTTCACACCCCTACCACAAGTGCATCACAGTTCGATCCTCATTGCCATCAGACCTCATAGGTGTGGGTCCCGAAGGTGCTCACCTGCTACACACAATTCTCAGGCTCACCCAGCAACTCACCTAACAAATATTTGTAGAATATGTGGATGGTTTTGCCACTAGTTCCATACCTACCTTCTCCCAAAAGGAAAACATTCTTAGAGCATAAGCCACCAGTTACACTCATAATAAAAATATGTGAATAAGCTTCAAAAATAGTCATACTATTTCATTTCACTACTTATTTTTTTTTAAGATTTTATTTATTTATTTGACAGAGAGAGCACAAGTAGGCAGAATGGCAGGAAGAAGGAGAGGGAGAAGCAGACCCCCCACTGAGCAAGGAGCCTAATTCGGGACTTGATCCTCGGACCCCAGGATCATGACCTGAGCCCAAGGCAGATGCTTAACCAACTAAGCCACCCAGGGGCCCCCCATTTCACTACTTATTTAATGTTAAGTTGTCAAACAAAAATTATTACTATCCCAGAAAAAATAAATAAATATTTACTACCTGAACTGATTTAATATCTTGCTCTTTGCTGAGACTGCAAACCAATTAAAAGTCTTATGACATTAATGCTATAGAAATCTTTAAAAAGTTACTACTTTTTAATGGGGAAAATAATAAATGGTTAAAATAGATGTCTTGGACCAATCCACTTCTTTTAAACTTCCACACTCAGCTACATTTTTTTCCATAAGAATGGACCTAATATTTACTTACAGGCAAAAATGATTTAATTCATGGGTGCCTGGGTGGCTCAGTTGGTTAAATGACTACTTACAGGCAAAAATGGTTTAGTTCATGGGTGCCTGAGTGGCTTAGTTGGTTAAGCGACAGCCTTCAGCTCAGGTCATGATCCTGGAGTCCCAGGATCAAGTCCCACATAGGGCTCCCTGTTCATCGGGGAGAGCCTGCTTCTCCCTCTGACTCCCCCCTCTCATGCTCTCTTTCTCTCTCTCTCTCATTCTCTCTCTCAAATAAATAAATAAGATCTTAAAAAAAAAAAGATATAATTCAAGAAATAAAGAATTCAGTTTCTTTAAAAGAAATTAATATTATTTTTAAATTAAAAGAATAGCTTACCAACTTTAATGAATTCTAGTTTTATTACGTAAAGTGATTTAAAAAAAGGGATACATCAGGGGAAAAAAAAGTTTTAGCTTGAAGATCAACAAATAAAGGGAAATACTAAAAATGGAGGAGAGGGAAATACAGTCATGCTTATTTTCCTCCGTATAAAATACTAAGCTCCCTTGGGGCTATTTACAGTCTTCGAGTACATAGCTTAAAGAGTTGGACTCAAAAATCATAGTTTCTCTACTTCAAAAATCAATATTTTATTTATCTCCGACCACAAGCTAGAATTTTAATTGTTTTGGTGGGAAGCTCTTCAGTTTTAATGGATGCAAAAAAAAGAATGTCCTCTGTTCACCAGAAACTAGAATTATGTTCTCAAATATATCCTACCACCTATCCTTCAACTAGCCCTCTGAGACTTAATTCTCTCTCTGACCTAAGATGTTTTGAATGCCTCACACAATTATTGCTTTACTGGCACTTTGATGACTCATAATTATTTTTAGGATCAAAACTCTAACGTAACCATCCTCCTGTTTGCCAGTCCACCCTAGTATAAATGAAACACACATGTATTGCTGACAATTAAATTGACTTCCTCTATCTACTAACACTATTATTCAAAGAAAGTTTAGTGAAGGTCAGGAAACAGATTGTGAGAAGTTACTGAATCCTAGAAGCAGAACTTAAAACAATAACAGCAAGAGATTACATATGTAAGTAACTTAGATTGTTCTGTCCTCCTGTGGGCCTTATTCAATGCAAATGGAAACATCTTCCTCACATCAGAAGCAAATAAATAAATAATTTTCTTAAAATGCCACGGTCTCCCTGAATTCTACTCTACGACAAAACTTAAACATTGTGTTCAGTATTATTCCCTAAAGCAGTAAAGCACTTTTGATGACTGTCACTGTTGATGACTCCCTTTCTCTTTCTCAATAGTGTCAAAATCTCAACCGTCTCATTTAAAGCAAACACATAAAGCACAAAATAAATTTAAAAGTGTATTTACAAACAGAAGAAAAGCGATTCCAGAAGAAAACGTTTCCATCCAGAAAAGGGAGAGGATATAGAGTGAGGATATTTAATTACCACAATTTGGAAGCAAAAGAAGCAATGGAGAAAAGCAAGTACACAGGGGACATGAGAATAATGGTTAAATACAAATTCACAAGATCGGAAAATGTTAAAAATGACCATTTTAATGATTCAGCTCTGCTTTCCTAACTCTTCTCCAATCGTACTATTAAGATAAAACTGAAGACCTATGGAGGCTGCCATGGCCCTTGAATAAGAATAGGCACTTCCAATGAGAAGTTGATGTGCCAACACTAGTTAGAACTGACTCCTCAAAATCCTTAGTCCTGTAGGGATTAGGTTCCAACAGGAATTCTACCCGCATGTCAAGTCAAGCCAAAATCTCACACTTTAGCATAATAAGAGTTAAAATGCAGCTCCCCTGAGGCAATGGTGGAGGTCAAGGTAGGGTGGGTTCAAACACATTTTCCTTTTAAAGGTTTTATTTTAATTTATTTGGCAGAGAGAGAGCACAAGCAGGGGGAGCAGCAGGCTCTCCACTGAGCAGGCAGGCTGACACGGGACTCAGTCCCAGGACCCTGGGATCATGGCCTGAGCCAAAGGCAGACGCTTAACCGACTGAGCTACCCAGGCACCCCCATGGGTTCAAACACATTTTACTGCACACTGACATCAGCTAGATCTTTAGTGAATTTAAGCTAGAATAGTTTTGATTAAGGAGATTTAGGGTAAAAGAAAGCTATAGCAAGCCTCTGGAACACAATAGCTGGTTTGCACATCATTTTACTCTACGCTTCTCTATATACTTGTGTCCAGAAATACAGAAGAGGAAAGCATCTCTGAGTGAGATTACAAGTATAATCAAAGCAACGGTTAAGACTGTGAACGCTCTGAAAATCTGGCCCTTTAAACTTTATGCACACCATAGAGTTCTCCTTTCTCAAGAGAACAGCACCACACAAAACCAACAGCTACTGGGAATAACCAAATTACATAAAATTAACGGGATGTGGCTCTTCGCAAGGAATAAATTTATAACTAAATGATGAGTGCCCTACGCTTTTTATTCCAGTGGGTGAACTGCTAGAGTAATCAATTCAATCAGGTCTATTAGAGAGGCCCATTACATGTCTGATGGGCAGTTTTACTTTTTTTCTCTTCCTTATTCCAATTTCTGTCTGTGTTGAAAGAAAAATAAACGGTTTGATCTTTGAATTTAAATTTGGAGTGCTGGGAATTTGGATATGCAAAAAAGAAAAAAATTTTAAAAGGAAACGAGGATTTGGATAAGCCAAAGACACAAAAGGATAAAAAGATACATCAGAAATATTAAAATGGTTTGGGAATAAATCAAGTATTTTCAATTTATTTTAAAAATGCAAAATTTGGCGATATTCAGAAAAGCCTCCCAAACGTTAAAAAAACAGTAACAAATAAACCTAAGGGTGGAATTACTGTGGTCCAACCCTAGAAAACCAAACCAGAATGGACACTTCCCCAAGATCCACAGGATCCACATAGAAATCTGCAGAGGCTACAGTAAGCTCCAGGGGAGTGTGAGCAAACGTGTCCCCTGATGAGATGGTGCGGCAGAGTGAAGAGAATAATGACTTGGGCGTTTGGCTGGCTCAGTCCCTTAAACCTCTGCCTTTGGCTGGATCATGATCCCAAGGTTCTGGGATCAAATCCCACATCTGGCTCTCCATTCAGTGAGAAGTCTGCTTCTCCCTCTGCCTTTGCCCTTCTCTCCTGCTTCTGCTCTTTCTCAAATAAATGAACAAAATCTTTAAAAAAAAAGAGAGAGAGAGAGAGAGAGAGAGAGAGAGAGAGAGAGAGAGAGAGAGAACAATGGCCTAAGCCTTATTTCCTATAATGAGGTACGCTTTTGCATCTTTATGAAAAATTACCACATCCATAAACCGGCACTATCTTTTTTCTTAGCTACCTCCTAATTTTGACAGGAAAGACACATAAGATAATCCATATAAGGGCTGCTGATGTGAGGGTCGGTATTATTGCTATCCCTAACACAAAGCCATCGCTCGCGAAATATCTGTTCAATGAAAGGACGAACATTTTAAAAAGACTTTTTAAAACCTAAAACCAAATCACCAAATAATGACAGAAGAGAACATTAGATTGACATTATATTCTGGGATCTTCCAGTTTTCTATAATAATTGTCAATATTAATCCAATGCTTACTATTATTGGCCAGGTGGGTTCTAAAAACTTTAGAAATATAATGTGACAACAATTCCGTCAGGTTGAATCTACTATTGGAATCTACTTCATCTATAAATCCTTATTTACATGTGAAGAAAAATACCTAACCCCAAATACAGGGCCAAATAATTTATCAAAAAGCACGAGGTCTGTAAGTGGAGGATTCAATTCAAACCTAAAAAATCTGGCTCTACTAACCAAGCTTTTAAACTAAAATGAATTCATTAACATGTATAATCAGTGGCAAATTGGTAAGTAAGTATAACTGAACAAATATCATAGTATATGATCAAAATAGTATTTTCAGATAAAATTCACTCAGGATCACTGTTAATTATGTGACACAGTCATAATTCCTTTATATTTTGGAGCTAACCCAATGGCTTCATATCAATTATTTAGTTTCCCTGTTTCTTTGCTCTGCCTACAAAATATTTCCTTTCCCTATCCCCAGATATACTCATAATTACATATCTTAAGTCATATCAGATAAATGTGAAAATGTTTAAGCATGAGGGATTCTTAAAAAAATCATAGTAGAAACACCTAGAGTAGGTGAATATTTACAGACAGTCATCAGTTCATTAACAATTTATTTACTACCAACTACAGTAGGCATTATATTAGGTACCAAGTGGAGATACACTAGCAATTAAAGATACAATCTTAATCAATTATTTTTAAAAATCTAATTAAGGCACAAAACTTACTTATGTAAGAAAGCCCAGAAATTACATTAAAAAACAAAAACAAAAAAAGCCCACTATCTCCAATTGAAGACAGATATGATACTAGCTAAAATTAAAAAAAGGTCTGGAGAGAAATAAGAAAGGTCAAATCCTGGGGAACCAGGTTCCAGAGAATAGAAATGATGCATAAATACTCCAGGGGGGTGCCTGGGTGGCTCAGTGGGTTAAAGCCGCTGCCTTCGGCTCAGGTCATGATCCCAGGGTCCTCGGATAGAGGCCCACATCGGGCTCTCTGCTCAGCAGGGAGCCTGCTTCCTCCTCTCTCCTCTCTCTCTGCCTGCCTCTCTGCCTACTTGTAATCTCTCTCTGTGTGTCAAATGAATAAATAAAATCTTTAAAAAAAATAAAATAAAATAAAATAAATACTCCAGGGGTTTGAAGATTGTTCAATATGAAAAATACAGGCTTAACAAATAATAGGAAAACTGGATTCTCCACGGTGCTCTGGTGGCTCAGTCAGTTAAACATCTGCCTCCAGCTCAGATCAGGATCTCAGGGTCCTGGATTGAGTCTTGCATCAGGCTCTGCGCTTAGTGGGGAGTCTGCTTCTTCTTCTTCTCCCTCCACCCCTCCCCCACATTCAGGCATGCACTGTCTCTCTCTCTCTCTCTCATAAATAAATAAAATCTTAAAAAAAACCCTGGATTCTCCACCCATTTCTCACGTCATGGATTCACATGACTTCCAGGCTATATGTATGCGTCATTACTAGAATTAAATCAAGAAACTGGTGTTCCTGAGCCCTTGAACGGGGGGTCCTGCTGCTGCTGAATCTATCGTCTATAATAACCCACTAATATGGCAGCCACCTGTGCAGTGGAATATAACTGGGTTAAAGTGAACAGAAAGGCTGATGGTGAGCATTGTGGTGGCTCTAAATCAGGAGTGCTTCAAGAATTTGGAAAACATTTAAAACAAAACTCTTTTCTCTTATATTCCAGCTTCACAATCTCCAAATTAGAATAATCTTCCTTTTTCCCCCTTCTGCTCATCTTCCTAAAATGGCCCAATTTTCACCCCATCAATGTGTCACACAGCTGCCTCCATTACACGATACACGTGCACATATACACACAAGTCTGTGCATGCATGCACACACATCCTCATAAACAAAGCCCATGTTCTTATGGCACACCAAAGGATATAGAAAATACTACCCATTCTCAGCCACCTATGGGCTCTAGGCTGAGAAATAACACACTGAGTTACAGAACAGGGCTGTGAAAATAAATATGTGGTTAATAATCCTTGGCCGGGAGTCAGACATCCTGAATCAAAGCCCAGTTCTTCTCTTTAGGTCTATGTGGTCTTCGGTGGTTATTTAATCTTTCCAACCCTCACTCTTCTCATTCACTGAATCCTGAATGAAGAAAAAGTTAATATACTTTCTAGTTCAAAACTCTTTTAATTCTTAAAAGAATAAAAGTGAAATCAAAGGGAGACAGAATAGCTTTGATTTATATGATAAGGTTTTGGTATCTTTTTTCATAGGATCAAAAATGTTCTGTCCTGTGACGGTTGGATCATAGTCTCTTACTGAGTTGCATATTGGCTTCCCTATGCAAAAGGCAAGATTATATTTTCCAAATATTGGTAACATTTGAAATCTTAGAGAAATATATCAATCACTCTCCTTTTAAACTACCTGGTTTTCAGTTCCAATGTGTTACTTTAAAACATATTTCCTGTATACAAGTTTATTTCTTAAAATGCCTTTTGTAGAAAAGTCACACCAGGACCAATGTCCAGTAATATGCATTTCTTCATTCTCCACCAGACAATGTCTACTCTCCACCCCAAAAAAGTAAGCTGGGGTCTATATACAACTACGGAATCTCCTTTTTCCTTTCTTAATCCCTTTTTGTAAAGTTAATGAGAGAAAACTGGAACAAAAAGGCTCCATAATTAACCTCTTCAGCCTGCAAGTTAGACAACTCAGAAACAGTGTACGAAAAAGCCAGCACGTGGAACATTCTACTGAGAACACATAACATGCTGATTTTAATCAAGTCCATGAAATAAGAGGAAGTGATTAATAACTTCCTCACCGTAGTACTAATGAGGACTAACTAACACCACAATAAAGAGTGTGCAGTTCCCTAGGCAGACGAGAGAGAAACCAACAACTCACATACACAGGCACACACTAAAGTTACACAGGAAAACAGAGCAGAATAGATTCTGTTGTTTGAGGTGACAAGAGTTTAAAGTATTTTACAATAGCTCCTTGAAGTTGTACTATCCACAATCCAGTGAAGTATGGAATCAGTTAATAAGGAATTTCAAGTCAAACTGACACAAATCAAAGCGCTGTATTCTGCACCACAGTGTCTGCCCACAAAATGTGTAGAGATGCCCAATACACGGCTCTGTGAGAAGGATCTTTAAAAAAACAAAAACATTTAAAATCATTTCGAAGTTATGCCATACATTTACACATATCACTGATAAAAAAGAAAAGAAAAGGGAGAAAAATTGACTCTAGCTATGAAATTAGACTATAACTGTCAGCCTGCATATATTTCAAAGAAGTCTAGTGAAATTTAATGAGATTGGTGAGTAGTTTCTCTATACTTCTTTGAAGAGATTTTTAAAAAATGGCCTCCCATCAAGGCTTTTAAAAAGATAAATCAAAAGCAATGCAATCTGATTACACAAAAGAGAAGGCTTGCAGATGGCACAAGACAATCCCCAACCCGAGGGGCCCACTCCCCTCCCAGGCTCACTATCCAGCTACACTAGTTGACCTCATATTTAACCCACCATCTTCTTCCATGGAACCCTAGCCCTGCTTCACTGCTGGCATAGCCTTGTTCGTGGTGCCACCACACCTGCCAACTCCTCGAACACTGCACCCAGGACTGGTTTCTGATTTTTCACCGTTTTTATCACTAAGAATGACAAGAATTGTATTCAATTACCACATACCATACACTTTTATCATTACTTTATTTAAATCAATCCACCACCACATCCTCTAGGTTGTTTGTTTGAAAAAGGTCTTGACTGTACCTCAGCCTCCCAAGTCATTGCTGTCACTCCAGACGAGGCCACCTTCAACCCTCTCCTGAAATATTTCAAGAGCTATTCTTTATTCCTCTATTTATCCAGTTTACCTCTGGAAGACTTATTTCCCTAAAACACTATTTAATATGTCCTCTAAAACCTATAGTGGTTTTATCTATTTTCTATTACAATATTTCCCAAAGTGTATTTGTCACAAGAAAAATAAAAAGCACCCATGGCCAACCATGTTTGAGATACTCTGCTTGCTATACACCCTGCTTTCAATTTCACCATGTAAAGTAACATACAAAAATTTGTTTAGTCTTGAAGTAAAGAAATCAGCTTACTTTCTCTTAGTCTAGCATATTCCATAGCTGTTTGATCAAGGGGCCCTTCCTTCCCCCAGAACAAGAATGAATGGAGCAATCGGGCAATGCTAGTCTCAGGGATCAATTCCGAAGACTTTCAATTCCTTGCCTTTCAATTCCCTCCTCCCTACTGGTAAACCCATTGTCTTGAGTTTCCATCACTTTCCTTTGCCTCTGATGTAGAGAGCCTAGTCTCTTTAAGTACATTATACTTATCTCTTTCCCAACCTACTTGCTCATGCTGTCTCTGACTATCTCTGCCTCCTCTTCTCTGTACAAGTAAATCCTGCTTAGTCTTCAAAGCTTGGTGCAAGTCATAGCTGGTCCATGAACTCCTCCCCTCCGTCTTCCTCAGAGCATAATCTCCTTAAAGAAAGGACCTATGTTTTCTCTGTCAGGGTTTTCTTCACTTCCAGCAAATATGTATGGTAGGGATGGAATGAGTTTGTGATGTTAGCCGTATTTTTTATTATCTGGCACAAAGAAATGCCTAAGTAGAGGGAGATACCAACTGCAATCCACACACCAGAATACTGGTATGTTTTTAAGGAAGGAAGAGGCCAGGGAGATGCTCCTTTTTATTCAACCACCATTCAAAATGATGTGAAAACAAAACTTTAGGTCATTTTGCACAGGAGAGTGAAAAGCAGATCCAAGACCAAGAGATGAATTTTTTAAAACAAGCGAGATACTTATTTTCTAGTCAAAAGATAATCAAATCTTAATTAGTAATGTTACAAATTATTTAGGTTATTTAGAGTTAAAAGATTTCTCTTAATCTTTCTTTAAATAAAAAAATAAACCCTATACATTATTTTAAGTATAAAACAACTACAAGTTAAATCAGTATAGACAGTAATTGTGTGTGTGTGTGTGTCTGTGTGTGTGTACATATGCAAACATATATGTGGTCATCCTGAGGTCTCCTGCCGTATATAGAAAGGGCTCTGTCACTTGTGATTTATAAATACATTTAGNGTGTCTGTGTGTGTGTACATATGCAAACATATATGTGGTCATCCTGAGGTCTCCTGCCGTATATAGAAAGGGCTCTGTCACTTGTGATTTATAAATACATTTAAACTGTGGTGCTGATGAAGCAAAAGCGAAGGGGGAACTTCTCCTAGGCCAACTGGCTTAACCTTGACTTTTTAGTCTTCTGTAACCCTCACCTTGGCCTTCCAGATGCCCCACAGAATAATGGATAAAAAAAATTCACCAACCTTACCAGAAAAACAAAGTGTATATACTGAGGACAATGTAGGTGTTTCCTTCAGAGCAAAAATCAGTTTGCATTCAAATGCAAATCACATACAAATTTACTAGCTAGAATAGAGTACTCCCTATCATAAAGCCAATTTATGAAAAATTGGATATTAAATATTTTTTAAAGCCTGGTTGTAAGATGTAGCAATGTCCTTCTTATGGGCTGGTACAGATGTATGGTCTTCACATATGTCTGCCTCCTTGCTGTCACTGGAGGTCCTTCTTCACCAACCCTTTCTATGACTTTTGTGCTAAGCACAGCATGAGCATCATTTCTGTAATTATCAGGAGCAAAGAACTCAAAAATTTTAAGCAAGCCGGCTCGTTTTCCCCATACATATTTACTATTTTTCACATAGTCTGTGATTTATTTTGTGTTGGGACAGTCCAGAAACTAGAAATTATAGCAAGTATGTCAACAAAAGAAATTTAATGTAAGAAATTCGTTACAGTTGTTGCAGGTTAGAAAGAGCTAAACAACAACACTGAAGTAACAGAGACACAAAACAGTAGTGATAAGCTAATTGGTATGTATGGAGTGCTACTGATCTGTATGCCACCTGTCTGGGCACCGTCCAAAGGACAGGAAACTGTTCTGGGGGAGGGGTTTTGTCCTCACCACCTATACTGACTGGTGGACACAGAAGATTAACTTAATCAACGATGTTGATTTAACAAAGATACATGTTAGATTACCTATTAGCATTTCAAAGTACTATCTGCACTTTCCCCCACCAAAGGTACTAATTATGGCAATCTGGAGGTCCAATGGCCATATATAATGACAAGACTGTCAAACTTCTAATTAGTGAAATTCTACTGACTTTCATCTGTCTGTCCCTCATTAGTAACTATCTTTGCGATTCAGACCTGAACTGAAAAACCCTGAAGACATCTGTCAGAGATTCTTAAGTGTTAAGCAATACTTAACAGGAAAAAAATTAGTTATTGCTTTTTAGGGTTTAATTTTCTTAAAAGAATGCAGACATTGCTACAAAGTTAGATGATTTCTATTTTCTATTCTATAGATATTTTATCTACCTCTGACATACTTTAATACAGTGTTAACAAAAACAAGACAAATAAATTTAGCTTTATATTTTTATTTTGTCATATAATATAAAATATTTTTTAAATAATGCATTTGTTATCATTTGTCTTTATAGTGAGCCACTCATTTAAAAAGCAAGACAAATTATCTTGAAGATTGCTAGAAATTTTTCATCCACTGCAAGAGGAAAGATGAGTGTCTCTTTTTTATTACTGCACTCAGTCCCACTGAAGTACCAAAATTAACATAGAAAAGAGAAAGCACAGAAGTTAAGGAGATATTATTATTATTTTGTGAGAGGGTAATATGTTAACATTCTAATTTCTTGATATATTCATTTCAGTTATCGAAACTAACTGAGTTTTAAGGACATGACAGAGACCTTGCAGCATTCGGTTTTAATTTCATTTTATATAGATAGATCTTTAGAATTTTACAAGCATTTGCTTTATTTTTAATGTCAGACAAAGGTGACCTATTAACAACTTCCTCTGTTAACTGTATAATGTATTAACAAGCATGACCTACACATGACAGAGCTAAATTAGCATAAAGCAAAATAATATATAAATACTATATCACATTTTGAAGAGGATCCCCTCAGTACACTTACAACATAATACAAAATAGAAACAAGCTAATTTTCAAGTTTGTTTTTTAAAAATTACATAGCATATTACTGTTTTTTTAATTTTCTCAGTGCTAAAGTGCATGTGAAGAACCCTTTAACATTCAATTTGGGTTGAATACAGACTGGGGTGGTGAAATGCTATATAAGTATCAAGGTAATAGTTTAACGAGTATATTATTTAATATGTAACTTCTGCAGTACTTTATGGTCCCAGTTTTAAAAACAAAGGGAAAAAAACTGAAGTATCAGAATTTGAGAGGCAATGAGATTTCTGATATGAATTAATCTAAATCTTCTCTTTATAGATGAAGAAACAGTCCCCAAATAATTAAGCCCCTTGGTCAAGGTCACACATCATGGTGTCATGAGAAGACCTAGAATTTACTCAGACCTGGACACTGATCCAAGCTCTACCCCTTATTGTGTTACATTGAGCATGCTACTATATCTTTCAATTGAAGACTTATTTATTTATGTTAGAGGGGGAGAGAGAAAGAAAGAGAGAGTGAGCAAGTGGAGAGAGGGGCAGAAGGAGAGGAAGAGAGAATCCTCAAGCCGACTCCCTGTTGAACAAGAAGCCCCACACTGGGCTAGATCCCAGGAACCGGAGATCATGATCTGCGCAGAAATCAAGAGCCAGTTGCTTACCCAACTGAGCCACCCAGGCACCCCTATTATATCTTTAAAGGCCTTAGTTTCTGCATCTGTAAAAAGGTATAATATGGGGCGCCTGGGTGGCTCAGTGGGTTAAAGCAGCTGCCTTCGGCTCAGGTCATGATCCCAGGGTCCTGGGATCGAGGCCCACATCGGGCTCTCTGCTCAGCAGGGAGCCTGCTTCGTCCTCTCTCCTCTCTCTCTGCCTGCCTTTCTGCCTAGTTGTAATCTCTCTCTCTCTGTCAAATGAATAAATAAAATCTTTAAAAAAAAAAGGTATAATAAGCATTTCACATGTTTCCATGATGATGAAATTGAATAGAGTATTATCACGGTACATATGAGGATGGTAAACATACATGAAGTTCTATCCTTATTAAAGAAATAGCAGCACATAATCCAGTTTTCTCTTGCCTTCTCATCTGCAACTTACAAAGGTGATATTCTGTTTAGCTTAGGAGTTGCTTAAAATTCAAAATACATATTTTTGTTATATAGTTTTAAAACTTGTCCCAATTATGCAACTCTCATAAATTCAAAACTGTACCTTTTGCCATCTACATATTAAATTAGCATAATTAGCTAATCTGAGGGGACTTTAACAAAGCTTTTCCATTCTATTCATTAGCCTCTGCCTTTTTCTCCCTGAGTAAGGTTAATATTTTTTCCAGCTGCCAAAATTTTAATAGGGTTAATGAGTGAGTATAATTCTCTTTGTAAATACAAGGGACGATTAACCTTTATCCTTAGGGGAAATCAAAAATTTTAAGTCAAGTAAAATGTCTCAACTGTGATTACCAAGCAGTCTTTTTCCTGAAAAAAACAGTTTGAGTGCAATGATAAAAAAAGAAAAAAATTATTCCTTCTTTCAAATAAGGTATGTCTAACTACAGCCTATAAGAGAAGAATGGCCTCAATTTTATAAAAGAAACTGTATTTCCATTTAACCCAAAGAAAAATTTCATATTACTTACCTTTAAATTACATTATACATTAATATTTATTATACATTAATAATTATACATTAATATTAATTTATGAGGAAGAACACTAGCAAGGATTTTCTTAGTTTTCCAAGTATTATAAAGTTAAGTCTCTATAGAGGTAAATGTCATATAGTGAGAAGAAAATGACAGGGGAGAGCTGGGGAAAGTTCTTTACTGTTTCATTTATCAGAGAAAACATACATAATAATATATATATACACCTATATACACACATACATGTATATACATACACGTATATTTTTTTTAGTTCTCTCTACGTTTTCCCAAAGACAAATCTCTTTTATTATAAATGGTACCTATAAAGGGCCTTAGACATTTTTACTTATGTTTTGCTAACCACAAAACTCAATTTCAGAGATTTTTTTCTACTGTGTGAAAACGTGACCGACACTTTATCCCTAGTGGCTAAAAGTGAATGGAAATATCCACATTAAGCTACACAGGATAAAAATTAACTTGTTTCCCACCATGACTATTCCTTTGGAATACGGCACACTGACAGACCTCTCTAGAATCAGACCATTTGTTAAATGCCCTGTAATTGATAACCATGGGGATTCTCTAATGCTCTTCCTGAATAATAGAAAACAAAAATGTTGTAGAGATTAAAAGCAACGTGCGAGTCCCAGATGAACTAAAGGTGTACAATAACAACAGCCACTTCAAGGAAAGGACATTCTAACACCCTCTGTCCTTCCTTTCCCAAGAGGTTCAAAGATGAAGTGTACATCGATTTTAGCCAGCTGGAAGAAATGTTTACCATTCCCAAAAGCAAAAAGCAAAACAGGATCTCATTCTCTGCCTATAAACAAGCACAAATATAAATAACCGATGGTAGTGTCTGTGACAGTAACGAGAGTTGCACGACAGGCGTAAACCGGGACTCCACCTCCTTGATCAAAGGATTAAACAGGTGTCCCTCTAGAAACTCAGAACAAGATTCTCTTGCAAGAGAGGTACTCATTTCAGAAAATCACACCAGCTAAAAAGGTGGATATCCATAGTCCTCGTTTCTCATTCCTGACACTACAGTTTTAAGATAAAATCAGTCCTGAACATTAAAACATTATCACCCTCAATTTTCAAATAAGGAAACTGCCTCCATGTCCAATTTTGAAGAAACTGCCTCCATGCCCAGTGTCAACCAGAAATACGCAACAGAATCCAGACCCAAACTCTAGATGTCTGTTCTGAAGTCCCTATCCTTAGCTGAAATTATCATACGAGTCTCCATATTACTAACATATGGATATTATAAACTTTTCTTATTTTTCTACCACAATGTCAAAAGAGTTAAAGTAAACATGAATTATTTCTTGGTTTGTCTGTTGTATGATAAATGCAGACTTTGGCAGGGCTGTAAACACAGTAGAGAATTGCTACAGGGATATTGATAGAAACATCCACTCAATTAAAAATACAATACTTGGGCGCCTGGGTGGCTCAGTTGATTGAGTGACTGCCTTCAGCTCAGGTCACAATCCCGGAGTCCCGGGATCGAGTCCCGCATCTGGTGCCCAGCTCCATGGGGAGTCTGCTTCTCTCTCTGACCTTCTCCGCTCTCATGCTTTCTCTCTCAAATAAATAAATAAAATCTTTTCAAAAAAATACAATTACTTTTCACCTCTTATTTTCTGATTTAGGTATGATTTTTTTTTCCCTGAGTTGGTGATAACTCAACAATCAAAACTAAGACACCCGTGTGGAACGCATGAAAGAAAGGATCTGCTGGAAATTCCTCTGCTCACATTTTTAACTCCATGGCAATGGTTTTTAACTGTGTGCACCTATACCAAAAAACAAAAAACAAAACAAAAAAACAAAACAAAACAAAACAAAATGCTCCATGGAAATCTGGAGCTCCCAACCCTCTGAAGACCATTTACTGGCTCTATACAGGTCCACGTGAAACTCAGTTTTACGGGTACCTGAAAGTGCATAGCAAATTATTTCTATGGCTCAGAGGCTCACCCCTTATGAGTTTTTCTTCCCCTCCTTTGAGGTACTTCTTGACAATTATCTCTCTTCACTGACAGACAGTTGCTGTCCCATCAGTCTCACACTACTGCTAGGAGCACATTCAGGATCTGGGGAGGTAAAACCACACAAGAGCCAGGCTGAGACCGGCAGTTGGCTCCAGGAGTCTGCCTCTTGCTAAGGCTTGTAGCTCCCACACAAAGAGAAAAGGACTCTGAGAAACATGAGAGGGGCACCCTCTGCGCCACTGGGAAACCAACTCTGTTTAAGCTAGTAGGGTCCAAGAGTGAACCTAACCTCTCCTTACTCATCCCCACTTTTTCTATAATAGGATGGCCTTGGGTTTGTTCCTGATCAATTCTGATTTGTTCAGAAACTCCTACTGTTCTATTACATATTATGTATGAGAATTAAGTGTTGTTTGACCAAAACCCATCTTCTCTTCCATCCCACCTTAAATGAAGCCCAGGGGGCTGGGGAGGGGGGATACTTGTTACTAGTTTGAAGCAAAGACACTTTTTAATCTTTCATCTGGTCAAACTCAACCATCAAATATACTTTTCTAAGATTCCTGGTCCTATATCAAGTTTTGATCGTAAATAAGAACAAAGTCTCATACATGCAAATAACAGATAAAACCACACACTGAGATTGATCATGGAAAAATTTTTTTGCTTATATTTATTTAATGAAGTTATTTGTGTAGAAATATGATTGTCCCAAATGGTACAGCTTCTCTAACCAATAACTGCTAAACAGAAGATCCCTTCTATATTATTTTTTAGCACACAATATTATATATGTGAGAAGCAGATGGTGAATGTCAACTTGGCACCATTCCACCATCTGCTCTTTGTATTGCTAGTCAAGTTCAGAGTGTTATATAAGGAGAAAAGAAAGACAATGATATTGTTGAAGCCAAAGAGCTTCCTTGAGCTCTCCCAACATTTGCAGTCTATATGCCAAGAACTTCCAAGGGCAACAATATACCTGTGATATAGAAAATCTGTTTTAATTTTATTTTATTAAATACCAACCAAAGCATAAATACTCTTGCTGCATTTGGTTTTCATTTGCTGCTAGAAAACTCATATATTAATGAAGGAAAATCTTTGCAGCGTGCTGGCTTCCTATCCAACTGTAGTACAAAAGCGGATATACTCTGCACCATCATATAAACTTTATCTCACAATTATTTTCACAGTTATTGTACTGAAATTTCCAAAATGAAATCTGTGCTACTTAGTAGACCTCATGTATTTAAGAGCAATTACAGGCTATCCTCTTTTAAAATCTATTTCCATGTGAGTGCGATACATAAAATTCATGGCAACATGTACAAGAAAATGATTCCAATTACCTCCTTTTATAAAATCATGTTATATCAATGTTCTATAATACATATATTTAGCAACTGTATATTAATCAGATGATATACTAGATATGTAAACATGGTGGATCAGAGTAAGAGCAAATCCATCTATAGTGCCTGCTGTATGCCAGGCATGGTTGTAGTTGCCCTCCATCTATTTGTTCTTTGGTCCTCCAAACATGCTAGCCAGAGTTAACTACATAATTTGTAGAGCCCAAGACAAAATAAAAATGCACCGTGTATTATTAAAATTGGAGGAGATGAGCTCTTTCCCTTCTTCCATCCTCCCAACCTATCATGAGATATTTGCAGGGTGAAGGCCTCTCTTCAGAGGTGCCCGGGCCCTCCCCTGTCCTTGACACTCAGCACATGCACAACCTGCTGATCTGCCTCTGCACGACCCTGAGCCCAGGCACCATCGAAGGCAAAGGGAGGCAGAGGAGTCAGGAGAAGGAGCAACCTAGAACCCCTCCGCAGAAGTGGGGAGGCAGCAGTAAATGGACCACATGGGAGCCAAGGCTCCAAGACCCCAGTATATGCTTCGTTGTCCCATCTGACCTCATTACAAAACATAAATTCAAAGTAAAAATGGTTAAAAATGTCAACATGGTGAGTGCAGAGCATGAAATACCAAGCCTGGGGCCATATGCTGAGTCCAGACCATTCATGATACCACTGGTTACATGCCCATGAAGCTGCCCTTAACCCCAAAAGAGAAACGCCATTATTATCTCCACTTTACAGATGAGGAAACTGAAGCACAGAGAAGATAATGAATTTCCCCAAAGTTACCCAGCATATAAATGGCAGAGTCAGGATTCAAACTCAGACAGGATTCAAATGAAATCCTGACTCTAAGTGTCTGTGCTCCTCACACTGCCCTAAAAGGAAATTTTAAAAAATATATTTTTAGTCTCTCATTATCTATTATTTCTAAATTATTATTTCTAGTCTATCCCTATCCAGAAGGCACATATACAACTATTAGTTATAAAACTATATACAAAAATACAAGAAAAATTCTACACCTTATCCGTTTATGCAAATAAGACCCAGCTATAAAAAAGTGACTACTTGTTGATACTTATTTCCAGAAAAGAAGAAAGGAGGGAGGACTATATTATATGTATTAGTAGTGCATGCATACCTTATATATTGATATTTGCATTTCAAAGATCTGATAAATTACATTTAATGTCATATTTACATGAATACCTGCATCCTTAAAACAGCATTCTAAGTGTGATTCCATTTTCAGAAACATGAGAATTACTGTCAGTACTTGAATCCCAAGCAATCCTATGATATCTCCCGGGCACACTCACATCTTTTTTTCTGTACATTTCTCCTCCTCCCTGCTCATTATCTCCTATGATCCCAAACACATGTTATCATCATCCTATCTAATTATAAAGGGTGATCTCTTCTATTCCCCCATCACTTATACCAATAAAAAATTCCAATGACCCAACCAGTCCATTCACTTGTTCAATGAATATTTATTGAACAATTCTGATTTGCTCTATAAACTGTAAACTGCATGTTTGCAAATTATCTGATTAAGTTAACTCATTCATTGATAGATTATAACATTATGACTTTATTTATTTTGATTTTTGATAACATTACAATTTTGAATAGAGCTCTAGCATTTACTCATCCCCCACCTGCCACACACAGTTCTGGGCTTTCCAATGAATGAATCACTCTTGTAAAACATACATATGTATATGTGAAAGAAAGAGAGGGAAAGATAGCACCTGTCACCTAGGATCTACCTTAAAAAAAGAGAAATCAATTCAAGTTTTCTTAGTGGGGATATGACAAAGAACATGTCCTAGGAAATTTCAAAGTACAGGCAGTCACTATATCCTGTAGTTGCCTTCTCCATCCCACCATTTGACTTGTAACCATTTGACTTCATTTTTACAGTAACAAGGTGTTTTAGAGTTGTATCATACCTACACCAGATAAGAAAAAAAAAAAAATCATCCTATCTTTTAAGACAGGTATCCAAACTGACCTTTCTGCTTGATTCAGTCTCCTTCAACTCTGGGTAGCATTTGCTCTTCTAGTTACAATTTAGCACTACAACTGTGAGGTCAAGGGTTGAGTCTCCATGATCTCTCTATTCAACCAGAAAATCGAGCACATGTTAAGTACTTAATGAGTAATGGAAGCAATAATTATCAGGTATAATTTATAAGTTCATCATTTCGGTTTGTATACTGGGCCCACACCTGTGATCAACAAACAAACCTCAAACATTTTCTAACCAGGAATATTAGTTTTAGTTTTGTTTTAAAAACCTATCCGCATTTTAAATTTTTAGAAAGCAAGAGTCATTGATTTGGTGATTGCTCTGTAACTTTCTTCAAACTTCAAAATTTTAATTATTATAATTGTTAATGCTGATAGTTCTTGACAAGATCTCTACAATTAAGGTTAAGATAAAATAAGTTGTATTTAAAAGGAAGAGTATGCCCTCATACCATTACAAAACGAGAACAGTGTTCACTGATGTCATTCATACAAAAATGATCAGAGATAACGTTGTCTAAATGGACTCTGAAGATCAACCACATTAGGAAATTTAATAAGATAAATCGATACATATTAATTGACTATTTCCTCCGCTAGGCTAAGTGTTAAATATTGAGTCTGGTCCTTTGCAAGTGTTGCTCCTGTAAATCTACAACTATGACTGTCTATAAATATTCTCAGTCGTTCAACCAAAAACCTTGGTTTGTTTCTTACTCTAAACTACACAATTCTTGAAGATAAATCCTGTATCTAATTAACCTTTGTATTTTTCATCATGCAAAATACAGAACCTTATAAATAATTAACAGGAAATGAGTAGTACAGGAATGAGCAAATCTTTCCATTCCACAATACCATGAACATGAAAGGCATTAGGGGAAAAAATTAGTCCTAAGATCAAGATGTAAAGTTGTGAAGAATAATACTGCTTTCATTTTTTTACTTCAGGAAACAGAAACCTTCAAATTTTACAAATTTGAAATCACTGAAATGGAAGTCTTTTGGCACTTCCAATTCTGTTTCTCCCTATGCCCCAATCGGCCTACATTAACTCACTGTAAATCCACCTTCAGAGACCTATCCTCTAAGATTATCTTACAACAAGCCTCCTAAGATTTCCCACTTTTCACCTCTGATCAAAATATTCATTTTCTCAATGTAGGACATGCCACTTCTGGAAAATAAGAACTAACTCACATCACATCACAATACTTAAAAACCAATTACCCCCAGATACTTGTATTTATTAACTCCTGTAAATTGTTAAGACAGAATATCTTACTCGACAAAAAAAGGGAGGGGGGAGATGTCAACAATCTAAAGAGTTGGTTCTTTGGGGAAAGAGAATCAGCATTTAAATTTAATTTCCAATTTGACACCTCTACTGTCCCCCTTCCCCCGTCCTCCCCAACTTAGTTAAGTAGTTTTGATTCTTAGTTTACCAGAAAGCAGAGGTTCTCCACTGTCATTTTTTTTTTAAGACAAAGATATAGTGTGTCCACGTTTACCAGCTGCTTTTAAGTTAAAATTATATTTTTCATTTTTATTTATTACATTTTCAGTATAACATAAATAGTGCATTTCACACTTATGAAATACAAATCCCTGCATGATAACAGTCACAGGGGGCATACAAAATAGATTAAGACCTGAGTTTTTCAACTATTTTATCACATTTATCATATTTACAACAATCAATCTTATTTTTAAATTTTTTTTTATAAAGATTATTTATTTATTTATTTATTTGACAGAGAGAGAGATCACAAGGAGGCAGAGAGGCAGGCAGAGAGAGAGGGGGAAGCAGGCTCCCTGCTGAGCAGGGAGCCCGATGCGGGGCTTGATCCCAGGACCCTGAAATCATGATTNTCCCCGCTGAGCAGGGAGCCCGATGCGGGGCTTGATCCCAGGACCCTGAGATCATGACCTGAGCCGAAGGCAGAGGCTTAACCCACTGAGCCACCCAGGCACCCCTTATTTTTAAATTGATAAAAAATTCTAACCTCTTACTAACAACTAAAAGTGATTGGATTCTGCAAATAGTAAAGCAGTCTATTATTTCAGTGTTAATCCTCTGAAGTAAAAGTGACATTTCAAAAATTTAAATTGAAGATTTCTTTATTCCCTCACTTTTTTTTTTACATCTTATGTTTCTGTATGGTGCCATGTGACTTCTTTGTTGTGATGACCACTGGGTGTTATATGCAAGTGATGAATCACTAAATCCTACCCATGAAACCAAAATAAAAAAACAAACAAATAAATAAATATTTTAAAAATAGGAATACAAGTTAAAATAAAACATATTCATAAAAAATAAATTATTTGTTCTAAAGTGATACATTAGGGGTAAGTTTAGCTTGTTCTTTGTTACCATAATCACGGCTGGTACTGTGTTAATGTTACTTTTTCATAAGAAAACCATAAAATAATCCTCACATCTACTTTATTATTTTTTCTTCCACGTCTTTTGTTTTTAAGTATGATAATGAGTCCTTTGAATCATTTTCTTCTCTTTTTTGTCTGCACGATCGTCACTGAATAGTTTAAAAAATGGTAAATTACCAATATGTCTAACAATATATATTCTTTTCTGCCATTGGATCTGGTATTTATCTTCTCACTACTTTTGCTATAGTAATAGTTTTATTGAACACATGTACTGCAAATTGTAACAAATACAGGTATGGCTTCTTAATAGAGATCTGTTATTAGCCCAGCATAGCTACTGTATTACTTTGCCATCAAATCACAGTGAGAATTGATAGAGTTAACTTTTTAAAAGTTAATCTACTGTCAGAAGAGTTTGATACCAACGGGAAAAAGGATGTTATCTTTCAGGTTACAGTATTAAAGTCAGCAATGAGCAATCTCAGCTATTGTTCATTCTGGCAAATCACCAGTGGCTGGATGATTTACAACAGGTTACTAATTATATGATAGCACATAAACATCACTAGAAATTTCAAATGTCCACCTTCTAGAAGTGTAACTACATTAACTGTGAAAGTAGAGCAATCATGATCACTGGCTGACTCCAAAGGCAAATATTTGGTTAGCAAGGCTGCCTGTTCACTAGTGTTAGTATTCACTGATAGCAAATAAACCATATCCACAACAGAAATTTCCATTTAAATGACTGTTAACAAGTCTGATGAAGTTAAACTGAGATATGATGATTGCAGAATTTTAATGATGGAAGGAGTCAATAGACCTGTTACAACATCTGTGTGTGTTGGGAATGTTTGCCAGTGGGACTGTCTCCTTCCCTGAGTAGCATGGTAATCTTAGAGTTGCGTCCTACGGTAGCAGAGTTAGTCAAGCAGCGGGAGAGAGAGAGTGAGGACAAAGAAAAATTGGCATTTACTGTGCACCTACTATGAACTAAAGCTTGAACTAGATACTTCTAAGTATATTAATTTGTTCAGTACTCTCATTAATGCTGTAAAGTTCATCATTGCCATGTTTTTTACACATGAATATACAGAAGCTGTCAAAGATTAATTTTGCCAAGGTCACTCACATGGGGGGGAGGAGGGGGATATGGATCTAAATACTTCTCATTACGGAACCCATTTCTGCCCTGCTTTGTGCCCTTCCAGAGGTCCCTTTATCCTTCTGAGACTGTTACCACATCTTTATAATGAGCCCTGAAGGTGCTTCCATGTTATTATTTATTCCTGATTGTTTTCGTTCTGTTGTCTTTTCTTTTCCTTTATAAACGCATAGGGGAGTTTTGCTTAATAGAGATAAGGTGTATTAATGTCCCAAATGGAAAATCATTACAGAAAAGAGTTGGTTAGTTACTTTCATCCAAATTTAGAGAGTTAGGGGTCTCCATCTCCACATAGAAGACATTTTGTCAGTCTTCCAGGTTCAGGGACTGAATCCAATGAACAAATCATCAGTCATTTTATTTGACATTTAGAACTTTTTATCGGTTTGTTGTAAAAACCACAAATATTTACTGTTTTGTGCACTATGTTTGCCTTACCTATAGTGTGCAAATCAGGGACTATCCCTTTACTATAGAAACAGTATTTATCCCACAAGACTGCTCTAATAATAATAAATGAATCAATATATATATAAAATACTTACAACAGTATCTGGCATGCATCATTCTCTATAAAGTGCTATTTATTTTTATGACATTGGATAATTTTCCCCTTCATCCATGAAACATACAGAACATTACATAATTCCTGACAGACAATATTAATGGCTATGTAAAAGGATTCATCTATACCCATAAACAAGTCTTTTATATATTTGTTTACATTTGGCCTAAAAACATTAATTACTGAATATCCATTACTTGTATTTAGAAAGTATCCAGGAACATTTTCAACTTCTCTTCTCTATTTTCTATTTAGAAAATTCAAAACATATTATCATTGTTTCCCAAAAACGACCAGAACTAATTCCCCTTCAAACTATGTAAAGAATGAAACCGTGTTCAAAACAAATGTATGAATATTTTATGTCCTACTTGTCTGGAGATAGGAAAGCATACAAAACTGGCTGCAGGTAAATGGTATCCAATAAATCTTTATCATAAGAACAAATTAATATACAAATGAGAAAGTAATTATTTAAAAAGAAGGTATGCTCATGGTAGTAGTGAAACATTCAAGAGAATACAAAATTAACTGGAAAAACAAAATCCCAACTTTAATCAAGAGTATTAAATCTGAAGAATAACTAGTAAATTCCCATAAATTTACTGATTAAAAAAAAGCACCGTAGAAAATAGTAGCTAAGGAAAACTTCACAAAACTTCACAAAACTTCACCTAAGAAATTGGACACTGAAGAAAATACTTAAAGAACTACCCAAATGGATTATCATTTAAGAGAAGGAACTCTGGGCTATACCTCCACAGGCAACTTGCTCAAAATTTCTGATGAGCCAACGAACCACTAGCGAGCAAAAGAAAGAGGAAGTAACACTGGAGAGGATGGCTGCTGCCTTGTCCACACATAAGTCTTCCTCTTGGATAAGGAAGTAATCTCTAAGACCCCTCAAATCTGTCAGTGTTTCAGACACTAACTTTCGAGGTGGAAACAGCAGATACCATCTAAATTCCTCTGCTTGGGTGGGAACTGTCTGATTTTGTCACAAAGCCATAACCATCTCTCTCTGGGAAACTGTCCCTTCCTTTGAAAATTCTCTCTTCTTTGCTTACTGCCATTTCTCTGCCACCATTCCTTTCCAGATCTCCTGCTTGTCCCTTTCCCAGAGTCCTAGCGAGTCTTCCTTTGATAAAACTCAGAAAGGAGAAAACTTGCCTCTTTCAAGCTTGGCAAGGAATTCTTCAGTTTCCTTTCTTAAAAGAAATTTAATCTCTGAGAAATTAAGTCTCTGAGAAGAACCCAGACAAGCATACTGTTGATTCTGGAAATCCAACAAACCACTGCAATTTAGAATTTCCACCAAGGTTTTCACAGAGCTGAAGGAAGTATCCAGTATATGCTGGAGTCAGAAGACCTGGCTTCTGTTTTTGAAACTTCAGTCGACTACATCTAGAGATAAGATTATACCTTTAATCTCTGTTCTGGGTTTCCCCATCTACCAAAAACGGGAACCAGAGGTTTTCTTCAGTTTATATTTAAATATTTTTATTACTCTGAACACTTCCTTCTCTTTACTCTGAGGAAAACAACACTACAAGTTCTTTCATCCTCCTCTATCATCGTTCTTCACCACACCACATGCCAACTGTTTCCTCCCAAGTGTCCCTGAGATAAATTCAACTCTGGAAACTCATCAGAAGATGGGTCATGACCCCAGCTGTCATGAATCTCACTGTCGAGCATTTTCTTTTCCATTTCATGCCTTCCTTCTCTCTCTCCCAGTTGGCAAGTGGGCAATCATTCATTCAGCAAACATCCACAATGAGCGTGGATGCCATTCTGACCAAGATCATCAGGGATATCAATAAATACCAGCAACTTCAATCCTTCCTCCACTCCCACAGACCAGTCCCTGCAGCGCAGATCATGACCGTATAGCTGTAGGCTTTGTTATACAAACTAAGAATTTTCTTTTATGGGAGCTAAAGTGGTATCTCAGTACTAGCTTAACAAATGTACTCATTTGAGTGTATCTGTCATGAAAAAAAAAAGTTTCCTGGTTAGAATTATTAAACACGTCATTATAACACCAGATTTATTCACAGGGCTACACCGAAATCATTATGCTCATAACAACTTATAAATTCTGAAAGGTGTTTTAGATTGCTTGTATAAAAACTATCACGCCATCCTAAAAGATGCTGACTTCTCAGGGCAGTAGATCTAAACTGCCAAATTGAAATAAGAATGTGAATCTTCTGTCAGATGCCCCCTTCTCTGAGACCCCTGCATTCTGTGAATGCTACTGCTCCATCAGCTTTATGGCCTTAGGATTTGCTACAGGATCCATACAACCCGTGTCTAAAGTGTATGCTAATAAAATGCTAAAAGCAGTCAGGGCATAGAACATAAGAAACTTCCTGACCAATTTGAATACTAATTACTCTCCTTGCAAGGCAGAAACTCTGTTTTCAGCCTCATCCAGTTTTAGCTAGATGACCAGTTTAGAAAGCACGATTGTAATAATGTAGTTTCTTGGACGCCAGTTTCTCTTAATGACTCATCTTCAGCAGCACAGGCTTCTGAAGACACGGCAAATCATACCAGCAAGAAAGGTGCGACATTTCTATTCTAATAAAGATCTTGGCATCACGTTTCATTTAAATATTCCCTTTGATGACTCTGACATGACACAGAAATTGTGGTGCGTATGTGTGTGTGTGCCTATGTGTGTGTGCAGGGCTGGAGATGTTATAACTTAGAACTTGCTTAACACGTTGGCTTCCTCTCTGGTCTAACAAAGCAAATTCATAATCAAAAAAAAAAAAAGAGAGAGAGAGAGAGAGAGAATTCAAGTTTAACACAAAATTTAAATGACCTAATAAACTCATTCTTCAAAAGAGCATATCTGACTTCACAGGAAATCTTTTACTTTCCTAGTACTATTCTGGTCTATGTAGGACTACCCAAGATCTTTCTAGAATGATAGATATATCATTTAAATAAGCTTTTATGTTAGAATTTTCAAGTGGTCTTTCATCAATAGAGACAAGTTCTGTTTCAACCTTTATGTATGACCCTAATGAGTCAAATTACTAACTAAAAAACGAATGCCAGCAACACAGTGTAACTTTCTATCTCTCTCTTAAAATATAAGTCCAAACTATCTGCCTCTTTCTCTGAAACAACAACCTCTGTTCATCTAAAGTGATTCATCCTATAAACTCCTCTCTGACGATCTTACAATCACTTCTCAATTATTATCATCAGGTAAATTGTCCTTATAAAAGATGTTAATTTCTGTTTCTAATTAACATTGTCACCTACTTTCCGATTATTCCCATCTAGAATAAGCTAGAAGTGAAGATCCATTAAAGTAAACCACTTAATTACTTTCAGTGTCCCAGGGACACATGAGCTCTTACAAGAAAGAATAAGAAAGAAAAAGGTTAGAGACATCACTTTCACAGAGAGAACATCAGCCAGTACACAAAAGAAGCGATTATTTTTAGCTCACAGGCAAGATAACAACAATATTCTCACTTTTACCGAGTACTTACTACAGAGCAGTCCCCAACTAAATACTTTATATGTACTGTTTTATTTAATTTTAATGAAACTATGTGAGGTAGGTACTATTAATATCTCCAATTTAGAGATAAGGAAGCTGAGGTCTGGCAACCCAAGTTATTTAACCAAGACCAAAATAGGTAAAAGTATCAAAGTCAAGACCCTCTTACAGTATATGGGGTAACTTGTTCAGGAATGAGAAAAGTACTATAGTACTTTTTCAAAGGAAAGGATATTATGGAAAATTCCATAAAAGGAGACAACAATGTACATATTTAACCTTGAGCACTCCAGAACCAAATCCTTACATTTGAAACCATAGTATGCCCTTTACTCTTTAGTATTTTTATAACAATATATTCTGTCTCCTAATGTAATGTGATCACTCCATAATTTTTATAACTGTTTCAAACTCTTTAAAGGCTTATCTCAAACACCTGAAGTTCTTTCAAAGCATTTGCAAACATCACCCAGTAATTGCTTTTAGTACATCAGTCTGAAAAAAGCATGTATTATCTTTTATAAATTACTAATGTAGTACAATTTTTTAGAATTTTATTTTCTTCAAAGGTATCAGATGGAAGATCCCATTGCAAAACACTGGCCAGAGATTAGTTTAGAAATTATTAGTTTAGGGCGCCTGGGTGGCTCAGTGGGTTAAAGCCTCTGCCTTCGGCTCAGGTCATGATCTCAGGGTCCTGGGATCGAGGCCCGCATTGGGCTCCCTGCTCAGCCAGGAGCCTGCTTCCTCCTCTCTCTTCCTGCCTCTCTGCCTACTTGTAATCTCTCTCTGTGTGTCAAATAAATAAATAAAATCTTTAAAAAAAATTATTAGTTTAGAAATATTAGTTTAGAAATACCTAATTAATCATGGGCTCTGCAAATTCCTTCCTCTGCAAGCTAATTATAGAATCATCATGACTTTTCTCACACATTCTTCTGAAGACCTCATTTAAAAAATATTTTAACTATATGTGTGTGGTTAACCCACCAAAAAAGCTATTGAAAGAAGAATCAAGTATTAATGCTTATTCTCTGCAGAATTATTTAAACTAATCTACCCTATTTTCATTTCTCTATAGGATTACAGCATGAAATATTCACGGATATTATTAACCTTGCTATATACTAAAACAAACGATTTTCAAAGATTTTTCTAAGAATCATTCAGTGAGTTAAATATTGACCATGGGCTGAGGTCGAATAAAAAGACTGACTTTTTAACATAACAGTTTTTAGATTAAATTGTTTTCCTTTAGTAGAATAGGAGGAACTCACCAACCACCTCCCTTTACTAATAACCACTCTGCAAATAGGCAATCAAAGGGAATGTTATTTACATTTTACAGAAGCACTGTAAGTGAAGTAAATAATAGGAGTACACAAACATCCCCATGGCCTTCATCCTCATTCAGATTATAAAAATATTCTAGACTGGTGTAGTGTTAATTTATAACACTATGACACATTCTAATTAAAATACCCCAAAATTAAGGGTAGATATGAAATTATATAAATTGTTGAAGCCATTCATTTTTATTTCATTTTTGGTTGTTGGTTTTTTTTTTAAATCTTAATTTTTTAGAGCAGTTTTAGGTTCACAGCAAAACTGAGACAATACAGAGGTTTCTCATATGCTCCCTGCCCCCACACAGGCATTATCAACATCACTCACCACAAGGCTAGATTGAGCTGGATTTTTTTTTTTTTTTTAGGTTGGGAAAATAGTATTTAGCTACCAAGGGGATGCTTATGTTTTCTAAAATTAATAGTAAAAGTAGAATTTTATATGTTAAGAGCTAGAAGGAAACAGTGTTTGCTTAATATGAGCTTCTCCTTTTACAGAAAGGAAATTGACACCAAGGCAGGTAAATAAGTTTCTGAAAGTCACAAAGCTGGGGAGCCCCTAAATATCTGTGGCTACAATGCAGGTCTCCTGACTCTCATGGTTTCAATTACCCAGGACTATAGCATGCTCCATAACTTTCCGCTATATATATTGCCTTAGAAGAATAATTAGAAAAATGCAAATCAGGCTGGTGTTAGCTATAACTATCCACCTGACCACCTTACTCTCATAGTTAGTAGGCCAGCTACTTGGTTGAGAATAAAATTTGCATTAAACTCTATGCCCCTGGTTGACCTTGTGGCCCTGGTATGTTCTCTTAGGCAGTGGGGGCTCATAGGAGCCAGAAGGGAAGAGGGGGTGCCAGAGAGCAAGTAACTGAAGAGAAACAAGGTGAGAACCACCCTAATTCACAGCACAGGTGAAGCTAACCCACTTATGATGCCCCACGCACACACACACACACACACACACACACTCGGGTGTGTTGTGTGTATGTCCTTGAGAAAATACATTTAAGGTGAAGCTTATATCCCATATCCATATGGATATTTTCATTTATTCAGCTCTCAATATTAACAAGCAAAGTCCTAGGACAAATATATATCACTAAGCCAGAGCTATTGCAGAGTACATGAGCACATTGCAAAGTTCTGTCCATCTCAGAAAATTTCAGACTTATAAACTGTTAATCCTTAACCCCAGTTGCATATCCAAATTATCTGAAGAGCTTCTACAAAACACCAATGCCTGGACCCCACCCCAGATCAATTACATCAGAATTTCTAAGAGTGGGGCCTCGGCATCAGTGCCATTCTTGTCCCTATTACTCCAAAACACATGTTACATCTCATTCAGTGATAAATCAACAAACACGTGTTTTTGAAGACCTCATTCACAGAGGGCAATATGATGGTTATCAAGAATATAAAAAATAAGAAGATTAGCTGTGTTTCTTCAAGGAAGAGATCTTTCTAAAATTCTGGGTTCTTACATGTTCCACTGTCAACATTACATTTCTACTTTAATGCCATCCTGAGGTTTTGGGTTTTGTTGTTGTTTTTGTTGCCAAAATTAATGGCAAAATGTCAAACCTCCCACCCCATGCACATATAAAGGTCAGAATCATCTGCTTACCACTAGAAGCACCTCTCCAGACTGACAGTGATACATTAATGAAATGATCAGTTCCTTCATTCAACGAGGGAAAAATCAGTTCAACCACATTTCCATCTAATCCACACTAGCTTTACTGTATATTGTGTCCATTAAGGTACCATTCAAGAGTTTTATTAAATAGAAGAGAAATCTAGATCTGCTATGCAAACTGTCTCCTTTTGATCATTCTTCTCACTTTACCAAATTACTAAGTGAGGTCATTCGGGTTGATACAGATGATGGTGACAAGAGTCCTTTACTTGGTTTATCACAATTGCTAGGAAGAGTCTCCATCCAAAGCTATCTTTCCACAAGATTATCTTAATGTACTGATTCTCATACTAATTATCAAATTTGCCCTTAAATATAGACTTTAAAACAGGCAGAAAAATGTACTGTACCTTCACTTAAAGTATTTCATTCACATTTAATCAAATAAAGCATAAATATATTTCCATATTTTCTGTCCACATAAATTTCTGCAAGGGAGGTATTGTTTCTGTTTATCTTGTTTTTTTTTTTAATGACCCAGCACTCTATTAGTTTTAAAAAAAAAGTTACTGTATTTAACAATTACATTTGAATTTTTGCAGTTTTACATTTCAACCGGAATTGGCTTGTTTAAATCTTTAAAACAAAAATTGAAATGACTTTTGAGGACTCCGAAGGAGAGCAAAAAATTTCCTCTTGAATGTTCTTCATGAACTGTTTTTTGGAAACCAGCAAGCCGCTTCTATTTAACATGGAAAAATGCACATTGTACAAATGTACATAAAATTCAGCTTATTGTGCTAACTGTGGTCTCTCAGTCTCAGAGTTAATCTAGATTCTAAACACCCAGTTGCACAGTCCAGCAGGCCAATGACCCTTAATTTCTCACAGTGGTTTGTCAAATTCAAAAAAATCATTAAACCAATATGTCATTTAATCACCCAAGAAAGGGTAGCAAACTCAAATACCTATGTGAGCCAGGGGAGCAACATAACTGAACGTGTCTATGAAGGGAAGAGGAGATAAAGATGTTGAGGAGAGGTTCTGGCAGCACATGCCTTTATTAAAAGAGGCAGCTGGAAAAAGTCCGATTTGATGTGAAAATTTCTGAATTTTGCATGCTAAAAAGAATGTAAACTGTATAAATCTCTTTGGAGGCCAAATTATTCTATCTGAGCTGGGAGGCACCCTTCATCTCTCATCTAGGTGATAAAGAGAAGCAATTCTGAAGAGGACCAAAAAAATTCACATTACCACTGATTTCCATAAACATTCCACTGAACTTTGTTTCCCTACAGTTCACAGTTTGTCAACCCATGTGCCAATGCATTAGGGACTGCTTTCTCTAAGACATTCAAGATATCCCATCTTGAGTTTTCCTAACTAGTTTGGCCTGAACCCCTAAGAATGTTGTAATAAATACAGAATATAGGCAGAGAGAAGAGTGAAAGAGTGAACCTCTTATTTATTTTTTTTTAATGAATGATGATTCAGGCAATGGATAACTGAACATGAATCACTTGGAGACATGAATAAATATAAACAGCGAGTTTTTGCTCACTCATGCTCTCTCTCTCTGTTTTTGTCAACATTTGGGAGGAGAAGCTGAGTGAAAGGTAAGGAGTGGCTAAATTCCAAAGTAAAATCAGAAGCCAAATAAAAATCATTCAAGAGTAACAACAGATACAGAAACACTGCCCTCAAACCCAACACAACCCATTTAACATGATTCCAAGTGAGTAAAATGGAACTGACAAACCACACTGGTCATTTGCACATAAGATAGAGGATGACTTAATTATGTAATACAGGTGAATAAATCAAGGAAAGGGATGTAAACAAATGTCTCTACAGTTATACCATTTGCATGGGCTACCTGGAAAAAAATATCGTATTTTTACAAACGTATTTGTGACATACTAGAGGAAGTGTGTAATTTATATCTCTACGGAGGGATGAATTACCTTTACCTAAACAAACAGAAAGTAGAATAAACTTATACTTCAACAAGCCTATTTTCTTACCAAGTGCCTAGTTAGAATAACAATTGGTAATTCCACACTCTTTCTAAAGCTTCTTCCCTCCTCCCATCAACCCTACTTTTCACCAAAACTCTACATTTTCTCATTCACCCCATACTCTTATTCTTTTCCTAAATGCTGTCAAAATATGCAAAACTACTAATAACTTAAAAAAAAAGAATGGTTATGCACATCCCTATGCTTTTTTTTTTTTATTTACGTGCAGCATCGGAAGTATAAACAGGTAAACAGAATTTAAAGTAAATATACTTTTTCAATGAGGTTATTAAATTCAGATATAGTCTTGGCTATTTGATGACTGCTAATAAATTATAAAAATTAGTTTTCTTATTATAACTGAGGGACTATCTAATGTCTCTCATTTAAAATCATGGTGTTATTAACTCAATCTACACGAGCCACAGCTTAAAAACAAAATTTAAAACCTACAACTAAGAATTACTAATAAAATTTCAGAGAATTCAAGGTTGGGACCAACCTGAAGACAATGGCTTCACACTGACAGACTCAGAGACATTGTGATGACCAATAAGAGTAGAGTCCATACTGAAATCTCCCAACTGAACCTGAGTTCAACTCATGAAAGCATTTTAAATTAACGGTTATTTGCATCACACACAAACACACGCACAGAAGAAAGACACAAGAACAGATATTCTGACAGAACAGATAATAACTGCTCAATGATTGTTGATTACTGATGCCCTCTCCATCTATAGTATCTGACCAACTAATTCTTGTCTACAAACAAGCCAAATACTGTAAGAGCATGAGACACCCCTGCACCGGATTAGCACCTTGGCTGTCTTTTTCGAACAGCTGATATTTTAGTAAGATAAACATCTTTTCACCAGTCTGCCTCTCCCCTAGGGCTTCATCGGTTACCTAGAAATGAAATAATATGTATGTATAGACTTCCACACCCTCATCCTGAGGAAGAGGACTCTATAAAATGGAACTCAGTTGCCTAGTTGTTAGAAAAAAATATATATTAGTACATAACTCATGTACGAACAGAATATACATTAGATATAGGATAAGTTAACGGTTCATTTAAAAGTTGAATAAAATTCTTCCATTAAATTAAAAGGGTTTCTTAAGTCAACATAATACATGATATGTATGAATTATCCATAAATGTGAATAAAGGTGTTTTTCAACCAATATTTATTCAGGGCAGAGGAACTGCTAAGAATTGTGCTACATACTTGGATTACACTCTAATGGAAAAGGCATGTAATCAAACGATTACAGGAAAGAAACTGTGCTATGATATCTGCTTTGAGAGCCACAAGCATAAGTTTCAGTTACAGAAATACTTGAAGCCCACACTGTACTAGGACTGGAAGAGGAAAGTGCAAGGAAGAATGGTTTCTAAAGGAGGTGACACCTAATGCAGCAAAGAAGGGGAGGGAAGTGTGTTGCAGGCATATGGAAGACCACGTGCCAAGCAAGACTCTGAACCAACAGTGGGTCTGGTAGAGAAGAAGCAGAGATTCGGTAATCGAGGGATCTTAGGCTTTGTCCTCTCATAAAGGGAAACCAGGGCACCTGGGTGGCTCAGTGGGTTAAAGCCTCTGCTTTCGGCTCAGGTCATGATCTCAGGGTCCTGGGATCGAGGCCCGCATCGGGCTCTCTGCTCAGCGGGGAGCCTGCTTCCTCCTCTCCGGGTCTCTCTGCCTGCCTGCCTCTCTGACTACTTGTAATCTCTCTCTCTCTGTGCCAAATAAATAAAATCTTTAAATAAATAAATAAATAAATAAATAAATAATTAATTAAAGGGAAACCATCAGAAGACTTTTAGCTAAGGAATAGTACCCTAGTCTGCTTCTCAGTGGCATACTTCAGCTACTGAGCTGCCTCAAAATTGCCTTTCCATGAAATACCAGCTCAACAGTTAAATCCATGTAACATCTGAAATCAGATTCTAAATAATTTTTTCAAAAATCCTACCCCCATCTCTTGTAATTAACTGACTCAATAAAATATTTTCTGAAGGTGGAAGTGTATTTTGAAGAAAAAGAAAAAAAAAAACAACTTTGAGAAGGGGGATGGGCTGGGCAGTCAGGGTAAACAAAGGCGCAGAAACAGGGACGGGGAGAGTGCATGGTATGCTCTGGAAAGCAAATAATTGAGCCTCCTTCTGAGTGTAATAGGATTTCAGTCTCAAAATAACTTGGCACAGAAAATGATAAGGTGGTAGGGGCTCCTGGGTGCTTCAACTGGTTAAGCGTCTGCCTTCAGCTCAGGTCATGACCACAGGGTCCTGGGATCAAGCACCACATTGGGCTCCCTGCTCAGTAGGGAGCCTGCTTCTCCCTCTGCCTCCCCCCTGCTTGCGCGCGTGTGCACTCTCTCTATCACTCTTTGTCAAATAAATAAAATCTTTTAAAAAAATGGGAAGGTGGAAAAGCGACTAAATGCTTTGAATTTAATTCAGCCACTAATGGGGAACAACTGAAATACTATAAACTGAAGACTGACAAGTTGAGTGAGAAAAACCTACCATGTCTACAGCAGTGTGCAAGAAAAACTAAAACTGTATAAGGACACTTTTAAGGTTCTTGTTAACTTTTTCAGTTCAAATAAATAATTTCCTCTTTTTCAGGGATACATAAATGGCCTGGATTAAAAACAATATGGAGAAAAAAATCTATACATTCTCATAATGAGTCTATTTTCAATTAAGGCAAGTGGGAAAGAGATACTATTCATTTTCTAAAAAAATATCTGCACACAGTTAGTCATCAGTGGAAGAAATCTGAGACAAGAAGGTAACTGTATGTCACATTTTAGTGATCACATTCTTCAGTTGGTACATACTGACTAATGGGATTTCAGCAATTACAGGGGAGAATTCTGGTGTCTTGGTTCTGTCTCTGGCTCCAGTGTATTTCGACCACAAGGCTAGCATCAACAGGAACACACAGAACCATCTTCATCTGGAATAGTACCCTGGATACATCAGAATCACTATGAAGAGCTGCAAGTCAGAGTCAACAACACAAAGTAACACTGAGGTCATTTAACTACTCCTGGACCAAAGATAATAAAATTCCAGCTTTACCTTACCTCCATAACTAGACAAATTTAAAGAAGACTCAAATCCCATAATATCCTATCATACATATCATTTACATGAATGTGCTAAGACATGCTAGGTCTAACACATTAGCCACACATGTAAGTAACATACCTGTGAACCAAATGTCTGAGACTTACATGTATCCAAAGTATCTTCCTTAGCAGCTTCACAGAAAAAGACCAAGGACATTATCATGATTTGAATTCCATGTCATGTTCATGTACCCGATATCTTGGCATTTGATTTTTTTAACTCAGTGGGTTCATGGAACTGGCACTAAATATTAGCTCTCCAAAGTTCATAAACATCATTTGTTCAGCCTAGGACAAAACTGCCATAAATATTATAGAAGGCAGTCACCAAATTCACTTATTATGTTTACTACTACCAAACATTTCTCATTTTTGCTGTTAGTTTTTAGTAATGCTGCATTCTGCCTTTAAAAGCTTTGCCAAGATGATTGACCCCCTACCTCCGAGATTCCACAGACACGGTCCTCACCAACTCAAACAGCCTCTGCCCCCTCATTCCCTCTCCCTTCACTCCTTTCTCTGAGTTCTAAGCATCCCTCCTCTTTGCCAAGGAAATCTTCCATTCATTTTCTTGAAAGTACTTCTTTGCCCAGTCTAATTCATCGTTTCATCAATTATGCAGAAGAGTTCTCTTACGTTTTCAGATTCTCCCTGGGGATTGACTCTTTTGCACTCTTTGTACAAAACTTCTCAAGTTCCTTCTAGAAAGAAAGAAAGAAAAAAGAGAAGAGAAGAGAAGAGAAAAGAAAAGAAAAGAAAAGAAAAGAAAAGAAAAGAAAAGAAAAGAAAAGAAAAGAAAAGAAAAGAAAAGAAAAAAGAAAAAAGGGAAGGGAACAGAAGGGAAGGGAAGTGGGAGGGAGGGAGGGAAGGCAGGCAAGAAGCAAGCAAGGAAGGAAGGAAGGAGGGAAGGAAAGAAGGAAGGAAGGAAGGAGGGAGGGAGGGAAGGAAAAAAACCTGTCCACTGATCCTGTTCCCTCTCAACATGATACCATTGTGATCACTTCCCCTCCTCTGCGAATGTCTTGAAAATGCAGACTGCCCCAGCCTGCTCTGATTCCTCTCTTCCTGCCCACCACCTCACACTCTTACACCAGTTTGTTTAAATCCTTCTCCCAAAGCCTGGCATCCCTATTTTACTACATGCCCACTACTCTAACTGCTGAGTGGAAATCTGAGGTCACCCAAGATGCGTCAGTTGTCACCTCATGCATGAAGTCACTTACTAAGGTCTCACATTTATTTGGTATTTCTACCATTTGTCTCAAACATATCTCTCAGTGCCAGTATATTGCTTTAGGTAATTTCTACTTCCACCTAAAACACAGTGTCATCCTCACTAACTGGTCCATCCACCTTTATCAATCCGTTGCCTACAACAGGCTATAACAAATCTTTCCAGACATAAACCTGACCATGTCTTACTTACAATTTAGACTATAAATTCCTATATACCCTGATTGTAGAATATTCTTCCAAAGCCCAGCAGCAATCATGCCACTATCTGGTTCTAAATCTTTACCAGCTTCACATTCACAAGTGAATTAAATGCAATCATTTTAGTTTGTTACTCAAAGCTTTGCACAGAATGGCCCCAAACTGTCTCTATCAAATCTACTTCTCTCTAACGCATATTCTAGAATCAAATGCATAATTTTGTTATTCCCATCCATGAAGGCAGGGATAAAATGCTATTGATGTTTCCCAACTCCTGTCATGCACAGAAGTGTCATTATTCCAAAAGAGTGTTGAATAATAATCATTCAATGGACTAGACATTGAATTAATAGCCTAATCAAAAGGAAAAAAAAAGAATACAAGTTCCATGCAAAGAGGAAATTGTATGTGTGTGTGTTTAAAGCTATCTTCCCAAAATCCAAAATACCTCCTGGTATTAACAAGTGCTCATTATAAAAAAAACTTTAAAAATTAAAAAAATTAAGGAAAATAAAAACCAGGTGCTCATTGAGATTGTTGGAAACATAGTGCCATCGTGCTATCCACTTCGTTTTACAGCTATGAAACACAGAAAGTGAACTGCCATCATAATTAAGCACTTAAATGTGAACATCATGGGGAAGATAACACACAAGTATTTGTAAGATAAGAGTCCAAATGTGGCAGTTCTCCAGAAATGTAGTATTAGCAGAAGGAAGACCTTTACTTAGCCAGCTTCCATAAGCTGGCCTAAGTCTCTCCCAGAACATGAAAACATTTCATCAATTTTCATTGTCCCATGGTAGTCTCCGTGGCAGAGATGGGCTGCAGGGGAGTTCATTAAATGTTAGGAGGCATTCCTACAAATGGACTTAAAGGCATATAACATACGAGGTAGTAATGAAAATACACTTCACATGCTTCAAACTGTGCTAGATTACAGTCAAGCTCTTGAGAGTCTTACACAAAGACAGCAAATTCCAAGAGGGCAAAGTGAAAAAGAAGGTGCTGAGCTTATAGCCTTTTTACTTCCTAACATCAGTAAAATGGCTCTAGCTACTGCATAAAAAGAAGCATCAATGAGATCCATTCATGTACATATGCACTCATGCCACCACCCGTTCTAAAAGTAAAAACTTCCCTAGTTCTAATGTGTATCCCAGACCACTGTTCATCCCAAGACACAGAGGAATGTCTAACTTCAGGTAGCAGATAAGGTTGTTCAAACTAAGCCGACTTCAAACTCTGAGATACAAAGGAAAGGCTCACTGCCTCAATACTCTAAGTTCTGTAAAGTTTGTTCAGAGAAACAAAATGACTGCTTACCAGTTATTTGAGATGCACTATGCTACAGGAAATGAGGTACCAAAAGCTGTTTTCAAGTAGACCTTCTTGATCTATGTAAACGGTTCTATTAAGGAATATCTCCTAGAAAAGGCACATGGTATACTGGCAAAAAGGATCCATCCAACTGCTTCTATACTAACTTTGTTTAACTGGAATAGTTTTTATTTCTTAATTTGCAGGTTTGCCCAGACCCCCATTCCCTACATAAGCTTTAGCAACTGGATAAGATCCATTTTTAATTACCAGTATCATCATCATTTGCATTCAAGTAAATCATGGCGTAGAAGTCCTGGTTGGAATTTTTTACTTGAAAGTAGATTAAATTTAGTGTGATTCTATGACCTTTTAAGAATAGGTCCATAATCTACATGTGGTAACCATTCTAATAATTTTTTTGTTAGTCTACCACATTACATGGAATGCCAAGTTTCTGGCTTCCAAAACAAGCAAGACCTGTGGTCCTATCAAAGTTACTATAAACTTACTCATTTTACCTACATCAAGTCACACTTCCTTCTATAAGACATTATTTTGTAGCTAAATGTATAAAATATAATGTGCATTATATTATAAATATCAAACAAAGAAAAGAGAATAAATTCTGTACCTGAAAGGTATGCAGATGGGGTGATTCTCTTAGGATTAGGGATGGTGACTAGTTTTAGCTACTGACAAATATACCTGCCACTTCATATATGTGCTCCTCAAAGTCCTAATGTCACACAGATGCTAGTCTCCAAATATCTGTGTTCCCCACCCACCTTTTCAAGTCTTCTGGGTTTCTCTTTATAGGACTCCACATGTTTTCTTAACCATCTTAAGTAAAAAGCAGCATTTAGTCAACAATCAATTCATTAGAAATACTAACAATTCATGCATTCAGCTAGACAGTTAAATCTAGTATAATTAAAGTCCATTCAACAATTCCTTCAACCAATAACAATTTATTGGTGCCAAGCATAACTGATAAGTGCTAGCTCTCTATTTTCCCACATATACATACCAGCAATTAGAAGTGTAAATATGATATTCTCTTCTCACCTTCTAATTGGAGAAAACAACCATAAATTTAAAAGGCAGTATGTATTGGCAATCATTTGCTCTTTGGTGAGCCAGTGGAGCAAGAATGAAACACAAAGAAAAATGCAATAAATAAGGATAAAACTTCTGACCTATGGCTTATTTATCTATCACATGCGTTGCTTTTAATTCTGATTTGAACTTGTCTCCTTTTGGGGAAAAGGGATCTTATCCGTCCCCCTCTCATCTTCAGACATTATCTGTCTTCCCGTTACTGCATGAGTCAGCACCACTGGAAATGGACAGCTTCCTGCTGTTTATTAAGAGGCAAAGTCTTCTCCCAAGGAGATGACACAATGTAGCTAAGTCACAAACAAGGGTAGAAGACGCACCCAAAACATGGTGGGAAAAATTACACACACACACACAAGAAACACAGATAACAAAAATGCCATTGCTAAACAAATGTCAATCTTTGATGCAATTTACCTTTTCAGTCATTCCTAACAATAATATAATGATGGAACTCTTTTAATTCACTTAATAATTTTGAATAATACCATTTTTAAAATAGTAGTTAAGCCTAATTTCCTTCAAAAAGACTTCCCTGACACCCTACAGACCTGACACCCTGACACACCTATAAGTTAGGTTAGGTAATATGACCCCTGCTTGTGGAGACTTCATTCACCACCCTTAGTCAATAACATAATACTCAAACTCTGTTTTTAGATTTATCTCCTATACTCTATGTCTTCCGGTTCTATCTAGTTACAGCATTTAATAATGCTATATACCATTTAGTGAATCCCTTCAATATAGTTGGCCTATTACATTATCTCATTTAATACGGTAACTACTTTATGGAATATTTCCATTTTATATTCAAAAACATCTACCCATTATAAATATTTATACGAATTATAACTAAGCAGCAGTCAGAATTTAAACCCAGTTCTTGGGTACCTTCCAGAGATGGACTGTCTCATCCTTTAATGCACAAGAAGTACAGGATATTATATAGTATAATAAACTAATCATATTAAGACTCATGTATCTATCATGTATCTACAAACTTATACAAGAAAGATGTCCCCAACATTACTGACCATTAGCATATTTCTCTTTAGTACTAATACTTCTCTTGTGCTTAAAGACAACAGTACGAAGCACACACAATCCAACAGCTAGTGCCTCAGTTTCCCCACCTGCACAAGGTGGTTAATAACAACAGCAACCTACCTCATAAAACTAAGTAAGTTGGTATTTGTAAAGTACTTGAAATAGTACCTGGCCAAGTCAAGAACTAGATAAGTGTTCGTTAAACAAAAGTACTCTCCAGTGGGTAGACTGTATCAAACCTGTTTAATGGCAAAGGCTGTTGACAGCACAACATGTACTTTATTTATAGAGAAACACCTTGTAACACAAATACTTTTAAACATTCCCTCGGGGCAAGGGTGCTAGTTGACAGGGTGAACAAAGAGCAAACTGTTCCCAGGTAGGAATGAAGAGCTAGCAGCCGGGGTGAAACCATAGCAGAAGAGAAACTAAAATGGCTTCAGACCTTCTCCTAAGTAACTTTTTCCAGGTCGATTTTAAATCATTTGAAGTAGTATCAGGCCTTAAGATCAGAATAGGTGATTCAGAGTAGGTGAATTTTGTAAGTTTGATGATGATCCTCCAATTAGTAGCGTAATTATCAATTTAAGGATGCTATACATTAGTTGATATTTTCAAAATACAAACTGGTACGTGTTACTTCCTAAATCAAGGTTAACTGTTTTTAACTTCCCAACACCTGCACAAGGGTTTCTGCTACTCTTAAAGAATTAATGAGCATAATTTCTTCACCCTTAGATTCTATTTTGAACAGAGAATAATAATCATTAAAACTACTCATTTTATTAAGACACCTCACATTTTTAAACCTGAATCCCAGATGTTAGTCGTTTTATTTCCCCTCTATTTAAAAATAAGTTTCAATATATATCAAACCTAGGGTCAGAATGAGTGAAGGAACAGAGCGGAAGAATTCTTTCAGAAAGAAGGCTAAGGGTGCTTCTACCTGTACAGGAATGACAATACCTGTAGATTAAAAGGAAAAAAAAAAAAGATGAAATAGGAAAACATGCTGGACTAAAAAGCAATAGAAAGTTGACTATTATAATCTAAATTTTTAAAAATTTGACTACATAGACATCTGAAAAAACTTTATATAAAGAAACTACAGAATAATTCTCTAAATAGCACAGAGTAGATTAAAAGAAAATATTATAGATGAAAAACTATATTTAAATTTCAGTCTGTTTTACAGTCTTTACTCAATTATTATTGAAAAACATCCTAGCTATTGGGGCTCCTGGGTGGCTCAGTCAGTTAAGTGTCTGCCTCGTGGAATGAGCTCCACATCAGGCTCCCTGCTCAACAGGGAGTCTGCTTCTCCTTCTGCCTGCTGCTCCCCTTGCTTGTGTGCACGCTCTCTCCCTCTCTCTCTCTCTCTCTGATAAATAAATTTTAAAAATCTTAAAAAAAAAATCTTATTTTAAAAAATCATCCCAGCTATCATTTTGATACAAAATGAGTTTGGACTCTTCAATTACTTTATTTCAACGAATGAGGCTGAAGATCTGTTGAATTATTTAGTAATTCAGGACAAAATTTATTCTGTGTGAATACAAAACCAACATTAATTTCTGACTTCCCAATTTCTCTACAGAAATGAGACACTTCCGGCTCACAAGCATGCTTCCTTTACTTAATCTTTTCATTTACTGTATCATGGCATGAAAGTCCTGGATCAAATAAAAAGAACACCTGAAGCACTTTCCACATTAGTAAAATCTTTGGGACTTTCTCTGCCTTTAGAGAAAGCCCTCCTTCCCACAATTCTAGTCTATATAATTCATTTAATGTTTCACTTCATAAAACACTTTAATCAAGTTAAAGTGAAGGTTCATTTAGATTATTACAAATCTAACAGGTGATTTATTATATTCCGAGCCATTTTGAGCAATAAGACAATTAGTACCAGATAAAATGTGTGAATAACAGTATTTAAAGCCTTTAAAAAATCAATCATTAATACATAATTTTTATTTCTCAATCACAAGATGTTCAAAAGTTCAAAAATAAGACTGAATCGTTTTCATCAATTGGGCTCCAAAGGTTAACTACTTAACACAGTTTGCAGACCTTGGCTCTGACCCCACTTCCTCATTAGCCTCATTATTTCTTCATAACCCCTCACTTAACGGTATATCTTCCAGGCACTAAGAACATCTTTCTGTTCTTCAGATGCTCCTCTGCCTCGACTACCATAAGCCTCAGCATGGGCTGGCTAGTCCTTCCCCTGCAGCCCTTCCTCTCTTAGCAGCAGCTCCTCACTCAGCTAAATGTCACCGGTCTCTCAGGCCCTGTTCAGCTGTCACTTGCTGTAGGACACCTTTCCTGACTCCTCAGGGCTGCAGGTAAGCATCCGCCCTCTGCCCCTACAGCATGTCCCTGGGCTCTGTAATAGCCTACAGAAAGTCAGACAGCCTTTCATGGCCAATCCTGCAGAAACATGACTGGCAACATGTTACCACCCTTCACCACCCTCATGCCTATGGACCGCACTGCAAAGAAGACTTAAGGCTGGGGAAAATACATTTCTGCCAATGAGAAATCATTCCAAAACGACTGCCACAATTATTTTCAAAGACAACAAGAGGCTGATTTGAGAAAAAGAGCAGTACACCTTTAACATATTTGCACTTGATATTCTCAAAGGTAAAACTAAAAAACCAAGGTATTTCCAAAATTTACCCAGATATTATAAGTTTTCTTTTGACCAAAGACCCAAAATTATAAGATATGATGCAAATGATAGTCCGCCTTTTTTTCTTTTTTATAAGTTTCCTTTCAAGCTTCTTTGGGGGAAGCCGATTATGTAAAGAGGTCACATTTACATCTTATCAAGGTTTTATATCATGGTTATGGAAACCTGACCACATTAAACAATGAAGAAAACAAAAAATACCTCCAGAGAGGTGCCCCTCTGAAAGTTGTAACCAGAAACCCTCAGAACACAACCAAACGTTAGAAGCAGTCACGAGGGTTCCTCTACTTCACACAATCCAGAAGCACAGCTATCAACCTTTATCTAAAATAAACTGTAATCACTATTTTTTTCTTAAGATTGACCTTTTTAAAATAGTTTCAGTCTTTCAATCAAATTTCAATTCCTCCTGTACTAGCTCAATCTTTTGCACTGAAGTTTTTTCACAATTACATTTTTTCTCTTCTCCTTTTTTATTTTTTCCACATTTGTGAAGTTGTTTATAATTTACATGGTACTACCACATCCATTATCACTTGGTTCATTACTTCATTCAACCCATCTTGCACTCATATTGTAATTAAACACCCACTGTGGACTAGAAGATGAGATTTGCCCTTTTTAAAAACAGATTACTAGACTTTCATTTTTAGAGCAATTCTAGATTTACAAAAAATTGAACAGAAAGTACAAGTTCCCATCTACCTCCTGACACCCCTCCACAGATCTCCCTATTATTAACATCTTCCATGAGTGTGATATATTTGTTATAGTTGAACAGATATCGACACATTAACTAAAGTCTACAGTTAATTTAGGGCTCACATTTGGTATTTTATACTTCTGTGGGTTTTGACAAATATATAATGTCATGTATCCACCACTACAGTATCATACAGAATAGTTTCAATGACCTGAAAACACTCAGTGCTTTACCTATTCTTCCCTCCTGCTCTTCCACGCTCTCCTGGAATCACTGGGGATCACTGGTGTTCTTTATACCTCTACATTTTTGTCTTGTCAAGAAATTCATATAGTTGGAATCATAGAGAACATAAACTCTCCACATTGGTTCCTTTTACTCTCCAAAAAACACTTAAGGTTGCTTAATTTCTTTTTGTAGCTTGATAGCTCATTTATTTTTATCTCTGAATAATACTCCATTGTTATGCATGTACTAGTTTGTTTATCCATTCACTTACTGAAGGACATCTTGGTTGCTTCCATGTTTTGGCACTTATTAATTAATAAAGCTGCTTTAAACATTTGTGCACAGGCTTTTATGTGGACAGAAATTTCCACCTCATTTTGGTAAATGCCAAGAAGCACAGTTGCATTTTTTTGTTTTGTTACTTTTTTTCAGTAACAAAACTAACGCCTACTTTTAAAAAAATTTCCTAGTTTCATAGGGTTCTTTCACTTGCATTCATTTATCAATATTTAGATAACTAAGTACGCAAGAGTTTCTAATGGCTCTTGTCTTCTCAGAAGTTCATGCACTCACTATCCACACATGGAGTTCATTCAATTCACACATGCACACAATTCCTTTTAGACCAAAAAAAAAAAAGTCAGCCACTGCATCTATAGAGATGTAAATAGCCTTGCAAAAAATGTTCACCAAAAATTAAAATGGATTGATAAATGTTTTCCAATGACAACCCTCAGCCAAATCAAGTCAATGATATTCATTAAGTATCAACCATTACAAGTCACTGGCTGACCGCAAACTTGATCTCTAATTTTTGCTGCTCAATGGCTTAAAACTGTTCAGAATTCTGTATATTTCAATGACATAGAATGCTCTCGCTAAACAGAAATTTTCATGAAAACTGAAGCAATTAGTCATAATACTAAGATAGAGACTTTATTGCAGTCTTTTAAGTTCTCTTCTTAATTTCACGATCAATCTTGATTTCTCCTAAAGCCTAAGTAAACCAGGAATTCTTCCTAAGTCACAGTGTGGAACCTGCCTAGTATATCAAAAAGGCATTTTTTTGTAATATGTACAGAGAGCCACTTTTTTATTCTAACATGGCAACGAATAATAACTAAAGCCATTACTGAAAAATTAAGACCAGTTCTTTTAACTATGACTGTAATATTAAGTATTCAGAACAAATTTAATGCTGAATTAATTTTATCCTATACAATTTTTAAAAAAACTATAAACTTATAATGAGGTCAGCATATTTTTCACATATTCTATTTAATTTAAAAGTTATTTTGTTTGTTGGTCTTCCTGCCATTTGTCAGCCCTTCGGTATTACTCCATATTTTGTCTCTTGCTAGCTCTCAGAATTAGATCCATCAGCTACAAAGAGAAACTAGATACACTCCCTCCACCACGTTCCCATCTGCTGTGGTTTAAAAACTATGCTCCTGCTCAAAAACAGTTCTCTCCGTACTGGCTCTTGAACTGCAAGCTTCCTGATCCTCAGTCTTTGTTATAAGGTAGATCATGAAGGTGATCATAAAGGTGGGATATCAGCTCCACTGAGTCCTGAGATCCTGAAGGCCACCCAGGGCTACCCGTAAGTTCACATATGTTAGCAATAGTTGTGTTTTTATAAGCCACTCCCAGTTTTTGCCTGTTGTACCTGCATCTTCAAAGTACCCCAATTTAGACAACAAATTAGGAGATCACTCTGGTCATAAGCACTCCCTCGCCTTCTACCCATTCACTTTACATATTCCCAACCATCCCTTTAAACAAACACCTCTGTTGACACCTATCCCCTTCATCCCACTGGCTATCAAAACTTCTAGAGTTCTAAGTACAAGATTTCTGCAGCTACTATTTTTCACACACACTATATTCTATGCAAGACCGTTTTTAAATATGACAGATTTGTTTTAAGAAGCTTGAGTAGTTTCCCAATAAAGCGTTTCTCCCAACTAAAAAGTGCAATGGAAAGGGCTTCCATCAGACTTAGGGGTGTGATACTCTTCTTGAATAAAAGAATCTCAAGCCAATCACCTTCTCACTAAGAAAAGTTTGATCAATGTCCTAAAGTGAAAATAGGAATTGTTGTTGGGAATCTAAGCTTAATAGTAGAGATGAGCACCTAGAATTCAAGTCAATTTGTAAAAAGGAGAAAGTTTGGCCAAAAAACACACAATTGAATTTCATTTTACAGATGACAAGGCCAAAAAGAAAAAAAAAATCTAGAAGCAGCAGAGTGATGAGTAAGAACAAGGCGGGAAATGAGTTTTGGGTAGCTTAATTAAGGGTCTGAGGAGTGATATTTAGAAAGCGGAACAAAGGTACCAAGTCAGGGCAACAAATATGCATGGAGGTCCTAGAGGGGTGGGAGCAGAGAAAGAGCCCATAAACAGATGACCAGATGACCAGCAGCATTAGCTACCTGACCATCCTGCATTTGTACGGAGAGCCAACAATCATTTTGACTTTCCATTAGTAAGGAGTGAAGAAATTCTTTCCCGTGACTTATGTGTGATGATTGCTAAAGGGTCAGTGCTGTCTATAATGCGATGTTTTGTGTCTGAATGTGTCTGGCCCAGCAAAAGATAACTTGCAAAGTCATTCACCAGCTTCAACTCTGCTCAGCCTGAAACCTGATTGAAACCAGCTGAGCCCATGATATCACCATAGTTTTACTATAAAAAAGGCAAGCTCTGTGAGGTCAGGAAGCAGAACTAAGCTCCATGAACAGAAGCCAAGCTAGAAGAGCGAAGAGCCAAGTGAAGTTCAGAGGAGGAGAGATTCATTCCAAGAAGCAGCTAGGATGAGCAATTTGCTCACAGACAGCTGCAAAAGAAAAAGGCACACGATGGAAATTGTCCTTTAAGAGCAAGGCGCTGCTGTCTCCCGAAGACCCAAGTTATCTAAAGCAAAGCCTCAAAAGAGATCCTGATTTAAGCTATTTCAAATATTCAGTTCCTGGAACTGAAGCAGGTTGTACATCATCATGGTCATAGTATTCATGTAACGGGGAATACGATAGTGAATCAAGTGGACAAAAGTCACAGCCCTCATACAGCATATATTCTCAGAATGGAAACTAGTAAGTATACAGCATATCAAATGAGGAAACATGAAGAGGAGAAAGTGGTGGGGTTGAGAGTGGTGATACATGAGCAAAGATGAATGGAGGTGGGGAGAGGAGCTGTGTGCATGTCTGGAAGAAGGGCACGGTGGAAAGAGATAACAGCAGATGCAGAAGCCTTGAGCTGGGAGTGTCTTTTCTGTGTTGGAGGAACATCAAGAAGGCCAGTGCTGCCAGTCAGAAAGAACAAAGGGAAGCAGGGGTTTGTTTGTGAACATGTTAATTCAGAAAGGAAGTAGAGGTGTCAAGCAGGCATTTGGCTATATGAGACTAGGGGCTCTGGGAAAAGAGTCAAACAATAGACAAAAATTAGGAACCATCAGTGTACACATGATGTTCAAACAATGACCCTGCCCCACCAGTGCATATAGTCAGCGAAGAGAAGAGGGACAGCCCAACGGTTAGAGGCTGGACGAAGGATGAAGAACCAGCAAATAAAAGACTGAAAGAGAATAGTCTAAATGTAGGAGGAAAATCAGGAGAGTTTGATGCTTTGGGACTCTAGGAAAAACAGTGCTCCGTGGGACATGGGATGATCTACTGCGTAAGGCTGCTGCCCTGTCAAGTTAGCTGGGCCTACCATTGGCCTTGACAACATGGAGGTTAGTAGAAACCTAGTAGAACAAGATCAGGTTCCAAGCAGAGCAAGAGGAAAAGGATTTGAGAGGAATCCAGAACATAGGAGGAGACAGCCTTCTGAAGACAGTGAATGTACAACTCTTTTGAGAAGTTCTTCTAGGAGCTAGGTAAGAATGTAGGTTCAGGAGATGGTATGTTACTTTATAACCAAAAAATTATAGCATGTTTTTCTGCTAATGGAAATGATCCAGTAAGGAGGGAAAATGATGAAGCAGAGGAGAAAGGGACTTGCTGGGGGTGATGCCCTCGAATAGGCCAAGGGGGAGAGTGGGATCTAGTGAAGAAGACGTGGCCCTACCCTGGTCTTGAATGTGTGCAGGTTTCAGAGTTATTTGATTTGTTTAGATTTTTTTTAATAAATTATGTTGGCTATGAATGAGATTGGGTCAAAAAGAACTTGCTATGACTGTCTGAAATTCATAAATGATATACCCAGCTGGGTTTTAAGTGAACCAAATGTAATAATCAGAATGTGGTGAAACACAGTGTCCAACTCAGGAAAACCAACTACTGTTTGTCTTTCTATTTCTTTTCCTTTTTTCTTCCTTTTATGTAATAAAATAATAACCTTTGGCTCAATTAGTGAAAATGCTTGCCTTAATAAAACCAAGGTAGGCTTGCTAGTTATCAAGGGTGTCTCTTCCTGTACTAGGTTCCCAAATGACAAATAACAAATGCAGGCAGGAGGGGAGGGGACAACAGGAGAACTTGCATTCAATACACTCTCAGATCTTAGCCTGTAAATACATCTTCAGGGGCCTTTCCATAGCTAGAAAACTGATATTTAGCTTTGATAGCCCGAGGCCCATATCTTTTCCTGAGAAAAGCTACTCCAGATACCAAGAATATTTTAAAGAACAGTTTAAAAATGGTTTGCAAGGGCGCCTGGGTGGCTCAGTGGGTTAAAGCCTCTGCCTTCAGCTCAGGTCATGATCTCAGGATCCTGGGATGGAGCCCCGCATCAGGCTCTCTGCTCAGCAGGGAGCCGGCTTCCTCCTCTCTCTCTGCCTGCCTCTCCGCCTACTTGTGATCTCTCTCTCTGTCAAATAAATAAAAAATTAAAAAAAGAATAAAAGTGGTTTGCAGTTATTGAATATGAGCATAGATAATCCCACTACCAATACAATTTAGATCTGACTTAGCTGCTAAGACCTACTCTGAGTGAGGGTGTTTTTGACAGTCAGCACTGATAGCCACTAGCTGGTGTTAGTAGATTTAACACAATAGATGTAGGTGCTCAGTGCCTTAGTAAGTTTCATTTCCTGGGCCTGAGGAGGTGCATAGAGCAAAACAAGCCTCTCACTCTCCTCACTACAGAAATATGCTAATGCACAGAGAGGACAATCTCTTCCCAGGGAAGTCCTCAACACAGGTGTCATGGGCTCTTAAACAGCTATTCAAATTCTAACTTCCAAAAAATCAGCAGTCATCATCTTAAGTGGGTACCTTTTTTTTTCTAGTTGTTCCTAACTTAACTGAGACAAGTAATACTTGGTTCAAACGTATTAAGTAAGAGGAGGCGATTTTAAAGTTCACATGATACAGAAATCACATTTTAATCAAAACTTTCTTCATGCTTTAAAAAAACTAATAAAGGAAAACCATGAAAATTCAAAACATGCATGACTCTGCTTTCTCACAAATTCTTCACATTACCATTTTACCAAAAAATAACATACAGGAAAGACCCGAATTTCCAGAAGATGGTTTTCAAACAGTTGGTTTTACTATTGAACTGGTCAACAGCATGACTTCAGATGAAACTAAGCAAATGGCCCTAATGTGGCAACTAATTCTGTAACTTGAGGGAGCACACCTAAGCCTTGGTTTCCTCATCAAGAAAATAAGAGCGTTGATGCCTATGACTCAGATTGTTGCCTTTAGCTGTAGTATCTATGATTGTCTTCTATGTAATGTTACAAGTCATTAGTCTCTCAGGATAGTAAAGTTTCATCAACATACAGCAGAACTATTTTAATTTGCACTAAAAAGGTAAATATGCCAGGTGCAACACAAGTGAATTAACAAAATTAGGGTATTTGGAATTTCAAAAAATCAGTGCCTGTAAGGAGAAAAGATTTAAGTAACGTGGTAGACAATTCTGGAGATGGCAGCCTGGAAAGCACTTCCTCCTCCCCTGAGAACTGTCATCAGCACTCCCATGAGAACGCTGTCATTCCGTAACCCAACCCATAGTTGATCGATTTGGGGGTTGACGCCAGACCCGAGCTAAGACAATCAGGTTGTCACTCCCTGGAAGTTGTCCTTTTGATCTTAGAAACACAGGCTGAGAGCCGTGAGTGTCTGAGTCACAGTAAGTGTAACTCTAAAGAGTCCACCACCCCTGCTTCTAAGGATCCCAAAGCAGTCCCGAGTCCCAAGAGCCACCCTGGCTTCTTACTTTTATCAAGACTGATGGCTGAGTTATTCCCAGGATTCCTTTAAATATTGAAAAAATTTAAATCTACATTAATTAACACTAAATAAAATTAAAAATCCAGTTCCTCAGTTGAGTCGTATTTCAAGGGCTCAGTCTTCGTGTATGTCTATTGGCTACTGCATGGGGCAGCCCAGATTTAGAGTACATTTCCGTCATCAAAGAAAGTTCTTTTGAATAATGCTGTCCTGGACACTTCTAACAAACTTCCTCTTTGCTTAAGCTTCTAGGATCAGGATTTGGTGTGTGAGGGTGTGCGTGTGTGTGTGTTTTGTTCGTTTGTTTTATACTTGCACAGTGCAGATAGAGTCTTAACAGGAGGTTAACAGGAGGCATAATGTTAACTTTTTGGAAATCTCACTAGGGATTTCCGGGTACCCTCAAGGGTTCTAAGTCTTGGAGTTAATGTCCCTTCAAACCTTAAGAGTTTACTCGCATCACTCCTGGACTCCTTCTGGGTCAGAGAATCACAGAATTTAAGAATTTAGGAAAACTTTATTAAATATCTAATAATCTCATGATTACCCAAGTAACCAGGCATAAAGTTCAAATATTTATTTACCCACCAGCCTGTTACTACACCAACTGTTTCCTACTCTTCCCCAACATCTCTCTCTTTCTTTCTTTTTTTTTTTTTTCATTTATTTTGTAAGGTACTTGCCATGGTTACCATTGTTTTCAGTGTCATAGTTCCCCATATCTAAAAGGCACAGAAAACATTCTGTACTTTCAAATCAGGGAGCAAATACACTTTTGTTGTAATTTTATATTTTTCACTAGAACCTTTATGTTCAAATCTGCCACATGATTAGTCATCTGTACAGATTGGAATCTGGATAGCTAAAGATGTTTTTATTCTATTGCTTTTAAACAAATAGTAACCAAACATCATTTAAAATATGTGGAATAAATGTTATATCTATTGCATCAATAGACTTAAACTTGCCAAAGCAAGTTCTCTCAGTATTTTCATAAGCAATGTGTTATCTCTAACCAAAAAAAAAAAAAAAAGTACAACACAAATGCAAACACTAACAACAAACAAGTATTCTAACCCTCTGTCATATGCACTCTCACACCTAACTGTGGTGAAATCTGATCGTCCATCTAGCAAAGAATTTACAGGTTGTTTTCAGGTAAACATAGAATTCAATATTCGTGCAATATTAGTTTTGACATAAAGAATTTTTTTAGCTTTTTAAACTTTTTATTTTGGAAAGGAATTATTTTTAAAGAATCTTTATACTGTATTGCTTCTTTGAAGTCAAATGCCATCAAATGTTAGAGGAGTCTATGACCTCCCAACTATCCCTTCCATTAAAAGATAAACAACCTATGTTTTCCCCTTTACAGATTTGCATCTAATGTGACTGGTTTTTAATGAAATGGAGTAAAATGGTGATGACCCCTGCATGTAATAAATCATTACAGACCCATATTTTTGTATGTCTTTTCCTTAAGGATAAATGAGCAAAGATTTCCCTCTGTTCCTATCACATCACATGAACCAATGTTCTACAACTTCTGAAACAATGGTATACATTTCAAAGACTTAACCAAGTCTATTTCCTTTCCCTTCCCTTTCAAACACCTGTGTGTGTGTGTACACACACACACACACACACACACGCATATACACATATATGTATATATAGATACATACATAACACACACACACACACACACACACAGACACACACTTGTTTCACAAAGTTTTCTAACACACAGGGTGTTGGCCATTCCTATCTTGAGGAAACACCTCTCCCAAGATTACCAAGCATGACCCACAAAGTCAACAAAACGAGTCCTGACTTTAGTGGCTGCTGCTTTGAAGCATGCCATTAATCAATGGTAGTGTGAATCATCAAGAAGCAATCTGGAGAACACAGACCAAGAACTTGTACTTTTTCAGCAAAGGTTTTGGCAGGTAAATTACACAACAAAAACAAAAAAGCAAAACAGCATAAACTCCAACCCTCATCTGTATGGTTAAAATATCTATTCTTTAGAGAAAAAGCCAATAAATATATCTTAAAGCAACTGAGCACAAATGCCAACCACACTTCTGGTATAGCTTTCACCCAGATACCTGACTCCTTTGAAACATCTCCATACACCGTGGAGGGGGTCCCAAATTAGTTAAGTCAGAAAGCATCTAAAAATATTTACTATACTAGTAAGTTATCAAGAAGGTAGAAAAGTCATAATGTCTTGTGAATGAAAGTTATGGAGTTGATTATTTTAATAAAAGTTCAATCACTGATTAAAAAACAAAAACATCCTTAAACAGTGGAGAGGGCTCTATAACCAAATTCAGCATTCACAAGCCCTATCTTCATTTTGAAATGGAACTCTAAATACTCTTACAAGCTGCTCTATATGTCAGAATTTTGCCAAATGTTCATTTTAACCATGACTCCAATACTGACTGGTTAAACTAAAGCTATTAAAAAAAAATTAAATGTAAGAAATTCAGCATTAGCAGCCCCAGCTGGCGATGACAGGCCATCTAGGGAGAACTTGGAAGAACCTGGTCCTTTAACAAGGTTTGAGTAAGTGGGTCAGCTGTCACCTGTTACCGGCCAGGTTCAGCCTCTCTAAGGAGAGTACATTAGCTACAGCAGCCCAGGATCAATTTTGGCAGCTGAACCTGGAACTTGAAACTTTAGGCTTTTAAAAGTTAGCAATTTTTTTTCCTAGTAGAAAGTATATATATTTTTTCCAGGAGATTTTAGGTTGCACACATGAGGAAAAATTGCGTGTGTGTGTATATTAATATATCTTTTCTCTTAAAATAAGACAAAAAAGCACTTTGAGACTATGTTTACTAAACACACTTAGTGTTTTGGGTGCCTGGGTGGCTTAGTGGGTTAAAGCCTCTGCTTTCGGCTCAGGTCATGATCTCGGGGTCCTGGCATCGAGTCCCACATTGGGCTCCCTGCTCAGTGGGGAGCCTGCTTCCTCCTCTCTCTCTGCCTGCCTCTCTGCCTACTTGTGATCTCTCTGTGTCAAATAAATAAATAAAATCTTTAAAAAATAATAAAAAATAAACACTTAGTGTTTGAAGATTAAACAGATGATTCTAAAACCTGTATTTCATTTCTCAAACTGAGCAATTGCAAGGAAAAAAAATAGCTACTAGCAGAAATACCTTAGCTAATTTATCTTGTTTAAATGACGTTTAAAATTTTTGGAATGGCCATAAGCTTTGTATCTTTTGAGTCTCTCAAACACATTTAAACATATTTAAGCATTAAAAACACAACTGAAAAGTCACACTCATCTAACTTCCTTTTAATATATATATATACATTTAGTCCTGTACCACCAAAAGAAATAGAAGAGTCTTTGGAAAGAAATGATGCTGACATTTTCTTCATGACAGAGATCTTGTTCTGAAAATATTCTGTATGGAAACATAAGGTTCTCATCAGAAGAGTGGCAAATCACTTCGGTTTTCTTAGATACACAGTCTAGATTTCAGCCTTGGAGTATGAAGCTCAGATGCCCTGGGCGTCCTTCCACTCAAGTGCGAAGTCGTCTGTTTAAAGGACCCACATGATTCTACATACAGGGCAAGAAAAGTGTGCACCATTTCAGTGAGACGAGCACAGAATTTTTTTTTTAACCTTTCGAGATCTATGCATCATGTGACATGAAAAAGGAAACATAATAGTAGCTAGTTGTCTATTAACTAGCCTGCCTTTATTAATGAATGTGGAGAAAATGCCTAAATGTCTTTTCAGTAAATTTGTCCAAAGACAAACCTTAAAGGAATTTTGCGATTCAATGGTTGTAACTTAAGCTCTACGCAATCTCAAAAAGTGCAAATGAAAACAACCGTTTCCAACAACCCGGTTCCTACTGCCTTAAACTGTTTTTCCCCTCCTTGCCCAGACTGTTGAAGTCAGACAGTTTGAGGTCACCTTCAAGAAAGCCCTTTGCCCTGCCAGGTTAAAGTCATGCCAGCAACCAAAGTAGAATCTGATATAAAAATAGGAGCCTAAGGAATCCAGGGAAAGCAGAGCACATTGTAAGGCCAACAGTTCACATGATGGCCAACAACGCAAAAGAGGTGATAGAAGCCTAAGGCTTTATCTAAATGAGCGAGCGCTAGAACCAACCACTCCTACCACATTAATCGGTTAAATTAATAAATCCCTAAATTGGCCAGGTGTTAGGCTGAAAAACTAAAGTGGATTATTTGGTATTTGAGAGTCACAGGTAAAAGACATTAATCTTCTACATTTTTACATCTCTTAGTTTATACATAAAAACCGTTGATTTCACTGAGGTAAAATAATGGCTAACTACTGCCCCAGCCCCCCCTCCCCACCCCCAACCCCGGCACAAAGACTGCAAGGCTGTCGATACAGAATACTAAGTATGAAATTAATAACAATACAGGATACAAAACATGAAATTACTCTTATGTCATTTTAATTTGCAGGCACCCTAAGGTCAAACAAATTCATAGATGACAATAATGTTTAAAAGGGAAGAAGAAGGAGGAGGAGATTGATATTATCAAAATAGTGCTACCAAAGGCAGAAATAAAGTTAAGGGGTTTACAGGAGTTGAAAGCATGCTAGTTACAAAGGCATGATAATGTCTGGGAGGTAGTAAAAATATCATCTATATATTTAAAAAAATAAAGGAAGCAGCTGTCTAAACATTTTAGCTTTTTTCCAAAAATGTTTATGCACTGATCTGAGGATAGAAATAATCCACATTGAGGCAATGTTTTAAACTATTAGAACACACACACACACACACACACAATGGAGTGCCTTGTGTCCCTTCCTCCTTCCCCTTTTTGATTTGAGGCATTTCCTCTCAACTTGACAACAAAAAGGAAATCCTGAAAGTGAGGGTCACGAACAATTATCTGTCACTCCAACTATACATGATGAAAGGGGGGGGAAAAAGCTCTTTCTTTTCGTTTCAACTACAAAAAATGACATGGGAATGCTATCTTTTATAAATCACTATTACAAAGTTCATGTCAACCTGATTTTATATTAAAAACATCTATATTAAAATATACATATAAATCATGCCAAAATAGTTCTGAACTAAAACATGCATTTTTATTCTGCATATTTGCTTCATCTTTATATATCAGAATACCTTTTGGTTGCATAGTTTTAATCACGGTTCCCTTATAATTTTCCATTCTGCATTTTCACTTAACATCTCATCATAACATTTCCATATGCCTCCCATGTTTCTAGTTATGACTTCATTAGGAATTCCATAATATTCCAAAAATTTAATGAGCTATTTAGTCACTTCCTTACTTCTTTCAACCCTATCTTTTTACAGAATGGGCTTTGGCGGAATCACTGTTGTTTTGGGTGGACAATTATGATTTCCATTGTTCTTTTTTTGGACACTGAAAGTGTTTCTATTTTTTTTCTCCCATTTTAACTAAACCTGCAATGAGCAACTGTGTAATATAGCTCCCTTTCTCCATTGAATTATTTCTTTGGAATGAGTCAAGGGTTGTAAACAATTTTCTTAGTAACTACAATGCCTCATTGCCTTATAAAGTGTTCTTACCCATTTATAATATCAGGAGTGTAAAGTAAAACAAAATATCCAGTAATTCTTTTAAATATTAAAACTACTCTGAGGTCAGTTTTCTAAATGCTCTTAAATTTTTCTCGTAGTTTCTAGAATTAAATAATGCATGCTTCCAGATAAACTTGAAGCATGTATCTGCCAGAGTCTAAAGGAAAATCAGTGTTCTCCCATCTCCTAAAACTCACTCTCTGATGTAAGCACTGGTAACAATTTGGTACATATTATTTCACACCTGTTTCTTTTGCATATCTAAGCATATATGTATATATGTAGGCTTTATAAACCTTTCTTACATTTTACAACACAAAATCTCTCCCTATCTTCAAATATGAGCTCATAATATGACTTCTATGAAGTCATGATATGACTTCTATAATATGATTTTGTCTCATTCAAATATCACTTGGTTCCAGTTACACATTTATAAACATCACAAGCACTGTACCGATTTTTGGTTAACTGCCACTCATGAACCTAAACCAGAAGATAACCCTCAAATTACTTTAACCACTGGTGTGTGTGTGTGTGTGTGTGTGTGTGTGTGTGTGTGTGTGTGTGTGTGAATTATCTTCCTAATGATATTTAAGACCACTACCAAAATGGGCTTGCATGGCTTAATAAAATGTTTATTATCGTGATGCTATGGTGGTACAAGGGAGGAAGATTGCCTGACATCAAAGACGTGACACCCACATGCAGATAACTAAGACCATATAACACCAAAATTTTACTGAGAGAAATAAAAAAGTTTCAAAAAAAATGAGTGACACCGAGTTAAAAGTCAACAGAAATTCCTGAGACTTGCCAGGAAGAAGCCAGCAAGAATCCTGGAATAGTGGTTTCTCTAAAGGGTATAACTGTATTCCTAACTTGATTAAAACATACAACAGCCTCTGTAAGGAACATCATGTTTGTTATCTCTATATGGGTTTGACTCGTTCTGGAATGTCCATGGACGTCCCGCACCTCTCCCGTTATCAGCAGTACAATCAAGGCAGAATCAACAGCCAAATTAAACCACGCATCCTTGGGCGCCTGGGTGGCTCAGTGGGTTAAAGCCTCTGCTTTCGGCTCAGGTCATGATCTCGGGGTCCTGGGATCGAGGCCCGCATCGGGCTCTCTGCTCAGCAGGGAGCCTGCTTCCTCCTCTCTCTCTGCCTGCCTCTCTGCCTACTTGTAATCTCTCTCTCTGCGTCAAATAAATAAATAAAATCTTTAAAAAAAAAATAAATAAACCACGCCTCCTGCATTTGTTGTCCCATGGATAGGTTTTATTTTTAACCATCCTTATCACTACCTGGTATTGTCTTGTTTACTTACTAATTTAATATATGTCCTCCTCCACAAGAATGTAGGCTTAAGAAAGTAAGGTCATTGTCTCTCCACCCTTTCATTCAAGTCAACAAATATTAATTGAGTTCCTACATATTCTGGACAAAGGGGACACAGTAGTGACCGAAACAGGCAAAAACATGTGCCCTGATGAAGCTTACCTTCCAGTAAGGAGAGATAAACAGTCCACTACAGAGCAAGATACATATTGTATTAGAAGGTAACGTGTGTAGTGGAGAAAAAACAAGGAACACAGAGAGTACCAGGGTGAGAGCAGAAGTGTGTAGCTACAATTTAAACATCATCCCCCCCCACCCAAATAAATAAATAAATAAATAAATAAATAAATAAATATATAAATATATAAATAAATAGACGCCATCCCCAGCACCAAAAAGAAGATGCAGCCAGTTGATAAATACTGGTTCGTGGGTTAAGACCAGACTGCAAAAGCCAGACAGCACATCCCGATTCCCTGGAAGCAGTTACTGGTCTTGAGATGTGCGGCTAACAAGGTCACAGTCAGCTGCAAGAGACATCAGAGCAGGCAAGACCATGAGATCTGGTGTTGCCTTAGAAGGTTCAGAGCTACTACAGCCATTTTGCTGGTCATGAAAATAAAACCACCCAGGTAGGAAGGCAGAGCCCAGGAGAGCAAAACAGCCACCACTGATTACAGCATTTGATTAGCCCAAACGATATCTGAAGATGTGCAGGTCATTCAGTTACAAAGGGCAGTAAGACCCTCTGTATTCACTAAGTCAGCATTCTATGTGCGGCAAAGTTAATTCCTGCTTTGCTTTCACTAACAGCAGTTTTCTTATGGACCATTTCCACATTTGAAAAGTCAAAGTTACTGACGTTGCATCATTTAATCCACTCAGAGCTGGGGTTCCTATGACTTAAGTCTGTACTGACATGCATTCCAATGTATTATATAAATCTAACACCAATTACCTTCCCAGCCCCTCGTGCTCATCAGTATGATCTTGCTGGGATTTGGAATATTTCCTCCACTTCCCATTCCCAGCCTCAACTCTCCATCGGTCCATAGCTGTACCCTACTTCCTCATCTCTTTCACAAAGCTTCACCTATTAATCCATTCATTACTCACTCAGTCATTTAATCTAACATATGTTTAGCAGGCACTGACAGGCACTAGAATAAGGCTAATAAGGCACAGTCCCTGTCCTCAAGGACATCTCTAAAAGGAATGGAAATGACTGAGTAACAGCTGCAAAAGCAAAGACAGACTAACGGGTACTTGACCCGAATGATGTGTGGGAGACGATGGCAGTGGGAAGGGTGAGGGGATCAAATATATATTTTGGATGGTCCACAACTTCTCTCACCTCCTCGGATACCATTGATGGTATCAACTTATTGTCCTTTATACACACGGCCCCCAACATGGCAGTCCTCTCTTCTCCAAAAGGTCCTTGAGGCCAGGAACTGTGTCCAATTCTTCTTTTCTATCTTCCCAACTTCCCAGCATAGAATATGGCATAAATACATCTCCAATAAATGCTTATCAATTCAAATGTGGGTGTTTTGTACTCAACATTTTGAAAAGGACCCTAGATGCTATATCTAGCCCTAGTTAAGTTTCATTGCTTTTTGACAGGCTACTAATTTCCTCCTACCTGTTTTGACAGCTGAAAGCTTCTCACAACTGCTAAACCCCACCAGTACAGGTGAAGTCTCTTCCCGTGGCATCTCCACGTGGCTTCTAAATCAGCCTCTTTTTCGTGGGTTCAAACAACTTCCTGCTTTGCTTTCGTTAACAGGAGTTCTCCGAGGAGCCAAGGAGATAATTGCTTTAGAGCATTCTGCTTTTGAGCACTGTACACAGGAGCCACAATACTGAGGCAATGAATTGGCGGATTTTTACTGCCACAGTACTCCTTAATCATGCTGTTCTCAATTTAGATAGAAAAAAAATTGAAGAATGATGAACTAAGTGGAACTAAGTACAGCTTTTAGTACTTACAATAGAGCAAACAACAATTAACCAAAAAATGAGGGGTGAGGGAAGGGGAGGGCACAACATGTTCCTGAACAAAATCGTATGCATTCTTAAGAGCTGATATGATTCAAAGCGGAAAAGAAAATGTTTTTCTCACATGGGGAAGAGCGAATCTAGTTTGCATGTTAAGTGTTTTTCCATATGATAATCTCATGTATCAGATCATAACATTTCAATATTTTAGAACTCCTTTTCCAAATCTATGTGGTCATTTTTAGGCGCTCATTTATACATTTAATAAGTCAGCCTACTGGCCATACTGCCCAAATCACGTCCACCATTTCAAAATGTTTTATTAAAATGTTGGTACTATAGGACTGTTAGTGCTATAGTTAAAACGCGTTAGAGGTGAAGTAGGCGAGAGGAGGTTGGTCTAGAAACAAAATCCCCACTGACCATGTGGCCTATGGGCAAGTGTGTTCTGAAGCTCAAGGGTAGGAAAAGGTAGGCAGCACATTCTTGACTTTTTTCCATTCTAATCCCTCTAGGCTTTGTCTTCTCCTCCCTTACGTCCTGGCTCCACCCACAGCAATATTACAATCCTCCTTTTCCACCTTTCTATGCTTCCCCTTTGCCAGAAGACAATCTGGGCAGCTACTGACTGCCCAGAGCCTAGGACAAGGGAGGGGACCAGCTCAGGAAGGAAGTCTTCATTCTTCAGACCGCCAAAGGATACCAACCAGCCCGGCCGTGGCTGGGTCCTCTTAAGAAACAAAGAAGGGCTGGTCACTTTCTCTTTAAAGTACCTATTCCTACGCCAGTATATTCCATCATATTTTTCCAGAGCTAGAAGATGCCTCTGTTCTCAACCTGCATGTCCGCTAGCACAGAGTGGGAGAGCAGAGCCCTGTGCAGAGGTTCGTGCCCTCCTTCCAATCTCCACTGTCATTCCAATGTCATTAAGTGACCTTGAGCAAGTCACTTCAACTTCTAGGGTCTCAGATGATCCAAGTGTGTGGTAGGCACCTTGTTGTTCAATGTTTTTGTTTTCATGTTTACATACACATACTTTGCTTTTATTGCTTATCTGTTTTATTCACTCTCCTGCTCCAGGAGGACAGGGACAACGTCTGTATCCTCACACATTAGCACTGGACCTGGCAGGCACCTAGGAGGCATTCTATTAGTGTAAGGAGAATGAACGTATTAGATGAAAAGCATTTCAACATTTTAAAAGCAAGCCTACTAATACAATAGAAAGAAAACGACGATCAGCTTTTTTTTGTTCAGCAGTCACTATGTTACCAATGGGATGTCAGCATCTTTGAGCCTCCATGCAATAGCGGGCAGAAGAGAGCAATGGTTCTCAAAGCGGGAGTGCCGTGGGGGTGGCATAAGGTCATAACAACCACGTCCAGAAAGTACTTTTAAAAAGTGAGTGAGATTATAAAAAGTATTGTATCAGAGTAGGATTCTAAGCATTCTTTTTTTTGAGCAAGACATCTCCTCAAGTAAAACTCTGAAGCATTGATAGCTATATCAAGACATCACCTCAGTTAAGAACCAACAAATCAGATGTGAACTAAGACCCCTTCCAGCTTCAGCAATATGTAATTTGAAAACACAAACTAATTTTTACCAAATCTCAATTTAAATTTTTTCTAGGTACACTTCTGTATTATAATTTTATAGCCATACATTAACGAGATGCTACAATTTTATTCCCTATACATAGCTAATTTAACTGTTTCATTAAGGGCTAAATTTTAGTGTCTAATACAACCACATTCTAGTAGTATTTTTTGTGAGTTTTAATAATGAAAAAAATAAATGCATTTTATATGGCAAGGAAGAGAGAGAAACTATCCCTTCCATCTAGAGTAGGGTTTCTAAACCTCAGCACTATTGACATTTTGGGCTGGACAATTCTTTGCTGTGGAAAATTGTCCTGTGTATTATGGGATATTTAGTAGCATCCCTGACCTCTGCTCACTAGGTATCAGTACCTGATCCCTACCCCTAGTTATGACAGCAAAAAATGTCTCTAGACATTGCCAACAGCCCCTATGCCCAAACCCTTGCCACATTGGGAACTATTAGGGGAACAACATTAAAATAATTATGATTATCTAGAATTTCAGAATACAAAACATCCATTATACACAAGGTAGGGCTATGGTACCAACAGACAATTACTTAAAGGAAAGAGCAACTTATCTGAAAAAACACTCATTCATTTGTTAGTAGTGTCAAGGCCTTTAGGAATAACGAGATGAGCTTTATCAAAATAGGCATCTATTTTCTAATTTATACATAAAGCACACACAGGTGGAAAACCTCAAACATGACCACATGTAAAGTCTACAACTATTAAGGAATTCTAAATAACATTTCTTAAACGTTTCCGGAAATTTCCTTTTGGAAAATGGTACGCCCTCACTCAAAATCTCATTGTAAATCTCAAGATGTAAGGCCATGTCTAGTATAGAATAAAACAAAATGGAGATTTGGCAATTCTCTTAACATGCTTACTTTGCTTCAAACTTTTCTCTTTGGGATTTAAATTGTAGCTTTTTGCTGTCAAACATGAATAAAATTTAACCAGATAATTAGCAAATCTACAATGACTGTTTGCCATGTAGGCATTACCTATTCTAATGATTTATAGATGTTTACACCTTACACTCTTGACTGGTTCTGAAATCCTGAGCAAAGTATAAAAGAAACACATTTGAATTCTGCAAGTCTCACACTGGACAGTGCAATCTTTCACTTAGATAGACCAGACCCAACACTTTATGAACATTAGGTAAACTTTTTTGCAATTCTAAGTCTTCAAAAAAGGTTTCTTGTCATTGAGTTTTCCTTTGTAACGGATTTTAAAACAGGCAGTTTTTTTTTTTTAATTTCTTAAGGAATATTCTATGTCTTGGAAGAAAAAGTGTGTCACGTGGAGAGACACACTGGGCACTTAACCTTAAAAAAATAAAATTATACATTTTAAAGATATATTTGCACGGTAGCATGAGAAGAATTTCCAACCTTGTTGAAGTGTCGTAATTTATTCAAATAAAATTCAACTGATTTTAATTAAAGTAACATTTTTTTAAGGTTTTATTTATTTATTTGACACAGAGCGAGAGAGAGAGAGATTACAAGTAGGCAGAGAGGCAGGCAGAGAGAGAGGAGGAAGCAGGCTCCCCACTGAGCAGGGAGCCTGATGCGGGCCTCAATCCCAGGACGCTGAGATCATGACCTGAGCCAAAAGCAGAGGCTTTAACCCACTGAGCCACCCAGGCGCCCTTAAAGTAACATTTAAATCATTTTTAATTCTATTTGCATCTCATTCACAGTGTAAACTAAGAGTTAACCATTACTGATAGACCAGTATGTTTGTTTCCACAATTAAATATAGGTACTATATACGCAAATTTTTACATTTATTATTCATCTAGAGTCTAACATACTCCATATTGTTTATTTTATTGCTCCTTCATAGCTGTATGAAAAAGCAAAGGAGGAATAAAAGGTAGATGAATGAATTATTTTCATTACAATCTATGTTTTGTTAAACCAGTTCATTTTTTTGGTTTTGTTTTGCTTTAATGTAACCTCCTCAAAAATAATCAGGAGGTAATTAGGAGAATATATATATTTGCTTCTTAAAGATAGAGTCCCACATGTCTCCATTATTCTCAGAGATTCTGGTAACTATATCATTTTATTTAAAGGTTTTAGTGACAGGTTTATTTTTCTGAAGGTTTAAATAGATGACTCTGTATCTGTTTCTCAACAACTTTTTTTTAAATAAAGGATAGTTTTTCTGAAGATTATTTATTATTGCAAATACATGCAAAAATTTCCGTTTATGCATATGAGACTACTACTGGTAAATAATTATAGATCTAAAACTTAAGAGATGTAAAATTATAGCTGAAGTTAATGAATCATAGCAAAACAATGCCATGCTATTTAATGTGTCTTTAATGGTCCCTTTTATAACACCAATCTGCAGCCAAGCCACTGTAGAAACGTTCTGAACTTAAATAAGAATACTTGAAATAAGTATATATGTAAAAACACTGAGAGCTTCTTTAGAAAAATTTTAATATTTGCACATTTGGATACAATACTATTCTGGGAACTTATAAAGTTCAGACCAAAATATCACTGGTTCAGAGGTGACAGCAAACGAAATACTACGTAATAACAAAAAAAGGAAATATTTATACATCTCTGCCTTCCTCGTTTTCTCTTATCTGTTGTTTTTACTGAAGTTTGGTTGTGTCTGTCAATGATACTGGCAAGTAACAAGTTCCTTGAGTCTCCTTAATCTTCTCTGAATGACTTCTTTTAGAGCTGCAATGGGATTTATTCCAGATCATAAACAGTATTTATTTTAACACAGTGCCTCACTCAGAGCTTCCATTTCAAAATGAAGAACCTAAGGCATGGAGCAAAACTAACCATCATCACACTCATTTACCATGACTTAGGTAATTATTATATGGACCTCATGAATTGGCTTCATAATACAAATCACTGCTTAACTTAACCAGGATACCATCGATACAAGGTGACGGAAGTGGGCCTAAAGTCTTTCAGAACCATATAGTTTGACTATGAAGAGAGTGTCCTAGTCAATGACCACCTGTTGCCAGGAAGGGGAACCCACTGGGTGACCCGTCCTGGAAAAGGGTCAACCCTGCCAGCCCCATCTATAGAGCCAGATGTTAGCAGAAAACTCAAAATACAACATACCGTAAGAGAAACGTCTAGTTTCCCCCTGTTGTTCTGTGCAGGAATATTGATCTTGGCAAAAAAGATCCCCTGCCCTAAATCTCAGGTACTGAAGCTCTACAGCATACTGTTTTCGTCATTTTTAAGTAAAACCATGAAGGTAGTTTTGTTTGATTGGTTTTCATGCCTTATCATAATGTTTTGATTATAGCTCCTTTTATTTGAATAGTTCAGCTGTTTTTACTTTTATCTCCACCACTTCAGGAGTAAAAGCACACTGCTGATGCAAAGCCATCGGACCAGGAATCAGAAAAGCTGCTCTTAAAGGGACTGGTTCTGCCCAGACTTCACAGTGGGCCACGGCAAATTCCTGTTGGGCTTTCTCAGCAGGAAGAGGCCAACTCTGATGAATGACTCCAGAGATTCCTCTCGGTTCCAAAAATCTAGTATTTCCCCTATAAGTCTTGGAATCAGCACAAGCCAGCAGGTTTCATAGCTCCTTCTATGCCACCTTCACAGGACAGTGCTCCCTCCAGATAGATTCAAGAGTCCCTAAGGTGCAACCCAAAGTCTCATATTCCCTTCTAAACCAGACAGAGGCAAAGAAACCTTCATTCGTGGTCACTGAAAAACTGGCTGTCCAATACCTAGACCTACAAGGGATCTTTTACTGTTTTTTTTTAAATNGTGCAACCCAAAGTCTCATATTCCCTTCTAAACCAGACAGAGGCAAAGAAACCTTCATTCGTAGTCACTGAAAAACTGGCTGTCCAATACCTAGACCTACAAGGGATCTTTTACTGTTTTTTTTAAAATAAATTTTACATACCAGACTTTTATAATTTTCTCCTCTATATCTCTGAAATGCTAGAGAACAGAGGCTTACTTTCTTTTTTGTCTTAATATCCCATTGCAACAAACATGTAGTGAGCATCAATAAATGATACTAAGAAATGATTTATAATTTCTATTACAAAATGTCTAACTTATTTTCATCAAGTCATAAACATTAGGCAGTAGAAAAACATTTACACTACTAGCTCTCATTATCATCAAGGACTGGCATCCTGCACATTCCTCCAGCTACTTTAAAAGGCATTCTTGCAACACACTTTTATTGAATACCCAGTTCTAAGTCTGGCACTAGATTTGTGAAGTTGATTAAATGATCTTTGCCCTCCAGGAACATAGTCTACTAAGGAGGAGGAAAAAAGGTAAAGTAAAAAGACAAGTAATAGACTAACACACCAACTGCTCTTTCAGAGAGACAAATAATTTGGGTCATAAGGACAAAAAAGCTAAAATATTATCAGCTTTATTTAACAGAGACAAACTAATAAAATTAGTGCACATACCTATTAAATAAACATTTCAAGATGTCAAGTCAAACTATCCATATAAACACTTTGTATCCAGAAGATGTGAATCATAATAACATAATAAAACATGTTTAGTTAGAAAACCTGTTTGAATAAAAGATTGGCAAAGTCACACATCTTGGCTTAGGTTTTCCTGACACATAAAGAACAAAGATCAGATCAAAAACATAAACTGTGATGACAATCTACTAGGGAAAAGGCATTAGGGTTACCATAGTGGTGGAACAACTTTTGTCACTACTTTTTAAGGTAATAGTTTAATCACTTTATGTCACGAAAAGATAATATTTCCTGCAGAGGTCTTAAATGTTATCCCAGAAGATATTCTATATCCATGTCCCCAAAAGTAATGCATCTTTGAGAAATTCTAAGTTCTCTCTCTACTAAGAATATCATTGTTTCTAACACTATTCATGGACAATCTGGTGGCAAAAGGAGAAATAAAATAAGGGGAAAAAGCATTAAACCAAAAAAGTATCTCAATCTTACCAAATAATTTAAGATATAGGATTTTACTTAAAACCACTTTGAAGGTCCTTAACAGAAGTCTCCATCATTCATCACAAACAGAATCATCTAAAAAGTCAAAAAACAAATTTATACACATTCTTATCTATAAATTCTATAAATGTATGTATATACATACATTTATATATAAAGTATCTCTCCCTTCTATGCGTATACATACACACAAACCCTAACGACACATAAAGCAAGCATTCATATCCTCAAATGTCCAAAAATTATTGAGGAAATTATACGTGTGTACATACTTAATGATACAGTGCTTACTCCAAACAAGTTTCTTTAAAAAAATGTATATGTATTTTTAAATCACACATGAACTCAGAAAGAACCACCGAATAATGGCCCAATTAAAAGAAAATGCTCAAATTAGTAAACATCACCTATATATGCTTTCTGCAACAATTAGTCCATTTAATACAGTTTCTTGACTATCCTAAAGAAATCTCAGTTTGAAATGGGGGGGCAAAAGTAAAATTGGAAGCAAAGCTACCCAGCTTCCAACAGGGTACACCTTTTCTTTTAGATAGTAATCTCACTGGTAGTAATCCCACTAGGTAAACCTCTTACCTAGATTTCTTTTTAATACTCCTTCCATGCATTGCAATGAGGAAACAAGCAAAATGTATAGATGCTAACGAAAAAGCCCTAGCCCAAGAGTAAAGAGATGACTTTATTGATTGATACATGCCGGAAATAGTTCCCAGCATGTTGCTCGGAGGATGTCCCAGCTCTGTGACCATGGACAAGGATCATCCTTAAAATGTAGTGGCAGTCACAATCTTCAAGGTCCCTTCTGGCTCTAACGCCATGAGAAGATCAGGCTGCAGTGGTTTATTATTACGAGGATCTTAGTATCACATAATCCCATGAGCAAGGACAAACTTTTCTAAGTTAACTTACCACCAGAGAGTAATAAGCAATTCTTGCTCTATAATGTCAGCTTGTTACAGCATCCACTAAGAAGAGGACAAATAACAGAATGTACCATCTCCAAGTCTGTCATTACCATACGTTTTTTTTTAAAGGTTTTATTTATTTATTTGACACAGAGAGATCAGATCACAAGTAGGCTGAGAGGCAGGCAGAGAGAGAGGAGGAACCAGGCTCCCTGCTGAGCAGAGAGCCCGATGCGGGCCTCGATCCCAGGACCCTGAGATCATGACCTGAGCCGAAGGCAGAGGCTTTAACCCACTGAGCCACCCAGGCGCCCACCATACGTTTTTATATCGAGCTCCAAATAACCTAAAAGTACTAACTAATTCTCAATATTGTCATTCCCATTTGACCAAAGGAGAAACTGAGTCTTAGCCACCGTGATAATCTAGCCCTGCATCAGCAAGGCAGAGCCTGACATGACAAGTCATAAGTTCCTGGCTCTCAACCTCTACCTTTTAGGAGTAATGCAGTATGATCTTCCTGAGTCATTCTTTTTTTTTTTTTTTTTAACAGATTTATTTATTTATTCACTTCTGAGAGAGAGAGCGCGCGTGTGACGCCTGTGCATGAGCAGGGAGAAGGGGCAGAGGGAGAAGCCGACTCCCCGCTGAGCAGGGAGCCAGATGTGGGACTCCATCCCAGGCCCGACCTGAGCCTAAGGCCTCTGAGCTGAAGGCAGACGCTTAACCCACCGAGCCATCCAGGTACCCTTCCTGAGTCATTCCAAAGCAGTTATAAACTAAGGGCAGGAAGCAAGTTGAAAAGTTGAAGGCAAATTTATGTCTCACTTAAAACTTGGGAGTGGCCATTAAATTTATTTTGAATGCTTTTAACATCACAAATGCAGGCTACTTGTATATCTTTTACCTCCTCCTCTCTAACACTCTTACAGTTAAGGATCCCTTCCGGGCCAGGGAAATATCCATATTTTGACTATATGTATATGAAGATATACGAATGTATCCAATTTTTAGGATTTTTTTTATTAACAAAAATGACATAAAATATTTGATCATATATTTATATATACATACATATATACAATTTCCTTTATTCCCTTAAAAAAGATCATGCACGTTTCCCCAAGAATACAGCTATCTACCAATTGTTTTTAAAATAGCTGCATCATATTCTATAGTTTGAACATATCATATTTGATTCAAAAAGTTTTCACTGATTTTTTAATTGCTAAAAATACATTTTTAACAACTTAGATTAACAACATATAGGTTATTAACAATAGACATAATATACTTTATGTATTGATATTTTCTGAAGGATGGACTTCTAGAAGATTAGGATCAGTGAGACAAATAATAAACACATTTTAGGTGTTAAAAATTCACAGTCTTACCAACAGGAGGTAACTGATCTATAATATCAGCTTGTTATAGCATCCACTAAGAATAGGACAAAAAACAGAATGTGTCCCATTACCCCATATTACCCCCATATCCTTATTGGCATTAGATATTATAAGTCTGTTTAAGTTAATCAATCTGATGGGATAAAAATAATATCTTAATTGTTTTCAGTGGTATTATCCTGACCAGTCATGAGGTTGAGCACATTTATAAATCTTCACTGGCCATATCTGCATGTTGCTTATGGTTCATACCCTTTCCAAATTGTTTTGTTTTTTCTTGTGATTAAGGTGCTAAAACCCTTACATAGTGACTATTAATATTCTACCATTTTTTTGCAAATATCTTCCCACCTTTGTTTATGGTGACTTTGCAAATGAGAATGTTTTACTTTTTATGTAACCAAATCCGTCAATCTTTGCTTTTTGGATCAAAGTTTGTTAGTGAGCTTAAGAAGACATTCTTCACCAGGATATTTTCTTAATAGTCTATGTTTTCTCCTAATATTTTTATTTAGATTGCTTTTTGGTTGTATTTATGTTGTTAATGTATTTGGAATTTATTTTTTTATTTATTTTTTTTAAGTAATCTCTATATCCAATGTGGGGCTTGAACTCATGACCCTGAGACTAAGAGTCACATGCTTTACCGACTAAAACAGCCAGGAGCCCCTAGAATTCATTTCTATATATAAAATGAATAAGGCTAAAAACTATGCCATATAATTTTTTGAATATTCCATGCTCTTCTTTTTAATTGAAATGTCATTTTATCATGTAAGCAATTTTTACTATGTACTAGAACCTGTTTCATGATTTTGTATAATGATGCACATTTTTGTACCAATACTGCTATGTAGTTTTAAGTTTCAGTTCTTGGTATAAAGACAACATTCTCCTGTAGTTTCATTTTTAGTTTCATTTCTATAGATGAAATAGTTTTTCATGGTTTTTAAAATTAAAGTAATAAAAATCTAAACATAAAATATAAAGTGTTCAAATTTGATTATCTAGATAAGCCATTGATCTATCTTCTGAATTCTTTGTGTAAAGATTCTTTTTTTTTAAAGATTTATTTATTTATTTGACAGAGAGAGAGATCACAAGTAGGCAGAGAAGCAGGCAGAGAGGAAGAAGCAGGCTCCCTGCTGAGCAGGAAGCCAGATGTGGGGCTCTCGATCCCAGAACCCTGAGACCATGACCTGAGCTGAAGGCAGAGGCTTTAACCCACTGAGCCATCCAGGTGCCCCTTGTGTAAAGATTCTTAAAAGTATTATATTCAAAGGTAAATAAAAATGTAGAATATTTACACAGCTAATAGGTTTTAATATAAAAACATAATTTCTCTAGATTCTATACTCTATATCTATTTATTTTATTTACCAATACAAATAATTAAAGAATACAAGAAAAATATTTTCTTTGACCTTACATTTTTTAAGTAGGAAAACAAATTCAAAAATCTTTAATAAAGGTTCCATATTTTTATATGCTACAATTTATATGAAACTGTCTCACTTTAACTAGGCCCATCAGTCTGGCCTAATTTAAGGAAAAACATTGAGGCCATTGAAAATTAACTGAAATGTCAACCCACTTTAGAAGAAAGCTATTAGTAAAACAAGGGTGAAGTTACAAGCACTTGTGAAAAGCACAATAAATAAACAATGAGACCCATTCAAAGATACTGGGGAGACATTCAGGCTTTGCAGAGTTAGAACAAGAGACAGCAGAACCAGTTCCCACATGGGCAAGAGTTTGTTTATTTTATTTTGCTTATCTGAAATCAGAGTAAATGATCCCAGTGGTTTGGAATGGCTCAAAAATGTTTCTCAGCATCTAGGCAAGAAAAACTGCCTGGTTTTCAAGTACTTAACTGCTTTGTAGGAACTCCTTTGCTCATGTGGACCATAAAGCTCATGTTTGAAAACCGAACCATTTAAGACCACAAAAGGCATTATTCTTTCTTTCTGTCATCTGTCATTTTTTAGTCTTACTTTTAAGAGGTGATCAAAAGAAATAAAGAATACTTTCTAAATAACTTTGGAAGTACTGTAGTCTGCACCCATGAATTATGGTTTATGAAAGTGCATTTATAGAATTAGTATTTCATATCTCAGGAACAGTGAAATGAACTTAAATGGCTACTTTAATCATAACTGAAGTTTACTAGCAAACCAACAAATACTTAGGATGAGAATTATAATAACCTGTTCTCATGATTTAATTTAGGGCCAGGCTAATTGATGAGAAAGCCTAGAAGATATTTCTTTTAGAACGCACGTATGTAGGGAAAGTGATAACAATCAACCTTTTTTTTTCACATAAAGGATAAAAAGCAACTATATTCTTTGAATAGAAATGAAATGAGATTAGTAACATGAAAACTTTTTACTCAAGTCCAACTTCAGAATGAAATCACTTGTCATAAATTTTCTGCTTTAAAAAGCAGAAAACAGCACGTTAGCTAAGGTTTTGGTGTCGGGGGGAGCAGTTTAGAAAAATCAATGATGACGTATGTTCTACTAGCATCTAATAGTATAAAAATATTTTTAAGAACATATATTTAATCATCACTAAATTATATCTAGCCTAAAACCAGTTTTCTAAGTGTTTTTCATAGCTCACAAAAGTGATTACATATTTAGTGAATCTTAAATGATGGAAATATACCCATCTCTAGTATCTAAGAGCTCTATTACCAATTAAACCAGGGAATTTCAGCTTTACACACTTTGAGAGCATAGGATTTACCAAAAAGGTAGATTTAAGCAATAGAGTTTTTTTCCCCCAAGAAGACATCCTCAGAAGAAAAAAGTTTTATGTCTGCCTCCCAAAAATAAGAATACATTTCACCTTCATAAAGTGATGAGGCAGTCCTCCACAAATACAAGAGGTAAAGCTACAAACTCTTCAGTGCAGGAAAATTAGCTCTTTGTCATATCCTTGGAACATCTATTGTTTGGTTAGCTTACTCTGGAAGAGGTTTCTAAAGCAGTTGGCTGTCATTAATCTAATTACCTATTGGGCCAGCTAATTAGAGAGGGCACTTTTCTATTTAAAAAATACTGCCTCAGGTAAGGCTTGAATTAGTAGCCAACTTTCACCCCGCACCCCTAGTCACTCCAGAATCATCGCTCTGTCTGGAATACCTACTATTCCACTGTTGGAATGCAGTCTCCCTCCTCCACCTGACCACGGAGGTTCCCTCTCCGGAAAGCCACAAATTACAGTGCTAAATTTCAGCCAACAGAAGAAGGCATTTGGAGGTAAAGCCAAAACGAGGTTGAAAGAAAAATTTCCACTAAGAAATCAGAAGTAATGATTAATACATGGAGTTACATAAAAACTAACAAATATGGGCTATATACCATTACAGTCCTCACTTATCAGGAAAATGAGAGAACACCAAAAGACTCGTATTCTGACCCCAAATGAAAGGTATTCAGCAGAAGTAAATAAGATACACTAACAACAAATTTTCTGAAAAAGAAATGAATCAACCCTATTTACAGTAACATCAAAAACAAAATCTTAGGAATAAATTTAACTAAGGAGGTGAAAGATCTCTATTCCAAAAACCATAAAACATCGATGAAAGAAATTGAAGAAACAAATAAATGGAAAGGTATCCCGTGTTCATGAATTGGGAAAATTAATATTGTTAAAACATCAATACTACCAAAAGCATTCTATAGATTCAATGCAATCCTTACCAAGAGTCCAATGGCATTTTTTACAGAAGTAGAAAAAGCACTCCTAACATGTATGGAACACAAAAGACTCCAATGAGCCAAAGAAATCTTGAGAAATAAGAACAAAGCAGGAGGCATCATACTTCCTGATTTTAAGCAATACCATAAGTCTAGAGTCATCAAAACAGTATACAGTACTGGCTTAAAGACAGACAAAAGGCCTATAATCAAAAGGAACCCAAGCATATATAATCAACTAATATTTAATGTGCCAAGGCTACTCAATGGAGAAAAGACAGTCTCTTCAATAAACAGTTGCTGGGATAATTGGGTATTCACATGTAAAAGAATGAAATGGACCCATATCTTCTACCACTCACAAAAATTACCTCAAAATGGGTTAAAGACTTAAGTGTAAGACCAGAAACCATGAAACTCCTAGAAGAAAACATAGAAATAAAGTTCTTTGACATGGGTCTTAAAATAATTTTTTGAATATGAAACCTAAAATATAAGCAACAAAATAAAAAATAAACAACGGAGACTACTTCAAACTAAAAAGCTTCCACAAAGCAAGAGAAACCATCAGCAAAGTGAAAAGACAACCTATGAAATGGGAAAAAATATTTGCAAACCATATATTTGATGATGAGGTTATTGTCCAAAATATATACAGAATTCAACAACTTTATAGCAAAAAAAAAACCCCACAAATAGCCCAATTTAAAAAAGGGCAGAAGACCTGAATAGACATGTCTCCAAAGAAGATACACAAAAGGCCAATAGGAAAGGCCAATAGGAAAAAATGCTCAACATCATTAAAATCACCAAGAAAAACCAAACCAGAAGCACAGTGAGATATTATCTCACACCTGGTAGAATGGTTTTCACCAAAAAGATAAGAATAACAAATGTGGACATGAGAAAAACGAACCCTTGTATACTGCTGGTGGGATTGTGAATTGGTACAGCCACCCTGGAAAACAGTTTAGAGGGTCCTTAAAAAATTAAAAATAGAACTACCGAATGATCCAGCAATTCCACTTCTGGGAATATATCCAAAGGAAACAAAAATAGTAACTCAAAAAGATACCTTCACCCCCATGTTCATAGCAGCATTATTTACAATACCTAAGACACGGAAACAACCTAAGTGTCCACTGATGGATGAATGGATAAAGAAGTTGTGGCATATACAATCAATGGAATATTATTCAGCCATTAAAATGAGGAACTCCTACCATTTGTGACAGCATGGTAGGACTGGGAAGGCACCATGCTCTGTTAAATAAGACAGAAAAATACAAATACTGTATGATCTTATTTATATATGGAATCTAAAAACAAAAAAACCCGAACTCATAGAAAAAATAGATTAAATTTGTGGTTACTAGAGGGGAAGAGTGGGGAGGGGTGGGGGGGATTGGAGGAAGTTGGTCAAATATACAAACTTCCTGTCATAAAATAACTAAGTGTGAGGGCTATAACATACAACATGTGAACCAAAGCTAACACTGCTACATAATATACAGGAAAGTCGTTAAGAGAGTATCCCATGTGTTTTCATCACAAGGAAGTTTTCTTTCTTTTTCTTTTCTTTTCTTTTTATTGTATCTGTACGAGAAGACGGATGTTCATTGAGCCTACCATGGTAATCATTTCACAATATATGTGAGTCAAACCATCATGCTGTGTGCCTTAAATTTATTTAAGTGGCTTAACTCCTATGGATTGCTTATTTTATGAAGGTGCACTCTCATTTCCTTTCTTTTTTGTTTTGTTGTGTTACTGTTGTCTCCTTTGGTTTAACATGTGAGACTTAGGGCAAAGATAACCAAGACAAAAACGATGCACACAAGGTCTCAGAGCTAGACAAGAAGCATGAGTTGAGGACAGAACTCTTTTCCTTCCTGGCAGATCTCCACTCCATAGCATTTGTTGAATATCTTAGTCAATACAGTACCTCTTCTCACCTTCCCTGAAGTTCTGACACCGGAGATAGCCTTTGCAGGTATTATAGCTATACCAAATGACCAAAGAATTTTTCTCAGCAAAACACACTAAACTTAGACCATGGGGTACCCTCCAAGAATCTAAAGTGGAGCTAAAAGAAATCACGGCCCTAATTTCATTTTGAATCGAAGAAAACCAGATTTTGTTGGCATACTGTTTGTATTTATACAAATGACACCACATTATGTGGAAAACAAGAACATCTGAGGGTAGATTTCTGCCTTGTCAACTTTTGTCACAGTCAGTGTTATGATTACAGCTTCACTTTTCCTGTTCCATGGGAACGTGAACACAGAGAAGGTTGAATGAGGATGAATAATTGCCATATTTCCAGTGTTTCGGGACTTTTACCTCTGCAAAACAATTCTGAGAATGTAGTCTGGCAGCACCAACCTAGGAAACCAGCTAGGCCACCATGGTTAGCTGACTTATCAGCTGAAAATGAACGTTCTTGAGTCCAGCTCTAATGGCCGCAGAGAGAGATGCGAATTCCCAGAAATAAGTTTTCTCCTAATAAATGACTTGTCTAGATTATGTGACTAACGGTTACTACCTTGATTATAAAATGTAGTTATAACTGGTCCAGTGTTAAAACGTGGTCCACCATGTGACATTTTTTGGTTGGAATTTCCTCTATATTTTTAAGTCTACCAGATGTACCTTGTGGCTGACACTTGGACACTCAGTGCCTGGCATGTGAAATCTTTCTTTGGAACAAATACTATGCTCCGTGTTTTTTCCCAGATCACAGTAACCAGTGAGGTTATAACTGAAGTATTTATATTGCTTTTTTAAGGGTATACTTCTCTTCTTTAAAAATCTTATTGATTTGTACTCCAATTCTCTGATAAGTTTGTTTAAAGGACACAAACTGCCACTGCATAATAAGAATTCTTACTATGAATCTATTGAATCTGTTATCCAAAAATAATAATGATAAAGAAAGCACAATGGTAACTGAGTAATCAAGGGAGAATTTCCTAATTACATCTTACACATTTTTTAGCCTTTTCATCTATTGGGTGTGTCCCAAATAACTTTAACAATACATCTTGTAATGACTCATGTCTACAGTTACAAGGACTTCTATTTGTACTCTTAAAGATTTGTATGCTTGAAGTCTGGCCTGGGATGAGAAAGTAAAAGTAATGTATCAACACTTTTACGTATTTTTCACATTCATAAATTCTTCGTGCTATGCACGTGGAATTTTTAGAAATTATTTTCTTCCAAGATGACTTTACCTGAGCCAAAGTAATTCTAGGTTTTAAAACTGGAAGGAGGAAACTGCTCTATAGAAACATAATGTTTTGTGTTGTTATCACTGCACAATATATATAGTGTGCTTACTTAACAGTTTTGTTATCCTGATACCTGACATATGGAATGTTCACAAAATCTCCTCGAATGTAATATTTCAGAATAATTTTTAAGAAAAAGTTGATTAGTAAAAAATTTTATATTCACACAACACTGCATCATTCAACTAAAACACACTTTCTGAAATGCGAAATTTTGTACACAAACACACGAGATTGAAACTAATAATAGTGAAAGGCAGTTATTTCCTAGAAAAAGGAATGCAGGGTTTGATACAGAGAGCTCTCCCAGCCGCAGCCCCCACCTTCCCCTGCCATTGCCTTTCTGCACTTTGAGAGCAAGGCCTTTGTCATCTATGATTTATAAAAGCTAAGAGAACAGAAAGGGAAAAAAGACAGTACACATCAGGTGTAACCTTGGTACTTCCTGTGGCTTCCCGTTGTAAGGGGCTTTATTCCTGGGGATATTATAAATTGAGAAAGCTTTTTGCTTGACAATAATGTATAAATAATAGAATATAAGAAACATAATCCTTCTGAAGTAGGCGCATCCAAGATCTGAAGTAGTCATGTTGTGATATACATCTCACATAAACATTTGAGAGCCCAAAGGCAAAATACTGGGGAGCAGAGGGAAAGACACTTCACCGTCCCATAAACTTCATCTTGCTCTAGGGCTCAGGGTAAACTTTCTTAAATACGGCAAACAGAAACACTAACTTCAAAGAAAGAAATGCGGCCTTGCCTAAAGATAAAATAAAGCCATACACACACACACAGCATATATATAATACATGCACCATTAGAGCCCCGGGAAAATTCCAATTGTATACTTTTTAAAAAGAAATCCAGATGTACCTGCACAAGAAGAACAGACTATATTTTGCTGATTAATTCTCTTTGTAGGCTCTACAAGGATGGTTAGCAGTTAGAATTAACAAAAAGACACATAGTCTCTAAGGTGTGATGCAACTGAGTGTTCCTATAGAATATTCTTACACTGGCCTAATAAGGAAAAGTAATTTTAAAAAGTATGCTACATATTACTCTATTTTAAAAGTATGTGTTTATCCACTTAATGATTCAATAGACACAAACACTTTAATTCTGTATTCTGTCTCCTATATGAAAAAAGATCAATATATAAAGATTTGCTAAGCCAAGTACAATTATGAAAACTTAATGAATTATCAGGTTACCTACCTAATATCTCCTCCATTTAACTAAAGTATGCTGGCTGTACTTTCTTCAACTGTAGAATTACTGATAATTGTATTTGTATAAGTAAAAAGAAAAGCTTTCACTGATTAACTTCCTGTTTTTCTGCACAGTAGTTTTTCACTGCCAAAGTTTTTTAAATCTCTCACAACTAATAAAAATCTAAAAAAATAAAAATAGGCTTAAATTTTTAAAAAAAGTAAATTCTCAGTAGCCAATAAATGGTGATTATTAAGTTCTATTTTAATACTGATCCACTTAGCTCATGGAATTATTAATGTAACCACACAAGCCTTCAAACTTTTCCAAAAAGTGACACTTGTCCTGCAAGAATAATAAGGAAACTAACTGTAGAACTCTGTTTTAAAAGAAAAAAAAGGGATTTATGTTTGATTTTGTAAATTAACATTATTTACTTCAATCAAACAAAATTACTTGGGAATAATATATAAAATCTAAGAAAAAGTTCAGCAGAGTAAAAGCATGCATAAACATTTTTTGATCCAAGGATCTTGTTCAAATTAAATAAAAATTATATATTTACTTGGCAAGACACAATTTATATTAATGTATTTGAGATGGAAGAGCAAATTACTTGAAATTCATCATCCTAAAGATATGAGTAGAAAATTTAATTGAAACTAAATGGAATAGTGAGAAATACTAAAATATTTTTTAAGAATAAAATCACACAAAAAATTGAGCTTTATGAAAGGAGACTCATTTAAAAATCAAGAATTAGTCAAGTGTCAGTATGTTAAGTAAGTCATAGAAATGAAACAGATAATCTATCATTTCAAGATTTATTTGCCAATGAACCCGACTATAGCTAAAATCCTAAGGGATCGATGTATGTTTTTTAAAAATTATGAAAGTACAGTGCTCTGCATTCAGTATTGCTGTATTACACTCCTGCCATTTTTCTCTTCTCTGCCCAGGAGAAAGAGAATTAAAGTTTGCGAGGTGTCTGCTGTGAGACAGGGCACAGTGCCTTGTTTTTTTACCTGAATTATCTCATTTAGTCTTTCAACCAGCCCTATCAGTTTACTGGTATTAATCCTATTTCTCTGACCAGAAATTTGGAAATCACTAAAGATTGAATAAGTTACCTTACGCCTCACAGCTATCCAATAGGTGTTCTGGTCCCTAAGCCATGCTCCATTTCTATATTATAAGATAGTACTAAACACTGTGGTACCATCTCTCAGAATGCTGCTGTACTTTTTCTGTTGGTAAAGCTCAGGTTCTGAAGAAACACATACATTAACAACTTGCCTAAGCCAGCCAATTTATTTTATCTTTTTAAGTTCATTTCTTTCCACTCAATGTAAGGATAGAGAAATGCAGAAAATCCATTCATCGGGTGCCTGGATGGTGAAGTTGGTTACATGTCTGTCCCACTCTTGGTTTCAGATCAGGGTCATGAGATCAAGTCCTGCATGGAATCCTCACTCAGTACAGAGTCTGCTTAAGACCCTCTCTCCCTCTCCCCTCTGCCCCTCCCTACTGCTGCTCACAGTCTCTAACCACAAAAAAGAAAATCCATTCTTAAATTAAATTCATAAGTTATCCAGAATTAAATTCAACCCTCTTCCATTGAGTGTATATATATTACTACATATATATATGGATATATATATCCATATATCATTAAAATAGTATAATAATTGACATTTAATGAATGCCTAACTGCCAAGCACCATCTTAGGTGGCTCACACAGCTACCTCGCTTAATCTATAAGCAGTTGAGAAAGCTAATCATCAGTGAATGAGAAGAGTATAAAAAGATCACATATGATTTTGAGTCAAACTACACTCTCTTGAACTAAATACATGATAAAGGAGATAAACATCTATATAGCATACTTACTGTTTAATGCAAATATTGCAATTATATAACACGGATCTTTATAATTCAATTTCATTTTCATTGTGAGTATGTAAATATAACTTAAACTTATGGAATATGAGACATACAAAAGAAATCTAGAACTTATCAAATATTGTTTTGTGAATAAATAGTTAATAGAATTCACCTTGGAGAAAAGACTTTAAGAAGAAAAAGCAAATGTCTGAAATAAAATATCTATAATCCAATTTTTACAATATTACATAACTAAAATCCAGAAATTACTTTAGTTGTTATATTGGATGAATGACCATTCACTTAACGTACAGAGAGTTTGCGTAAAATGAAAAAATTAAAATAGCTCCTTAGTAAAATTTTGTTTGGAAAACCGTATAATCCTTTTCTGAAGAAATTTCTAGTAATCCCTAATTAGGTTTTTCAAAAAGAAACTGTGTAGATTAGTACTATAGGGTCAAATAACAAACAGAGGACAGAATGCATAAAAGACAATCAAAACATATAACAGTCAGGACATGAACACAGTGCTTCTACCTGACACTGTACCTGGCAAAGGATGTCTTTGACATATTAACATCTTGGGTACAAAAGACAAAAGAAATACATAAAAAGAACTTTGAAAATGTAACCCCAAAAATAAGGCAAGTTATTAAGTAGAACATTCTAATACATTTTTCAAAGTTTATTTCTCCTTTCCCTCTCTATCTACCAAATCCTTCACCTTGGACTTTTCAGATTCTTGCATTTTCCTGAAGCTATGTCATCCTTTATTAGGAAAGACCACAGGAGTGGAAATGCATTGTTTCTATTATAAACATCTCTCTTTCAGTTTTTAATACCAAGAAATTCTGAGTTCTTAGAGAATCCCATATATGGAATTAATCTCTGGGACAAACCAATGAGAATCTGACTTAAAGCCATTGGAGAGGCACCTTCTTGTCCAAGATGTACCACATTTTAGAAGGGCCACTTTCTAAAGGTTCCAATTAATGTTCTCATTTGCATGGCTGACCTCTGCAAACGTGGCAGACATGGAGATTTATTTTACACGATATTGTCTTCATTTCAGTTTGTGTTCTGTTTTGTGTTGCAAAAGAACATCCCAGCCCTAACTTTCCCAACCAACCTCTAGCAGAGTGTGTGGAGATCAACACTCATGTTGGTAGAACCTTCCATCTGAAATGTGTGGAGTCTCAAGCAATTCAGACCTCACAGCTATTACTCAGGAGTCCCATTAAACAGACTTTTAAAATTCCTAGAAGAAGGCATGATTTATTATAAGCAAATGGCCATGCTGGCTTTTTTAGTAACAGAATTTTAAGTGAAAATAAATTTATATAAGATACACCTTGTTTGGATGTTTTAAAACTCTATTAAACTTAACTTTTAAATGGCTGTAATATGAAGGTTGGCATAATTAAATGTCAACCCGAGCTGATTAATGAACACATGAAAAAATGGGTGAACTGATCCTATTCTAAGAAGCACTTCACTTGAGGGACAAACACTAGGAGAATAGAGTCATTACTGTACAACAGGAAAAGAGTCAGAGGCTGTCAAGTAATTGTGAGAGAAAAAAGAACCCATTTGCAATTTTTAAGTCCATTTAATGCCCAGCAATTTCATCACCTACCCTACATTTCAAACTGGGACACAATCCAGATACTGAAGGGAATCAGATATTTGCGAAAATATGTTTGCACTACACTATCCAACAACTGTCCTGTACTTTTATTACTGTACGTTTTTCAACATATGTTGATTTTAAAGAAAAAGTTTTGGAATTAGTCTTCTAATATGTCACGTTTTAATTAAGGAGATATTACCAGCCAAGTGACCAAAAGATTTAATTTTCAAAACGGTAATTCTTAAGTTGGTTGTTCCTCTGCTATGAAAACTACGCGGCATTATAATACCCTTGTCGCCACTTATCATTTTAAATAATTTAATAAAAAATACCTAACTCAGGGGCACCTGGGTGGCTCAGTGGGTTAAGCCTCTGCCTTTGGCTCAGGTCATGATCTCAGGGTCCTGGGATCGAGGTCCGCATCGGGCTCTCTGCTCAGCCGGGAGCCTGCTTCCTCCTCTCTCTGCCTGTCTCTCTGCCTACTTGTGATCTCTCTCTCTCTGTGTCAAAATAAATAAATAAAATCTTAAAAAAATTCCTAAATCAATATATTTTAAGAGAATAAAAATAATCCCTATGAGATGCTTTCTACATTTTTCATCTGAACCACAAAGAAGATATTGGACGCAAAATATAAAAAAAAAAAAAAAAAACAATCCTCCAAACTTACCTGAATGGCCACCTTCCTTCATTATAAGATTGTAAGAGTCAATGCTTAGTCTCTTCTCATAAAAACCATTTTGCAACAGGACAATATACAGTTCACCCTTGAACAACATGGGTTTGAACTATATGGATCCACTTATACATGGATTTTTTTTCAATAAATACAGTCTAGTGCTATAAATGTATTTACTCTTCCTTACGATTTTCTTAACAGCATTTTCTTTTCTCTAGCTTACTGCATTGTGAGCATACAGTATGTAATACATATGACACACAAAATATGTGTTAATCTACTATTTATGTTATCGTTAAGGATTCTGGTCAACATAGGCTCTTAGCAGTTAAGTTTTTGGGGAGTCGAAAGTTATATGAAGATTTTTGACTGTGTGGTAGATGAGCACTCTCAACCCCTGCATCGTTCACGGGTCAACAATATTTTATTTGTATTTTTTCAAAATAACTAGAAACAACTAGTTCTTGATTCGACTGGTTTTTCATTTAAGTGTCACAGTCCTACTTAGTGAGGGGATTATAACTTACATCATTAAGTGTCTGTTCTCTGTATATAAAATCCTGAAATTAGCCTTAAGACATAAATTTACCAACTCCTAACATCCCAACCATCCTTCCACATCCTGATGAATTCTTGTTATCCACCTTTTTGTTGGTAGCCTCCTAGGATTGTCATTTAGTGGAGGCCCTCCTACCTGGCATAAGTTTCCTTCGCCTTTTTTTTTTTCCTGCCAATAGCCTGAACATGGTCCATTTTTCTGCTTTTTTTATTTCCTCAGTGCCATTAAAGGAATATGCCATTTGACATGATCTCCGATCCTTTAATATAATACAGTAACAGGAATTAACAAATGTAAATTCTAAGCTTAGTAAGTGCTAAACACTGAACTAAGTATTTATATTTCTTCAACAATAATCTTTGGAAAACACCACAATCTTAGTTTTACAGAAAAAGATATTGAGACTCAGTGTGGTTAAATAACTAATCCAGGATGACATAATTAGCAGAATTTGAAGCCAAGTTCATGCTCTTCTCCCTAAATGTACTTTGCTGTTTCTGATTATTCACTAATATTTACATGTGGGAATCAGAATCTCTCATTTAAGGATACAGAAATATGCCCATGAGAATAAAGCCAATAAATAAAGTATCCAAAAAAGATCCTATTCACTGATTTTTTTGTATGGAAAAGGAATTACATCTGCTAGAATTAGACTCAGCTGCATATGACAAACCCAAAATAACAATGGCTTAAATAAGATAGAAGTTGAATTCTCTCTCACAGAAAAGAAATCAAACTGGGTAATCCAGATTTAGTATGGCAATTCCACAAAGTCATCAAGGACCCAGACTCCTTTTAGCTGACTTCTCCCTATTCTCTGGTGTGTGATTCTCATCCCAAATGGCTGTCAGAGCTCCAGCCATTATAACTGCATTCCAGGAAGCAGGATAAAGGAATGAGAGTGGGGGAATGTGCTACCTCTCTTTTTTAAGTCTGTATCTCAAAACGCCACTCAATACTCGAACTTCTTCCTACTAGACAGAACTCAGTCACGTGCACTCACCTAGTTATAAAGGGGGCTGGGAAATGTGTTTTCTGGCTTGGCAGCAAGCTGCTCAACTAAAAACCAGAGTTTTATTATTACTAAAATGGAAAGTAATAATGACTATTTTGAGGAACCTAGGGAAAAAAGAAATCTTTTTTTTTCCCCCGGGTTTGCATACAAGACATTGGATAAGGTGATAAATTCTACCAATGGGGTGTCACTGAGTTTAAATGGTCCTTCATGTTCTAAAATTCTTCTAGTATCCAGAGGTCCTAAACAAATAAACGAAGGTCCTAACAACACAGGAGAAAATGCAAGTGTTGATAAGTAATCAAATCTGAAAGATGCTTTAATAAGTTATCTAGGCCCAAGTACTTTTATAGATTTACAACTATCCTCAACCATGTTACAGTTACATTAGTATTTAAAAACAATGTGTACATTTGTAACTTGAATGTGAGTAGACTTTCTTGTCCCTGATGCCATGTACAAGGCAGTCTTTTTTATGATGAAGCATTTGAGAAAAACACATGTATAACTTCAAAATCACTAGCCCTCCAAAAGTCATTTTTTACAAAGGTTTTTGGGAAGATAGAAGAAGCAGTCATTTCACTGACAACAAATGTCTTTGAAATTCTCTTTAAATATTTTTTCTTTAATGTTTCACTCCTCATGGCATTTACCCTACCCTTCTCTCTCTCAGAAACCTTCCCAACTTCTCACAATCACTTCCTAGAATCCATCTGACGGGCGCTCAGTGAGACAAAGCCAGCCAAATAATCCTCCCATCAAATAAAACCAGATCACGTGTTGTCACTTAAACATGGACTTGGGGCTCCTCGACGGAGCACTTGCAACATGTCCACTCATGCGCGCGTGCGCACACAGCCGCACACACACCCCTGCAATTTCTTTAATTGTAAAGTGACGTACTTTCAACTAATTCAATCCATAATCAAGATAGTGAAGTTTTGCCTTAAATTCCATGTATTTCCAAAAAGTTAGCAGACAAATGAATTTCCCTATCTCCCCATAATCTTAAATGCTAGACTAAACATTCCCTGCTTTTGCAAGCTCTCTTTATGTGGTTCCATTCTATGCATGTTACTGTGTTCAGTCATTCTTTATGTTAGATTTCAAAGGACTGTGGCTCAAAATTAGACACAGAAATAATGTCCTATCAAAATATAGATGATATAATGGTGTTACTTGTCATAGCAAATAGTATTTGGAGACTAGCGATATTATCTACTTCTTTCAGAATCAGAAAATCCTATTAAATCAACTGTTTTGTGGATTTGGGTCCACCTGATGTTCCACTTGGTGACAGTCCAGTATTCTTACACTCCTTAGAGAGGCATAATGAAGAACAAACAGTGGACTTTGGAACGTCTCTAGGTTGAGTCTTCACATCAACATTTACAAACTTTGTGACATTGGGCAAGTGATTCCCTCTGTGACTCAGTTTCTTTAACTGTAAAATGGGGATAGTAATAGCATCTACCTCTTGGAGTTGTTCTGAAAATTAAATTAATAACTACATGAGAAATAGGTTGGAATAATATCCAATCCATACAACCACTCAACAAGTGTTACCTACTACTATTTCTCACTTTCTAATAAAAGTTTACTGCACTAAATAACACATTATAAAGCTATTTTGGAATATAAATCATCCACTAGAAGTAAGAGCATACATGAATACTTTAGAATAAATATTTAATCTGTATTTTTAAGAAATGGATTCAGAAAAATTTAAACTATTGAATGGTATGAAAAAAGTTCAACTACTGAAATAACCTACTAACATTTCTTTATAAAAGACCTGGCCTCAGAAAACCCCCATACCAACTAAATCATTCCTCTTAAATAAGTTTATAGCATTCTTAACAAAAGGAATTTCAACTATTAAATATTTTTTAAGTAAAAATGATATTTCATGAAAGAAAATCCTTAAATAATGAAATATTTTTGAAAAAAATCATGGAAGTGGTAAACAAACAGGCTTCATTAATGACATGCTTAGATTTAGGCCAACTTGATAAGAGGTAGGCATCGTAGTTGCCTATCCAATCTTAAAATAAATCATTAATTAGGAGCTTTATTAATATTAGGCTTGGGCACCTGGGTGGCTCAGTGGGTTAAAGCCGCTGCCTTCGGTTCAGGTCATGATCCCAGGGTCCTGGGATCAAGGCCCACATCGGGCGCTCTGCTCAGCAGGGAGCCTGCTTCCTCCTCTCTCCTCTCTCTCTGCCTGCCTCTCTGCCTACTTGTAATCTCTCTCTCTGTGTCAAATGAATAAATAAAATCTTTAAAAAATAATTAAAAAATAAAAATTATTAGGCTTGGGCGCCTGGGTGGCTCAGTGGGTTAAAGCCTCTGCTTTCAGCTCAGGTCATGATCTCAGGGTCCTGGGATCGAGGCTCGCATCGGGCTCCCTGCTCGACGGGGAGCCTGCTTCCCCCTCTCTCTCTCTGTCTGCCTCTCTGCCTCCTTGTGATCTCTCTCCCTCTTTGAAATAAATAAATAAAATCTTTAAAAAAAATTATTAGGCTTATTTTTAAATATTATATTTTTAGGGTTACATATATATATGTACTAGATATATAGTACTATATATATATTTACATACATATATATATAGTACTGCAATACTTGCTCTGTTTGTATATCAGTACACAGCATTAAAATAAGGATATGAAGTGGATTCCAAGAAGGGGAAAATAATAGATGGCTTCCAGCAACACTCATTAAAAGACAGTTTAAGATTTGCTAGTTCTCTTATAGTTAGGGTCTACAACCTTATGCTTGAGTATAACTTAATTGTTAGCATTCTCTGTTTTTAATGTGAATATAAAATTCACTATAAATTCCAAAAGAATTCTAATAGTCCAAAGTAATGTCCACTATACATTACCAGTTGCACGCAACCTTGAACAAAAGACCTAAAATCTAAGGAATGCACAATGATAATTTGTTTGGAAAGTCTCACTTTTTCCAAACCCTCCCTATTACTAGATTTTTCTACACAGGCTTCCATACCTCTCAAGGTATACTGGATCCATTTCTGCTGGACAAGCGATCTCTAGACTAAAAAGTTAAAAAAAAAAAAATTAAAGTGATAGTAAATGAGAACATAATAAAGAGAAAAAATTATTTTAAAAGCAGGCAGACACTGAGAGAATTTCTTAAGAGCTACTAAGCTTTGGAAAGCAAAGAATTCTTTCTCATAATTATATCAGATTGAAAAAAGCTACATGGCTTGAAGAGGAAGAAAAGAAAATTATTTTACCCTCCTTCAGTAATGGGTGGTCCCCAAAAAGAATGAGGAGCAAGTTACATTATTATTTTTAAAAGCTAGTGGTATGTTATTTTACAAGTGACTAAGATTATGGTCTGACTACTGATACTTAGCTTGTTTGGCATGTCTCCAAGGAAAGGCTACTAATTAGGGGGAGGTGTCCCAGGTAAGAGTAACTCACACCCATGAGCATCCGCGTTTAGAGTTCATTAATTTCAACAAATTTCTAGACCAGCTACAAGTTGTGTGAACTAGTCTTGCTTTTCAAACTACATAAAAATCATCAAACCTAAGAAGAAGATCAGGAAATATTATTCTGTTTTATAGAAACTACTGAGAATTTACACATACAACATTTGTAGTACATTAAAAAAAAAATCTAAAAGTAACCTATGTTAAATGTGATTAAAAGAGTTTACATATGAAATTAGGTATTAGCATTAGGGAGGCATTTCCTATAAGCTACCCAAAAACAGTTACCTTGAAATGTAATTAATTAAAACTTATTTGTTAACTTACATAGTTTATTGATACTAAAACAGTAGAGCTGCTAAAGGAAAACATTATGAAAACTGATCAGCACAGTCATAGAATATCTTCAATGGCATATTTAAAAAAAAGATATAATATTTCAGCGTGTTTCCTGCAGTGTAGAGGGCTCAGATTCCAAATGATTGGTCACGGTTTTTGGAAAGAAATATACTGGTAGTAGAAAAAGGACAATGTTTCAGACTCTAAGAGCTTGACCAAAACAGGACACATCACAGCTATTCCTTCATTCTAAGCTTGAGTTCAACAAGCAATATTCTAATTTGTAATTAGGCTGTCATTACTTTGTCAGTAGGCAGACCTGGACATAAAGCCTGATTCAAGACAGGGACAGGTAGAGGATTTCATCAGAATCTTTGTAGAGGGAGCATATGGATTTTGATGTATACTGGGCCAGGCCTACACTGAGACCTCTAGTGAAAGACCATGTAAGTCTAGATTTCCTGGTGGGTAACCTTCCCCAAACACAGAAAAAGCCTGCATGATTTTAAAGCCAGAGAAGAGGAGAGCATCACAGACGGGTAAGGAGGAGAACCCTGATGTGCGCTGAAGCCAAATCTAGGCCTTGGACTTCCAATTCCAATACCAGCTATTTTTGATGGGGTTTATGCTCTTTTCTGTCAAAAGACTCCTAGACCGCAGATATGACCTGTGCTTCTATGTCCACCGGTGATCCATACGATTCAAAAGATTGCATTTTCTCACCTGCCTATTACAAATGATAATGCTTATAAACAAACTCCAGGAGAGCACAGCTATGGAGACAAACATATGCATACATATTTATTTTTTGTGCATTTATAGCTCAGAATTAAAAAGTAGAAACACAAATCCGTTAGTACAATTGACTTAAAAGAATTACATTAAAAAATAGAATTCAGAAACTACATGTATTTATTTGAGAAAACAAACACAAGAATATTTCATAGGTAAATTAGCACAGGGTGTGACTTTGGCAGCATTATAACGTCACTAAAGCAAGGAAAAGCAATCCTTACCCTACAGGCTTAAAAATACCAGCAGGGACCAAAAAGTCCATCAGTGGGAGTGAATGTCATTCTATCTTCAGTGTTGAATACAATTTATTTTTAATTTTCTTCCTCTAAATTTTCTTCCCAAAGAAGCTAACTATAAAAGGACCAAGGAGCTGGGATCATTTGTTGTTGTCGTCTGGCATGAAAACGAGGGAACCCTTCCAAGGATACCAAGTACCAGTGAACTAGCCCCCAAGATGGGAATAACACAATGAAAACAAAGGCAAGCAGCTCGGTACCAAGGCTGCGCAAAGCTTCAAAAGTAAGAGCAAGAAAATTTAATTTTATGCAGGAAACAAGAGAAAATTGAAGAGTCAAATGGCAGAGTTCAAGTGCCAAGAGAAAGGTGTTTTTAACAGCAATACTCTGTGAAGAAAGGGGAAAACCAGGCCAACCAGAAAGGCAGCTGTTGCAACAGAGGATGTCTTAACTGCAAAGACCATTTATAGTCATTTCCCCTGCAGAAGGTTGGCCCTCTCCCCCAACCCTGATTAAGAATAAGAAATCCTTGTTTCATTTGTCCTTTAATACTCCTGACTCAGAACCCTTGTCAAATGAACTCTTTTGAACACATTTCGACTTTCAGGTTAAATGTTAAATAAATAATAAAATAGTCACTCTTTTCACATAGCAACTTTTCCTATGCCAACAAAAACATGCCTAATCTTGCTCATAAAAAAATAGATACCACAGTCTATTCCAAATGGATGCAATAAAGAAGTAATATATTTAGTTGATAACACAAGTCTGAAGGGGGGGGACATAAGACACAAAAATATTTTATTGTAGAAAAATTTCAATGTTGCTATTACATGATTTCTGCTACACTTGCCATACATATATACATATATGCACATAATGTATTTAATGAAAAAAGCATCAAAAAATAAGTAAAAATAGAACATGCCTTTCTCCTTAAGACCATTAAAACTCACACTTCTGCCATTTGGTCATCTGTGAAATAAACTGGGCTAAAATGTAATCTTTAGCTCCCTTGAAGTATCCACTTCTGATGGTTCTAATATTGCAGGGACTCCAGGCCTACTGTGCTGGCCTCCTAATCTGTCTGCCACATTTCCTTCATGTCTAAAGCCATTCCTCAAATGAAGCCAAACCGTAAAATGCTACTAATCTAATGAATAGCTTTAAAAATACTCAAATGTGCTACTACTACTACGGGGCTTTTGGGAAAGCAATTATTTTAAAGACTAAAATGTGAATTTCCTCAGTGCCTCTTATTCAAGGAATGTAAAGTACTTCAACAAGCTCAAGTTAATTGTGTCTGTGCGATAAGTGTTACCTGCCGCACCCCCACCACACACACACCCCTTCAGTCAGGGGTGGACTGATTAACCCACTTACCCAATGTAATAAGCAATAAAAGAAGTCAGAACATATGCCTGAACATCCTGTGCCTCTGATCTAATCATGGATGCAATTTCCCTGAAAAAAAATCCTGTTTTAACCTAAAGACTCTCTCAAATGTTAAAACCATTAGGATAAGGGTCTACGCTTTCAATCATAGGTCACCTCTAGTCTTTGAGGTATATAATACTTATAACAGTAATATCATCATCAAAAACTTACATAGCACTTACTACATGCCAGACATTCTTTCAGGGGTTTTACAAATACATGGATTCATTTAATCATCTCAACAACTCTACAGGTAGGTGCCGTTATTACCCTGTTTCCCAGGTTAAAAAAACAAACTACTGAGGTACATAATTAACTTGGCCCTGGTCACAGAGCAAGTAAGCAGCAGAGCTAGGATGCAATAGAGGTAGTTTGGCTCCAGGAGCCCAGGCTCTAAACCACTCAGAGTAAGGAGCACAAAAATATCCATTTCTCTCCATTGTTCAGTTTCCTTCTACTACTTTGCTTGTTTGGCTGCATTTACTAAGCACTTAGTAACTGCAGCTGAGTGAACAAAATTTATGCCTGGAACTGAGGACACTGACAAAGAAAAGCAAACATTCATGTCCCAACACAGGACAAAAAAAAAAAAAATTAAGAACAAAATTGAAATACTTAGAATCCTATCTAGAGTAACCCCATGAGTTTATTTAATGATCTTAGTCCAGTTTTTATACATTTGGTATTTCATATCTCCCTGCCTCCCTCTGTGTAATTCTTCACCTGAAGGAAAAAAATGGAACAAAATAGACAATATATTTTGGCAGTGTTTTCATTCCCGAGTGCCAAGGAAGGATAAGAACAGTGAAGATGTTCAGTCCTGCATCAAAGGGAATTATTTCCTATAAAGTCATCAATGAATTACCATTACCAAAAAAAGAGTAAGTGTAAGCCCAGAATTTCTTTCATCTTCAATTCTCATTTATATTGATGGCATCATTTTCAATATATGATTTGCGAGATGAAATTCTTTGTTCAAAGTAGCTGAAACAGAATGGAAAGATACTCTAGTCCTATTAAACCAGTGCATTTTAAAGCCTGGCCTAACATAAGAATCACCCAGGAGACTTTAAAAAAAAAAAAGACACTGGGGCCTCATCTAAAGAGTCTAATTTAATTGGTCAGGGATAGGACTGAGCATTGGTCACTGTAAAAGTCTTCCAGGTGACTGGAAAGTGCAGCCACACTTGGGACGCACTATTTAAATGCTACCCAGGGCTTGCTAAACTTGAATATGCATGTACATCACCTAAGGATCTTATTTAAAATGCAGTTCTAATTCAAAAGTTCTGGGGTATGGCCTGACATGGTAATTCTCCCATGTTCCAGGGCCCTGCAGATGCTGATGGTGTAAGGACCCACTTGGAGAAACAGCCTTCTATTCCTCCATCAATGCATTATCATAATTAGTATTAAAGGTGCGATGTGGTAGAACAAATATTGAAATTTAAGGTACTTTGTATATTTTACTTCTATGTAAAAAGATATTTTTAAAAATTATTTTTAAAAAGTTACTTGAAGCCACAAGAAATGATTAATAGCACAGGGTTCCTGGGAACTAAATGAACTACAATGCATGAAGCATGAGGGGCTGTTCCTAGCCAGGATCGGTGCTCAGTATTATCTGTTTTATTACTATCTTAGTAATAAATGATCAGCAAATGATGATGACCCATACCAAAAAAACTCAACGCAGATACAGAACTTGTTTTCTGGAAAAATATGGCTTCTACTAGTTCACAGTTTTCATATTAGGAAAAGTTTTCATATTATGGCATTCTCTCATATTTAGAACATCTGGTACAGAGATAAAACATTTGCTCTCAAGTTGAAATTTGTACTATTGATAACATGCTATCTGGGATCCACTTTAAAATATTTCAGCAAAGAAAAAGAAAAGAAAAAAGGTATGGGTAAATCAAATGTAATGAAATTTGGGATCACGATGCTTAACCTGCGTTAAACAACGTTAATTGCTCTCTTCCTTCAACTTCTATGTATGCTTGCAAACCCTTCAAAATAAGTTTGGTTTTTTTTTTAAGATTTTATTTATTTATTTGACATACAGAGAGAGATTACAAGTAGGCAGAGAGAGACAGGGAGAGGAGAAAGCAGGCTCCCTGCTGAGCAGAGAGCCCCATGCGGGCCTCGATCCCAGGACGCTGAGATCATGACCTGAGCCGAAAGCAGAGGCTTTAACCCACTGAGCCACCCAGGCGCCCTCAAAATAAGTTTTTAATGTTCTGCTTTTGGATCCAGCTTCGCTACTGATGAGCTCTGTGATGACGAAGAAATAACTTGTCTATCCCCCAGTCCCCTCTCCAGTGGAACAGGATGCCACATTAATGGCCTTAGGAGGGTGACTACAGGGATTAAAGGAAATGGCATTTAAAAAATAAATAAATAACTGACACCAAGCAGGTCACATCACAAAGATAAATTTAATTTTAACCCAATGGGTCAATTGAAAGAGTAGTAAAAAGAATGGTAAAATGTTTCTAAAATAGAGACAAGCAGGGCTGTGAAGACTGAAGACAGTGTGCCTTCACCCTACTCTACCAGTCTTTTCCATTACTTCTTTCTTAACATTCTAAACCAGGTTCCTTCAGAAATAGCAATGAGTATCGGGTGGCTGAAGTTGGAGAAGGATGCAACTCTTGCTCTCCGGTAGTGAGTCTGAGCCCCACACTGGGTGTAGAGATTACTTAATAAATAAGACTTAAAAAAAAAGGAAAGAAAAATAAATAAGACTTAAAAAAAAGGAAAGAAGGAAAGGAGATTGGGAGGGAGGGAGAAAGAAAGGGAAAGGCGGAGGAAGGGAGAAAAGGGAGGGAGGGAGG
>LNAC01000032.1:8038963-8056522 GCA_002007465.1 Ailurus styani | reverse complement strand
GGAGGAAGGGAGAGAGGGGAGGAGGGAGGAAGAGAGGGAAGAGGGGAGGGAGGGAAAAGAAAGGAAAGAGAGGAAGGGTGAGCAACAAGTAGCATATAGTGAATTCTCCAGAATGAGTGTCCTGAGATAAATACATAAAAAGGTTTCCTGCATGACAATACAAATCAACTAAGGGTGACCTATGGACAGACACCACTTCTAACTGCTTCACTATTGCCCTGACTACAAGTAAGACAGCTTTTCCTCCCACTCACTCCCTTCATTTATGAAAATCTCTGAACAGTAGCTGGGGATAGCAGTGCAGGAGGAAGGTAATGTCTTGAATACATGCCAAATAATCAAAAGCAAAATATCACTTCTGGTGCTATCTCTTCATAGGACAGAAGTTCAAATAAGAGCAGATGGTACCTTTATTATCTGTAATTACAACATGATTATATAATCATTTAAAAATATCCATTATTGGAGACAATTCCATCATTCCAGAAAGAAGTCGTTCACAAAACCTCATAGCTGAACATCTTGCACAGAAGGAAAATGCACAATTTCATACTACACAGTTTAGCACAAGAGTGAAAGGAAAAATTATTTAAAAACAGTGGCCATACTGAAAATAATTTTTGCACATTTCCATTTTTTCAGAATATGAAGAAGCAAAGCCATATTGACTCTCACTTGTGTCCACTCCAGTTGAGTTGTAATCACATACTATGACTGAATGGGACTCTGAGGCACACGTCTCTCTTCCGCAAGAAAAAATTTTACAATCTGGAATGTACTACAAATACGTTAGCTCCCTTCATTAGTTCAAGAAAGCAAAAACAGGTAAGTTCAGAAGTTGTACTTACTAGGGGAATTCTCAAAAGGGGCACTCTCTAAGTTAATCCTCCATTTCACAATTACACTCTTAGGATACAAATGAAAGCCATATCTAAAAAGCTTATTTCTTACATGTTGCTCACTTTGTTCACATAAAGCACAAACAGAATGCTTAGTCATTGGTAATTTTACGTAGATATTCCTTTCTAAGTACAGACCTACCTGATATTTTTTCCTATACTAATAACATTCAAATTACCTATGTGTACAATAATAAACCCTAGGTATAATCATATCTCAGTACCAACTTCCTTAAAAGGTAAAGCTTATTTCAGTCAAGGTCTAGGCCAAGGATTAAAATAAACACACACAGCAGAAAAGTTATAATAAATATTTTGTTTTTTCAGGCCATGAAATGCCTTACACTTTAATATGTATAAATTAACAAAACAAGAATTGTCAATAAAACGCCCTAGTTGTACTGGTATCTAAGAATCAAAGTTATTCAATTTTTTTTTTCTTCTATGTGTTAATGAACACCTTTAAACAACCATCAAATAAAGGTCATATTTGAAGTCCAAGGTTCACAAAAATGTCACAGGGGGAAATAATAAGACAGGAAAAGGAAATATGAACCCAAGCTGATTCCAGCAGGGAAGAAATTTTCCCACATACAGAGGTATTAGCCATGAAGCAAGGGAAAGCCAGAGGCCTCAGAATCAAATTGAAGCTCCCTGAATTTACAGACTCAGGGAATCAAGGGAGGGTGCTAAGTCTTTTCCACCTGACCCTGTGACTGCAAATATCGGAACCACAGGACTTCTCAAAATCAGTCAAACCAGCTTCAGTTGGATCAGAAATCTGTTTAGCAATCATGTGAACAAAGAAATAAATTTAATCAACTGCCTCAGAGAAGCATCAAAATTCTGAATCTGAATCATCACCCCTGCCTTTAAATAATTACAACATCAGTTGAAAAGTGTAACTAGGCTAGTCCCAAACATTCGTCATAGTACAGAAGAGTTTTAAGTGGTAAATGAAAAAATTCTGATCTCAAAACAATTTGCATTTTCATCTAAAATGTCACAATGAAACCACATAACTCCCTCCTCAAAATGTTTCATGTGACGTCTCCTTGAAGTGGCTTTCACTTTAGCTATGTGCGGCTTCCTTTATTTGCTTTAGTGACAAAAATATGAAAATGAATATAAAGAAGCAAAGTCTCTAAAACAAAAGGCAACAGTACATACAATAGCTAGATCTTTTTTTCATAGTTTTAACTTAGAGGAAAATCTCAAGGTCTAGTAAAAATACCTTCCTTATGTAACTCACAGAATTTCCTATGTTTTATATTAGTTTGTCCTGTAACACCATGATTAAGTCAGTAATGCCAAGTAAAGACTGGTTTAGAGTCTAGTCACATTGTTTGTGAGCCCTGGCTATCTATTCCTAAAAAGGAAGCAGAAATACTTGCCCCACAGAAGTGCAAGATATTTCTCTCACAGAAAAATCCAATGATAAACTACTAAAATGACTGCCAGCAGTGACACTATTTTATATAAAAACAAATCCCTAATAAAGTCTATTTTCTTTCAATTTGTTGATGCTACCTAATGAATTTGACCTTGTGTGCAATTCAACGCAGTGTTATGGTCATAAAAGCCCAGGATCTGGAGTCAAGACTTGGAATCCAAATACTGGCTCCACTATTTACTTGCTGTGTGACCTTGAAAAGACACCACATCTCCCCTGGCCTCAGAGTTATCAGAAGGATAAAATTATGTAATGCATGTGCAGGCCATCTACATTAATGTAATGTAATTAATGTAATATATTATTAATGTAATATTATTAACATTTTTAGAATAGAAATCTCAAAAATATATAAAGGTACTTGATTATTTATTGACTTTGAGGAAGATCCTATGAAGAAGCAAAGTAGCTGACAAGTTAAAGTATTCCCTTCAAATATAATTGTAATGTGATATATGATAAAACAAATGCCAGCAATAAATACACCAAGTCTCTAATCATTATCCCTGGAAAATTCATTTCTTCTACTGCCTAAAATGGCAAAAGGTTGAAATACATCTGAGAGTAAGCAAAAGCATTGGACATTTTCTAAAAATTTATCATTCCAAAGTACAGTCATAGAAAAATACACTAATTAGGTAAGGAAAAGATCAAGGACAACCAATTATTCATGCATTTTTGGTACAGAAGCTTCTTATTAACATGGGTGGGATTTTTTTCCCATGTCACATATGCAGAACCTAAAATAAAGATTTGTAAACTTACTCATCTAAACCAACTGGCTCTGAAAATTCATTTGGTTGCCAGGTTTAGGTGAAAGACCTAGGAAAATCTAGTAAGGACATAAATTGGGGCAAATAACTAAAAAGAAGAAGTAAAAGAATCCAGATGGTTAAATAAAAGATCTAAAAAGGCTAGAACCAGAGAACAAGGTAAGCAAGATTTAAATCAAACCAAGGTATTCCTTTAAAAGTTGTGCTCAGAATTACATGAAATACAAAATCCAGAGTGAAGGAGACTTGGCTTAATAGATTTACACGAACACACCTGGAGAGGAACAGGAGGTCAGGTATCCCAGAAGTGAAGAGTACTAGGGAAAATCCAACCTGAACTACATTAATAAAAAGCATGATACTAGAAGGGGGGGGAGGAAGTGCTAGGATCATTATGTTTTTATGATGAACGGATATATCTTTTCCAATCAATTTGTTGGCTGGGGGAGGGGGGATGGAAGAATATGATTAATTATGTGCCAGGCATCATGCTAAGCACTGAGGAGATGAAGTAGATAAGGCCTTCCTGGGTAATTTCACAAAGAGAAAATTTTTTTGCAAATGTTTATAATACACCATGTATACAAAGTGTTCCATACAGAGGTAAAGCAAATACAAAGCTATGGAAAGTATCATTGGGATTTTGAAGTAGTTTAGCTCAATCAACTTTATATAGACCAAAACACAGATAAGCATTCAGAATACATCTATAAATAAAAAAGTGTTCTCTCCTTTCAAGAATTTATGTTCTAATAAATTGCAGACTTAAATGCAGTACAATGTAACACATGCTATATGAAACCTATTTTCAAAATTCACACAATAGGGGTCAAATTCCATAATACATAAAGAGTTGCTACAAACCGGTAAGATAAAGGTCAACAACCAAATATGGAATTAACATAATCAGACGGTCATTTTTATTTTTTTTCCAGATGTTCATTTTTAAATTATTCCTCTAGTGCCAATATGGGAAAATTAGTTTATGAGAAGGGACAAGTTTGAAAACAAAAAGACTAATGTTGGGAAGCTACTGCAGCACTAGGTAAAATATTTAGACCTGAACTTAATGACAAGTTTATTTAACCTGGATGGACAGTGGTAACATCAACCAGGCTCGGAAACACAGGCAAAGATACCCCACTTTATTTTCACCATACCCATCCACAACAACTGTTCTGTATGTATAGAGTTTGAGAGAAAGCTCCAGAGAAAAGATTAGGTTACAAATATAGATGTGTTACTCATCAGCCTATAAGCAGTAGTCAATCCTATGTGTGTAAGGAGATGAAACTGCCTGGAAGAACTTGCAAAAAGAAAAGGAACATCAACATTTAGGATTCGGTCAAGAGGAGCTGGCAAACAAGTCAAAGAGGAAATCCATGAAAGCCAATGAAGACAACATTTTAAGAAGGAAGAGGAGGCCCATTATGTCAAATACCAGAGAAGCCAGCGACTGGATAGTCACTGGTGACCTTTGCCAGCCTCACAGGCAGAGGACCTCAAACTGCAGTGGATCTGACAATGAGTAGGAGGTGAGGAATCCTTTAATGCACGTTATTTCTAGAAGCAAAAAGCTTTGCTTTCAAAGGAGCTGTCCAACAATTAAAAAAAAAAAAAAACCACCCACAAAGCCTAACATGTATTGAGGACTTCTTTTGAGCAGGCAGTAAGCCATGCATTTCAAATACAATTCCTCTCATAGTAACAATAACCTTGCAAAGTTAATACCATCATTTCCACTTTTTAGTAAGAAAAATGGGTTCAGGGTTGTTATATGACTTCCCCATAGACACACAGTAGGCACATAGAGAAAGCAGGATGTAAATGCAGGTTTTGTCAAACTGTAAGCCAATGTTCTTTTCACACTCTGATGCTGCCTCTTCATTGCTGTAAATATTCGGGGCGGGGGGGGGAGGAGGTTATTAACCATTTAATAGGAAGAGTTATTTTGTTTTGTTTTGTTTTGTTTTAGAAAATAGTTGAAACTAGTTGACTTTTAAAGACTCTTCCAGGGCACCTGGGTGGCTCAGTGGGTTAAAGCCTTTGCCTTCAGCTCAGGTCATGATCTCAGGGTCCTGGGATCAAGGCCCGCATCGGGCTCCCTGCTCAGTGGGGAGCCTGCTTCCTCCTCTCTCTGCCTGCCTCTCAGCCTGCTTGTGATCTCTCTCTCTCTGTCAAATAAATAAATAAATAAAATTTTAAATAAATAAATAAATAAATAAATAAAGCCTCTTCCACCTTCTACAACCCATGACTCTCATACACCTTGCTCACAGGTAAACCGTAAGAGCTACAGAATTCCACATATAAAATACCCATCATTCCTTTTGATGCCATCCTCATTTATAAATAAGCCCATGTCCTAACATTGTGGCTATATAATACATACAGGAAAAAAATTAATATTCCTTCCACTTATTTTTGCCAAAAACTGAAAGCATAATCTATGAAGGCAGTTAATCACTCCCTTCCCTGAACTCCACAGCATGTTGAGTCTTCTGCTATTACAGTAATTACCACTTACATTGTGATTTGCTCCCTCTGCCCCCCCAAACACACACACGCACACACGCGCACGCGCACACACACACACACACACACAGTGGATAGCAACCTTCAGAATTCTCCTACTTTATTTTAAGCACTGAGCACATAGCTCAGAGCCAGGCAAGCAATGATGCATGCATGGACAGGATGGAAGGATGGATGGGGAGATGAATGGCCTGGTAAGTGAAGGAAATAATGTTTTTTAACAGCCATCTGATACTCCATAATGGATTATTTAATCCATTTGCCAACTGGGCTGTTACAATTCTATCGCCCTTGAGGTGAGCAGGGAGAAAACTGAGGGATACAAGAAGCATGGGATAGGAATTCTTCAAAAGGAGACATGAAAGTTTACTCTCAAAAAGTCTCCTGAAACACGCGATTATTCTTGAATTCAGCACTACCCAAAGGCCAAGAAAAATTTAGTCCATTCACCAAATTATTTTTGAAAGATCAGTTACTTATGAAACTTCTTTCAAAGAAGACCAAGCTCATCCTAAATAACTAATCATGGTATTTTGGGCATGGCCCCTGGGAGATGTTTGAGGAGACAAGGCTGCGTAGAGCACATTGGAATCACCCCAGAGATGCCTCCCTACGTGTTTCAAGATCTATCCAATCGACAGATCCGGCTAGTGAAGGTACACTCTCTGACCATGCCTGCCAGCCTTTCTTTCCATCAAGATGCATAGGACATGACATTCCCTTGCACAAAACACAAGCATGCATGAATCCAGACTCTAAGAAACTCTCTTCAAAAATGTTCACTGGAGGGCGCCTGGGTGGCTCAGTGGGTTAAACCCTCTGCCTTCGGCTCAGGTCATGATCTCAGGGTCCTGGGATCGAGGCCCACATGGGGCTCTCTGCTCAGCGGGGAGCCTGCTTCCTCCTCTCTCTCTGCCTGCCTCTCTGCCTACTTGTGATCTGATCTCTGTGTGTCAAATAAATAAATAAAATCTTTTTTAAAAAAATGTTCACTGGAACAAACACTGAAAGGACTACAGGGACGCAGAAGTCCCACTGTGATTAGAGGTCCATCAGAAGATCAAGACTACAGGTTACGCAAGATCCCCACAATGACAGCTGCAGCTCTGTCCCTTCCTCTCCCGCACGAGGAAACACATTAGAATGTAAGGGAAAGCAGTATCTTAGGGTTAAGTATGAATCCAGCCTCGTTTATATATAGATATTTTAAAATAAGTCATTTGCAAACTTCTGTATGTTGTTGTCAGGAGCTGTTAATACCTCACAGCTGAGTGTAACACAGAAATGTGTTGTGACACCATAGTTGGAAGGCACTGGCCTCTTTTAGGCCTCAGTGAAACTTAAGCGAGTTATCAAATTACAATCGAACTCACTGGGTTAGCCAAACTCAAGGGCCTTAGGAGCTGTTTATCACCAACCTTCAAAGACTGGGTGACAGAGGCAGGTTTCGGTCTGGGCAAGTGGGGCGCTGAGCTGCCTTCGTGGTGGTGTGATCTGCAAAGTAAACAAGGGACTCGGCCTGTCCTCTGTTACGGCACTAACATCACCATGGTGTCAAGCTATCATGCTGTCTTTATTATTGGTCTGCATTACAAATAAAAGCAAGTAAAATGAAAGCAACACCTCCAGAAAGTCATGCACCTGCTACTCGGGTTTTCTGGAAAGCTCTGCTTTTAGAGCAAGTTAGGTATTTGATACTTGAAAGCTGCAGTCCTAGGAGATGATACGAAGGAGAATTTCAATAGAAAGGACGGGAGGAGTAAGAGCATCCAGCCAAGGGGTATCATGGGATGCACACTCGACTGGACCCACCAGTGAAGGACCAGAGTTTCAGGAAGGTTAAGGATCAGCATAAGGATACAGAAGAGCAAAGCAGACTACTTAGGCAACCAAGCTCAAGGTGATGGAGCTTTGATGAAAACAGATTAGCCAACATGTACCTTAACTCACTTGTCCATTTTCCAAAGACCCTAACAACCTGCATGGTTTTAAAGAAAGGCTACTGGGCTGGGGAAGGACCCAGAAATGATGCCACATGAGGTATAGTTAGAAGACTTAAAAACATGAAAGTTGTTTTTAATATCAAATAAGCTCTCTTGTGAAAGACAGATAAGGCCCATTTTATGAAACTCTGTAGGGCAATGCTAGGAATAATGACTGTCTACTCCAGAGCATTAGACTGATATCAACCCTAGGGAAGTACTCTGGCAAGCAGAAATGAGCGCAGGTCTTCGTAAGTAAGGAGCTCCTCACAACATGTGTTCATGGAACAGTGGGATTACCATCCATCACAGAGGCTGGACAGGACACTCCACATTGGGGATGGCCTGGGCTAGATCACTATCACACCTTCCAGATCTCAGTTTGGTTTGTTTGCTTTGCTTTGGTTCAGACATAGCAAGTGTGAGAGAGAAAAGTTTCCCCCCTCGGTCCCTCTCACCCTACAGAATCGGGGGACTGGCTTCAAGCCAGATGAGGAGTTGATTTCCAAAGTTTCTTCCAACTTCAGAATTTCATACTTTTAGATTTAGATCACATCGACAACCCAAATAAATGAGAATCATTTATTCTTTCGTTCAGAAGGTTCCCCCATAATCCATGCCAGTCTTAAATGTCCATGACTGCTTTCAAAAAAACAAAAAACAAAAAAAACTCACCTAAATTCAGGATGCTTCCCAATAGTGTTTTCTCTTATTCAGTTGCTAGTGGTAATAATATGAGTGTGATCCACTGTAGAAACTTTTTAATACCTAAAGTCTACAGTTAAATTACCAACCTTTTCTTATTCAGACTGAATAATCTCTCAGTTCCTGTCATAATTTAAAGTTCTTTAATCACTTGGGGAAGGGGGAGGAACCTTTTTTTTTTTTTAAGATACTGCAAGTTTTCTACACCTATTTCTGAAAGTGCATGTCGAATGAGACAGAGTACTCAAGTAGAGTTCTGACCAGAGGTGAAGGTAACAGAGACAGAACTCCTGACTGCTGAATGCAAATTGGCAGAAGGTGACAGTGATGTGATTTTATATGGGAAATGATAGTTTCCCTAGCCTTCAACTCCTTGAAGGAAAAGTATTTTTGCACTAGGGTAACGGATGAAATCCTAGCCCATAAATGGGAGCTGGGAAAGCCCTGGCAGTCTGCTTTAGCGGGGAGGCATCTGACCAAGTCTGGGCTAGCAGGTCCATGGTCCCCTGTAAGGACCAGGCTGAGAGCAGGTGCCTCACCATATTCCCTCCCAGCTGATGTGGATCCCAGGGCGGAACTTTTATAAAAACATTCACCACGCAGACGTGCCAACAGGAGAGCTGACTCACAAGCAGCCTGTACTCACGTGATGTGCCTGAAGATTCTGTATTAGTATTAAACAGACATCTCTTTTCTAGGCTTGCAAGTATGTTTCACATCTCTGTTCTGATTCCTAAATGTATTAGTTCTTATTCGTTTGCATTTGTGTATTTTTCTAACCAAACAATGTAATTGTGCAATCTAATCTGAGCCTCCCAGAGGCTTGTCATAGTGGTTCTCCTTCAACTTGGTATCATCACCAGTCCTCTGGTAGGAAAAAAAAAAACACACACCCCCACCTTGAGAAATTTGACCTACACCCCCTCTAACTGACAATAACCCACTGAAAACCAAGCACATCCTTGGGGTAAGCCACTGCTGCTAGTTATGCTTCCACCAGTTGTCTTTGGGGCAAAAAACATACAAGCTCAACTAATGAAAGAAAGCATTTCAAAAACTCAGGTGAAAACAGCCTTCTACAGCATTGGCACTTGCGAATCAAGAAACTCACCAGAAGTTTGTGAGCTGCCCATGATCTGAGATCCACAAAATTTCAAAATAGAAAAGAACCCTATAATTTAGAAATTTAAATCCCTCTTCCCGTTTATCTGTTATTTGCTCATTTAGCAACTACGTATGGAGGGTCTAATCTACAGTAGGCATTGTACTAGGGCTAAATATACTAAGATAAGTAAAGCCAGGCCCCACTCTCCTGGGCTCTCCACTTCCTGGGAAGGAGGCAGATAGGTAAACAGATCTTCACAGAGCATGCTCTATTCAAGGTGTGATCTGTGACAATGAAGAGGCTGAGTCCCTTTACTCCAACTGAAGATACTAGGAGATGTGGGTCCCAAAGGAGGCGACATCTGAACCGAGGCTGAATGATGAGAATTAAGTGATGACAACTGTTACCATGACAATAATCAAACCCACACAGAGAAGGGACACGTGTACTTTATTAACATTAAATATGCATAGCAGACCAACAATGCCAGGTGTAGTGAAAAAATTTTAATTCCTTTGTAAAAAGTAAAATAGTAGTAACAATAATAACACAAACTTGGAAGTCCTGACTCAGGTTCTGTCATTGTAAGAGAATATATTGTGCTTTTAATTTAATTTGATAAAATGGCATAGCTTACAGGATGTTTAAAAACAAATGTCAACAGATGGCTTAAAGCCCACTTAGGAGAATATAAGGAGTCAGCAGAGTTGGTGCCACATTTTTTTAACTTCTCATAGCCCATATATCTTCCCACTGGATAGAATCCAATGACATTTTGGGGGCCAGAGGAGGGCAGGAGGTTATGTTGAAGAAGGCTGCATTTCTGAATTACAAAAGCATTACAGAAAATGATAAATTGAGATGTAAACAAAGGAAGAGGGTTTTTTTCTGGTCTTGGTTTTGTTTGGTTTTTTTCATGGAATTTGCCAGGTCCTTTCCTCTTCAAGTCCAAATCTAAACAATAATTAAAAAATATTTATCACCCAATATGTCAAACACTGAGTGATTAACATATCTTTTCTCACCTGTCAAAAATTGATCAGTCTATGGAGAAATACAACAAAAACTGAAAGGAAGCTTTCAAGTTCAAACTAATCTGTCATGGTGAAAAGGAATGAGACTTTTAAACTCAACTGGCATAAAGCCAGTCCAAATGACCAAACAACAAAACTGCCCTCAATCTAATTAGATCACCTTATTAATACCTCCTCCTCATACTGTATTCCCTGATATGGCTGGAGAAGAAAGCATTTCCATTAACCATACAGTCATCATATAGAACCATTTACAAAGAATCAGAATATAATGAGCTCAAAATAAACATAATTTGTCTCCATTGATTGCTTTAGGAGGCACACGTGAGAACTGTACAATGTCCAAAGTCATCTGACAAGAACGGATTCAGACATAAGAAGCAAGGCACTGAGCCACTGGTTCAATGACCATAGTTTTCAAAGTAAAACTCTGAATAGACACATTAACAAATAATTTTATGTACCTTCCAAGCATATGCAGCATCCTGAAAGACACGGTTTAGACACTGACATATTAGAATCTCCAAAACATTCTAATGCTACATAGAGACAACTGAATATTTTAAATCAGAAGTAGGAGCTCCTCCCCCAAAAGAGAAAAAAATAAAGAGGATCTAGACAGTTAATAATAAGAAGAGACTCTACGTCTTAGAAACTTCGAGCTGGTGGGATTTTTTTAAAAATTTAGCTCCATATAAATAAAACTCTCTGTCTCAACATCAACCATCATTTTTCTGGTTTTATAACTGTACAAAGGTTTTATAACTGTACAAAACCCAAAACTGACAAACATTATAAGGTGGTATGTCATAATCTGAAGCAGCTATTAACATAAATCTCTGGTAACTATTTGTTTGTTATGCCTTTCTGCAGACATTTGCAGAATTTCTAGTTCCAGGAGATAGTTCACAGAAAGTCAAATAGACCATCATATTTTGTCATGAGGCAAAAGCATGGATTAAGGAATTAATAGGAAGATAAACAGAAAATTCTATTTCTCTCTGTGATAGTCTTACAAAGAATACATCTAATCCCAAAATGTAGTATTTTCATAACCGATTACTGCTTCCTCAGTTTTTGTTTTTAATTTCAACGTTTCAGCTACTGCATGTACATTTGTGAAATGGATCTGAGATTCCAGCCACAGGTCTAGGTGCTCAAGCTGACAGTCCATCTGATTTAAGCCATTATTCAGAACACCTGACAGTAGAGGAAAATGAATATTTTATTTGACTTCATATGAAATATAATTGATGGCTTATCAATGATACAGCCTGTGTGAAGACAGAAGATGGAAATAATACGGTAAAAATAAAGTGAGTTAAAAATACTGCAAATATCAAGACTCCTAAAGACTTAAAACTGAAATAGTGTTTCAGTGCCTACATTCCCACCTGATGACTATTTTTAAAAAAGGAGTAAAATCCTAAGAAGCATTGGCTGGTATTTTCATTTGATCGTTCTTAAGAAATTAATAAAATCCTCAAACCAGACCAACTGTATGGGCCATTTATCTGTATTTCAGACAAAGAGGCTAATAATAACAACCTTCAAAATAAAAGTAAAAAAACTTTTTAGCAGGAGAATATGGTATTTCCGTGTATATACATAAACAGAAAATAATGTTTAACAGTTTTCCTTTAGTAAACCTCATGCCAAGATCAAACCAGATTATAACATTTATCATCATAATGTATATTTCTGCTAAATACAGATATAAAAGCTTCTTCTATTACAGCTATTTTACATAGCCAGTAATTCAGTAAATCTAAGTTTGAAATAAAATATGATAGCTTAAATATACCAAAAGAAGTCACAGTTTCAAACAGATTTTCAAGAGAGAAGAGCATCTCTGCTAAAGGAAAGAATGTGCTTACACTTACCTGCATTCTAGTCCCACCTGTGACCGACCATTCTATCTATTCTGTCTCCATTTCTTCAACTATAAAATAAATGCCACCATAAGCTACTGTTGTAGACCCAAGGCATTCACAGATTTCAATATTAATCGTTCTGACTATTCTTGAGTGACCCTGAAAATACATTAACACTTTCTCATTTGTAATTCTGTGTCAGCAGTGACCAAATTGCCATTCCCAGGCAAGGGGAGCAAGCATGACCACTTGGTCTCTCAAATTCCACTTGAGGATCCTCTAGTTCTCACAAGTGAGCGGTGAGTACAATTTTACATTTAAGGAAAATAGCATGTGACTTACAAAATATAACAAGGCAATTACAGAAAGATGGAATTCCAAATCTCACTCTATCTCGCTTGAATATCAAGAAAGTTGCTAAAAGAGTAACTATATGATTTCTTAGTATTTACCAAAGTTCCAGATCATTAATCGTTCTCCATTCTCTACAGTTCCAGACTGTCCAATATTTTCACAAAACTTTCAAAATTATAATTTAACTGGATTTTCTAAAAAGAGGGTATGTCTAGAAAAATGCTGTTTCCAATGAGGTCACTCTAAATGGATTCTTTATTTGGTTTCATAATTAGTTCCAACTTTACACATGGCTGACACAGAAAAGATAAGGAAAAATATAAGAGGGCAATTATAAAAGTTATAAGCGTACAGTATTTCAAAGTCATATTTCATATTTCTAAGATTACAAATAAAAACAGGTCATACTTATAGGAACAAATAGACTTAAAACACAAAATAGACTTAAAAAGGCATATTTTTAAACTAATATAAACAAACATTGGAGTAAACCTCTAACTAGATTCTAAGGTGTTACTTTTTCACATTTTAACTGGATATCTTAAAATACATGGCTCATTTAAAGTAGAGGTTCTTTCCCTGAGTTTACAAAAAATATTATTTTTTTAATGTTAATTTTCTAACTGATGGCATTTTAGAATCACTGGAATTTCCCTGAATCACAGTCTCAATTGTTGCCTTAAGCCTTAAGTTTGCAAAATGTTTTGAAAACCATGCATATTCGTTATATTTACTTTATAGTAGAAATCCTGAAAGAAAATACTAATGAATAGATTAATTTGTAATTAATAGCATTAATTTACATGCTATTCAGTATGTCCTGAAAAGAATCTGTTAAGTATATTAACCATGCCCAAATCCTGTTGTTTATAGTATTAATTAGATTAGCAAACCCCTTTCTTCATATCCAGTGCTGATGTAAACTTTAGCCACCAAACACTGACATTTAATAACACTGAATTAATGAGGTTTTACTGTACTCAAATGGAAAACCAGATACATAGAATATACACGGAATAACTGAACTGATGGTAATAAATCTAAGTAAAATAAATTCACAATGAGCTCTTCTTGACACACCACAAAGAAATGGTATTATTTAATACTTTGTTTCAAAATCCAAACAGGATGGTGATTACTGATGTAGCATATTTTTATTTTCTTAAGCAGTATTACCATCTCATTCAGCTAGAAACACTGGTGGCTTGAATCCTTATTTATTTAATATTTTGCTTAGCTACCAGCTTCTTGATTATATGATCTTAGATACCCTTCCAGAATTTCCCTATGTGGATTTTGTCTTCACAAACAGTATATAAGCTGGCCATACAAAGAAAGACAGCGTGTTTTTGGTTTTGTTTTGTTTTAATTCCCCACAGCCAGAAGTAACCTGACACGCAACACAAATTCCCTACCTAGAGTTTTTGAGAAATTCCCCAAAACTCCTCCCAGGAATTTACCCTCCATCCACCTGCCATGGTATCTGGAATTTCTACCATTAAAATCAGTTTGGGTTAAGGTGAGAGGCCCATTAGAAAATACTTAGAGATGGGAACAAAGGGAAGGCAAAGAGATGCAACAAAGCAAGACACTCATCACATACAATTTAATTTCCTCTAAGTCATGACTTCTGTGTAGCAAAGTTCTATAGCCAATAAGGAGTGTTAGGGCCAGTCAAGGAGTTAAAGGCAGGAACAGGCAGGGAGAAATGAACAAAAGCCAAAGTTTAAAACCAGGCCTCTGGAGCACCACTGCGGAGAAGATCCAGACTATGTGGTGTGCTGGCGGAAAGCAGGGAGAGTGGTTACTCTTCTATTTACTCCCCTCCATCTTTTGCCATGTAGTTATGCATATATTTTGTTTTCTTAAAAAATGTAAAACAGTAAACGGATCAAGTTATTCTGATTTCCAACGAAGGGCATTACCAAGATCTTGTCTATGAATTTTTATACCTTCCACTGTTTTTATCTAAGAGCAGTCAGAATGAAACAGCACCAGTCTTGCTAAACGAAGTAACTTTGTTCCTGAGGTAACCTAAATGAATGCTTTTTATCTCCAATGCTGCCATTCCCTTTCATTTTTAAGATTTGGAAAACTGATCATGGGCTCTGAACACACTCTAAAAGATGCTATGAACCTGAAAAATTGCATAGTTAGTTGAGACTTAAACTCAACCTACCTTTCTAAAGTTGCATTCTGGAAGTACAAATCAAGAAAGCCGTCGCATCATGGTATTACTACAAACAAAACCACAAGCACAGCTTTATTTGTAAATAGCAATTTGTTATACAACAAAAGCCAGATGACACTAATGCAGATAACTGTAAACAAACACCATGGCATGCCACGGTAATAATGACCCAAATACTTATTTCTATATGTAACCAAATACTACTATCTGTACTTTGTAAAAAAAGAGAAAGCTTAAGGAACACAAAAATCTTCTCAAAGATAATCCTTTTCCTGCATTAAAGAGTCAATCTCAGACCACTGAGATGAAGTTCTAACAAAATTTCAAGTCATGGTTCCATGAACTATGTCTTATCTAATTTTGTAAATACGAAAAATCATTTGGTCATCTGTTTTCCATTCATCATACATGCACTCTCTACTCACTAAGCATGTGTATAAGTGGGAAAATAGTATTTCTTAGAGAACTGATAACCCAAATAGATTACCATTTCAAATAATTAGTTATAAAAATCACATATGTGACAAAATGTTGGATCTACCTTTCGATAATGCCTTTTAAGCCAACAATATAAAGTTTCTAAGAAAGCATAAGAAAAATAGCATCCCCACCTTAAAATTATGATTCATCAATAAAATTTTTCTATAAACAAAATTTCACATTCAAAATTCACACCAAGATCCTTATCAAAACAAATGCAAAATTACCTTTTCCTATTTTGAGATTTTCTATGTTCCTATATTATCCACATGTGCATTTCAGTTCTGCAAAAATATGTAAATCATTTTTTTTTAATTATGGGGGGTTTGTGTACTTACAATAAAGAGCCACTTATAAAAATGTTATAATATAGCACTGGAAAAAAAGCAAGACAAAATAGGCATGGAATGTATGAATGGGCTCCTTCAAAATAGTTGGTAAAGACACCAAAACAGAACGTATGGACAATTATTTTCACATTCTTCCCTGCTTGACAATTTTACATTTACAGGGAGAAGCCACACTCTGTGATTTAAAACAGGGAACCTGAACTTACTTGTGTACATATGAATGTTTTTTTAATTGTTGACACATTTGCTATCATTTGAACCGTAAGCTTTACATCAATTGTTTTGAAAACAGGCCATCTAAACATACGGACTGGAGTTACACCTAAACTTCACACATTAGGGAGATACTCTGATAGTTCAGCAAAAGGTCGTAAATTTTTGAAAATGTCAAGAGAAACCCTTAATACATAGCCTAGCTCTTCTGAATGAATTTGAATTCACTGTTTTAATCTGAGGAGCTATGCCTGCAGAAAGAACAGCTGTGCATCTATCGTCCTACTTCCAGTCATTTCTGCAAAGGTATTTCCTCCTTATTTTGATGAGTCTATGAACACTGCATTCAAGCAGGAACGATTCTAATACGACCAAACCAATAAAAGATATTTTATCCTCTCTTTCTTAAAAAAAGAACACAATTTCCCCCCATCACCAGGAATACACACACAACTTTAAAAACTGAGCAAATGTGAATGGAGCAATGAACAGTTCTGACAGCCCAGGCCTTCTGGATCATGCATGGTCTTAGGGCTGCTGAGTTACTTCTCACCTAAGTGCTCATGGGGCAAATGACTTTATTGCCTTGCACTCTACTTGCATGGCCACATTAGATACTATCTCAGTTTTACACACAGCTCACACACAGACACGAACACACACGCACACACGCAAGTCACACGAGACAGTACTGTTTCCAATTTCAGAGGCCCCTTGCGCGCCTAGCCTATACCCCATCCCTGCTCTGCTCCGGGTCCTAACACCAGGAACGAGGGCCACTACTTAATCCTGGCGGATCTGCGCTGTTGTCCCATCCTTCCAGGATTCGTAGGATGGTTCCTATCCCACTTCACCACGGAACACAACGAGGGCGGCGAGTTTTCCCGGGCAAGAAAGACCACTGGCGGTCCCCCTTCCTCAGCCCACGCGTCCCGGCTTCGCTTGGCCAGAAACCCCAGGGGCAGGAGTATGCACGATCCCCGGGGCAGGGGAGAGGAGCCAATAATAGGAATCCAGTAGCCCGTTAACAAGGGGGTGCCAGGGGCATGGAAGAAGCGAGGGGGTGAGGTTACCACGCGGGAGGTGTGCTCCAGCGGGGAACCGTTCAAGAGCAATGACAGGTCGGCGGGGGAAGGCTCTGGTGGCGAGGGAGGTTGGAGAACTGCTTTTCGCGTCTTTCAGGGCCTGCCGGGGAATCCCGGGGCGGCGGCGGCGGCGGGGCTCTCGGGTCGTTCCCCGCCTCCCGCGGCCCCCGCGCGTCCCCTCCGCCACCCCCTCCGCCTGCGGCCGCCCCCGCCCCGCGCGGAAGGAAGCGCCGGTCTCCCCCCACGCTCTCCCGCTCTCTCGCGAGTCCTGTGCAGGCCCTTTCAGGGGGAGGGGGAGGGGGCGCGGAGGGAATTGCTGCAATGGAGCACCGAGAGAACCCTGCCCGAGCGAGGCAGTCGGTGGAAAGCCACGGCCACATAAAAATGCCATATTAATTTTTTAAAAGCCATAGATCACCCCTCCCTCTGCAAAAGAAAATCATAAACCCGATCCCATGCAAGCCTGCGAGCAGCCACCCACTTCCTATTTCTGTCACAGCAGCTACACCCTGCCAGCAACCACCCC
>LNAC01000032.1:8004612-8038338 GCA_002007465.1 Ailurus styani | reverse complement strand
CCGCCGCTGCTGCTGCTGCTGCTGCTGCTGCCGCTGTTGCCGCCTCTGCTTCCCCACACCGAGCGCCGCCGCTCCTCCGCGGCCGCCGGAGACGTCCCGCCGCTGCGCTCGCCCGCGCTCCTTTCTGCCTCCCCGCGCCGCTCCTTCACTCACACAGGCACAGCCGCGGAGCTCGGCAGACACAGTCCCGGGCGCAACCTACCCTCCTCCGCCGCCGCCGCCGCCGCCGCCTCCGCCACCGCGCCCGCCTCCGCCTCCTCCCCTTCCTCCTCCCGGCCCCCGCCTCCAGCGCCCCGGCAGCCTCCACCTCCCTGCGGAGCCAGCCCCTCGCTCCCCGCCCCGGTGTCGAAGCTGTGGGCGCCCATTGGCTGATGTGCGCGTCACTCACTGTAGGTAGCGGCCTCCCCGCTCGTCCCGCCTCCCGCTCCTCCCGCCGTCCCCGCCCCGCGCTGTTTTCTCCCAGCTGCCAGTCCAGTGGGCCTGCTGCCTCCGCCGCCCAGTCCCCGCTCAGGTGTCACTGTTGCTGGCAGGCCGGCATTAGGGAAAGAGAATGGGCAGCGAATCGCGGCTGGGAGGAGAGGGGCTGCACCCTGCCACCCGCAGCCCCATTTGGCATCCGCCCCTGGACCCCGCACACTCCCCCGCGCCGCTTTGGCAACTGTGCCTTGTCGGCTGGGTTAAGCCGCAGTGTGAGTAGCCAAGTGCGGAGGGTGTCTCCGGGTGTGTGCGTGGCCCTCAAGAGGGCATGAAGGGGGGAGGCAGGGAAGGGGTGAGGGTGAGAAGCACCGAGAGAGAGCGGAGGAAGGAAGAGCTCGGGGAGCTCGGGGCCCGCGGCACAGCTGCTGTCGCTGTCGCTGCCGCAGCTGTCCAGGGAGGATCGCCAAAACGGCGACGAATAAACAACTTACCTTGGGGAGTCGGGCTCCGCCTGTGATGGGTGTACGGTGGTTTTTGTTACTGGGGCTTTTTTGTGGGCGGTGTGGTGGTTATCAGTGTTTCCCACCCGTGCACCCACGCCTTCTGAGGAGGGGGCAGCTTCTGAGCGTCGCGGGCCAGGGACGTGGCGGAGTGTGCAGGGTGGGCTCGCCAAGGAGATTGGGGACGGGAGTCCAAGCGACCCCCGGCAACTCTGCGTCACCCAGGGCCGCCCTACCAATCTCCAGGGAGAAATGAGGGGGCGGGAGGCCCAGCGGAGAGGGTCGCCTTTTCCCTGTTCACAGGCGCACGCAGTCAGTGGTCGGGACCGGTAGCACCACACCTCCCTTCCCGGCTCCTTCCAGTCATCCGGCGTCCAGTTGGTGCTCCGGGTGCGTGCAGGGCCCTGAAGCCCAAGGCGGATCCCCGCTAGGGTCCCTTCGGTTGAAAGGAGAATAAAGGGGAGAATGCTAGGCGCGGGAGGACAGAGTGACGATGGCCCGACAGCTCCTTTCGGACCTGCCTGCCGCGCCACAGAATGAAGAGCCAATCTCCCTCTGCCCGAAGGTCACCTCCTCTCACTACTCCTCTCTCTGACCAGCCGCACAAGGAGATTGGAGCTTGCTTCTTTGTGAATAACAAAGAGAGCCGAATAAATTTCTCACCCTCCATCCTTCCTGTTACATTTCTTAATTCCTTCAATATCAGGGGTTTTTTTCCTATTTCCTGAATTGGACAATGAGCCCAGTAAAGGGCCTAATAAAAGAGTTAGGGGAGCTAGGAGATGGAGCCAGGACACGGATTAGATTAGAGTTCAAACTGGAAAATAAGTTCGAGAACTTGACTGAGGGCGCTTGAGTATGGCTTAAGCAGTGTAGCCTGCAAGGAACCGGAGCTCACAGTAAAAGGCAGGGAGCTTCTGTGGAGGGCTTCTAGCAAAACGAGACCTGTAGGGTGTGTCCCACATATTCAGGGAGGCCGCCACCAGCTCCAAGATCCTGCTGCCCAACTCACAACCCCAGGATAGTGTGTGGTAATTAGGCAGACAGTGCATTCAATATGTGTTGTGTTCCTTTTACATGCCAGACACTGTGGTAGGTAATTTGTGTGTGTGTGTGTGTGTGTGTGTGTGTGTGTGTGTGTGTGTGTGTGCATGCGCGCGCGCACGTGTCTGTGTCGGGTGTTAGGGGGGCAGTTATTTGAAAATGGTCCTTGCCCTCAATAAAGCCTAGAGTCTAGTAAAACTGTCATAAAAATATGAGCTCTCAGAGGCCACTGTATCGCCTCAGGAAGTGGTTGTTGAAAACAGTCTCCTGAGCACCAGCAGCCCTAGTTGCTAAGGCAGATTTGGGAAGTTGGTTCCTAGCCAGATGGCACGGAGTAAGGCAGGGATGCCAAGCCTATGGGTGAAGAAGAGAGACTGCCTGAGGAAAGACCAGGAAACCATGTCCAGCGATGCTCACTTCCAAGGCCACAATGTTTTTTCCCACAAGTTGCAAACAGAGGTGCAATTACCACCATTATTTGGACAGTTTTCAGGTTTAGGAAGAACACCTTTGAACCAAGATCAGAAGGCTTAAAATGTCAGCACCATAGAAGTTTCATGATACAGATAGGAAATAAAGGCACACCTTTGAGGCACACCCTTCAGTCCGCTACAAGTTTGGGACACCTCCTAGCTGAGGTATGTGTGGGAAAAAAGGTTATGAATCATAATCACTTTACAACGCACCTTATTATCATCAGTCACCTTTAATACGTGTGTATGGTCCCATACTGTCACAACACAAGCACATATTCTTGGACAAAACTGGACGCTCCTCAAAGGAAAACTACACAGCAGAAATTAAGTAGGGACTAGTTATCTGCATACCAGGCATACTGGTATAGCCAAATCATCTTTCATACTGAGATATTTTTTCAGATGTCCTACAATCTGCTGCCATTTTTTTTAAACCCTAGTAGTCTGTCCAAGTAGTCCTCGATAATATTATCGCTTACATAAAATTATCTTACACTTGGAATTTACATTTTCGAGAAGTTATTTCAATAATGTCCTTTGCTAATGAAGAAAAAGAAAGGAGAAAATAAGGCAGGGGGAGCCCAATGTGGCATAAAACAACTCGCAGTCTGATAAAAAATTGTATTTCCCTTTCCTTAGTATACTTCTGGAAAGCATCTGCCCACCCAGCTAGGGACTCCATTCCTTGCATCTGAGCGGGTGCATGTGACTAGTTCTGGCCAGTGGATTCTGGGGTGAAGTGTTTGATCACTTTCAGGCCAAGGCATTTAAGCAGCAGTTATGCATTCTTCAGCCACTGAGCTCCCATCCTTTAGCTGAATGCAAAGGTTTCTAGGGCACAGGGGAAAGCATAACCCTAAATGGAAGGAGCTGAATGCCTAGATTACCACGTAGAGGAATGCTGCCCATCTACAAGGAAAATCTGCTTTAGACTTTACAAAAAAGAAATAGATTTTTACTGTGTTGCTCCGTTGAAATTTGAGGATATATTTGTTAGGGTAGTTAGTATTTGCAAATTAATACACAAGAGTTATTTGTTATGTTAGCTCAAAAAGTAAAATCCAGAATTATCATGTAGCTGTTATATAACAGCATGACCAGAATACCAAAAGTATTCTTATTTCTTTTAATACATGAGCATCAAAATTGTATTTTTTGTAAATGAATTATTCATCTACCAGTTGTGTTTTGAACACCTGTTCTGTGCAAGCTACTGTGCTAGATGACGCAAAAATGTATAAAGAGTTCAAAGATTTAGTCTCTTCATTCAAGGATCTCAGAGTCTTGTAATATAAGAATTGTACACATATTTGTAAACATTTAGGTGTAAGGTGCTACTTCCTCTCACTACTGGAGAACTCAAACTAATTTTACTATTCACTTCACCTAAATTAATTATGAAGATAAGTATGTATGCAAAAATATGAAGATAAGTATGTGTGCAAAAAATATTGAAGATTTAGAATAATCAATGCATTCAAGTGTTCCACGTCGCAGCTTACTTCCATTGGTACAAATCAGAGTAAATGAGCAATGTTGTAGTTTGCTATCAAGTGCTCTGTTAGATCTAGAGGCATTTTTGTTCCTCAGAAAAGAAATAAAGATGTATTTTATATCCTGTTCTGAGAATAACCTGCTTTTGAAAATGTGGACTCTCCATTCTTGGATGAACATTCTATCATTTGACATTAAGAGTTGCATAATAACTTCTGGTTTGGGCTCTTCTGAGGCATGCACTTTGTTCTGAGTAGCTGATGGTCGACAGGAATATGTCTGACCTGTTCTCACCTGCATTGGTGGAGCACAGCACTAAAGAACTTGCAGAGTAGACAGCCAGTCCTGGTGGAGCTGTGAATGTGTACAAGAGTTTGATTTATTACCGTAAAGCTAATTCCTCTGACACTCACTTCTAACGTGTGAACTTCTACCCTCTTCACAACAGAGACTCTACAAAATATATGATTCAACATGGATTTTATTCAAGGTTTAAACTAAAAGGGCTTGTATTGTTTATCTTTTGGATTGCTCTTGAAATTTTGTTGAACCTTATATTTTTCAGAAGGCAATTTTACTCATTTTAGAAAAGTTATTTCTCCAAGAACATAAAAATTTGTTATGCCAAATGTATTCCGGAATAAATTAAATTTTTTCTGTTAGGGACCAAACTATAACTTATGGAATTATATGCTAAGTTTAATATGGAGTGGATATATTTTACATAAAATTTGACAGAACTTCAAGTGATCATATTCGTGCTGATTTAATCAACATATAGTCATATTTGTGTTATTTACATTGGTATCTTCATCTCATATCCCAGTTCTGAGCACAGAGTAGGTGCTCAACCAATTTTGTTGAGTGAAACTTAAAAAAGTATTGGCATCCAAAACGTGAAGCCCTAGGCTGAATACCACAGTATCTGCTCTCAGGGATATGTCAATATTACTAATCTACATACATATATGTGTGTGTGTGTGTGTGTGTGTGTGTGTGTGTGTATGTGTGCATATCTCTCCATATATATATATATATATATATATATATATATATATATAGGAGTGCATATACACACTCACTGGTAAGAAGTCTTATTAGCTCTTTCTCCTAGATAGTTTAAATTCTAATTTTATGATTAATTTTAAAATTATGAATAGGTTAATGGTGCCAAGTCATAAATGTTTACATTTAAAATAGATATATGTGTGCCATTATATTGACAATCCAAGAAATACTCATGCCATAAAACCTTATGTATTCTGGCTTTCCTAAACTCAGAATTTCAGAATATTTGACCTGAAATGAGCTGATGTTGATATTTGAAGTGCTTTGAGAACAATGTCAACAACAACAGCAAAGGCTTAGTAATCAAATTAAAGGTACTACTAAATTGTAGGATATATAATAAATCAATTTAGGAGACAGTTCATCAAGCCCTTTAAAAGTACATTTTTATATACAAAATCAATATAGTACTAGAAATGAGTATCACTCATCAAAACCAGCAGAAATTTAACTTCACTAGAACTAAGTTTTGCCCATTATTAATTGAAAATTCATGAATTTGCAAGAAAATAGTCTGTTATAAAAAAAAAAGAATTTTGATCCCAGGGTCCTGGGATGAAGCCCCACATTGAGCTCCCAACTCAGCAGGGAACATGCCTCTCCCTCTCCCTCTGCCCCCACCCCCCAAATCATGTTCTCATACACTCTGCTCTCTCTTGCAAATAAATAAATAAATAATCTTAAAAAAAAAAGAATCTTGTACTCAGACTAGCCATCTTTCCATTTTTTTCTAGTCAGTGAGGTTTTACTCTATTAGTAATTTAGTAATTACTAATTACTAAGTAATTTAGTAATTACTAATTACTAAGTAATTTAGTAATTACTAATTACTAAGTAATTTAGTAATTTAATACTCTATTAGTATTTATGGTTATTGAAAACTATATATTCAATGGACATTTATTGAACACTTACACATAACAAGCACTAGGAACATAATATGAAAAAAAAGTCTCTTCACTCATAAACCTTACATTCTAACAAAGAGAGACAAATGATTAAAAAGGAACAATTAAAAACAATTGCCCTCTTGGGGCACCTGGGTGGCTCAGTCAGTTGAGCGTCTGCTTTCAGCTCAGGTTCTGGGATGGAGCTCTGTTGGGCTCCCTGCTCAGTGAGGAGCCCGTTTCTTCCTCGCCCTCTGCCTGTTGCTCCCCCTGCTTGTGCTTGTTCTCTCTCTCTCTGTCAAATAAATAAAATATTTTTTTAAAAGATTTTATTTTTTATTTGAGAGAACGAGCATGAGACAGAGAGAGATCATGTGCAGGGAGGAGGAGTAGAGGGAGAAGAAGACTTGCTGCTGAGCAGGGAGCAGGACTCAATCCCAGGACCCCAGGATAATGACCTGAGCCTAAGGCAGACGCTTGACTGACTGAGCAACCCAGGTGCCCTAAATAAAATCTTTAAAATATATATACTAAAAAAAAATTACACACAATATGTTAGGTGGCCTATGTGATAAACATAAAAATGATGTACAGTGGTAAGGGCACTGGAAGATGTGATAGGCAAAGGGCTGCTACTCACTGCTGCAGGCAGGTTGTTGAGGGGAGACCTCTCTGAAAGGTGATATTTCAGCAAAGATTAAAATGAACTGATGGCAATATTTATGCAGCTCTCTGGAGGGGAAAAAAAAAAAAAGTTCCAGGTAAGGGAATAGCATATGCAAAGGCCCTGAAGTAAGAGTCTGCCGTTTTTAAAGAAATGTGAAAGGAGGCCAGGGTAGCCAGAGCCCCCATAAACTAGAGAAAGTAGTACAAGATGAGATCAGAAAGCTGATGTAGGGTTAGATCATATAGAACCTTATAGACCATAGAAAAAATTCTAAATGTTATTTTGGCGAAATGAAACGTATTTGTTAGGAAAGTGATAAAGGATAGGATTTTCACATAAAGAATACTATCACTCTTTTGTAAGAACTGACTCGATGTAGTTGTGGGAAGGGAGCAGGGGTGGAAATGCCAACAGCACGTTAAGAGACTATTGTTGAATCCAGGCTAGAAATAAAGTGGTTTGGATATAGAATTTAAGAAGTAAGTAGTGAGAAGTATCTAATTCCAAACATATTTTAAAAGTAGGATTAGTAGATTTGCTGTTGGATTGGATAGAAAATGTGGGAAAATAAAAAAGGGTCAAGAATTGCAAGGTTTGAGTCTGAGCTAATGCGAGATGGAGTTACCATTTACTGAGGAAAGGAATGCTGAAAATGGAGAGCATATTTTGTGGAGAAGATCTAAAACCAGATTTCGATATGTTAACTTTGAGATGCATGTCATACATGGAGGTAGAAAAGACATGCGGGTAGTTGAATATACGAGTCTATGGAGAGGAGAGAGCCAGGCTGGTGATGGATAAATCTGCAGGTCATGACATGTTAGCCTTACTTTATTTCAGAGTAGGGGCGGGAAGAGAGGAGGGACCAGCAAAGCCCATGGAGGGGAGCAGCTTCTGGGGGAGAAGGAGGGTGGCTGTGAGGTCAAGCAAATGAAATGAATTGTGTCAACAATGCTGATGGGTTTAGTAAAATGACAACTGACTACAGACTATTGATTTTGAAAAAAAAGGGGAGTTCACTGGTTATTGTAGCTGGGCAGTCTTTACACATACCCAAACTAGCACCTCATCAGTCTCTGCCTCTCCATACTGTTGTAGCTCCTTTCTCGTGTCTATAATTACTTGACGTTACCTGTGTGGGTGTGCTATGTGTATGATTTGTTTGCCCATCTTTCGTCTTTCTGCAGTTAATGTGATCTTTGAGAGCAGGGACCTTATCTTACTCCCATTTGACTTTCCAGTGCCCATCTGTCATATGCCTGGCACATACTAGGTGCTTAATAAATGTTTGTTGAAAGAATGAATATTCACTTGCAATGCTATGCCAGGTTAGTTTTTCTGCTTTTCTCAAAAGTTAAAATAAGCATTTCAGTGGGGCAGGGCATGGGGGAATGAGATGAAGGGGGTCAAAGATACAAACTTCCAGGTGTAAGATAAATAAGCTCTGGGGGCTGGGGCGCCTGGGTGGTTCAGTGGGTTAAAGCCTCTGCCTTTGGCTCAGGTCATGATATCAGGGTCCTGGGATCGAGCCCCGCATCCTCATCCTGCTCCCTGCTCAGCAGGGAGCCTGCTTCCTCCTCTCTCTCTGCCTGCCTCTTGGCCTACTTGCGATCTCTCCCTCTGTGTCAAATAAATAAATAAAAGTCTTTAAAAAAATAATCTCTGGGGATGTAATGTACAGCATCACTACTATAGTTAACAATACTGTATTGAATATTTGAAAGCTACTAAGAGAGTATGTCCTAAAAGTTCTAATCATAAAGAAAAAAATTGTAACTGTGAGATGATGGATATTAACTAATTTTATTGTGGTAATTATCTTGCAATATATGCATACACCAAATCATTTTGTATACCTTAAATTTATACAAAGTTCTATGTCAATTATATCCCAATAAAACTGGGGAGAAGAAGAAATAAGCATTTCAAAGCATTTGTAGGGGAAAAATTCATGTTTAGATTTTTTTAAGTTACAAAATCAACTTTTATAGAGTAAAAAGAGTTGACTCAGGCCTTGAAGATGAGAAATGAAGTGGGAATTCAGGAGTTTAGTTTTAGCATGAGGCGTGTCTCTCACTTGTCCCCACTGTAAGAATAATTATGTGTGTAAATCCAGGGGAGGGCACAGTATTACTCACAGCTCCTCTTTCTCCAAATACACAAAGAGTTCTATTGTTTGAAGCATCTAAGCTATTCCCTGGTGATAAGTTAGGCCAGACATTAGCAATTTTCAGGGATGAAGTGAGCAGGGTGTGGGTAACGGTTGTTTAGAAACAGTCCCTCAAAAGGGTTTTGTTCATTTGTTTGTTTCTCTTTCAGGATGTCCCTGATGTCCAGCCCAAAGAAATCTAGACAGTCAGGGAAATTGTGCTAGATACGCTTTAGGGTACCTGTTCCACCCAAACCCATCTTCAAAAATGCCCCAGCCATAGAACCTGCTAAGTGAACATCAGGACAAGGGTTCACCTGTTGCTATCACAGAAGATTGGACCAGAGCAGTTGAACATTTAACTAAAAGATACCTAAGGACCAGTGACCTTTAACTTCCCTGACCTAATTGGCAAAATTGAGCTAGGCTAATCAGATACCCTCTGGGAAGAGCTGGACTTAAACATTCAGAAGAAAAATGGTGGTGGGTTTTGAATGAAAGAACCTACAGGCCAGGACTGAGATGACCACCAGCAAATGACTCATGTGCTAGGTGAATAAGCACATGAAACCATTTGGGCCGGAGGGACCATAGGTCAGATTCAGCAAGGGTGAAGAGAGGAGAGGATGGGTGGGGGAGGGGAGGAGAACGGGGCGAGAGAGACTATCCTAAGTCTGTTCTCTTTTTTGTCCTTCCTAAGGCCTAGTTGTTTAAATTTTTTTCTGGATTTATGAGACCTCTCTTTGTCCTTACAATAAACCCTGTTTTCTAGAGCTGGTTTGAGAGTTATGTTCCTCACAATCCAAAGACCCATCACTAAATCATACAGAAGATACAAAGAACAGCTGAGATGTTAGTCCATGTCTCTCTAAGTTTTCAAAAGTCAACACCTTCTGATTCTAGTGCTTACAGAAATCCTCTTCCTCATTCAAAAAATGACTATAAAATGCTCCCATCCTCATCCATCCCACTTGTTTCTATAGCACATCCAATGCCAAAACTAAACAGAGCAAAACAGTGGACGTAAAGGGAGGGCGGGGACTGACTGGGGAGTCTTGGTAAGTTTGGGAGCTATTTCATTGAAAATTCTCTCTGCCTGTTTTCATGTCACCATCAGGCGGGTTACAGGGTAGGCTGCAGTACAAATGCAAATAATCTCAGTAGCTTAGCAAAGTTTGAAGTCATCTGCAGGTCTGAGCCACCCCTGGGGCAGCTGTCCTCTGGGAGCTGACTCAGCACTCCAGCCTGTCAGAGGGCACCCTGCACAGCACAGTCCTGGAGAGCTGGGTCCCAGCACTCAAGAGCATTGGCCTGCAAATAACACTCACACATGACTACACTCACATCACTACACTCCTTGGCCTGAGCTCTTCATTTGGCCACACCTAATTTCGAGAGGGACAGAGGTATGCGATCCTCTCACATAGCCAATATTAGAGGGAGATCAAATACTTATAAATCAGATGCCAATCAGAGTTTCTAAATAATCCATCTAACCCTGTGTGACCTCCAGGCTACTGTCTGACACCCAATGATGAAGGCATGGGTCTTACTGCTGTCTTACATGCCAATATACTCCTAAGGGACTATGGATCCTGATCTGCTTCTCGTATTGAACCTCTCTTTCTGTCCCTGTTGCATGGCCTCTACAGACTGAATGGGATACACTCCATGTGGACCGGTCTTGATATTACTACATCTTCCCTGGGCCTGCAGTCCCACAGCGGAGTCCTGGTATCAGTGCCACTTCATGTAACCTCCCCAGCTCCCTCTTGGGCCAAGGCTTACTTCTTCCCTCATGCTCTATAATCTGGTGCCTCTGTAGATGGGCAGCATTGGACAAGAATAGACAGTTACTAATATTATACAAACTGGACTTGAAAAAGAATGCCTTCTTTTTTATTTTTAAGATTTTATTTATTTGACAGAGAGAGAGCACAACTAGGCAGAGTAGCAGGCAGAGGGAGAGGGAGAAACAGATTCTCTGCTGAGCAGGGAGCCTAATATGGGGCTCGATCCCAGGACCCGAGGATCACAACCTGAACCAAAGGCAGCCATGTAACCCACTGAACCCCCCAGGTGCCCCAAAAGAATGCCTTCCTCATGTGTCTTAGGCACACCTAGAAGCACTGAGTTCTTTTCTGATTTTCAAGGATGTGAGCAGATTACCCGGAAATATGAATGTATCTATACATAGACATATATAGAGTTGTTTATGAGTCTCTGTCTTTTGTAAAAAGTTAATATGACCAGTTTAATAATATGCAAATTCATTATGCTGCACAAATGCTAAGCAGTTTTTTGTGAATGTTATGTTTTGGTACAGTTTTGATACAGGAAAAAAAATTTTTTTTCTTCTTACTTTGTTAGTCCTACAGTGTGATAGGTAGTCCTTTGTTTCAACCTGACTTGGCCGTAATACCCAGTTATTTAACCAAACCCTAGTCTAGATGTTGCTGTGAAGGTATTTTGTAGATGTGATTTACATCTACAATTGACTTGAGGAAAAGAGATAATCCTTGATAATATGGGTGGGCCTGATCCTATCAGTTAAAGGCCTTAAGAGCAAACACTGAGGTCTCCTGGAGAAGAAGGAATTCTGCTTCAAGAGTAGCATTGGCTCTGGCCTGAGTTTCCAGTAGATTTCAGACTCACCGGCCTATGAGTGTGTGAGCCAATTCCTTAAATCTCATTATATGCACCTAACACACAGAATTTCATATACATATATATGTATATGTATACATACATATATAATTTAATGTATATATATGATATATACATATATAATTTCAGGGTCTGTCTCAAACCCCGACTTATACTCACAGAAATTTTTTTTTCTGATTCAAGGTCACCAGTTATTCTAAATATTATTAATATTTAAGCGTCCATATCTCTCTGTCTCTGTCTCTCACACATGCATGCACGCAAGTGTGCAGACACACACACGACACATCATATAGGAACGCATCGTGTATTGATTAAGAGATAAAATTTCTGTTTTAATTTTCTAGGGTAAAAATTCACTTTACTTTGCTCACTCATGGCCTGGATAAAGAATTTCTATTCTCCCAAATATACCAAATTTCCAGGTAATCCTAACGGCTCGTCAGTTCCCTAAGGTTGGGGTACCCTGATGTAGACCCTGAGTTGAAGATTCATATAAAAGTGATTTATTAAAGAGTGTCCCAAGAAGAAAAGCAAAGGAAAGTAGGGCAAGTGACAGGGAAGGGAAGGAAACAAGGCAAGGCTGAGATGTCAAACGGAGACCCAGGGGTGGTAACTTGGATAACTCCTGCAGGGGCCCTCTGTAGACTCGTAAGTCACGCCTCGAGGCTGTGCCAAGCAGCTAAGTGTATTTACCCACACAAGCCAGTGGTGGAGATGCAAATTCCGAGGCATTCCTGGTTCTCTTCACATTCAGGGAAGGTGCCGGGGAACCGCGAGGACAGCGAGGACAGCGCTGGGACAGAGACGCAGGTGAACGCATACAGGGAGCATGGAAATGGAAACGGTTTGGAGAGGATATGGATGGATAAGGAGAATCTGCTGGTCAGGATGGTAAAACCACATGGATAGAGAGACGGTATCAGGAAAACAATCATATCACTTCTTTGAAGGTATGCAGTTTAAAAAAAAAAAAAACTCTACCTCTTCTTACACTGCTTCAAATCAGTCTCCTTTTCCCACCTCCACAATGGACTTAGTATCCTAGGAATAAGTGTGATATGATTTCAGGGGCAGATGGTCTCACTCCTGCTCCATTTCCAATCCCCAAATAATGTCCCTTCTCTTATACGAAGTTCTTAAGTCTCAGAACATAGAATGTGGTCACTTTATGGACAGATTAATGTGAAAATATTCCTAAGACAGGAAACACATTGACTCAGCTCAGAACTGAGACCTGTCCTGGGTATTTGTGGCTAAGTCAACTGCCCAGCCTTGGAAAGGATTTTGTGTATACTGGCTCTTTTATCTGTTTAGAAGCCACATCTCAAACCTGACTCATCCCCATCTTCTAACTGAATTATGGGGCCATAGTTCTATGGATAAAGATTGGGTACACGATGCCATCTTCCCCCCATCAGATTCCTTTATTTGCAGAATTTTGGATTCAATCTTTCTCTTGAACACAGGTAGTATTTATACAAAGGCAATTTCAGCACTTATATCATTCTATCCTATAAGATCAAGAAAGCAGAAAAAAGGTTTCTACAGAAAGAGAGAAAGAAATACAATATTAGGCATACAGAGAAAAGCAGAGCTGAAGAACAGGAGAAAGACTGCTAGGATTCCCTTCCTTGACTCCACCATGTTTCTGAGGCCCAGCTGCATGGTGGTTCTTGAGGCCCCTGAGACCCCAATATATTTTTAGCATTCATGTCCATTTTGTGCTGAAGTTGGGTTGAAATTTAGTTATATGCAGCGAAAGAGTAATAAATAAGAAGGGGAAACTAACAGTAACAACTTTCTGAGCTATGGACTCTGCCTGGGAGAAATTCTGAGTACAGACCAGAGGGCATCACTTATCTCTAGGCATCTGGATGAGCGTGGGGAGGTCCCGAGGCTAAGGTGGCAAAATGCATAATCCAGGGATATAAGAAGGCTTTCCAGAAGTTACCAGATGGGAACACTTTTTAGAGGATCATTTCCCAGATCCTCAAAATTCATACGTACTTTTTCTTAGAGTAGATCTGTTGGGTGATCCCCTGGGATCTGCCCCTTCTCCTTTGTCACACCTCTCTTCACAGACTCTTAGGCTCTGCTCCTTCATCTGAAATCAATACGGTAGTTATCCCAAGGTGCAAAACCTCTCAAATGCCAAACAATTTGAGAAATGATGCTGAGGGAGCATCCCATGGTAAAGTTAGAATGGCATGAGTGAAAATATCGGAGGAAAGTATTCTATCTTACCTAAGTACCCATGGGTAGAGAGACTCATGTCACTTTATCTATCTCCCAAAAACCATGTATTACTTATGTCTTCATAGAATTTAGAAGTTTGGGATTTTTTTTCCCTTACAGAAAGCCTAATTTAGATGATTGGTTTCACAATTAAGAACTGATTTTGCCAATTAAATTCTTTGGCAGATATTTTTCCACTAAATAAGTTAAATTTGCCACTCTAATGGTTTAACAGAAAACATTTAACACACAAATACAATATGCAATTTGCTAGAACTTACAATCATGTGCAGCTATTAAAGCTTCAGTATAAAATTTTACCTTACAACTGAAAATATAATGTTTAAAAATTATTTTAGGAGATACCCAAGCAAAAACTGTATGATACCTTTAGATTACCAAAATGTGTCCATCCAGACTAAGTCACTGTGATCAAGTCAAGCTGACCAAACACATCTTTTTCCTTTTCGTACTCTTGAACACCTTGTGACCCTAAGACCACAACACTTTGATTAGCTGAATGAACAAGGTATAAAAGCATTCAATAATTTCTTATTTGAACATGTGAGAAAGAACCAAGTATACTAGGTACCCGAGAGGAGGTAGTTTTTGATATTCAACGGAAAAGGAAAAAAATTAACTTTTTTACTTGTTTTATAATCCTACATGTTATTAACATCAAACTTTAATAGTACAGTTAACAGAATATCTCCTATATATTTATTTTTTCATACCATTTGAGGGGGTATTTTGTCTATCTAAGGTTACCTAAGGGCAAAGCCTGAGATAGAGATCCTTTTCAAATGATTTAGTGAAAAAGTGCTCTCAAGAGAAAGAAGATTAAGGGAAGCAGAAAGGACAAGAAATAAAAAGTAAGCAAGAGAGAGGTCTTAACTGTCCATTGGCTTCAGGCTAACCCCACTGAAAAGCTCTGAGCACGAACCTCGCCACAGAATGAGACACCCATGTTGCAGGGAGATGGCCTCTTGGAGCCACATTAGCCAAGATCTCTGAGGCAGGTGGCAGTTCCTGTGTGAACAATACTCTGGGGGCAATCCTCTGGAGAAGGGGACCATTGTCAGTCAATACTCACAGCTGATGCGGAATGGGTGCTGTGGGTGGTAAAGGGGATCTGGGAGGGACACCAACAACCTCTCTAGTTTTCTGTTTAGGAATAAGGAAACCAGGCTCAGAATGTTTAAGGATCATGCTTCACTGTTCCACAGGTAGTGAATGATGGAGTTATGGCCTAAGGTCGGGTCTTTTGACCTTATAGCCCCACAGTGAAGTTCAGATCTTTCCCGTGTCAAACTGTTTCATGTCCTGTAGTGTATATAGTCTATGGAGCTAAATGATTTGATATGAAATCAGACTAGCTATGTTGTTGTACTAGCTATGTTCTTGGAAATATATCCTTTGGATCTATGACCTAGGCAAGTTACTTAACATTTCTGAGTCTCAACTTCTTAATCTGAAAAATGTGAACAATAATAACTAAGCATGGTATTCTGATGATGAAAGAAAACAAACATGTAAAGCACCTAGTGTTCTTTCTTACATAGTTCATGTGCTCCAAAATACCCATTTCCTTTCCTTTTCTCTTACCTGTGAATAGACCCGTTAAAGCAGTGTAGAGAATATATTAGGTACCACACAAGTAATATATTGGGCAGCACATAAATATATACACGTATTGCTAAGAGGGAACATTGTCAAAAGAGACTAGATTTTCCAGAAAGTTCTTGTCTAAGTTGTTACCACAAAAGCTTTAAAATTGACTACTACAATTTAATGATCACTTTATTCCTGTTTGAATCTATATGATTTTTTAAAAGCCATCAAAACATGACATACATACAAAAAATGAATAATTCATAAGTATACAGTTTAATGAATTATTGCAAAGTACACACATTTGTGCAACCACAACAGACACAGGAAATATGACATTACCAAGCACCTAAAATCACCCACCCTCCAATTAGCAGGGATCCCCTGCCAATTCTTAATCTTTTCATCGCCCCTCAAGGTAACCACTTTCAAGGCTCATAGTACCAAGGAGAACTTTTTGTCAGTTTGAGGTTTATGCAAATGGAGTCAAACAATGTTAACATGATGTATCTTTCTTTTACTTAACTGTTACTATCTATTTTTTTTAAATTTTCACTCTTGAATAGTATTACCATATGTATGTGTGTGTGTGTATATACACACACATATATATATTTATTTACACATACACTTCTTTAAGTATTTCATTGTTGATGAACATTTAGTTGTTTCCAGTTTTGGACTATGATTAATAATCCTTGGTGAATATTACTGAACTTCTTAGGTGGTACACATGTGTGCATTTCTTTTGGGTACAAAAGGTAAGAGTTAAGTTGCAGGATTATGAAATATGTTTATGATCAGCTTGAGTAAATACTGGCAAATAGCTTTCCGAAGTGGCTATAACAATTTATACTCCATTCTCCCACAATTTATAGCACTTTGTGTTGCTCCATATTTTCACCAACACTTGGTTTTCTCTGTCTTGTTTCTGTTTTTACCATTCCAGTGGCATGCCGCTACATACCTATCAAAATTACATTTTTACTTTTCATTTCCCTGATGCCTTATGATACTGAGTACCTTTGCATATGTTTTAGCTATTTTGATATTCTTTTTTGTGAGTCACTTTTCAAGTTTATTGCCATATTTCTTTTTTTTCTTTTAAAGATTATATTCTTTTATTTGATGGAGAGAGAGAGAGAGAGTGCATGAGCAGGGGGAATGGCAGAGGGAGAGGGAGAAGCAGACTCCGCGCTGAGCAGAGAGTCTGATATGGGGCTCGATCCCAGGACTCTGGGATCATGACCTGAGCTGAAGGCAGATGCTTAACCAACCGAGCCACCCAGGCGCCCTTATTGCCATATTTCTATTGGATTGGCCTTTTTAATTTTTTTATTTTTAAGTGTTTACTTAAATTACAAATATTTAACATACAGAGTAATTTAATTTTGGGTGTACAATAAAGTAACTCAACACTTCCAGACATTACCTGGTGTTCCTCACAACAAGTGCACTCTTTTATCCCCATCACCTACGTAACCTATACCCCTACCCAAAGTCCCTCTTGTTCTCCACATTTAAGAATCTGTTTCTTTTTTTAAATTTTTTTTTCTTTTAGTGATTCATCACTTACATAGAATAGCCAGTGCTTATCAGAACAAGTGCCTTCCTTAAAGGGGCAGTGGATTATCTTTTTCTTTCTGATTTTTAGAACTTCTCTTTGTATTTTGCATACCAGCACTTTGTTCGTTGTATCTTCTCTTCCTCTGTAACTTGCCTTTTTGCTTTATTTTTTTTATTTTTAAAAGATTATTTATGTATATATTTACTTGAGAAAGAGAGTGAGTGCCGGGCAGGGGCGGCGTGGGGTGGAGGGCGAGGAAGAAAGAATTTCAAGCAGACTCTGAACTCTGCATGGAGCCTAACATGGCTCGGTCTCATGACCCTGAGATCATGACCTGAGCTGAAATCAAGAGTCAGACACTCAACCAACTGAACCCCTGCCTTTTTTTCTCTATTAATGGTGTTTTTTGATATTCTTATTTTAACGTACTCCAATTTGTCAATCCTTTCTCTTATGGTCAGCACATTTTTATGTTTTCAGAAATCTTTACTAACCTTACATTTAAAATGTAATCCCCATGTTATCTTTTAGATACTTCCTTCTCTTACATTTCATATTTTGTTCTATTAGCCATTTGGAATTGATTTTTATTTCTTTATTGTGTGATGTAGTAGTTAAGCTTTATTTTTTTCACATGGCTATCTAATTAACATAACACCATTCATTGAAAGACTGTGCTTTTCCATTGTTCTGCAGTGCCACATTAGACATAAATCAAGTGTCCAGATATTTGGATCTGTGTCTGAACTCTGTTCTGATCATTTAGGTTATCTGTGCTTGCATCAATACTGCACTTTCCTTATTATTAAAGCTCTGTAATTATTTTGTATTAAATAGAACAGGTTGCTCCAATTTGTTGTTCTTCAAGTTTGCCTTGGATATTTGCATTTTAACATACATTTCTATACAAAAAAATCTGCTGGGATTTTAACTAGGATTGCATTCTATTTTTATATTAATTTTGGCAAAATCTTTATAATACTGAGCCTTCCAATCTATGAACATGGTATATTTTCTCACATATTTACATCTGTAATTTTTGTCAGTATTGCTTAATGTTTTTGGGGAAGAAGTATCGTATGGATTTCTTTAGATTTTTAAAAACTGGATGGTTGAAAGTTTTTGGTAAACCTGTGTACTTTTGAAGGAAAATTAATTGACTCAGAATTTGACTCTGATTTTCTGTGAATGCCAATATCTTCGGGCTGATGCTCATTTGCAGACAAGCATAAGGTAATAAGGCTACTATGAATATCCCAGGCTAATTCCCTCAGATATATTATTTTAATTTTCTATAGTAATAACTTTGATGAATTTTAATTCAGTATTAATTCAGTATTATGAAAGGTTTCCAGAGAAATGGCCATATAAACAACAGTTCACATAGTCTATCATATTCTATGTATTTTTTTAAGATTTATTTATTTATTTGACAGAGAGAGAGAGAGAGAGAGAGAGAGAAAGAGATCACAAGTAGGCAGAGAGGCAGGCAGAGAGAGAGGAGAAAGCAGGCTCCCCGCTGAGCAGGGAGCCTGATGCGGGGCTTGATCCCAGGACCCTGAGATCATGACCTGAGCCAAGGCAGGAAGCTTTAACCCACTGAGCCACCCAGGTGCCCCATATTCTATGTATTTTAAGTACAAACTTACTCATGCAATAAAATTTTGTCTAGAATTTAGTTTAAGGAAAATATTCATTTTGGTCATGATGATATACCATTTATGTTATTCAGGGTCACTTTAGGAAACAGCAAATTTAATTTGAGTACTTTGAAGAAAGTTTAATAAGGAAATGTTTTACAATAGAATAAGCAGGATATATACTGCATCATGAAGCTGGTAACAGCAAAGCATTCTTACTACTTTTTCACCTAAATTGATAAGAAGGCGTAATTACCAAACTCTGAGACATGGGCTCCTTGAAGGTCCTGTGACCTTCAGAGCGGGCACACATAAACCATATATGAAGGGGTTCTTCTGGCTTGTAATTCTTCTCCCAGTGATCCCACTTGCCTGACCCAATCAAAAGCCAAAGATAAGAGAATATTTGACACAGTTCATACAATTCAGTTTCCAGGAGATAACAGCTCAAAGCAGAGAACAATATAGAATTATTCCAGAGGGCCAAACAGAAGGCATCCAACATATTACTTTTATAAATCAAGAGAAATTTTAAAATTCTGCTTTTCTCAACTTCCAGAAAGCTAAACTATTAATCCGTCAATTTCATTAAAAACAGTACCTCTAAATCTTTTACATATATCTTCACTTTCTGCTGTAGAGTGGATGCCGCTGGCGTCCTACCGAGGTTGCCTTTACCCATTTATATACCCATTACCCCGTTACTGGACAAATAATAATTCATCATTGCCCCTTCTCCAGAGAATCGCTCTTGGCTGATAAAGAACTTCTTTCTTAGGGGGTTGCTTCCTCTCTCTGCCCTCAAGAAGTCAACCAATGTCAGACTGACACAGCAGTACAATGGTTGGCTCACTTGCCATGATGTAGGATTAACGCTGTCGTGCAACTTGTGCTTTCAGATTTTCCCAAGGGATCAGACTGAAGCTAGTGTCTAAGGCTACATTCTTGACTAGTTTTTTACACACTACCCTATCCAGTTTCCATCCCTTCGCTCCACTGAGAGCACTTCCCCAATAAACCACTGGAACAAGAAGCCCTGTCTTGGGCTCTACCTTTAAGATACCTGATCTAAGATGTTCTGTAATTAGATACATATGTGTACATGTTGGTAATGACAACATATTTTTGTATCTTTAATCCTTTATTTTAAAATAGCTGCATTTATTAAGCACTAAAAATAGACTTGCATTTTAATAAGTACTTTACAATATTTTATAGTTTTATCATCTCAGCAAAGCAAAGAACACTCATAATTCTCACCATATAAATGAGGATATATTTAAAGGTTAAGGAATATCCTGAGGACACAGAAATAGGAAACAGCAAAGCTGATATTCAAAAAGGATCTCTCGACTCCAAAAACAAAGCTGTTAACCACCAAAATATATTATCAACTTTTGAAATTAAAACTATTTAATATTTACCAAGAACTCACTAATCACTTTACCTGTATTATACTATTAAATTCTCATGTTCTATAAAGTGGCTGCTAAAACTATCCCTATTTTACAAAAGAGAAAAACTGAGAAATAGACAACATACAAAAGATATATAATCTAGAAATAAAATTCTCCATCTCCAGATGAAGGCCCACTTCCTCAGCACCTCCTCTAGAGGTATGTGGATGGTCTATATTACCATATCACATTGATACAGTCTTTTTTTCCTACAACGACTGTAACTGCATGACTATCCCACTGAATATGCAGAGAGTTAATAATTGTTTCTGTATTTCTATCACTTCCTACAATGCTGAGCACACAGTAGGTATTAATTAATCTTACATAAATGAATGGCTGAAGAGTCAGTAGATTGGGAGAATTCACTTTTGTCCTAGATTGGGCTACTATGACAGAATCCCATGGACTAGGTGGCCTAAGCAGCAAACATTTATTTTTTACAGTCCTGAAGCTAGGAAGTTCCAGTTCAAGTTGCCAGTGGACCGAGTGTCTGGTTAGGACTTGCTTTCTGGTTTGCAAATGGCAGTTTTCTCCTTGTATCCTCCTATAATAAAGAGCAGAGAGAGGGACCAAGCTCTAGCATGTCTTCTTATAGAAGCACTAATTCTATTCATGATGGCTCTACCCTCATGGCCTAGTCACCTTCCAAAGACCCCCCACCTCCTAATACCATTACATTGGTGGTTAGGATTCCAACAACTGGATTTTGGAGAAAACAAACATTCAGTCCATAACAACTCTTTTTTTCAATTATATTAAAATCTGTTGCTAAGTTCTTATCACTCACTGAATTTGGCAAGAGAAAGTCTCTTTTCAGTTTTTTGTTTTTCTCTCTTGAGAATAACTTTAATCTGTGGGTCCACATATTCCTACTTGATACTGTAGGTGTACTCTGAAAAAAGAATCATCGACTATCAGGACTGGATTAGAATCATAAAAATCCTCTCTTGTGTAAACTCTCACTTTATAAATGGGGCAAGTGAGAAGATGTGGAGAAGCTGAATTCACCAAGTCACAAAACATTTGGTCAGCAAGCCTGCCTGGACCTTGTCCAGTGCTATTTCTGTTGGTCTGGGTTGCCTCCTTAACACAAACAGTGAGATGTATATAGGCATATATATTTATATTTATACCTTTATCATCTGTGATGGTCTATGTCATTTAAGAATAAGAAGAGCTAGCAATTATTCAATTTTAATATATGTGCAGCATTATGTTGGGAGCGCTACATACCTCATCTCATTCAGGCCTCCGGACACTCCTATGAAAGAAGTATGGTTACAATCTCCTGATAGAGATAAAGAATTTGAGGCACAAAGAAGGTAAGCAGCTTACCCAAGAGGTGGTTTTAAATCACAAAGTCTTGAGTCCAGAGCTTGCACTAAACATTAATACTAAGGAGATTTGTTCTGGTTTCTACCTTCCATGAAATTCCTGATAGAAGACACACATTTCTATTGTTTGGGTAAAAAAGTCATTAAAACAAAGAATTTTCAGCTTCAGTTTTCTCATTCTCTCACTGAAAACCACCACTGGCATAATATAGTTCCAGACAGTTTTCATGCCAGCAAGGAATTAAAAAGGAACACATATGATGTATAAAAACAAAAATCGCTAAAATGTTGATACTTAATAACAAGAAAATCATATTTTTAGTATAGTAACAGTGCTTAGCATTTGAAATTAAAGAAATTTTACTTATTCTGTAACTCTCTCATAGTTCTTTTTCTAATACAGTTACTTTTTAAGTTTAAAGTAGAATTATTTTTATTGATTAAATAGTTCATAAGAAATAGAATATATGAAGGCAAAGAAATTGTTTCCATAAAAATGGTCATCAACGCGCACACTTAATGTTGAGGTATTGTAAGTGTGAAAAGTAAAAAAAAAAAAAGTTTAGTAAACAAGTCTTCTCAAGTGTTACGTGCTTTATTTACAGATTGTTACCTTGATTAGGAATCATGCAAGCATTACTGTTTACATTTTTTTAAGGAGAGAGGCAAAAACATATGTCTATTTGCCAAAAGGCATTGAGCCAGTCTCAGTACATATCTAGATGTAAAAAATGAAATTGACAAGTGAATTTGTCTTTAATTCACACTTTTTTCTAAGAAAATATTACCATTTTTCTTTAATTAAGATATAAACAGAATATATGCAATTAAACACGAATCATTTGATTCATTCATGGATATTTTGCCTTGCATATTTTGATAGCTCTTTCAATTTCATCGTATGAGGGCATCACATTGCATAATTGTACCACATTTGGGTATCCTTTCCTTTAGTGAAGGTTGTCTTTGTTCATTCAACTTTGAATTTGAATTTGGTTGCTCTGAAAATAAGCACTGTATTTCAATTTTATTTACTAACCTCATTGAAGGGAATGGAAACAGGTCCTGTTTTAAATATTTGTTAAGGTAATGGAGATATCAACAGTGATGCCCAGTCCCCGTTGGGTATCTGAGTGAACGTGGCCTGGTTTCAAGCTGCAGGTCTCATAGCAGTGCCGAGCTCTCTTTAAAATTTGTGTGCTGCCTTGTTGTGTTTTTTCATATTTCTCTATGCCCCTGTGCACTTGTCCACGTGTGCTATTCAAGTTCTCTGACATGTCAAACCCTGATGTGAATATCCCCTCCTTTACCTCTTCCTCAAAATTTCAATCTCAGTCAGCATTTTGTGATTTAGTGATCTAACTGAATATTTGAGGCGTTCTGGGGGAGGACCATTTCACACGATCCACAACATTACTCCTTTGTTTCTTCCTTTCCATTCTATTAGCTTCCAAAGACTGGACACCCCCTGTGTGGTCCTCCTTTTATATCACGGCCCCCTTGTCCAGTGGATTCTACTGAGTGGAGCAGCCCTGCTGGGTCGTTCTGTTTTCCCAGTTACCACCTAGAATTCCAGTGAACAAATATCCTCAAATTTTTAATATAAAGTATAAATCCTTTAAATCCTTTTGCGTGAATTCTCTTTTCTTTCTATTTAAATCAATTCCAAAATAACATATTACCTGTGTAAAGAAAAATATATCAAATGGAACCAAGTTTATTTAACAATGTAAAAGTCACAAACAGAGATGGTATTATCTAACTAAAAAAAAAAAAATAGACCTGAGCCTTAATGCCTTAACCATTCCATAAAAAGTATCTAACAACTATGATTAATTTTATGTAAAAAAGAAAGACAAATATTTTAATAAAGAGGGAAAAGAATTGAGGTATGAAAGATGCTGGTCAGTGGAGTAGGTAAGGATAACTGACTATTTCTATGAGCAACTGGGATGAAATACACTTGGCAAGATCAAGTTTCTCTTTTCAGTGATTAAGAAATACATTTAGAGAGACAGAAAAGCATAGGGAGAATAAAATCAGCATCCATGCAGCCAACACTAAGCATAAGAAATAAATCATTCCACGTACAATTGAAGCCTCCTGTGAACTGCCTCTTATTTCATTCCCCTGAATTTTGTATCAAACTGCTAAATGTTTTTTATTTCTACTACATATGTATGAATTCCATAAATAGATATTGTGTTATTTTGCATATTTAAAAATTTAAAAATTTAAATATTTAAAAATTTTAGCTCCTCTTCATATAGCTAGCCCTGGCCAGTCATGTTCCCAAGCTCCCCAGCAGATTCAGAAGACACAGCCTTCAATAAGCCGATCCAAGAACACTCCTTTGTGTTTTCACGCTAGTCATTGGAAGCCCCTGGCTTCAAGAGAGCTAGTTAGTGATGTGTCTCTTGTTCTCTAATTTCTCCCTTTGGAATCTTCGTTTCCCAGTTTTGCCTAATTGTGTAAGTTCTTATTACTATAATAAGATTCTCAAACAAAACAAAACAAAAACACAGTTAAGTTGGATGCCTCGAAGAGCTTATAAATTCATGAAAACCTAACTGAGGCTGAGATCGGAGAGATAAGACAAGGACTGAAATGAAACCAACATCTGGCATAACTTTTGCCTCAAAGCATTTGTCAAATCATAAGTACCTCTCCAGACTCCAAGAGGATGAGTGTAATAAAAGTAGACTGGAGGGTAGGCCAGGTGGACAGAAACCAAGAGGGCAAGAACTAAGCAAAGCTTTAGGCAGTCTCATAGAGCTAGGGAGGCCAGGAGGGAGAAAAAAAACAAGAGTATTAAGTTCTCCAAGGCAAAGGAGGCCTGGTAGAAACGTTGGTTTCCAATTGGATGACTGAAGGGGTACATTTTATGAGTGACTGCTAACCAATAATAGAACAGAATTTACAAACTGAAGCCTGGATTCAAATCAATTTAAACCAAGACTATATAAAGGTAATCTTCCCACATTCCTTAAATGATAGAAGCAAAAGTAAATTCTTTATAGAGAAAGATAGCATCATTCTGCTCTTTAAATTATTTCTAGAAATTTTCATATAAAATATCCTGCATTCAATAAAATTACTGTATGTCCATTCGATAAAAATATTGTACAAAAATAAAACATATGCTGAGAAATACATTCAAACGAGCAGAAACCAAGAGATAAAAAAGTAGAAATAGACACACAGGAAATACATATATTGGAATTTTCAGACAGGGGTTTTAAAATAACTGTGATTAAGATATTTTAGAAAAATGAAAGAAAAGAGAAGAATTTTACCAGAAAATTAAAATCTATTAAAAGATATCTATAGGAAATTTTATAACTAAAATATACAATACTTAAATTTTAGGACTTAGTAGATTAATTTAAAGCTGGTTAACACAGATGAGGAGGCCTAGTGAACTGAAGCACCAAGAGAAAATTATGGAAAAACAGATTAAGAGACACATGGAGACATAGTGAAAAGTTATACATACAATAGATGCTCCAGAAGGAAATGAGAAAATTGGGAAAGAAACAATATTAGAAGAGATAATGGCTTAAAAAATTGCAGAAATTGATGAGAAATCTATAGCCACATATTTAAGAAGTACAACAGATACAACATAGAATAAATATGAAGAATATGATATGTAGGGTCATTATAGTAAATGTCCTTAAAATCAAAGGAAAAAACTCTTAAAACCACCCAAGAAGATATATATATTTTTTTGTTCTTTTTGAGCGAGCGAGAGAGAGAACATGTGTGCATGTGCACTCATGAGTTGGGGGAGGGGCAGAGGGAGAGGGAGAGAGAATCTCAGGTAGACTTCAAGCCCAGCATGGAGCCTGTGTTGGGGTTCCATTTCAGGACCCTGAGATCATGACCTGAGCTGAAATCAAGAGTTGGACACTTAACCAACTGAGCCACCTAGGCACACCTCAGGGGATATTTTAAAATGTAATTTAAGAAGGTGAGTTTAAATCTGTGCACAGATGCCAAGGGCCAAAAATATCCAAGTCATTCCTGAAAGGGAAAATTTCTTGAGAACTTTGAGTGTAGAGGAACATTTTTAAAACAGGACACAAAAATATGGGTAAGTATCACTATATTAAAATGTTGTTCACCAATATATACCATTAAGAGACTGACACAAAGGTGGGAGAAGATATTTGCTATAATAGGAGTAGTAATATGTAAAATGACTAATAAGACAAATAAACCAACAGAAAAATGGGGGTGAGATGTTAACTGCCACTTCAAAAACTTAAAATGACCAAGTGACGAATGCACATATGAAAAGGCTCTTCTCCACATTAATTAGTGGGAAAATTGGAATTGCATGATTTCTCTATACTTTCCAGAATTACAAAGTATCACAAAGCCTTGTAATGAAGACATGTGGATCCATCATATATGGTTGGAAAAGGATTGGTATAAGGACTTTGGAAAACTATTTAGCATCCTCTACTCAATTTGAATGTACATATTCCTGAAGAACAGCAATTTCACATCTAAATTCACACTCAATAGAACAACATTAAAAGACCTCTTCAAAAATATTCTTGCCTCCCTTAATTTTATTAGCCAATGGAAACTATCCAAATGTCCACTAAACAAAATGAGCAAAATTTGATATATTCATACAATAGAATACTTGATAGCAATGAACATGAATGAATCCCACCTAAAAATAATTTTAAAAAGAAAATATATATGGGCAATTTTCTGCCAACACCAGAAATCTGGCTGTAAGTGTAGCTGGCATGAGAATCACCTGCTCACACCTGGGCAAGACTTTGCTAAGAGCTGGGTGGGGCTAGGGAAGTTCTACTTCCACTGGAGTTGTAGAAAGCTAGAAAGAGTGGTACTTAAACCCCGACAACAAGAAAATCAGCTTTCTGAATTAGTACTAGATGCTGCAGAGAGCATCAGGGAGTTCTCTTCGACAAAAAGCTACAGAAATGCCAATTTGGCCCAGGGCAGTTCCCTTCCTTCAAATTTTGAGATTGCTCCAAATGTCTCTGTTTCTCATCTCTCTTCAAAAAAATTTGTCTTTTTTTGTGCTATGGTGTGTGCTATGAAATATGTAAGTCTGATGATTCACAGACCTGTCCTCCTGGGGCAAATAATACATTAATGTCAATTAAAAAAAAAGTTTTTTTTTTAATTTCCAGAATTTATATTTGTTATAAGCAGGAGGGTTAATCCAGTATAAGCAAGTACATCATGATTAGGAAGTTGTAATTAAAATTTTATCTTAATCTTTTTTTAATGACTTTTTAAATTTTTANAAGTACATCATGATTAGGAAGTTGTAATTAAAATTTTATCTTAATCTTTTTTTAATGACTTTTTAAANATCTTTTTTTAATGACTTTAAAAAATTTTATTTTTAATTTTATTTATTTATTTGACACAGAGAGAGAGATCAGATCACAAGTAGGCAGAGAGGCAGGCAGAGAGAGAGGAGGAAGCAGGCTCCCCGCTGAGCAGGGAGCCCGATGTGGGGCTCAATCCCAGGACCCTGAGATCATGACCTGAGCCGAAGGCAGAGACTTTAACCCACTGAGCCACCCAGGCGCCCTAAAATTTTATCTTAATCTTATATCAAACAGCTTTACTAAGCTTTCTTGTTATCTAAATACTTTTTAAAAATACATTTTCATATTTAAAATGTATAATGCATAATGTCTGAAAAGGAAAATAATTGTACCTTCTCCTTTTTAAGCTGTATGCCTTAGTTTTATTTTTATTTTTATATTACATTGGCTAGAATCTCTGATAATGTAAAAATTGTCACTGAAGGCAGATGTCCTTGTCTTGTTCCTGATTGAAAACAAAATTCTAAGTTTTCACCAATCAATATTATGTATGCTGAAAAATTTGATATTGTTTATTAAGTTATGGAATTTTTTTATTCCTAGTTTGCTAAGAGTTTATTTATTATCATATATGAAATATTGAACTTTATTAAATGCTTGATCTTCATCTAATTTGATATTTATGTGATTTTTCTTCTTGAAATTATTACTATAATAATTCAGTTATTAAATGGATAGCTTATATGAGTTATCTACTATGAAAATAACCTTATATTCCAGGGATAAATCCAAATTTGTCATATATATAAATACATGCATGTGAGTAGATATAGTAGTATATAATTTCTGGATTCAACTGACTAATTTTTTGAAGTATTTTTATATTTATGTTATATAAGCACAAGTTATAATTTGATTTTTTATTATCTTTTTTCTAGTTTTGGTATCAAGATTATCATAGTCTTATAAAATTAATTGGGAATTCATTTCCCCCTTTTAAGAAAGTTTTTATTTAAACTCCAGTCAGATAACATGTAGTGTATCCCTTATTTTTATTATATGGAACAGAGTACATAGGATAAAGATTAGCTCTTACATAATTATGCAAAGAACACTACTGTAAAATTATGTCTTATTTGTAAATGTTTAACTCCTCTTTCAATTACTTTCATTGTTCTATGCCCACTCTCCTATAATCCTGTTTTCTTGAAACAACTCTGGTGAGATACTTTCCTTTTCCTAGTAATTTGGTCATTTTGTGTAAATTTGCAATATATTGGCATAATATATATATTATTAAATCTCCTATATGTATAGTTCTCTTTTTAATGTATCATAGTTTTTATTTGTGACTCCTGTTTCCTTGATTTATCTTGCTATGAATAATATCTTTCCCCATTCTTTTTTTCTCTTCCTTTGCAATGTCTTGTTAGATTTATGTTGGGTCTTCCTTTTTATGTTTCATGTTACTTTTTTCTCTTTCCCATTTCCTATTTCTTTTCCTTCATCTGTTGCATTCTGACTAATTTCTCCAGATACATATTTTGCTCCATTCGTTTCTTTTCAATCTGCTTTATAACTGAATACTCTCCTCTAAATTTTTTTTAACACCCATTACATTTTTCATTTCTCACATTTGTACTTGTTTATTATTGCAAACTGCCTGGGTTTTTTGGATAATGTTTGTTTCCCATGTGTTTAATTTCTTATTTTATCTCTTCCATAATTTTAAACATTATTATCTGACTTACATCTCTCAGTCTTTCATCTACATGTTTTAGGAATATATGTCTGCCTTTTTTTTTCTTCTGACTTTGGCTTATTGTGGGTGTTTTCCACACATGTTTTATAATTTTGAATGGGGAAATGATGGTCAACTGACTTTATCTACTAGGACCCTAAAAGGATGACGACATGTTTTATTTTTACGGAACAGTCTTGGGTTTGTATCTGCCAGGCTTAGAAACATTACCACCTTGAGAAACACAGTTTATATTAATTTTTCAGACTATGAAAACTGTGTGAATTTAAATCTCTAACCTTCCTAAAGCAGATCTATGAATACAATGTTTTAAGGGGGGTGTTTTTTTCCTACCCAGAGCCAAGGATGATACAAAATTCCTCTGTCATATCCATTTTCAAGTGGAGAGATTTTAATGAAGTTCACACTTTCATTGTGGATGATGTCCTTCAAGGGTCGTAGTTGTATGAGTCATCCTCATTCCAAATTATCAACTCACAGGTGCCCAGGGCTTCATGTGGCCTTTAAAGGCCAAGCCTCTTGATTACTCAGCCTAGCAAAACCTCTAAGATTGCCAAATTATTAGTGCCTGATTATAACACACTGGTTTTCAATTTCTCCTACTTTTGGAGACACTAGAGGCATCCTTTAGTTACTTGTGAAGTCAAACATTTATGTTAAAGACGTTTATCCAGGATTTTGACAGATTTCCCTAAGAGGGCTTTTATCTTTTCACCATAAAATACACAAAATTCTTGGAAAGAAAAGCTGATCTTCTCCTAACTCTTTGTTTCAAAACCCTACATTAGTTTTTTCAGTAGCTGATGATCACCTCTGAGAAATGTAAAGAGTTGCTCAGTTAAGAAAACGGCTCAATACCTTAAACTATACTAACCCAACTATTGTTTCCATTGAATGGTATGAAAAAAATAACAAAATATAATTTATGAAGAAATTATACACTGTCCAAAATTATCAAGGACTTCAAGGACCTTTTATTTTAGTGGGGGTTATAGCTCTCTACTATGTTATAAATTAAAACTAAGAACGTAAAAATTTTTGTTTATTTTTAAATAGTCGTAATTATATTACATCTTAATATAAATAAGGTATTTTCATGAAAATTATATTTCCAAAACAAAAAATGAGGAAAGTGGCATTGTTTTGTATTTTTGCATAGGTCCTTAATAGAAAAGAGCCGAATTCTCATATGTTTCTGCATTCAATGTGTCGTGATATTTTGTTACATTTATTGAAGAATTGGTTGCATATAGTGCAAATATAAGAAGAAAATCCAATCTTACAGGGACAGGTAGCTGGAACAGGGAGGCGTTGTTTTAATAAACTTTTCAGATCTCTATGAATATTCTTCTTCGATTCAACATCTTTCTAGTCCACTAAATGCAAAGGAGAATGCCCAAACACTTGGCCACTTACTTTGAACAGTGTGGAGTTGGAATACCATTGTGTTGTGTGTCCCCATAGTCCTAAAGTTACAGAAACAATATATATTGTGTAAGTTTACAATGCTCCTTCCTCATCTTAAATCTTCCTTTTCTCTGCCTTTTCCTATAGTTCCATTCCCCACCCCCCAACATTCCTTCTGTTAAGAATTTCCAAAACATCAAATAGCAAGGGTTGAGAGAAAGATGAGAGGAAAGAGAAGATGCAGTACGTCTAGAACACTGGAGATGGAAGAAATTATGGAGAGTATAAATGAGAAAGAAAGTGATAAAAGAGGCCCAGAATATGCTGCTGTGGAACAGAAAATAAAGCACAATGGGAAGATAAGAGAAGAAAGACAGCAGAAGGATGGGAGAGAAACCAGGCACAAACACCCCAAGGACAGGAGCGGAGGACTGAGGCTTGTATAAGAATCTTTTTCTGTAATTTATCAGCAAGAGAGCTACTTTTACAGAATGCTAAGAACAATAAGCATATAACTACAATGGTATATCCAATCTCATATTTGGTAACGAAGGACCCTGGAGACCGTGGGTGTCCTCCATGGCTGTCCTCACTCTGAAGACTGAGGAACTGCCAATAAAAAGCCACCTTTCCCCATATTTCCTCAGAAGGAAAGTCATTATGTGACCACAACCCATAGTATCAAAAAGCTTTCAGGATGCTTTCATTTTCTTGCAACTTGTTCCAATTCTCAGGATATAATAATTAATTTATTTCTCCAGTGTCCAAAATGACTCTTTCCCTACCTCTACCTTATATATTTACTTATTTCACATTTCAAAGAGTTCCATCTCATGCCAGTATCTCATTTTTGCAGGTGGAACATTTTATCTTCAGGTTCTAATCTAATTAAACAGTTTGCCAGCCCCTTCGTGCTCTCAGGTTCTCCTCGTTGGGCTTCATTTCTACTGTGTCCTTGTTTATGACTTTATGCAATACCCAGATAAGTTTTATTCTTTGATTTTCTTTGAAGGAGAACTAGCTTTTGAATTCTCCCCTCTGAGATATCCCAGAGAACCAATGTTCTCAGAAAAACATTTATAATGATTGGCCAGTCCTTTATCTGGATTGTTGGTGTCTCTGACTTTGCCATTCCATGAGTCAAGTCTGGATTATCTTTCTATAAGCAACTTTCTTTTTTGGATTTTGTTATATAAAGACTCATTTGCCATTCTTATGCCTTCTCATGCCAAAAGAGATTTCTGTAGTTCATCTGTTTTAGGTCAGAATGTCACTGCAGTAAAAAGCCTACACCATTTATACACTTAGAGATTTAACTATGGAGTGCTTCCTCCAAATTATTTATACATCTATAAAAGAAGAATACAAAGATATGTTTTTTTTATCATTATCCTATAATTCCTATTCAAATCCACTGAAAACCATGCCTCTCATTACCAGGTAACACAATGCATTTTAATAGTGCTAAATATAAAAAAAAATCTGATGATCTAAATAGGTTATAAAACTACTGGTTCTCATTTTTCTCATATTATTCCAAATAGGCACCAGTTTTCTTAGAGAAACCATGTTAGCTTTTGTACAAGATATACATGTATGTGTATATAATGCATATATAATAAAATAGGCAATATATTAGATAGTATATAACATATTTTATTACATATGTATTATATATGTTTTGTATAATGTATGCATATTATATATCGAACAATATAGCAATAATATATAATACATATATAATATGTATATAGGTATTATATAAATATATTTGTAATATATGTGTTATGTACATATAATACATATATGTATTGTACATATATATACATATATGTATATGTATATATACTTGTATTTTCTAAGCTCCAGTGCTTTATTGTAAATTCTAACAACCTCTGTGAAATGGAAAAGAGATTTAGTAAATGGTAGTTCCCGGTATCCCCTCTGGGGATAGCCCTGATAGAAATAATTATCACATTCCACAATCACCAGCTGTCTTATATAAAAGCCTGAACATTCTGGGAAATATTCCATAATTGTACACCTTAAAATTTTCCAACCTTATATGTCAGTGACAACCAGGTGAATTATTATATTTTCCTAGTGATTTGGTATAGAAGATCCTATAGTTTTACTTTCTAAAGTATCCATTTTTAAAGCAATTTGGGAGTGAGAAGCTTCCTAAACTTTTCCCCAGTAAAAACCCAAATAATGCATTATCCTCTCATCGCTCTCTCTTTCCAATCCCAAATTCTCCTTGTATTCCATGAGACTCAAGTAATTCCATTCATTTCTTAACTGAATTTTTCCCTTTATTCTATTATTACTAGTTTAGAAGCCCCTTTAATAGACTCTTCAAAATCTATTTTGCCCCTTATTGTTTATAATTGTGACCACTTCAATTAAATATGGAACAAAATTATTCTATGAAACTACTACACTAGAAGAAACCATGGTTTAGATACCAGGTTGAGGGCAGGGGTCTCAGATATCCGTCCCCACTTCCCCACTTCATATATGCCCCCTCTCACCAGCCTAAAATTTCTTCTTTGTAGCTTTGTAGATACAATAATAGCTTTGTAGAACAATTTCAGGTCTGAATCACTAAGGGGAGATGTTCTCCCTAATGCGACATAGGCAGAACTCACAAATTTCTAGAGAAGTTTTGAATACAGAAGAGGAGAGAATTCAGGAAGAGAGTAGTGGTTTTCAAAGTTCACAGGTGGGCAGCAACCACATCTGGGAGCTTGTTAGAAATGTTAATCCCCCTACCCCAGACCTACTGAATCGGACACTCTATAAGTGGGATCCAGAGATTTGTGTTTTAATCTCCAAGAGATTCTAATGCCCACTAGAGTTTGCAAACCACTGCAATAGAGATTTAGGTCCATTTATCAAAGTACAGACAGTGTCCAGGAGTAGTGCTTCTCAAATGTGACGTACAAGAATTGTAGATCCCTGGTGGGACTGCAGAGTCCGCATGTCTAAGAACCTTCTGGGTAATGCTGCTGCTGCTGTTTCATAGACTGTGTTTGATGGCAAGGCCACTGATAAAAGGGAGGAGAGACCATATAAGGAGGTGCCAAGAAAAACAGGCAAATAGAGGGACCTTGATGAGTTTGGCCCAACACTGAGGGAGATTGACTAGACTTGGCTTTATTGGGAATCTTGATAGCTGACACAAAGGAAGGCCTTATCTTGGGTCCAAGATTTTAAGAAAGGTGATCTGGCATGAAAGGTCAGTAAGCAAAGAAAAAGGAGTGTAAAGCTTTAAGCTTATGCCAAGTTAGCTTGTATGGTTTGGGACTTCATGGTATACTATATCTCAATTCTTTAGCAGAAATATATGTACGCTTGAACTTGCCAGGACCTAAACTAAATGGACACAGTGAGGCAAAGTGTACTCATAAAGGATGGGAACCAGGTTTGGGGGGCTAATGTATGACCCTGGGCAATTTACTTAATATCTCTGCTCCTCTGCTTTCTCTTGTCTAAAATGTGAAGAAAAGTAAAATCCATCTTAAAGAATTCTTGTGAAGTTTAAATGCATGAAGATATTTGCAAGGCACGCAGGAGAGTGCCTAGCACATAAGAAAACTGAACAAACTCTTCTTCATCTTTATCTTTGTCTTCACTTTATTATTTTCATTATTATTATTACATCTGCCACATTCATCTTTCCTAGCAAATGGAGAAATAATGAGGCTCAAGAAATTATGGGCATATCATGATAATAAAATGGTAAGTGGTATGAGAACCAATCAAGGGGATTGAGAAAGAACACTTTTCCAAAGGGGGATATTAACCAAAATAACAAATCCTGTATTAAATCTTTTCATATGAAAAAACTGAAAATCTCTATTTTATGACTAGATCCTGAAGGGTAAATAGTTAATACAAAGCTGTTGTTATTTGACTTACCTTCAAAAATGTCAAGGTAGGGTGCCTGGATTTCTAAGTCGTTGGGTGTCTGCCTTCGGCTCAGGTTGTGATCCAGGCTCCCTGCTTGGCTGG
>LNAC01000032.1:7966622-8004525 GCA_002007465.1 Ailurus styani | reverse complement strand
AAAAAAAAAAGTCATGGTAGCAAAGTCTTAGTGACATGTAAGAGAAGTAGCCAAGTCCTAGATTAGTTCACGTTCTTTTGGCTTTTCTGAGGTCACTCATAGGTCAGATTTCCTGACCAATCAATCTTTTGACATGTTGAGCTACTGAAGAAAATCAAGTGTTCCTCTGGGGAGAAGATATCTGTGGTTTGAGTATTTTTTTTCTTTTTCTTTTTCTTTTTCTTACTGGTTTTCTTTTTCTTTTCATTTTTTCAAGCAAAGTCATCACTATATCACTATATCAGTTTGTTGCAGAAAAGAATTGGTAAAATAATTTCTGCAACCTCTCAGAATATGAGATTAGTGTTTTGGGATAAGAGGAAGAAAAAAAGAGTTTCTCCTAAAATTTTGCACTGATCATTTCATGTATTCCCATGATTAGTTATTTAGTTTTGGAGTAATTTGATTTCATTTCTAAGAACACAGATTTATTACCACAAAATAAAACTGTTTTTTTTAATTTATTGATCTTAACTCTTTTCCGTTATTCAGAAAACACTTATGATCTAAAAATGATAAGCTAATTTAAAATACCTTAATATGTGTGCATGTGGCTCTACCTCTCTCACACACACACATACAAAGACACAGACACACACACACACACACACACAGTGATACTGATGTCTCTTGGCAGTAATTCTGATTGGCATAAATTTTTCAAGTATTTTCAATACACTACACATTCAAATTCTCAGTAAAATAAATAAAACAAACAACCCTGAAAAAATATAAATCAGTTAAGATTTTTCAAGCTTTACTGAGTTCTCCAAAAAACGGGCCTTTAAAAATGAGTTTTGGTATTTAATATTTTTAAGAAATGTGTCTGTTTGCTGTGTGATTAGGAAGAATTTCCTTATAGCCCTCAATGAAGGTAGTGTGAAGTAACAATGTACATAAATCTTTCTTACACAAGCAAAGCTGTTGTTGTGTTTCCCAGTGGTTCAAACAGCCAGTAATATTTAACTTGTATGCTTCATGTTGCAATAAAACAAATAAATGGACCTCTCAAAAGTTACATCCTGTATTATATAAATATTCCTCTTTAGCACATCGTAACTTGCCTCGCCACAAAGTATTGTAGCCCTTCCTAGCCACAAAGTAAGTACTCTCCTTATTGAGGCCTAGACATTTTCACTGGTTTTCCTCACATTGCAGTGAAATACTCTGTGCCAACAAATTATGTAACAATATTTAATGAAGCTTCCCAAAGCATCTTATTATCAATTAGTATCCAACATAGCCAACAGTAGCAAATGGAATGGATCTTCCTAATGGATTAATTATTTTGTACTTCAAAAGTGACATGGGGCTGGAATAGTGATCAAAGAATTTGCTTTGGTGGGTCTGTGTTTATCCAGCTGACGTGCAAAGCTCCTACAGATCTGGCAGAGGAATCTGGAGAGATTCATAGCAACCTGGCTATGGAAAGCAAGCTGCCTTCCACCTCCTGTCAGTCATGTTACAGTATATGCAGAAGTGAGCCCACAAAGCTCAAAACCAAGAGACTGTGGTCTGTTTTTCTTTCAGCCTGGAGGCCAGTGAGAGTGCAAGTGTTCAGGAGATTCTCCACGTGGATAATTACAGTGTAATCTGACGACAAAAAAAGGAGGGGTAATATCCTGCCTATAGCGTTGACCTTTTTGTAACTCACATTTTTTTTTTAATCTCCAGGTTGCTCACACAGATAAATAAATAAACATCTTCCCATTCTGAGAGAAGGTAGAAAGTAAAACCCTTTACCATCTCTTCCTTTGGTAATCAACAAATAAATATACTATGAATAAAATGGTTTGAACTTCTCAGAATATAGGGGGAAAAATGGAGTAAGCCTTGCTCCTAGAACTGATCTCTGAGTTACAAATATAACATGGTTTGTTCAAACCTGAATATAGATGGCTTTTGATTTATAATAAAAAGGTGCCAGTTAGAGTAACAACACCATTCCAGACCATTGAGAGCACATCCAATTTTATTTATCTAGTGTAGAATCAAATGACCCAAGTCTTTAAGAAATCACTGAAAATGGGAGAATTAAAGTGTGTAGTTATTAAGTCACCAGGTGTGGTTTGGTCACAAAGCCTTCAATCCTAATACCTACATGCAGGCTTAGGCTTATCCCTAGACCCCCCCAGACTCCACTTGACAATGATGACAATTACCCCTCGACATGATAGCCTCTTATGTCATACTCCATCCTGAAAATGGGGCTTCTGACTTCTTCTGAAAACTCATATCTTCATATTTGTCACCTGCCATTTGTGTTAAGACTGACATCACTAGGGATTGTAAAATGTTTTTAGACTGTCACTAGCTTTAGAGTTGGAGCCATACTTTCACTTCATTTTTTCTTTTAAGATGTCCCTTACTTTTTAGCCTCTTTAGGAATGAGTTTTAAGTTGTCAAAATATTTTGCCCATGACTTTTAGAAGCTTTGTGATGGATCAAACTGTGGCAGGCCAAAGTGCTGGTTGGCAAGGACACTGGTAACCCAGAATGCCTTCCCAGTTCGCTACAGTACATATGCATACTTTATATGATTATTTATTTTAACCTCATTTTTTTAAAATTACGTGACCAATTATCGTTTCTAATCTTATCAGGTAAGTGTTTTTTACTGTACTCATTATGTTAGTGTGAAGCCTTTTTTTCCCTTTTCTTTCCTCCTCTTCCTCTTCCTTCTTCCTCTTTTTCCTTCTCCTCCTCTTCCTTCTTCTCTTTAAATCCTTCTTCTAATAGGAGTGAGAAGGCATTCAGATTATTTCAAGTGTTTCTTTTTTCTTTTTTAAAAAAGATTTACTAATTTTAAAGAGAGAGAGTGCATGAGCAGCTGGTGGGAGGGGCAGAGGGAGAAAGAGAGAATCTCAAGGGGACTCCCTGCTGAGCGTGAAGCCTGTTGCTGGGTTTGATCAGCAGTTGAGCATCTGACTCTTGATTTAGGCTCAGGTCATGATCTTGGGGTCCTGGGATCGAGGACACTGCATAGGGCTCCACTCTCAATGGGGAGTCTGCTCGAGGAATCTCTCTTTCCCTCTCTGGTTTTCCCCCTCAAATAAATAAATCTTTGAAAAAACCAAAGTGGGGAGCGTAGGTGACTCAGTCATTAGTGTCTGACACTTGGTTTTGACTCAGGTTATGATCTTGGCATGCTGAGATCAAGCCCTGGCTCTGGATCCATATTCAGCCTGGAGTCTGCTTCAGATTCTCTCCCCCTCTCCCTCGGCTTCTTCCCCCCCGCCCCCGCTCACACTCTGTGTCTAAGATAAATAAATAAAATCTTTAAAAAACACAAAACATTGTTGAGTGGTCCCCCTTATAGAAATTGACCTTCTAAGTTTATTTGAGAAGATTTTTATTTTTCCAGAGGTGAAGATGTTAATTGCAATTGTGTAATTATTTGGTTGATGAAGATGAGATATCATGGAAAAAACAAGGGAGGACTGATAAAATGTTTTGAAGTTTAAAAGCCCAATAATATTATAGATGACTTATATTATTTCCTCAACAAATCTGTTAAAAGGAATGCAAGTGAGGAGTATTTTTATACACTAAACAGTGTAACTTTAATTGACATGGATAGTCTCATTTTCACCTTGTTTTGCCATCTTCTAACCTTTTAGACTCAAATCACTTTTTAAAAAAATTTTATTTATTTATTTGAGAGGGAGAGCATGAGAGAGAGAGCCTGAGCTGGGGGAGGGACAGAGGGAGAAACAGACTCCCTGCCAAGCAGGGAGCCCAATGTGGGGCTTAATCCCAAGACCCTGGGATCATGACCTGAGTTGAAGGCAGACATGCAACTGACTGAGCCACCCAGGTGCCCTTTTATACCTAAATCACTTTTGAAAACTTTCTTGGAAAATTATTTGAGAAGATTTTTTTTAAAGATTTTTATTTATTTATTTGACAGAAAGAGAGATCACAAGCAGGCAGATAAGCAGGAAGGCGGGCGGCGGGGGGAAGCAGGCTCCCTGCTGAACAGAGAGCCCGATGTGAGGCTTGATCCCAGGACCCTAAGATCATGACCTGAGCTGAAGGCAGAGGTTTTAAGCCACTGAGACACCCAGGTGCCCCAAGAGAGGATTTTTTTTTAAAGTCATCTTTTGAAAAATATACACATCAAAATATAATTTCTTCTTATGCCATAATATTTATTTTCTCATTTTCCTCAGTCTCCAATCTTTGACCATCACCCCCCACTGAACTTTTTTTTCTAAAGATTTTATTTATTTATTTGAGAGAGAGAGTGAGGGAGAGCACAAACTGGGGGAGGGGAAGAGGCAGACTGAGAGGGAGAAGCAGACTCCCCACTGAGAAGGGAGCCTGATGTGGGGTTCAATCTTGGGGTCAAGACCCAAGTCAAAGGCAGACACTTAATGGACTGAGCCACCCAGGCGCCCCATCAACATTCTTTTAATCCATCTTCCCAAACATTCATGTTCCTTCTTTTCCTGGGAATTGCAGGTTGTTTTCTAGAAAATTCCATCCTACTTTTATTTCTTTTACTTTTCACTGCCTGCTCTATCAATTTCAAAGAGACAATGACATGGTAAAGAAGTGGAGGGAAATTCTGGGCCTGGGACTGAGAGTATGTCACTGAGAATAAGGTAGAACATGTAGAGTGTTGGTGAACAGAATGAGTCTAACTTAGGCAAGTGAGACGGGTCAGAGGGTAAAAATATTTGTCCAGGAAGACAAACTTAGCCTTGTATTGTTCATGAAAAGTGGAAATATGGGAAATTTGAAGATTGTCATTTAAGTTAAAACTGGAAAGATAAAGAAAGAAGAAAGAGAAGAAAGTAGAGGGCCTGATAAAGAACAGAATGCATTAATGATTGTCATTTGAAAATTTGTGGTAGGTAAGACAAGTATTCAAAACCCATAGGTGTCCTATAAAATGAAGAAAATCTGGGTCACCTTAATGTCTGGGTCATTTGTACAATATTTGCCCATGTAAATTGCCATCTTTTTTGGCTCATTAATTCATTCTGGCTCAATTTATAGGAATTCTGCTTAGTAGTTTTTAACACTTATTTTTCATCTAGCTTTTCATTTCTTTCGAGTTTTTCCCTTATGTCTTACCTGAAGCCCTTCCAATTTTGGGGTTTTTTTTTATCTCTTTTCAGGAAATTCTCTAATTCAAATAGTGGTAATGATTTTCAACTTTTAAGGATGGGTTAGGGAAAAGCAAAGGGCAGAACTCTGTGCAGTTCTCAACTGGGCTTTCATGTTCTTGGTTCTATAACCTTGGGAAAGTCATGTTACCTCTTTAGTTTTGGTTTAAATACAATAATTTTAATAGCCCCCCCAGATATAATATTCCATAATGTGAAGCTGATAAATAGAATGCAATTTGTAAACTATGTTTTACCTTATCTAAAGGTGTCAGTATTTTGAGATAAACTTAGTATATATCTGGGTAAAAATTTAAGTATCAGGTTCATTACATTTTTTAAATAACAGCTTTATTGAGATATAATTCACATCTCATGCAATTCTCCTTTTTAAAATATACAACTCAGTTTTTAAATATAATCACAGAGTTGTGCAACTGTCACCACCACTATCTAATTCAGGAAATTTTTATCACCCTACATCCCCAAAAGGAACCCTGTACCTATTTGCTATGTTGTCCTGTTTCTTCTACCTCCCTCCAGGCCTTGGGAACCACTAATCTACTTTCTGTCTCTATGTACTTGTCTCTTCTGGAATTTCATATAAATGCAATCATACAATATGTAATTTTTTGTGTCTAGTTTCTTTCAGTCAGCGTGTTTCCACGATTCATCCATGTTTTAGTATGCATCAGCACTTCATTCCTTTTTATTGATGAGCACTATTCCATGGTATGGAAAGTTATATTTGTTTATGTATTCATCAGTTGATGGACATTTGGGTTATTGGCACTTTCTGACTGCTATAAATAATGCTATTATAAACATTCACATTTTTGTGTGCACAGATATTTTCAGTTCTTTTGAGAATATACCAAGGAGTGGAATTGCTGGGTCATATAGTATATTAGTTTCCTATTGTCATTGTAAAAAAATTACTGCAAACTTAGTTGCTTAGAACAATACAAATTTATTATCTTGAGTTCTGGAGGTCAGAAGTTTAGAACAGGTTGGCAGGGGTTGCATTGTTTCTAGAGGCTCTAGAGGAGAATCACTTTGCCTTTCCTAGTTTCTAGAGGCTGCCTTAACTCCTTGCTCATGGCTCCTATCCAACATCTTCAAAACCAGCAGTGTGGTGTCTTCCAACTTTACCCTATGATTTCTATCTCCTTTTTCACATCTATTTTACTGACTCTCTTGCCCCTCCCTTTCCCTATAAAGATGATTATGATTACAAGCCCCCCCCAGCCCTGATGTTCCAGAATAATCTTTACAGCTCAAGAACCTTAACTTAATCATATTTGCAAAGTTCCTCTTGCCATGTAATGTAACATTCACAAAATCTGGGGATTAGTAAGTGGACATCTCTGTGGCCTATTATTCTGCTTATCATATAGGGTAATTCTATGCTTAATATTGTGAGGAACTGATGAAATTGTTTTCTAAAGTGAGTACCAGGGATGCCTGAGTGGCTCAGTCAGTTAAGCGTCTGCCTTTGGCTCAGGTAATGATGCCAGAGTCCTAGGATCAAGCCCTGCATTGGGCTCCTGCTCAGCAGAGAGTCTGCTTCTCCCTCTCCCCCATGCCTCCCTGCTGCTCAATTCTCTCTCTGTCTTTCTCTCTTAAATAAATAAAATCTTCAAAAAAAATAAAGTACCATTTTACATTCCCACCAGCAATATATGAGAGTTGCAAATTCTTCACATCTTTGTCAACACTTATTTTTAATTAATAAAATTTAGTTTTTAGAGCAGCTTGAAGTTTACAGAAAATTGAGCAGAATGTACAGAGTTCCTTTATATTTTCTGTGCAGCACACACACACATAATCTTCCCCACTACAATAGTACCTTTGTTACAATCTATGAATGACACATCATTATCACTCTAAGTCTGTAGTTTGCATTGGAGTTCATTCTTGGTATTGTATATTCTACTGGTCTTGACAAATGTATAAAGTCAAGTATCCACCACTAGAGTATCATACACAATAGCTTTGTGTCTTAAAAATTCTCTGTACTCCATCCATTCATCCCTCTTTCCCCCAAGTCTTATCAACCACAGACCCTTCTAATGTCTCTAATAGTTTTGCCTTTTCCAGAATGTCACATAGTTGAAATCATACAACCTTTCCAGATTGGGTTATTTCACTTAGCAATATGCATTTTAAGTTTCTTCTAGGTCTTTTCATGGATTGATAGCTCTTTATTATTTTTTTTCACTGCTGAATAATATTTCATTGTCTGAATATACCACAGCATATCTATTCACCTACCAAAGAACATCTTGGTTTCTTCTAAGTTTGGCAATTATGAATAGAGCTGATGTAAACATCTGTGTGCAGGTTTTGTGTAAGCATAAGTTTTCAATGCATTTGGGTAAATACTGAGGAGTGTGGTTCATCTGGTAAAAGGATGTTTAGTTTTGTAAGAAACTGTCAAACTGTTTTCCGAAGTGGCTATACCTTTTGCCTTCTCACCAGGAAGGACTAAGAGTTCCCTAAGAGTTCCCGTTGCTCAATTCTCACCAGCATTTAGTGCTGTTATTGTTTTTGATTTGGGCATTCTAATAGATATGGATATCTCACTGTTACAATTCACAAATCCCCAATAATAGGTGGTTTGGAACATCTTTTAATATGCTTATTTTTGGTATCTACATATCTTTTAATTCATTTTTTTTCTTAAAGAGTTTTAAAAGTTCTTTGTATATTTTGGATAAGAGTGTTTTATTAGGTGTCCCTTTGCAAGTATTTTCTCCCAGTCTATGGCTTGTCTTCTTATTCAGCTTATCAATTACTTCTTTCACGAATTGTGCTTTTGGTATTGCATTTAAAAAGTCATCACCTAACCCACGGTCATTTAGGTTTTTTCCTATACCATCTTGCAGAAGTTTTATAGTTTTTGTTTTACATTTAGGTGTATGATTCATTTAGAATTAGTTTTTGTGAAGGGTATAAGGTCTGTTTCTAGATTCTTTTTTTTATGTGAATTACAGTGTTATTCCAGCATTATCTGTTGAAAAGACTATCTTCTATTTTATTTCCCTTGATCTTTTGTCAAAGATCAGTTGAGCATATGTCTGTGGTTCTATTCCTGAACTCTCTATTCTGTTCTATTGATCTATTTGTCTATTTTTCACCAATTCCATGATGTCTTGATTACTGTAACTTCATAATAAGTTGAAGTTGGGTAGTGTCATCAGACTTTGCTCTTCTCCTTCAATACTGAGTTGGCTATTCTGGACCCTTTTACCTCTTCATTAAATTTTAGAATCAGGGCACCTGGGTGGCTCAGTGGGTTAAAGCCTCTGCCTTCGGCTCAGGTCATGATCTCAGGGTCCTGGGATCGAGGCCCACATCGGGCTCCCTGCTCAGCGGGGAGCCTGCTTCCTCCTCTCTCTCTGCCTGCCTCTCTGCCTACTTGTGATCTGATCTCTCTCTCTCTGTGTCAAATAAATAAATAAAATCTTTAAAAAAAATTTAGAATCAGTTTGTCAATATCCACAAAATAATTTGCTGGGATTTTGATTGGCAATGTATTGACTCCATATATCAAGTTGGGAACTGACATTTTGACAATATTGTGTCTTTCTGTCCATGAAAATGGAATATCTCACCATTTATTTAGTTTTTTGATATTTTTCATCAGAATTTTATAATTTTCATCATACACATTTTGTATGTATTTCATTAGATTTATACCTAAGTATGTCATTCTTTTGGCTGCTAAATATGAGTGGTAAATTGCTTTTTATTTCAAATTCTACTTGTTCTTTGCTGGTATATAGGAAAATAATTGACTTTTGTGTACTTACCTTGCATCCTGCAACTTTGCTATAATTGCTTATATGCACCAGGAGGGTTTTGTCTTCTTTTATTTTTTTTCTGTGTATTCAATCATGCCGTCTATGAACAAAGATAGTTTTATTTCTTCCTTTCAATCTGCATATTTTTTATTTCTTTTTTTGGTCCTTTTTTCATTGGCTAATACTTCCAGTACAATATTGACAAACAGTGGTGAAAGGAAACATCATCCCCGCTTTGTTCCTGTTCTTAAGGTGGAAGTTCCTAGTTTCTTACTATTAAGTGTGATGTTAACTATGAATTTTTTTGTAGGTGTTTTTTATGTAGTTAAATTTCTTCTTTATTAATAGTTTGTTGGATTTTGTCAAATGCTTTCTTCATTTGTTGATAAGATTATGTAATTTTTCTTTGTTAGCTTATTGATGGATGGATTATATTAACTGACTTTTGAATGTTGAACTAGTCTTGCTCACCTGGGATAAATCCCACTTTTTTGTGGTATATAATTTTTGTATAGATATTGTTAGATTCAATTTGCTGACATTTTGTTGAGAATTGCATCTGTGTTCATGAAAGATATTGGTCTGAGATATTTTGTTGTTTATTTTTTGGTTTTCTGTTTATTTTTTTGTTTGTGACATCTTTGTCTAGTTTTGGAATTAAGGCTATCTTGACCTCATGGAGTTAGGAAATAGTTTCTCTGCTTCTAACCTCTGAAACAGACTGCAGATAATTGGTATATTTTTTCTTTAAGTAGTTGGTAGAATTCACCAGTGAACCCATCTGTGCCTGGTGCTTTCTGTTTTGGAAAGTTATAAATTTCTGATTCAATTTCCTTAAATAGACACAAGACATTGACATTATTTCTTCTTGTGTGAGTTTTGGCAAATTTTGTCTTTCACAGGTTGGTCCATTTCTCCTCAGTTATCAAATGTGTGTGCACAGAGGTATTCATAGGAGTCTTTTATTAACTCTTTAATGCCGACTAAATCTGTAATGATTTAACCACTTTCATTTCTGATATTAGTACGTTTAAGCACATGATTTCATTTTGTTTTTTGAAGAACCCACTGGGGAAAATATTATAATGCTCTTTCTATAGATTAGCAAACTGAATTTCAATGACCTTAAATAAATTGATTAATCTTTTTATTTATTACCAATGTCTCTAATCACCAATCTGTGAACAGTGCAGGGCTGTTTTTGTGATAATCATCCTAGTGAAAATTTTTATAATATAAATTCCAGGACACTCACTATTGAAGATTCTAGTTTGACAGGTTTAGCTTGGAACATCTTTTCTATACTTCATGCCCTCAGATTAGTTCAGGGAGTTAACTAGGTTTCACCTCTTACAGCTACTGGAAGAGATTGGAAAAAGATGCTCAGGGTCTTATGCTGGATTCTGAGGCTGATGGGGAAGTATTCTGTGATCCACTAGTAATGGCTGTGATGGGGCCAGATGGAGGGTGTAGAATCCCACTGCCAAATACTGGCCAACTGTGATCTAGATAGTGACAGTTGGTAGGTGGGTGAGAAGGAAAAAAAGGAAATTAGAGAATATTAGTTATATTTTGATTAAAAATTGCCTGAGAACATACTAAATATTTTATATGGCTATATGTAACCCTCTTAGCTATATTAGAAACTTAAATGTAGCTCTTGAAAAAATACTAGTGATGACCACAGTCTAGAGAGCCAAATAAAGGAGAGGGGCCAAAATACTCTTGCAAGTTTGCAAAATAATTGGATTCCTGCACTGTCCCAGTGCTACTGGAATGCCTGTGCCAGGAATGCCAGGACTCCGTGTAAGAGCAGCTGCTGTGTGCCCATGTTCTTTCTGTTGCAACTGTACGTCTTAAGGCAAAAATATGTGGCTCTATGTATTTTAGCAATTGATCAAATATTTGTTATTTCAAAACTTTCAGGGAGAAATCAAATCTATTTTGTAATTCTAAATTGCATATGCTTATTTTTCATGTCTTATTATTATAGATTCTATTTGGAGAAACAGCTTGGAAGGTGGGTCTGATAAAAACACACGTAAGTATATACGGTGACTGTCATAGAAAAATATATTCATAGAAAGAGGTGATTAAGCTGTGCCATTTACAGACAAATGTTTCCTTTTGGAGTTTAATTTTCCATGACAATGTAGACTTCTTCAAGGGGAACTCCATACTTGGGATTCATTTAGGTTAGGAAAACTGTGCATACAACTTCTTACTGTCACACTAGCAACAGGTATCCTGCAATCCTCATTATTTCAATGATCATCAGCAGGTAATTTGAGGCAGATTAAATAGACTCCTAGGATCCCCAACAAATTCTTACTTTGTCTTCCACTCTCGTGGACATTGTTAATTCCTCTGTCTACTTAAAGTTGAAAGAAATGATGTGTAAGGTCCTTCCCACAGTCAGTGTCAGGGAAGATCTTTGAACTGCTTAGTTACCTCTATGCCTTTAGAAGGGTTGTGAAAAAGACATATAACAAATATAAACAGAAATATGTTGCAGTTGATTAGAGGTATCTATCATCAGGCCAGAATTGAGGAGTTGCAGCACATGATTAAAAATTTTTCCTCTTTGATTCATATCGGTAACAGTGGCTAGGTGGGGAAAAAAATAAAAATATGTTAGGTATGATGTTGCTATTATTAGCATGAAGGTAGGAAAAGAAAAGAACTGGATAAGAGGGCTGGCATGAAGGTCTGGGTATAATTTCCATAAAATCCAAACTCAGCCCTCACAAATCTCTATAGTACCAAAATTATTAGAAAACTTTAAAAACCCACAGAACTGTCTCAGATACAGGTGCTTAATGCATTTAAATATATAATTGACGTTGAATTATAAGTGCATTTTTGTGTCTATTAATAATAATATTCCCTATTCAAAATCCATAACATGTCAGTTCTTAGAAAAATCAAGTTGGAAAAATAGTTTTTTAAAAAATTTTATTTATTTATTTGACAGAGAGAGACACTGCAAGAGAGGGAACACAAGCAGAGGGGTGGGAGAGGGAGAGGCAGGCTTCCTGTCAAGCAGGGAACCCAATGTAGGGCTTGATCCCAGGACCCCGGGATCATGACCTGAGCCAAAGGCAGACGCTAAACAACTGAGCCACCCAGGTGCCCCAGAAAAATAGTTAATTATTTTGACATTTAATCATTTGAACCTGTACATTGGTCACTACGTTGGTTCATAGTCTGAAGGTCTGGCATTTCCACTTGGTTTTACCATTGTAACAACTAGACCCAGTGTTTTAAAGATAAGTACATTTATCGTACAAGCTAACTGAAAAAGTGCTGAATAATTGTCACCGCTTCAGAGATTGGATTTTGTAGTGATATTTTTCTGCTAGTACTACATTGAGAAGCTTTTAATGGAAGGAGCTACAGTAATATTAAAAAACTGTTGACAGCTACTTATGAGAAGGACTTTACATTTGTAAACAAAACTTGACTTTATCAAAAGCAAATATCAAGAGGTTATTTTACTCCCTGTTACACCTCATAATGTAGTTCCAATATATTCTGGAGCAAGGATGGGGTGAGTGGGAAAAGTTTAATATAGTAGAATATAGAGAAAAAAACCCTGGTGTTAGGCAAACCAAATGACAAGGAACTAAAAAAGTGCAGACACTAAAAATGTGTTCTTTGTTTAATGATGCACTGAAATTTTAAAATAAAAGTTTCCATTTACCTCACACTCTGGGAAACACACTCAACTCTCAATATTTTCTGAAGGCAATGAGAATTCTTTTTTCTTTTTTTTTTCTTTCTTTTTTTGTCCCTTTGAGGACATTACTTTTAAGTCAATGAATAAAACAAGGAAACTCTCTAAATAACTAATTGGAAACCTAAGCTGAATCTAAGAGACATATTGAAATCAGGGCTATCATTATTTGACAATGGCTCAATTTCTGGTTTTCTCATTAGATGTCATACATGTGTTTCCTGTTATGCTTACTAAAAACAAAAATTCCTTATATCAGATCACATTCCCTACAGATACCAACCAAGAACTAATTTTCCATCTTGCAGATTAACTTTTAAATGTGACCATGCATCATATTTGAATAGGAAAGGAGTAGTTATTAAACAAATGGTACTGGGTAATTAATTAACTACTTGGGCTTCACTTCACATTTATGAAAGAAAGGAAAGAAAGAAAGAAGAGAAGAGGGAGGGAAAGAAGGAAGAAGGGAAGAAGGAAGGGAGGAGGGAAGGAAGGAAGGGAGGTAGAGAAAGGGAGGGAAAGGCAAGAAATTCCAGAATAGCTAGGGAATCAAATACTAAGCTAAAATTATTAGAGAAAAACTTGGGAAAACATTTAATTTTAGGACATGTATTTTCTAATGAAAGAAAAATCACAAAGAAAAAAGTGGACTGGGCTGCATAAAAATTAAAAAATCAAAACCACTCTGTCAAAAACAGCCAAATTAATAAAGAAAAAACAATAAAGTGAAAATACATCTATGGCACATATGACCAACTAGGGATTCATATCCTAAAAATATAAATGGTTCCTAGAAATACATAAGAAAATCTTAAGACCTCAAAAGCTTGAAAAAAAACAGCCACAGAGTTTTGTTCATATTTCATTCAAATAGATACTGAAAATACAAATACTTCACTGGTAGTGAAAGAAATGTAAATTGACATAAGATGTTATGTTGACCAAATGCTTTTAAAGCAAAATATACTAAGTAGCAAAAAGGACTTAGTAAAATAAAAGGATCAACATACAGTATAAATTGAGGCAGTTTTTCCAATTCAATTTGGCCATATTGAGAGTCTCCAAAAAGTTAACAGCATTTTAATCAGTTATTTCCATTATAGAAACCTATCTTTTGGAGGAGTGCTTGGGTGGCATAGTTAAGTGTCCAACTCTTGGTTTGGGCTCGGGCCATGATCTCAGGATTGGGCTGAGACTGAACCAGGATTAGGCTGAGATTGAGCCCAACTCTGGCTCTGTGCTCAGCGTGGAGTCTGCTTGGGTTTCTCTCTCCCTCTCCCTTTGTCCCACCCCCCCAGCACTCTCTCTTTCAAATAAATAAATAAGTCCTTAAAAAAAATGAAACCTATCTTATGGAAACTGTCATGTATAGAAATCATCACTCTTTTGGGGTCATTTATGAGGAATAATCCAAATATCCAATTATAAGAAAATGATTTATATCATCTAAACAACTACTGTGTTGTTCCCAAACCAGCAAGATCAGAATCACTAGGAAGATTGTTAGAAATACACATTCTTGGTTCTACCTGACACCTATTTTCTCAGAAACTTTGGTGGTGGGTCTAGTATTCATAAAGCCTTCAAAGATAATTTGATGCATACTAAAGCCTGAGAATGACTGATATAATGGAATATTAGACAGACATTCAAAGTGTTCTTAAGGAATACTTAACATGCAAAAATCCTTATAACCTAATATAAAGTGAATAAAAGAGTAAAAATTGCTCATATTTAATACGATGATGGGAATTATGCATATTATTTCCATTTTATATATACATATATATCATACATAAAATAAAAGTTCTTCCATGTAGATGTGTATTCACGGCTACACACACACACATATATATTATATATGTGTATAATATATATGTGTGTATAATATATATATATATATATACACTAGCAGAAAAAAATGCTATTCTCAATTTATCAGGGGATTGACCTGAATTACTTCTTTGAATCTTTACATATTTTTCCAAGTTCTCTTCTATGATGGCATATTACTTTTTATTATCACTAAAAGATCTTGGCCACAAACATTTTCACATGGAAATACAATGTTCAAAGCCCCAAGTTTCCTTTAACTAAATATTTATTAACCTTTCATGATTACACTGCTTTGTTGCAAAGAGACCCCTTCTTCAACAACAGAGGGTGCTTCATCATTGAAGAAAATGGTAAGATGTGGTACTTGGGTTGTCCTAGCCACAGGCAGGATGTGGCTACCAGAGCAGAGCTGTAAGTCTTTGAGCAACTAGCCACATCCTCTTCCCACCAGTTCTTTTTTTAGCTGATGGCAACTCCCAGGATTCTGACATTAACCAAAGTTCACATATTCTTCCTATTGCTATCATACCCCCCTTCTTTAACCAGCAATTCTCACATTAAACTTAGTACAGAGAGCAGGGTATAGAAATTAAAGAAATATTAGGCATTAGATATTTCAAATAGTCAAGCTCATTTAGCCAAAATATTCTGGTGAGGGAATAACAAAAAGTGATAAGCAACAATTGTTTATCATCTCATGTTAAATATTATCTGTTCTTTGTTATCTCAAAAATTACAATTTCTTCTCTGGTTTACTTTATTTGCAACTATCTAAGCACACAGAAGGTTCAACCTGTTCTACTAGAAGTTGGACAATGTAATCAATCTAACATTGTTTACAATGGATTTTAAAGTGCTTAAGTGTTGGAAACATTTTAAATGTCATAGAAAATAAATATTGTAGCATGTGTCTCTCTACTTGTTTAAATCATTGGAAAAAGATCACTTCACTTTTGCTTCCTGCTCATGTTAATATAGATAGTGAGAAGATTTGGGGACAGCCCCAACTGCTCTGAAATGACAACTGCCCTTAGGGTATTTAGAGACTAGAAAAGGCATTATTCAGTTTCTAGGCTATGACCTGCTTCATACTCCATAGCTTATGTTAGAGAAATTCTGTGGGCAAAAATACAATTCCGCTCCTTAAGTCGGTGCAGAAATTGCTAGATCTGGAGGAATCCATTTGCATTAAAGAACAGTGAAATGTTAAAAAAAAAATACTCCAAATTCTTATACGAAATGGAAATGAAATAGTATAATTTAATGATCTTGAAAAATAAATCCACTTATCAAGCCTACTTAACAGCAATAAAGTCTTCGATATCCTAATACCTGTTATTCAAAATGTATGGATATATGAGTACAATCAGAGATTGATTTTGGAAACCTAAAACCCCTCAGATGACGGTTAATATTTCATGGTGTGTAGATGCTGTCAGTTGAATGGTCATGGTCCTGTCCTGTCACCTGAAAGTTATGTGTATTACCAAGGTTGTTTTTGTGACTTCCTACAAATGTTCTTTGCGTCTCTGAGATACACTTATAGATACCTGTCTAAGTTTGGGACTCCTCATAAGATTTTCAGAAGAAACCCACGTGACATATGGAAATGGGCTGTGACATGTAAATACTAAAGAAAAGGTGATCTTACAGAAAATAGAACAAAGGTAAATACAGCAAGGATCAGGATGGAAAGCTGAGTCAAAAATAAGAAATTTAAAACACCTGTGTTTTGTCAACAGTGGCTTGGCAGCTAGAATAGGGAGGACAGAGGAAGTTAATTCCATGCTGGCTTCCAGAACCCAGCTACGAAAAATGAACCGCTAGGACCAGATGGTTTTATGGTTTTAGTAAACAATAGATTTGCATAATGCTTCCTCAATAATTCTGTCAGGAAGAGTGTTGAGCTAGAAAACAATGTAAAATTGTGCCCCCCCCCTTTTTTTAAACCTGCTCTTCAGATGGCCAATGGATAACTGGGGAGAAGCTGAAATGTTGCGAAGAACATATTATATAAAGGACTATTATCAGACCATCTTGACTGCAGGGTAATTACAAATGCCAATATGTTTGGAAGTATTAGGTCTCTCTTGGTGGCCACATGATTATTGATTCTCAAACAGGAATGAGGGCTTCTCTGATTTGGGGCACCACCTTCCTAAGGTCTCCTTGTTTGTTCTGATTTGTAGCTTCCTTTGACTTTTCTTTCTAAGGCTTGGGTGATTGCCATTTGGTTTCTCTTCAAGAAGAATCAACAAACCACTTAATGTTGAATTCTTTTCTAATATACACATGTATCACTACTCCCTATTGATCTCAGGAAGTGGAATCCCCACACACCTTTTGAACAAAATCCTGTTTCAGCAAGTGGATAGGAACTCTCATCTACTTCATTCATTCAAATGATTGACAACAATCATTAATTAACAACAATTATTGACAACAATTATTACCAGAGGTGATTCCTCCACATATAAATACAGATTTCTACTTTTAAACACCTCAGTCACAAAATAGGCCAATGGAATAATACATTACTAAAATCCACCCTTTCTACCTTGCATGGTAACAATCCCCTCCCTACTTTCAAGTTGAATTGCCAATATTGGTGTTGGAGCTTACAAATTCAAAAGCCTACAGTGCTCAGGTAGGCAACATAACTAAATACTGCTCATGTTGAAGGGACAAAGACTAAACAATAGGGAAGGCTGGGGACTGTGGTGAAGTGGCAAGGCTGGTCTAAAAAGAATTCAGCAGCCCTTCAGCTCCACAATTGTTGCCATAGAAATGCAAAAGTAGCCCAAGAAATGGCCAATCTCCTGGATTTTAAAGTAAAATTAATTTTTAAAAAGCTCAACTTTATGATCATACTAATGATTTTTCAAAGATAGCAACTGTTGGGCTGACTGGTCCGGGAAACTGAGAAAGCCACAAGATGGCGGCGGACCCGCCATCTTACCACCCCACCCCGGTAGTTTCTCGGGGACCTCCCGCCCTCATCCGCTTCTGCATCTGAAAAGACCACCGAAACCAGAAGTTAGGCGGGAAACCAAAAGCTAAACTCCACCCAATCCCCAACCAATTATGGTCATGTCCCCCCGTTCTACCCAAACCCAATAAAAACCCAGGCAAGACTTCCCAGACTCCCTTCTCTCTGAGTCCCGGAACTTCGCCCGAGGGTGCCTCTATTAAAGCTCCCCTTGTGCCTGCTCCGCCTGGTGTCTCGCTTAATCCGCCGCTGCTGGGAGGGCTACCGGGAAACCTTACAGCAACAAAGTTTAAATTTGTATGTTGTAGGGACAAAGCACTTTTGTGAACAATGTTCATCTTATAAAGTACCAAGCTATGAACCCTACCTAGTCTCTAAGCCCAACTGTCCAACAGAAATGCAGTATGTCACATGAGTTATTTAAAATTTTACAGTAGCTCCCTTAAAAAGCAAAAATAAATGGGCAAAATTAATTTCATAATAATTTAACCCAGTTATCCAAAATATTGTCATTTTAACATGAGATGATTATAAAAATTATTAATGAGCTATCTTATACTTACAGTAGTCCCCCCTTAGCCACAATTTCAGTTACCTGTGGTCAACTGCAGTCCAGAAGAAGATGATCTTCCTTCTGACCTACTGTCAGAAGGCCAACAGTAGCTTAATGCTACAGCATCATTTACCTCACTTTCTTTTACCATGTAGGCATTTTATCATCTCACATCACAAGAAGAGTGGTGAGTACAGCACAATAAGATATTTTGAAAGAGATAGAAACCACACTCACATTATCTTTTTTACAGTATACTGTCATAATTTATCTATTTTATTATTATTGCTATTACTCTCTGACCACACCAAATTTATAAATTAAACTCTTTCATAAGTATATATGTAAGGAAAAAACACAGTATATATAGGGTTTAGTACTATCTATGGTTTCAGGCATCCACTGGGGGTCTTGGAATCTATCCTCCATGGATAAATGGGGGCGGGGGCGGGGGGGGCACTACAGTATGTCTTTCACACAGACAGCACATTTCACTTTTTACTGGCACATTTCAAATGCTTAATAGTCATATATGATTCGTGGCTCCACATGGGATAGAATAGTACGCTCTAAGGCTTAGAAAGCCTGCTCTTATATACACATAAACAGTGAGCAAGTCCTTGATTAGATAAAGTGTCAGAGTCTTCCTGCACCAGGGTGCTTCCTGTTCCTATAACATCCAGTTGCAGCTGCCAGAGTAGGTGCAGGAAGCAGACAGAAGGAGCTCTGGTCATGGGATATGTTTTCCCAAGGAAAGAGTATACAGAATCTTGAATATTGCTTGAACTATGTGAAATGTGATCTTAGAAGTATCTTGGAAAATCATTTATTGCATATGACCTTCTATAATGTCATGAAAAATGACAATTCATCCTCTCCTTGTGCACATCTAGTAGTGGATGACTACCTAAGTGAATTAACCTTTGTTATTACTGGATTATTTTAATTTATAAAGTTTTTGTGTCATGTGAAAAGGGGGTTTGACTCACTCTAGAATGAAATTCAAGTGAAGAAAACAGTGGGAGGCAAATATTAATTTAAAAATGAAAAAATTAGTCAAAAAACATAAAAAGAAAAAACTTTCTAATCCTGAGATGTTCAAAGATTAAATGGATTTCCTTGTATCTATAGGTGTCTAAGCAATCATTGTACAAATAACTGGTGAACTAATTTGTGGTATATCCATTATATGACTGGATAGTCTTCTGCCCTGAGATTTGTGATAGGAATAATAATAATAATAATATGCACATATGTATATATTTTAAATATGGATAAGTATTCACATTGTGTTATTTTGAAATTTGAAATGTCATGTTATTTTAGCTGCACTTTCTATTACCAGTGAAATTGAGGATATTTGAATATTTCTAGCAATTTAGAATATTCTCTTTTGTGAATTGCTGGTTCATAGTATTTTCCCATTTTCCTATTTGATGTTTGTCTTTTCCTTATTTTTTATGTATTTCTGACTCAAGCAAAAGTTGAGTTATATGTGCTATCCATACGTTCTCCCACTTTCAGTCTTAGTTTTACTCTTTTTAGTTGTCTTTTAAAGAATGAAGTCTTTAATTATAATTTAGTGTCAATTATCAACTTTTTTATGATAATTGCTTCCTTGTACTTGTTTAAAAACTCCTTCCCTATTCTAAGGTCATGAAGATATATCCTGTGTTAATATTTATCTGATTCCTAATCTCAAAGGGAAAGCTTCTAGTGTTTTACCATTCATTATGTTGATTACTGTAGATTTCTGTAAATACACTTTATCAAATTAAGAAAATCCTCCTTCATTAACTTGCTAGAATTTATATCTTGAAGCAATGTGAAATTTTACCTTTCTTGTCATTTAGTGATAGATCATTTGATTTTTTTCCGTTTCCTATTTGTATGGTGGTTTACCTTAGTTGATTTTCAAATATTAACTAACCCCGGCTCATGGGATACATGAAATTTAGTCATGATGCATTATCCTTTTCTGTTTCTGAGTTAAGTTTGCTAATATTTTGCTTAGAAAGTTTTTCATTCTCATTCATGTGCTTACTGTCATTTTCCTTTTTTCTCCTGCCATTTCTGAAATTTGAGATTGAAGTTATGCACATCAAGATATAAAGTCATGCTAACACTGGGAGACTGTTAACTCTTTCTGTCTGTCAGATTCATTTATGTAAAATTGGGATTCCTTTTCTTTTTTAAAAAATATTTTATTTTGAAAAAAACTCAGGCTTCCAGAAAAAAACTACAAGAATAGAACAAAGAAATCTTGTATATTTTTGCTCAGTTTCAGCTTCACTCATTGTTAATATACAGTTAACCTTTGAACAAAATGGATTTGAACTGCGTGGAACCAAGTGTGGATTTTTTTTTATAAATATAGTACAATATCATACATGTATGTTCTCATGACTTTCCGAATACAATTTTCTTTTCTCTAGCTACTGTATTATAAGGATATAATATTTAATACATATAACATAGAAAATACATGTTAATCTATTGCTTATGTCAGGAGTAGGCTATTAATATTTAAGTTTTGGGGGAATCAAAAGTTATATGAAAATTTTTGACTTTGTGGAGGTTCAACACCCCTACCCCTATGTTATTCAAGGGTCAACTGTATTATTGTAGTAGCTTTATCATTCTCTCCCTATTTTTTTGCTGAACTATTTGATAGGTTGCAAACATCATGCCTTTTACTCCTAAAAATTCCATAACATATTTTATAAGAAGAGCATTTTGTTATGTTACTAAAGAACAATTGGCAAAATTAGGAAAATTAACATTAATAAAATACTATTGTCTAATATTTAGTTCATAATCAATTTTACCCAATTATCTCAATGCCTTTTGTAATACATTTTATCTCTTTGATTCAGGATCTAATCCAGTATTAGGAATTGTATTTATTTGTTACATCCCTTTAGTCTTAATCTAGAACAGTCTCTCAGATTGTTTTTGTTGTTGTTGTTGTTGTTTGTTTTTTGGTACTTTGTAACATTGATAGTTCTGTAGGGTAATGGCCAAGTATTTTGTAGGATCCTTTCCAACTAAAACAGAAATTATTTCTCCCTTGAATGTCTAAGGAATTCACTTACGAAGACCCACATCTGGGTTTAGGGGTTTCTTTCTGGGATGATTAGCAATGACTGGGTCAGTTAGTTTTTCTTTTTTCTTTTCTTTTCTTTTCTTTTCTTTTCTTTCTCTTTCTTTCTTTTTCTTTCTTTCTTTCTTTCTTTCTTTCTTTCTTTCTTTCTTTCTTTCTTCCTTCCTTCCTTCCTTCCTTCCTTTCTTTCTTTCTTTCTTTCTTTCTTTCTCTCTCTCTCCCTCCCTTCCTCCCTTCCTTCCTTTCCTTCCTTCCCTTCCTTCCTTTCCTTCCTTCCCTTTCTTTCTTTCTTTCCTTCCTTCCTTCCTTCCATCCTTTCCTTTCCTTCCTTCCTTCCTTCCTTCCTTCCTTCCTTCCTTCCTTCCTTCCTTCCCTTTCCTTCCCTTCCTTCCTTTCCCTCCCTCCCTTCCTTCTTTTTCTTTCTTTCTTTCAACATTTATTTGTTTATTTTAAGAGACGAGGGGTGGGGGCACAGGGATAGAGAGAAACTCAAGCAGACTCTGCATTGAGCATGGAGCCTGATGTGGGTGAGGCTCAATCCCAGGACCCTGAGATCATGACTTGAGCAGAAACCAAGAGTTGGATGCTTAACTGACTGTGTCAGGCAGGTGCTCCACAATTTCTTTAAATATTACAAGACGATGAAAGATATTTCTCTCTGTTTTAGTCATTTTGTTACATTTTCTAGAAATTCATCCATTTTAATTATACTTATTACTATAAAGTTGTTCATAATATTATTTTATTTTTAATATCTATAGAATATGTAGTAATGCCCTTTAAATTTGTAATGATTACTGTGCTTCTTTTCCTGTTTTTTCTTAATCAATATTGCCAGTATTTTTCTATAATTTTCAGTGTTATGAAAAGCTCAAATTTTAAATTTGCCAATTCTATTTTTCATTTATTTTTTATTTAATTAGTTTTCATGTTTATATCTTCCCTCTTCCTGTCTTGTTTGTATTTCTTTAAATGTTCTTATTTAAAATGTCTCTACCTCATTAATTTTTTTTACCTTTCCTTTTTTGTTTTTTGTTTTTTTGTTTTTTATTTTGTTGCATTAGTCATCTTACAATAGTACACCATTAGTTTTTGATGTAGTATTCCATGATTCATTGTTTGTATATAACACCCAGTGCTCCATCCAATACGTGCCCTCCTTAATACCCATCATCGGGCTAACCCATTCCCTACCACTCTTCCCTCTAAAACCCTCAGTTTGTTTCCCAGAGTCCATAGTCTCTTATGGTCGTCTCTCCCTCTGATTGCCCTTCCTTTTTCCCTTCCTTCTCCTAATGTCCTCCATGCTATTCCTTATGTTCCACATATAAGTGAAACCATATGATAATTGTCTTTCTCTGCTTGACTTATTTCACTTAGCATAATCCCTTCCAGTTCCATCCATGTCAGTGCAAATGGTGGATATTCATCCTTTCTGATGGTTGAGTAATATTCCATTGTATACATGGACCACATCTTCTTTATCCATTCATCTGTTGAAGGGCATCTCCGCTCCTTCCATAGTTTGGCTATTGTGGAAATTGCTGCTATGCACATTGGGGTGCATATGGCCCTTCTTTTCACTACATCTGTATCTTTGGGGTAAATACCCAGTAGTGCAATTGGTGGGTCACAGTTTAGCTCTATTTTTAACTTTTTGAGCAACTTCCATACTGTTTTCCAAAGTGGCTGTACCAACTTGCATTTCCACCAACAGTGTAAGAGGGTTCCCCTTTCTCCACATCCTCTCCAATATTTGTTATTTCTTGCCTTGTTAATTTTTGCCATTCTAACTGGTGTAAGGTGGTATCCCAATGTGGTTTTAATTTGAATTTCCCTGATGGCTAATGATGTTGAACATTTTTTCATGTCTGTTAGCCATTTGTATGTCTTCTTAGGAGAAGTGTCTGTTCATGTCTTATGCCCATTTTTTGACTTGATTATTTGTTTTTTGGGTGTTGAGTTTGAGAAGTTCTTTATAGATCTTGGATACCAGCCCTTTATCTGTAATGTCATTTGTAAATATCTTCTCCTATTCCGTGGGTTACCTCTTTGTTTTGTTGACTGTTTCCTTTGCTGTGCAGAAACTTTTTATCTTGATGAAGTCCCAAAAGTTCATTTTTGCTTATTGCTTCCCTCCCCCTTTTTTTAAAGATTTTATTTATTTATTTCACAGAGGGAGAGAGATCACAGGCAGAGAGGCAGGCAGAGAGAGGGGGAAGCAGGCTCCCTACTCAGCGGGGAGCCCGATGCGGGCCTCGATCCCAGGACCCTGAGATCATGACCTGAGCCGAAGGCAGAGGCTTTAACCCACTGAGCCACCCAGGCGCCCACTTTCCCCCTTTTTGATACATGTAATTACAAGATAACATTTCCTTAAGCCATTATTTGTTTGTAACTGACAGGTCTTGATACAAATTATATTTATTAGCATTCTTTTCAGAATATTTCCTAATTTCTATTATGATTTCCTTTTTGACCTATGGTTTACTAGCAAATGTTAATTTTCTGGTTATGTTTATGTTATTGATTTCTAGCTCAGTGCATTATTGTTAAAGAAAAAAATAATTTATTTTTTTCACTAATTTTAAACTTGATGAGAATTGTCTTTTGGCTCTCAACTTAGTCAATGTTTGAAAAATTTCTCCATGTACTGGAAATAAATGCATATTCAGCAGGCATGCAATGTTTTACTTGTAACCCTCAAGTCACTTGTGTTATACATATGGATAAGATATTTTATATTCTTATAATATTAGGCAAAATTTTAAAATCACATAGTCAAATTATTTATATCTCCACTGATCTTTTTGTCTGCTTGTTTTGTCAATTAGTAAAATATTTTTAATGTCTATTTCTCTCCCAGTTTTGTCAATTTTTGCCTTATGTATTTTGAAGCTATGTTATTAGGTGGATTCAAAAAGAAATTAATATATCTCTAGTGAATTAAATTTTTTATATTATAAAGTGACTTTCTTTATACATACTAATGCTTTATGCCTTCAATTCCATTTTATCTGTATTGCCATCTTCCTTTTCCAATAGTATTACATACTATCTATATTCTAATATTTTTACTTTCACTTTTCTTAATACTTAGATTTTATCGGAAACACTTTAAATGAGCAGAATTGGGTTTTAAAAAATCCAGCCTGGCAACATTTGTTTTTACTACAAGAATGAGGCGCATTTATATTTAATATAATTACTGATGAATTTGCATTATAATCTATCATTTGGTGGTATGATTTCAATTTTTTTCTATTTGTTTTTATTTTCTTTTTCTTTCCTTTTTACCATCTTTGGATTGATTAGGAATTATCTAACCATCATTTTTTCTCCCTTGACCACCCTGAAAATTGTACACACTGTTGCTTTATCTCTAGTAAATATTCTAGAACTTACAACATACATATCCAACATCACAATCTAAAATTAATCAATGCCTTCAACTTTTTCCTTTTATAAAATCATATATTATCATCATTTTATAAAGGTAAATTATATTTATATTTATCTTCATAGTCAATAATTACTTTATTCTTTCTTTTTGAATTACAGACTTTCCATATAGGAGTACTTTACTTTTGCTTGAAGTACATCTTTAAGTATTTCCTTCAGGGACAAATCTTATTTCATAAGTAGCAGCATTATGATAATTGAAAAATAATCTTTGCTGGATACAGCATTCTAGATTGACAGTTATTTTATCCCTTGAAGGAATCTGCCCAAGGTTGACCCATTTGTTTTATAGGGAGGCTAGTTCACATTGCACAGAGTATTGTTCACACATGCTCCTGAAAGATTGACTATATCAGACCTTTGACCAATCTTGGAGTATCGGTGATGCTTCACCACTAGTGACATTTTTTTCAGGTTGACATCCAAACTATTATGGCCCATTAAACAAATCTATGCCATTTACATCTTGACAGTGGTGTGCTTATTACAAAAGCTACTGAACAACAGGCTAATAGTCAAGATCTCTGACAGACTTTCCATATTTCCTATCTTTCATAGCATCTTATATGGTTGTCTTGGAAAGCTCTCCTCAAAATATGACTCAAAAGTTTTCTGACTCTATTCTTTTTATTTCTTCCTGTTTTGCATTTCCTTGGTCATTGAGTAAGGCTATTCCCAGGAAAGGATCGTTTCCTCTGGTTTGCTTCCTGGTTAATGATCAGGATAAAAATTTGGGATTCTGCCTTGACCATTCCTGAGAGTATTACTTCTTTATTTCCCTGAATTGTAACCCCAACATCATGACATAATTGTGTACATAACAGTACACAAATAGTACATACAAATTCCTAGAATTAATAAGGGAATTTTGCAAAGTTGCTAGATATAAGGTGATATAGAAAATAAATCTCACTTCCAGAGTTTTACTAAGTAATAAAATAACATTTAAAAATCAAATAATACCCCGTATTGGTAGTACTACTGGTTTATGCAAAAATTGAATTTTCCTCTTTGGAAAACAGTTTGGCATTATCTACCAAAGTTGAAATTGTGCATATTATACAAACTGCAATTGGACTCAGATATATATACCCAAGTGAAATGCATACACATGTGTACAAGGAGACATATGCAGTAATGTCCATAGTAGCATTGTTTATAATAGTCTCAAACTGATAAAAAATCCAATTTCCATCAATAAGAAAATAAATTGTGGTATATTTCTACAGTGGAATAGTAGCAATAAAAGTGAATGAAACTGTGGATACATTGAATATAGATGAATCTCTCAAAGGTAACCACATACAAAATAAGATATGTTGGATAATTCCATTTATGTTTAGTTTGAAAAGTAGGAAAAATGAGAATGTTAAGTATTACAAGCTTACAAGTTGGAAAAATTATAAAGAAAAGCAAGGAAGTGATAATCATAAAAATGTAGATAGAAAAACACTTTGAAGTGGAGCAAAAGGATAGTGATTGGGAGAGAGCATAAAGACAGTTTCTGGAATGTTAAAAATGTTCTTTGTTTCACTTAAGTAATAGATGTTTTATTTATGATAAAGCACTAAGCTGTGCATTTTTGTTATGTGTACTTTCCCACATATATTTTGTATTTCATATAAAAGTTTATGGAAAATGACTATTGGCTAGTATTTTTTTGAATCAGAATTATGAATATTTTTAATTTGATAGATACCTCCAGATCATTCAGTTGAAAGATTGTAACAATTTACTCCCAGTAGCAATGGTTTTGCACTGACATATATTACTGTGTGACACTCCTTTGACTTTTCTTTTTCATCCCACCACTCCGTCTTCCTAAAGGGAATGTTATCTTTACTAGCTCAGATTTTTCCTTACTCCCTTATCTCACTTGTATAATAATAAACACAAATAGACCAACCCCCAAGCCTTCACATCATGAGTGGCTTCACATCATGAAGTTTCCATTTGGATGTGGAAAGAATGGGAGATACGCACTGGTCACTGGTCTGTAGCAATTCTCAAATCCCACTAGGCATACATGGTAAAGTCTTATTCCTCTCTTAATCAAAGTTCATTGTGGAATGAAATAATGGCCCTCCCTCATATTAAAGTCCAGCCTTTTAGAACTTGGGGATTCCAATATGGCTGCAACAGAGGAAAAGAGAAATGGAAGAGGCACTCACTTCAATAAATATTTGGTAGGCAATTACTTTTTTCATCTCATACAAAAGAGTGTTGTGGTGTTCCTTGCACACATAGAAAATAGTTAACCCTTTTCCATGGGAGACAACCCCAAAAATCTCATCCTGTCAGTGTATTTAGCTCAAAGTAAAAGGTCTATAGATAAGGTACAGTAGTTACTATATGAGGATCAGACTATCTCCTCTGCATCTGGAAATGTAAAATAAGAAAAAAGAATTCATCTTACCCCATACCTTCATACAATCTACAGGAAAAAGATACTGGCAATAAAGATTTCTTATAGCCAGTTCTTCCAGATCTTGAGTTAAGACATATCACCTGGGGAGGGTTTATCTGTTGATTATGTAAAACTGACAATCTTATTTCTACCATGTGAGAATGCTGTTTGTTGGAAATATTCTAAGAACCTGCAATTATTTTTTATACTCTTCCCCCCAAATAATATATTAGTAAATATTATCTACTTTGATGAATATAATAGAGTGATATAGAGCTACAATCACTTAATTATAATTCTAAAATCCAAAATTCAACAATAAAACAAAACCCTAACTTCTTTGATATTTAGTGAAAAAAATCTACCTTGGACTGAAACGAGGGTATTCATAGTCCCTCTTTATCACACTGCATGTGAATATTCATATTCTTCACTGCAGATATATTAATGTGTTGATTATAGGCCACTGCTTCAGATCCTTACTGAGAATGTCTTATATCTTCTAATATATGCTATGTGCCCTGTATTAGATTCCTAAAATTTGAAAACTTTTAAAATACATGTGCCCTAAGAATTTAAGATAAGGATTTATGGAACTGCATTTACATTTTTTTTGTTAGTTTAGTTTAGTTCTGTTTTTTTAAGTTTTTTTTTTGGGTTGTTTTGTTGTTGTTGTTGTTGTTGTTTTTGTTGTTTTTTTTACTTGCTAAGTATTTGATACCAGGACAAAGTGTTTAAATGCTGAACAGTACCTTTAAAATTTTAATATTGATTTAATCTTCCAATCCACGCACTTTAGATACTTGTCATCATTATTAAGAACCATGGACAATATGTTACATAGTGTTCTCTCTCTGAATAAAAGACATTCATTTCTGGTGTTTAAGTAGGAAAAGCTATTACTCCTGAAGACTTAGCTTTGTGTAAATGTCCTTGTTTATTGCTAGAAGTTCATAGCCATATTTGATCCCAACTATATGGGTTGCAATTTTTCTAATGGTCTCATTTTCTCATTTCTGACTCCATGTTATAGTTTAGATTTTTGCTTTTCCATTCTATTTTCTTCTTTGAATTTACTTTGTCTTGGTTTTGTACATTTTCCTGTTTCCTTAATTATAGAAGTAAAGTAGGAGCACAGACAAATAATATAAGTGGATACATAAAGTTTACGTGAAAAGTTAAGAGTAATTTAAACAGGGCTAACTTCCTACAGAAAGGAACTCTCTGGTATGTTTATGTGTGTGCTTGGACAACTTCCTTATATCTTATTCTGTCATTACCTACATTTCGTGAATAGTTCTTTTATTGCCATCCTTAAGTTATTATAATTTTTTGTGTCATCTATTTTCTGCCAGGAACCTGATTGATACAGTAATTGGTACCAGAAGTAGTCATAGAAAACAGACTGTTAAAATATTATCTGAGATTGAATTGCCCATAAAATCGAGAAATGCAGAGATAACTTCCTTGCAAAGAGAAAAAGAGTCACAGATAAATCTATGACATGCTGTGGTGTCACAATTACTCAAACTATCACCACTGGTAGTACCTGAGGAAAGCAAGGAATTAGGATAGTGCTTTTGAAACTTTAATGTACATACAAACTACTGCAGTTTTTTATTAAAATGGTGTTACTGATAAAGTAGGTCTGTGATAGTGTTTAAGAGGCTGAATTTCTAACAAGCTCCCAGGTGATGTTGATGCAATTGGTATGATACCATATATTACGTAGTAGGAATTGGGAGATCAAATGGATGTCACACTTGGTTCCTATGATAATCATAGTAATGATGAGGACTGAGGGGTCAACTAGATCTTTCTTATGTCCCTTTAGAGAAGTAAGGTAAATGGAAATATTGAAAGCTATGAATATACATTTGAGAAGAAACAGGGAGACTCTCAGTCCTTTTTTTTTTTTTGAAAGGATCCACATTTTATTTTTTATTTTGAAAGCTATGAATATACATTTGAGAAGAAACAGGGAGACTCTCAGTCCTTTTTTTTTTTTGAAAGGATCCACATTTTATTTTTTATTATTTTTTATTTTTTTAATTTTTATTCTTTGCCCCAGGGGTACAGGTCTGTGAATCATCAGGCTTACACCTTTCACAGCATTCACCAAAGCACAAACCCTCCCCAATGTCCATAACCCATCCACCCTATCCCTACCCTCCCACCCCCCAGTAACCCTCAGTTTGTTTTGTGAGATTAGGAGTCTCTTAGTCCTTCTTGCAGGTCTGAAATTATCTGTCATCTGCTGTAGGTTCAGGACAGATATGGTTCAGGACCACACCCAAGTTCTATCTCTCAATAAGGATTACAGAATTGTAGCAACAATCAAATGCTAAGTTTTTAAGTTAAAGTGAAAGGGTGGTGGGGAAGGAAGAGGCCTGAGAGATGGGGATATTTCAGCAGACATAGATGAGTCTGAGAACTCTGAAACTTCGCAGTCCTTTGGAATTTCCAAGTCCATCCTGTTGGCAGAGGCCATCTCTGCCATCTGAGGGAAGCAGTCTTCCTTACCATAAAAATCTTTTTAATCACTCCCTTTGGGACACTTTTCTTACAAGGTGATGGCAATTCTCTTTCCAGCTTACCTTCACTTACTTTCTGGCTTCCAAGACAAGTGTGAATTAGATTCCAAGATAGCCTTGGCTGGAAAGTATAAGATCGTTAGGAGGAGATAAGTAAACAACAAAATTAAAAGGTATCATTGATCTTCATCAGAAAGATAATAGGTATATATAAAGGTAAATGTGTAAGTTATAATAAAGGTATGTTTGGGAGTATTAAACCAAGGGGGTAGAAATATAAGGTTTGATTAGGCCAAATTCATTGGCAGGAGTGCACTTACCCTGGATTTTGGCATTTATTGCATTTTAAAAATCACTTGGGAGTGGTAATGTTATGTTATCAAAAATTAACTTTCTTTCTTTCTTATGGTAAAAAATACATAATATAAAATATACTAACTTAACAATTTCTATTATATAGCTCAGTAATGTTAAGTACATACACATTGTTGTGAAAAAGATCTCCAGAATTTTTTATTGCAAAACTGAAACTATATATCCATTAAATAATTCTTCACTTCCTCCTCTTCCCAATCCCTGTAAATACCACTCTATTTTTTATTTCTATGAACTTAACTACTTTATATGACACCTCATGTAAGTAGAATCATACAGTTCAAGAATGTTCTTGGCATGACATCTCTAGAGGAAACAATCCAAGTCTCAGAAACAAGTTAATGTTGTAGTGGGTCTATCTGTGCAGCACCCACCTCCCTCAACTGTAACCTTGTTAGGGCCTGGAGGAGTGAACTTTTATCAAAGTGCTAAAAAAAAATGCATTAGGAGGACACCAGCAACCTTGAAGAACTTTGCGGTGATTAGTTTCTGTAGGCCAAGGATAAAGTTGTACTTGTACCATTGGAATTAAGTTTCTTGATTTCAGTGGGAATAAATGATTCAGGGTGTTAGGTGTTATATGGCAAAGCTTAATCATCAAAGACCATGTGGTCCCCATTACAACAATAAGCCACAGAGATTGAATTGAGTCAGTGCTTTGACTCACAGAAATCTGTGACCTAGGCTAACTGATCATGGTGGACATAAAAGAATATATGCTATCTATAGAAATAAAGTATTGATACCTTACACAAAATAACTTCTATGGCTGCTTTTTTTTATTTTTTATTTTTTATTTTTATTTTTTTTTTAAAGATTTTATTTATTCATTTGACACAGAGAGATTACAAGTAGGCAGAGAGGCAGGCAGAGAGAGAGGAGAGAGGAGGAAGCAGGCTCCCCGCTGAGCAGAGAGCCCGACGCGGGCCTCGATCCCAGGACCCTGGGATCATGACCTGAGCCGAAAGCAGCGGCTTTAACCCACTGAGCCACCCAGGCGCCCTCTATGGCTGCTTTTAGAAACCTAATTTGCTGTAGGAGTAGGAGAATTATATGTTGTAGTCTTATACCCTATTTTCAGAACTATACCATTTCACAGATTCACACAGCCTTGACTGAGAGGGACACCAAACAGTCTGAAGAAGAGTGCAATGTATATAATGTGATTCTTTCCCCAAGTTTTTTCCAGAGGGACTCAGCCATGAACTTAAGTGCCTGAGCTCTAGGTAAAAGAAAAAACCTTGAATCTCTAGAACTGATTAGGTATTGGCTTTAATTTTTTGTTGATCCTCAAAGACCCAAAATGTACCTATAAACAACTGGACACAGCAGGCACTTATGCAGGTCAAGTGATGAATGGAAAAATGACTCTATTCTGTCTCACAGAATGTCAAGACAGACTACAGACCAGTCTTATTATTATTTTCTCTGCCCCAGAATGTATAAGTATAATTAATCTGTCAGAATCACCACAGTGGCTCCTTGCTTCACTTGGAGTAAGGATATTAGAGCAGGAAGGCCCAAGTGGAAGTCCCTGCAGCTGTCTCTAACAACCCTCACCAAAACTGTGTATCAAGAGCACTAATGTATCTCTGTGGAAATAACAAAGATTAGGCCTATCACCAAAGACTTGAGAGATCCATATATCCTATCTATTTGACCATTAACTGAAAATTGACCTTAAAATCCAGACAGTCCATGGAAAACCAGATTAGATACACATATAACCAGGCAACCACAGGAGCCAGAGTTGAAATTCCAAATGCAGTGTCTTCCCTGGAGTAAATTTACTGTCTGTGGAAATCAATGTGCAGTTATTGATCTGGCAAATGCTCTCTTGTCAGTTTCCAACAATTAATAAAATCAGAAGCAGTTTATATTTACATGGAAGAGACAACAGTATAATTTTACTGACTTGCCCCAGGATGTTGCCAAACTTTTATGTTCTCTCATGATCTTGTAATGTAGTTTAGAATGTCCTTGATCATCTTGGTAACCAACCGAACATGGCACAGGTTTATTATGGTCGTGGACAGAATGACAATTGGACCGAGCAAGAATAAAATAGCAAACATTTAGGATGCCTTAGTAAAATTAATCTATGCCAGAGGGTGGGAAATAATCCTTGCAAAATACTGGAGGTCTGCCACATTGATAAGGTTTCTGGGATACAGTGTTCTGGGCCATATCAAGGTATTCTTTATATGGACAGTGTCTAAAGTGGCAGACTCATTCTATACTTTGTAGCACCTAGTATGAATTTGTGAGACATACCATTTCATGGATCTTTTTGCATTTTGGAAGCAACATATAAAATATTTGGACATTTTAATTTAGTTTAATTGAGTTTATTAACTCATTTACTATATATCTAGTAACGTTGCTAGTTTTGGGTGCAGCCTGGATATATAAATAGGGCTCTGTAGCAGTTCCAGTCTGTGCTGCATGCTGCCCCACAACCTACTCCTTATAAGCTAACAGATGCAATTTTATTGGAAATACCTGAGGCAAAAAAGATGCTATATAAAGCCATTAGAAAGCTCTGGAGGAGAATAACATTGTGTGTCTTTAGGATTTTTTAGTAGACCTATGCTTTCATTGGCCAACAACCATTCTCCATTTGAAAAGTGACTTTGGGCTGCTGCTGGGTCTGGGTAGAGACAGAACACTTGACCCTGAGACATCAAGTAACTGTGGGGCCTGGACATTCCATTATGAACTGGGTATTATCTGTGTTATTGAAACACACAACTGCATGTGCAGCAGCAGTTCATTATACAATGGAAGCAGTTTATATAAGGCTTGGCTTAAGTAGATCTTGACTGTAGCAGTGAACTGCATGAACATTGGTTCAGACACCTGCTGTATCTGTTCTTTTACTGTCTCCTACTTAACTCACACCTAGAGCTTCACAGGAAGTTTCCTGTTACCAGTAAATGGAGAAGAAAGCATAATGAGCTTGGTTTATGGATGGCTGTGCATGACAGTCACTGCCAGATAGAAGTGGATTGCTTCTGAATTATAACTCCTTTGTGGAGTGACCCTGAAAGAGTGTAGTGAAGTAAAATTCTTCAAGAGTATAGTCTTTGGAGATACATCTGGGTGTCCATTTTTTATGAAAAAAAAAAAGATGAACTGAGATTTGTATCTTGTTGATTTATGGGCATTGGCTAATTGGCTAAATGTTCAGTGACCTGGAACAAAAAATATTGGAAAATTGGTGACTAGGATTGTGGGGGATAATATTTCTTATAATAAGAAAAGTGAACTTTTCTGTATTCTATGTAGATGTTCATACGGTTATCCACAGTAGAAGAGATTTTGCATAATTAGCATCACAGAATGACTTGGGGTCTTGTTGTCAGTCACTTTCTCTCTCTCTGCAAGTCCCCCACTACTTGTACAATGGGCCCATGAACAAAATGACAATGGCAGGAGTGGAGGCGATGTACGGGCTCAACTGTGATCTTTTCCTCATGAAATCTGATCTGACTACTGCCATTGTTGAGCCTCTAAACTGACAGCAACAGAGGCCAATGCTGCACCCCAATGGACCATTTCTGGCATATGACAGCTGATTGATGGCCATTGATTATATTAGACTCTTTCCCTTAGAGAGACAAGCACTTTTCCCCATGGAATTAGACATTTTTTTCATATTTGCATTGGCCTTCTCTGCCTAGAGACTTTCCCCAGCACCCTGATTTGTGAACTGGCAGATGTCATTATATCCCGAACATATATGTCTCTAACCAAGACACACATATTGTTACATATATATTGCAACGATGGGCATATATCCATGGAATTCACTGGTCTTACTCTGTGCCACATCACCAAAAAGCAGTTGGCTTAACAAAATAGTGATATGGCCCACTGAAGGTTTATTTATGGCTCCTGTTACTGATAAAAATTTGCAAATTTATGGTACATGCCTTAAACCTGCAGGCCATAGATCATGCAGTCTCTCCTATAGCCAGAAACAAAGGTTGGATATTAAAGTAGCCCTTCTCACAGTGACATTTAAAAACCAGTTTTAAAATTTTTACTTTCTGTCATCAATGATCATAGCATGGTAGATATACAAAAACTAGTACTTAAGGAAATTATGGTTTTGAAGAATTGGAAGCTTCTGGCCATTTTCAGGTCCTTCTGCCATTGCACTAATAGTCATAAAGTCACTAAAAGTCAGTGACAGTCAGCTGTGCAAGAATTTAATCCCAATCACTGGGAGAAAGTACTTTCTTCCCTCCTGTCTTCTTTAAGGGCTTTTTCTTTATCTTTGATTTTCTGTGGTTTGAAAATGATATGCTTAAGTATAGTTTTTATTTGTTTGTATGTGTTTGCTTGTGGCTTTTTGACATTTATCCTACTTGGTATTCTCTGAGCTTCCAGGATCAGGTTTGGTGTCTAATATTAATTTGGGGGAAATTCTCAGTCATTACTGAATCAAATAATGTTTCTGTTCCTTTCTCTTTCTTCTCCTTTCCAGTATTCCCAATTACACATATGTTATACCTTTTGTAGTTTTCCTACCTACAGTCCTTAGATATTCTACTGTTGTTTTGTTGACTGGAAAAGCCTTTATTCTTTTTGTTTTTCGGTTTTTGAGGATTCTACTGATATACTAGCTCAGAGGCTCTTTCCTCATGTATGTCCAGTCTACCAGTGAACCCATGAAAAGCATTCTTCACTATTATTATAGTGTTTTTATCTCTAGCATTTCTTTTTGATTCCTAGGATTTGTGTTTCTCTGCTTACATTCCCTGTTTTTCAATACTGTATACTTTATTAGAGCCCTTAGCATATTAACTATAGTTGTTTTAAATTCCTGGTCTGTTATCCCAGCATCCCTGCCATGTCTAATTCTTCTGCTTGCTGAGTCTCTTCAAATAGTGTTTGTTTGGTTGTTGTTGTTGTTTTAACTTTTGTTATGTCTCATAATTTACCTGGCACCAGGTAAAAGTACCTACTGTAAAAAGGTCTTTAGAAATGTGTAGAAGAACCATTCTATATTCTTTTTTTTTTAAGATTTTATTTATTTATTTTGACAGAGAGAGAGAGATCACAAGTAGGCTGAGAGGCAGGCAGAGAGAGAGGAGGAAGCAGGCTCCTTGCTGAACAGGGAGCCCGATGCGGGCCTTGATTCCAGGACCCTGAGATCATGACCTGAGCCGAAGGCAGAGGCTTTAACCCACTGAGCCACCCAGGTGCCCCCATTCTATAGTCTTATGATTAGGTCTCATTCTTTTATTGAGCTTATGCCTCTGGATTGTGAACTTCATAAGTGTTTCTCAGTTTGTTTGTTTGTTTTCTGTATCCTGAGAGAGGGTAGGATGGCTAGAGTGGGCTGTACTTGGGTTCTTCCTTTCCTCAGGTCAGTTAGACTTTGATAATATCCTAGCAGGCTAGGCTCTGGTTAATTAGTTTTTCTTGAGGGCAGTCCTTGTTAAGAAAATGAGTGTTCTGGAGTGTTTCAGAATGGTTCCTTTTCCCCACTCCTCCTAGAAACCCAAGAGAATATTTCTCTAATATTTACTGTGTGGGTTAAGCCTCACAATATTTTGAGAGTCTTCTATGACTGGGTCCCCTGGAGTTTTTAACTCTCAAGAGTTGTCCCCACCAAGCCTCTAGCAATTTGTTAATTACAGTTCAGGTTTCTTGCTACTAGTTCCTGAGGCAGTTTTTGCTTGAGGGTCTCTGCTTCTCTGTAAATTATGATCACCTCTATTCACCTGTCTGTCTCTCCAGTCCTGGTGGCAGCAGTTTGCCTCTTGTTCTCTTCTCTCTCATGCAATCTAAGAGGAACTGATTATTTTTCAGTCTGTTCAGCTTTTCACTTGTTGTTAGACTAGAGTGGTATCCTTATATGAGGAATTGGGAACTGGAAGTTCCTCTCTAATCTACATCTGGAATTTGACAGAATTTTAAACTTCAAAAAAATTTTTTTTCATTTTATTGATATGTATGTCCATCATTGAAGATTATACAGTATTAGTTATTATATTAATTCCAATTTTGTCTTCCTTTCCGTTGGTTTTGTTTTCTCTGCTTTGACTGACTTTACTAGCTCATATTCTAGGGACATATCTACATTCTGTGTTTTAGTTGTAGAGTTTATTAAATCTATTAATTTAAGCTCAGTTATTGTATATTTGAATTTTATATGTTATAGTTTATAATGTTTCTTATGATGTTTCTTAAATTCTGAAAGAGGTATGCTTGATAAATACATCTGGTAATCATTTTGTCAGCTTCTGTTTATAATTCTAGAAGCATTTCTTATTACTCTCTTCGAGGCACAAAGGCTTATTATGGTTGGTATGCCTTATTGATTATACATCATTTATCATGAAAATTTCCCTTATTTTTCCATTTAAATGTTTTTGTTGTAAACTCTACTTAATGAAATAGTATGTAGCTATTTCTAATTCTTCCTGTTAGTATTTGTTTGAAATATTCTTGACTATTACTACATTTTTAATCTTTCTTGATACTCTGCTTTATGAATGCTTCTTAGTAGTAGTAAATAGCTGGATTTTCTTCATTTGAAGCAAACTGAAAGCATCTGTATTTTGAAAGGAAAAGTCAACTCGACTTAATTATGTTAACTGATTTTAATGGTCTTATTTTTCCACCTTATTTTATATATACAAATAGGCAATTTTAGTGTTTGCATCCCCCAACTTTCCTTATTTGTATTTTTTAAAAAAATTTTTAATTTTTAAATTAAATTTCACTGAATTTTTAGAAAGAGATCAGAATACACATGCTTTCTTTTAAAAGATTTTATTTATTTACTTATTCTAGAGAGGGAGAAAGAAAGAGCAGTGGGAGAGGTAGAGGGAGATGGAGAGAGACAATCTCAAGCAGACTCCATGCTGTGTGTGGAGTCTGACATGGGGCTTGATCTCATGACCCTGAGACCATGACCTAGGCCAAAACTGAGAGTTGGTTGCTTAACCAACTGAGCCACCCAGGTACTCCAGAATATACATGCCTTTGTTCATCATCAGTAAATGGAAAGATTTAATAATAACGATAAGTGGCATGAATACTATGATCTAATGTTTTAATCGTTTTTTAAAAGATTTTATTTATTATTTGAGAGAGAGACAGAGAGAGCATGAGCAGAGGAGGGGCAGAAGGAGACGGAGAGAGAAATAGAGGCATGGAACCGCATGGGAGGCTGGACACAGGGCTCAATTCCAAGACCCTAAAATCATGACATGGGTTGAATAAAGTCCTATGCTTAACCATCTGAGCCACCCAGGTGCCCCTAACATATATCTTTATTTATACATAGAAAAATTATTGGCATTTATAAATCAGAGGCCATTTCTGTTAATGGTGGTTATTTCTATGTATTAGAATTTAGGGTGATTTTTTACTTTTTAAAAATATATGTTTACAGCAAATACTTAAGGTTTATAATGATGTTTTATAATCACAAAAAGGATAAAACTATTTTCTCTTTTTAAAGGTCTGGAGTATTCTTATTTAAGAGAGATGTTTTGCTTGGCCTAATGTTTCAGACCATCTTCTTATTTCTTCATACATATTTTCTGAGCTCTTTCTCAACTAGCTTCATTCTTCTACTCTTGCTGGTATTATTACTCAAGTATATGCTATATTTGACATCTGTGGGTTAAAACAACAAACTAACTGCTATCTCAAAATAGGTTTGCGGGTATATATATATACCATATATCTATATCTATTTTATATATTTCATCCAAAATGTGTTTTAAGACATAGTTTATCCCTAAGTGAGAGAATTTCTATAGAGCAAATTCAGTGAAAAGTATACAAGGGCTTGTGTTCCATGTTAAATATTATTGGTTTGACCTTGAAACTCAGAGGACAAAGTGATGTTCCACTAAGATAATTAAAAGTTTGAACTTCTAGGGCGCCTGGGTGGCTCAGTGGGTTAAAGCCTCTGCTTT
>LNAC01000032.1:7702747-7966431 GCA_002007465.1 Ailurus styani | reverse complement strand
AAAAAAAAAAAAAAAAGTTTGAACTTCTAGAGTATTTAACTTAATCCTATTTTAAACACAGAAAGTTGTTGTTATTTTTTGCAGTTAGTATTTAGATATTAATGAAGTTTGCAATATTTCAATTCACCATTTGTACTTATGGTTCTCAAAGTGGAAAAACATTTTTCCAAAACTACATCAGAGAATTTTTCTGATGAACAAACTGCCATGTCTGTTTCCTCAGTCTATATGGAAGGGAGAATACCCTTCCTGGAACACTGAGGCCCCTCCTGCAACAGGAAGGCTGTCTTGCAACCACTCTGGGTTTGACTGCCATCACAAAATACCAATTGCTCTTTCACTATCCGTGCCAAAAAAAAAAGTGGAAATTGTATAAACAGACTAATTCCGTTCTTGGCTTACTTTCAAATCAACATCTCAAATGGGCATGTCTGAATAGTGGAGTCAAATATATATAACTGAATCCAAGCTTCAAGGCAGTCTGGGAATTTGAGTTCTGATTCCATTTGGAGGAGTTTTAGCTTCTTATGTCTTTCTGCTCTATTCTAAGCTCCTTAAGTTTTAGTTTAATACACTTGTTCTGCATTTAATTTTGTGACAGCATTTTTTCTTTCCAAGATTTCCAAAGGCTAGTTTTCAGCTCTTCCATTCATTAAAAAAGAGAATCTATTTTTATTTTGAAGATATTGCTTTCTCATTATCCCTAAGAATTCTAAACCTACTTATTTTAAAAATCCTTTTCAGATTATTTCATTATTTTCTGCTGGTGTAAATTCTTCTATTTGAGGTATCTTCTGAGAGCTGCTCTGTTGCAGATTTGCTCCTGGGAACCACTGCCTCTCCGTCATTGGGATAATATAGTGCTTTGGCTACCTGTGATTCTATAGGCCCATTATCCATGCCATTCACCAAAGAGATTGCTTAACATTCTCAGCTGACAGAAGCTGCTTTTCAGTGGCAGACATTTATTTTTATTTTTTTAAATATTTACATATTTATTTGACACAGAGAAAGCAAGAGAGAGAGAGAAAGAGAGGGAGCATGCAAGTGGTGGGAGGGGCAGAGGGAGAGAGAATCCTCAGGCTGACTCCTTGCTGAGCATGGAACCTGATACAGTGCTGGAATCCACAACCCTGGGATCACAACCTGAGCAGAAATTAAAAGTTGGCTGTTCAACCAATGGAGCCATCCAGGTGCCCCAGACATTCTCTGTTTTTAAAAAATGATCTCTTTGTCTTGTAGAATGGAACTCAAAGAGATTCTATATGCCTCATTTCTTATTTATATTTATTTTTAATAATGTTATTAGAAAAATGATTTTATTAATAACATTATTTATTTCCTGAATGTAATACTTCCTGTGGGTCCAATTTTTGCAGGCTTTGAATTTCCATGCTTTAACTCTCCTTGCAATGACTAGACATGTTTATAGCTTAGTTATTGGGGGTTTCTTTTGTAAGATTTTATTTATTTATTTGAAAGAGGAAGAGCATGCATGCATGAGTGGGGCAGAGGGAGAGGGAGAAGCAGACTCTTCACTGAGCAGGGAGGCCATCTCTCTGGACTCAATCCCAGAACCCTGACATCATGACCTGAGCCAAAGGCAGATGCTTAACTGACTGAGCCATCCAGCTGCCTCTACAGCTTAGTTATTGTTAAATGATTGCCATACGATTGCACAGGTGCAATACCTACTCATTATATAGTAATTAGGAAGAATAATCAGTTTACCTGAAATCCAGATGATGAAGTTTAGTATTGCACTGGTTGAAGGAAGTTTTTGTAACACCTCAGATAATTATATTGAAGATTTAGGTTGATGTGGTTAGGGGTATACGAAACTGTTAATCCCCCCTTCTCGGCTTTCTGCAGCCTGACAATGGCTCTCTCTGAACTGGTAGAACCCTAAGCCAAGCACACTCAACATCTACTAGCCTGACACTGCTTATTATTCTTTGCTTGAAAAAGATCATAGTTCTTTTTCTTATCGTAGGAAATCTTCAACTTCTATAATATTTATGGGATAGGGAAAGCTTTTTCACAAAGACCCAATCCAAGTCCTCTGTAGAACCACTGTAATCTCATGAGTTTGTAAGATAAAGATAATACATAAATGTATCACTGCATTATTGCTTAGCAAAGGGTCTAGTCATAGTGAATGATTAATTTTTGTGTGTAAACTTTTCATTTAACACAAAGTCTAGGAAGTGAGAATGGCAGAATGGATAAATTCTCCATGAATTTTGACCAAGCTGAAATTCTTAAAATTTTTTAAAGATTTTATTTATTTATTTGACACAGAGAGAGAGATTACAAGTAGGCAGAGAGGCAAGCAGAGAGAGAGGGGGAAGCAGGCTCCCTGCTGAGCAGAGACCCCGATGTGGGGCTCGATCCCAGGACCCTGAGATTATGACCTGAGCCAAAGGCAGAGGCTTTAACCCACTGAGCCACCAAGGCACCCCTAAAATTCTTAAATTTTTTTAGTGACAAGTAGATGACCATCATCACAACACTATTATAAGAACAGAAAATTCTTTTAGAGACTACTTAGATTTTGGTGATTGAATACAGTGGCAGTTTTAGAATATTAACACTTTCTAATAAAAATGGAATGATTTTGTAAGTACTGCATATTGTGTTTAGAAATAATTTAAATTGAGATGTAAAATTGAATCAGATCAAAAATTAATCCTATAAATACATTTCCTCTAAAATTTGCATTCTTAAAAGTTAAATGCCAACTAATTTATACTAAATTTATACTAAACTGTTCACCTCATAAAGAACATTGCCAACATTTTTAGGTAATTGTTGTTAGTGACAACTCATAAATTTTACTTGTTAGACTGCTTTTTTTTTCTTTTAAAGATTTTATTTATTTATTTGACACACAGAGAGAGAGATCTCAACTCAAGTAGGCAGAGAGGCAGGCAGAGAGAGAGAGGAGGAAGCAGGCTCCCAGCTGAGCAGGAGCCTGACTCGGGGCTCGATCCCAGGACCCTGAGATCATGACCTGAGCTGAAGGCAGAGGCTTTAACCCACTGAGCCTCCCAGGCGCCCCTAGACTGCTCTTTTTATAGATTCCTGTTTTGAGTTGCCTGTGTTATGTGCAATGGGGTCTTTAAATCTTTGCTTTATCCATATAATGAATAATGAAGAAATTTAAATTTGGGTCTCACATTTATGCTCAACTACAAATATAGAATCATTAGGCATGAAAATATGCGATTGTGTAAAAGAATATGTCAATGTTCTGATTTTTCAAATTCCTACTCTTATCTCTTTACTTCTAGTTCATAGGCAAAAAATAAAAACAAAAAACCTTTTGATCCTCATTGTAGGCTTTTACTATTAGCACACAGAGAGTAATATGAGAATTATTTTCTTAATAGAGCTGGTAATGTTATATAGCAATTCAGTGAAGACTACATAAAATAGACTTGTAGATGATAACTTGAAAAATGGAAAGCTCATTTATAAATGCATAAAGACAGTTGAAATATATCTACTTACTTGGAGACTTCATGGCTTCATGATCCTTCTATATTCTTATTCTATGCCTGCCAGGAAGGGCAAATGTTCAGTCATTTCTTTTTAAAATTTCTATCCCTAATTATTGGCTATTCTCTCTGTCTCAGCTGAGTTTCAGGGCAGGTAACCCTGAAACTAAACCTAAAGGTGGGGCAGTAGTAGTTAAGGAGAGCAGAAAAGTTCTTATTTTGACTATGTTGACAACAGATGGCTCTATGCTCTCTGATTCCAGCAGTTGTTTTAAGCGGATTCTTCTGTGGAGTGTTTTTATGGGTTATGTGAAAGTCCTCCTCCAATTTTGGATGTTTCTTACCTGAAATACCTTCTTCAAACTTTACTATTTTATCGGTTGCTTACTCCTTTCATAGCTCCCAAGAGTTTTCTCCAAAAAACTTCCTTACAAATTCTTTACAACTGGCTCTTTCATCAACTCAATGTGGCTGACAAGTCTAAGGATCACGTAACATTTTTCTTCTTCTTCTTCTTTTTTAAGTTTAACTGCTTTATAAACTTGGCATTTTATCTGACACTTCCTTGGGAAAACAGCATTTATTTTACTTTGGTGTCCCAGCTTAATCATATGCTTTCCACCATGAAAGCATATTTGAAATGTATATTGAGAAAAGGTTCTTTTTGCAATTAGCACAGCTTTGAACACATGGGGCCCCATAATTTCATTGAAGATCATAAGATTTCTTATGCTTTACCTTGGGGACTGCCAGAATTATAAAAAGTTCTACTTTCTGTTACCTAGAAAGTGATTTAGGTGTCATTATGTTTCCTTAATTTATTGCTTCTTCCCTGAGGTGAGAGGTGGTGAAAAGGGGTTTAAGAGTTGCCATTTATTTTTATCACATAAGGATATTTTAACTGTTGAAAACAAAAACATGCTCAATTCTCCAACAGGATGAAGTTCAAGGTTCCCTATAATTAAAAAAGATATTTCCAACTAAAAATATTTTTGGGGGATGCTTGAGTGGCTCAGTTGGTTAAGTGTCCAACTCTTGACTTTGGCTCAAGTCATATCTCAGGGTTATGACATCAAGCCCCATGTCAGGCTCCATGCTCAGCACGAAGTCTGCTTGAAATTATCTCTCTCCCTCTCTGTCTACTCCTCCCTACCCACCACTTGTGTGCTCTCTCTCTCAAATAAATAAAATCTTTAAAAAATAAAAATAAAAAAAACCCCACATTTTTTATAAAGTTAAACATAATTCTCTTATAATTTGGCTATTTTTCTTAGAACTTATTCCCAAGGTCTCCCCCCACCCTATTTTTTTCAAGTTGCCTGAATAATTATATTCTCAAAAGATCTTCTGTTATTCAGACTTTTGGTCTACACTGATTTTGCCTCATGAGAACAGCCAACACTGACAAAAATGCAAGCCAACCATAGCTTTTAAAACTGCCTTTTGTTTTAAAAAATGTCAAAATGACTTCTCATTGTAAGACTTGAATGTTAAACATAAGATGTAAAAATAAAATTCTCATTCAACTGGTATATGCTCAATTTTCTCCCTGCTTTCCCAACTGAATGTTGATTTACATTTATACGGAATAACTTATTCTTTTCTTTTTGTTTCAAGGTTATTTTATATTTATTCACCTGCTCTTTTCAGCATAAGGTATGAAAAAGGCCACAGAAACCTTTGAAATTAGAACCAAGAGTATTGCTTGCACGAGGATAGCTTCTACCAGTTCTTTAGGCGGAGGCACTGTTGGTCAACTTTTCCACTTATAACAACAACGGATTTGACTATGAAAAAAAGAAATTTTATTGGCCTTATACTACTTGAATTTTTCCCTTTGAATATTTTAAATCTTCATTTTACTAAACTATATTGTGGGGACTTTCTTCTTCTTTATTTTTATTCCTTCTTTCCTTCCTTCTTTTTCTTTATTTAGATTTAAACTCCAGTTTCAACACTTTTCAACAATGCCTCAATTCCCTTATCCATACAACTGGATAAATCAAACCTAGATGTAAATACAAAATGAAACAATGCATGTGAAGGGCTAACATGGCACAATGTTTTACATAGTATGACAACGTTATATAGAAAATTAGGAAAGCCACCAAAAACATTGGGTATGGTTAGTCTCATTTTAGGTTTATTTCTCCAGTCTATTATCTTTTGTTTCTTGCTGTCAGGGGAGCCCAAACAGTGTACTGATTTTCAGCTAAGTTCCTCATCAGTACTCCTATTTTCCATTTTATATGGAGTCCAGTATCCTTTCCGGGACCTGACCAACATGCTCACCCTCTGTGAACATTGTTTACTGAATACCCTCAACTAGAGTCTGCCTCAAACTGGACAAAGCTCCTGGAATGATAATTGCATCATCATGTTGAGGAGATGTATAAAACCATTTGATGGCCCAGACAGAATTTTCTTATACTAGGTACTGACTCTGGCTCAAATCTGATCCAAGTTTACATGTCACTCTTGTCATTAAAAAAAAAAAAAGCTTAAAATCACCAATGTTTGAATTATAAGGAAGATCAAAGAGAATAAACTAAACAGCACATATTTCCTATAATTCAGACTTAATAAATGTCAAGATTTGGCTATTTGTATTTAAAATTTGTAAAAAGATTATTAAAAATACACATAAAATTCCTCCCTTCCCAACCTTTCCCTTTCTTTCTTAGCTCAAAGAAACTTCTCTTCTAAAGTTAGCATGTATCTTTTTAATCTATGTTTTCTAATTTAGCATAATCTCAAACCATTCTATGTTTTTAAGATTTGTATATGTGATATCATATGGTATGTATCTGAATTATGCTTTTGTCATTCAATAGTCAGATTTATGCTTAAGGATATATTTAAGTCTAGGTTATTCATTTTACAGTATTCACACAATAGAATCTTCTTATCCCCTATGTGTGTGTGTGTGTGAGTGTGTGAGTGTGTGTGTGTGTTTGTGTGACATCGGAGTTCCTTCTAGCTCTTCTTTACAAATAATGGTGGAAGGAGCACCTTTACACATGCAAGTTTTCTTGGCATATATGCAAGAATGTATTTCCCAAAGTGAAGCTGCTGTGTTGTAGGGTATGTATATCCTTAGATTCCCTTTGGCATATTGTAAGACTAAGATTTCTTTCTACCAACCTAGGGTGCCATGCTTGGCTGCCATTCCAAACAAAAGGAGAAATCATTTGGGATAAGGTGTGGCTGGCACCTTTTATTGGGCACCTTTTAGTGTAGCATGAACCCTGTTCTTGATCACCACTTTCATAGCACATTAGTTGCTGAAGTACCTACAAAACCAGACATTATTAACATCCCACATGATTAGTTTACTTTGTAAGGGTTTATATGTCTTGAAAATAATTCTACTAGATTAAAAACATGCTACCCAGCATGATCTGAAAAGATAAAACATAATCTTTCATTTTCTTTGAGATTAGAAACCAGTGAGTGGCAGGTTGTTACCTAAATTATGAATTTTGCCAAACTCATGAAAGCAAGTTCTAAAAACAGACAAAAATCTACTTTATTTGGATTTTGTTATCTAGTTATGGTTAATATTTACTTCATGTAACACAACTGGATCATAGCTAATCATTCACTTGGATCTAAATGTTAATTGTTTAACAGATAAAGCTTTCTCAGAATGAAAAGAGTACTTGAGTTTTATCCAAAAAAAAAAAAACCCCACACAAATGACTTGTTAGATTTAAGTTCGTAGTGGAAGTTGGGTGAACATAATTTAAAAGCATTAGTCTTCAATTAAGGAGTTAATGAGTTCTAAACCCATGGACGTTTGCAAGACAGAAAAGTATTAAAAAATAATCATTATTGGGTGCCTGGGTGGCTCAGTGGGTTAAAGCCTCTGCCTTCGGCTCAGGTCATGATCTCAGGGTCCTCGAATCGAGGCCCGCATCGGGCTCTCTGCTCAGCAGGGAGCCTGCTTCCTCCTCTCTCTCTGTCTGCCTCTCTGCCTACTTGTGATCTGATCTCTCTCTCTGTGTCAAATAAATAAATAAAATCTTTTTAAAAAATAATAATCATTATTATTTTAAAATGTTAAATGAATGAATATATAACATGAAGATGACATCTCTGAATGACAAGCCCAAGTCCAAATTATCTTTGTGTACACCGTGGTCTCAAGCACAATACTTAGTGCACAGAAAATGCTAAATAGCTATTGCTGAATAAATGAATGGACAAATGATGCTTGAAATGGTAACAAGAGATGCACAGATTTGTTTGCTTTCTCATTAGGAATAAAATCAGGCAACAGAATATTAAAATTATAAAATATCCTAGTGTCATATTTGATTCGAATATTAAAGGTTTTTTAAAATTTAATTTTACTTTTTCAGTGATTCAAGATTCATCGTTTATGCACCACACCCAGTGCTCCATGCAATACATGCTCTCCTTAATACCCACCACCAGGCTCACCCCTCCCCCTCCCCTCCATAACCCTCAGTTTGTTTCTCAGAGTCCACAGTCTCTCATGGTTCGTCTCCCCTTCTGATTTACCCCAATTCACTTTTTATAGTAGATGTTTTTATTAATTCAAAATTAGAGAGGTTATCTATTCTGTAATATTTAAAACCCATTTCCCAAAGTAGTATTTCATCATTCAGTTTGAAACTTTTAGCAAAATGACTTCTAGACATCTATAGCATCATCTAAAAAATGCTATGGGGACTTAGTTATAATTATATTTTAGGTTTTTTTGTGTGTAACTAAGACCCTTACCTAGTCTCTTGGGTCTTGCTACTACCCTGTACTAGTACATGATAGACATTTGGATAGCTGTGGTCAAGAAGACTGATCACTTCAGAGTTTGAACCACGTGCAAAAGAAAACATAATATTGAGACAGAATGCTGAAAAATGTATAAGCCAGAAAATTAAAAGGATGAGTTAGGACCAACATTATTATTTTTAATGAGATAAGATAATTTTATCAGAATATACTTGCATGTAGTAAGGAAATACTGTTTCATAAAATTGTATAAATGTATATGTATAAATATATAACACATATATTTATATACATATACGCACATTTTTAAGATTTTATTTGTGAGAGAACACGAGTGGGGGAAAGGGCAGAGGGAGACAGAGAAGCAGACACCCCACTGAGCAGGGAGCCCAAAGCAGGGCTCCATCCCAGGATCTGAATCATGACCTGAGTCAAAGGCAGATGCTTAACCAACTGAGCCACCCAGGTGCCCCATACAAATATATTTTTGAATGCAGTTTTGTGGTTCAAAATATATTTCTTCCCATGGTTACAATAAAAATATTTGGAAGCCAATCTCTTAAGAGACATAGAGGGGTGGAATCTTAAAAAGTGACCACAATAAGTAGACAAAGGCAAAAATCAAGATAATGTGGTACTATGGAAACAAAGGATAGAGAGAATTTTTTAAAAGGAGGGAATGGTCAACAGTATCACTTGCTATAATAAAATTAAGTAAGATAAAGTAAGAAGGGCTAATCTGATTTAGGAGGCCATACATGATTTTGTTTCATTTCAGCCAAGAGGTGGGGATTGATTAGGTTAACAAGCCAATGGTTTTAAGGAATTAGTCAAGAAAACACATAACACTTTAAAAACTTGACTTTGAAAGCCTAAGAAAAAGGGAGGTAGAGGCAATTTATAAAACCTAAAACTCAGCTTTCTTTTCTATAAAACAGACACAGGAATACTATATCAAAAGGCTAATGTGTAGTTTGGGTACAGCAAATATTTGTATAACATATGGTACTCAGCAAATGTGAGCCACAACCACCACCACCACTATCACCATCACCTTCATTTCTGGAAGTAATTTTCAAAGGTTTTTTGTTTGTTTGTTTTTGTATGTTATCATCCTGCCAATCATAGGTAGCACTAACTCCATTTTTCTTATCTACTAATTTAGAAGTCTGGATATTAGATTTACTAACTTTATGTATATGGAAAAAGGGTGGGCAAAAGTAGGGGGAATAGGGTGATATAAATTACAGTTCACAAGAGGACCAAGGCTAGACTATGTTACATATCAATTCAATTCCTATGTAAAGATTTCTAAGCACAGATAACATATACTGATGACTACTATGTACCGACACTCTTCTAAGCATTTCATATTCATTAATCTTTACAATCACCCTATAGAGTAAGGGTTATGACTACATCCTCATTAGATGAAGCACGGAGAGGTACTAAGGAGTTATATGAGCATGAGCACATATCTTTTTTATGGTAACTGTGGTTTGGGTCTTTTTGGGGAAAAAAAGTTTTAAGAAAATTAAAACCAAAGAGAGAGTGGGTGGGGAGGAGAGAGGGTGTGAGAAAGTGAGAGACCACATTTGTATTCTTCCTCTCCTGTTTCTCTTTCCTCTGTCCACGAAGAAAACTGAGGTTCATATGTTAAGTCTTAAGAATCAATCCACTCCTGTAGTGCTTATCAGTCATCCTTTTTGAATGTTCTTCAGGAACACTTGGTGAAGACTGCACAATTCCTCTGTCAAACATGCAGGAGGAAGATAAGTTGCCGTGTTGTTTTGAAATGAGTGAATCAGAAGTGGCTGGCTTACCCTCCACCATGCACTATTGGTATATATTGAAGTGATTGCTGTGAATGAACAGTTAGAAGCCATTGCATGTTTGGGAGAATGTGGAGGAGGTGGCTGTGACAACTTTTGGCTATGGAATTGGAAATACAATTTCACTGTGAAACATTTCCAAAGTTACTGCAGGCTAAAATTTCAAAGGATCTCCAGAGGATTTGGTTTTATTACTCACGCTGATCTCCCTGGGCCTGGGTAGTTACAGTCTTGGCTGCTCTCTGGAACTTTGCCTGCCTACTCCTGTTTCAGCCATAAGTAATTATTTGTGTCACAGTCTCTCTCTGCCCCCCATCCAAATAAACTAATCTCAAATAATTGATGTTAAGGTAACAGCATAAAAGTAGTCCCAAAGCACAGCTACTGGCTATAAACCATCAGTAGAGAATGCAGATGGCTGCTCTCTGAGAAACAGATATTGCCTATGAAAGCATTTCTCTACACATGAAAGCTGATATTCTTGTTGACTTCCATTATAAAATTGGAGCCTTGCTCCCCCAGAAAATCTCTAACAGATAAAACAGAAACACATTTAAAGGCAACAAATTTTTAAAAAATATACTTAAAACTGATTAATGCAAGTAAGAAGTTGTTTTTGTGTTTCTTAAATTGGCTTACATTTGAGAAGTAACTTAATCAGTTCAAACAGAAAAAAAACCAACAACCCAGTTTTGGCTCGAAGATTTTTCAACTACTTTCAGTCTTGATTTCCTTCATATTCTGTAACAGAATGTTGTCTATAGTTCCCTTCAACTGAACATATTAGGCTTCCTGGTAGTTTAAGAATATTCTGAGCTTATCGTTATTGTATTTTAAAATAATAAGCATACTTATCTGGTTGTAGGGAAGGGAGAATATCCAGAAGCAAAAAGGAAGGACATTTAAATTACAAGAAACTGAATTAACAATATTCATATTCCATAGTTCATACTCTCTAAGAAGACATTTTCCTAAACACCATATTTATTCTATAGGTTTTTTTTTTAATTAATCTCAACCGAACTCCACTTTATGAATGAAGTGTTACTGTCTAGATTTAGTGAGGTCAGATCTTCTCTTCACTTACTCTCTGAACTCATCTCATTTTGAGCATCCACTTCTTTTAACTCTTTTTAATTCTGTATTCTTCTACTTGTAAATTCTGATATATATTTAATCAGTCAGCAACTAGGCAACTGTCCCCAACTCCTAGCTGATTGACAATATTGGCCAATTAACATTACCTATTGCCACTCAAGGTCAGTAAATAAAAGACGCTCTTCTCTAGATAGAACTCATGATTACCACCATCTGCACCACCATCTTACCACTGTCCCTTACTTCATTCTTGGGTGTGCTGATAGGAATAGTTTATGTTCAAGAATTGTAGTGAAATACAAATTCTTGGGAATTCTATTTTAGTTTATTGTCCTTTCTCCTGAATCTGGGCCAGTCCTATGACTGCTTAACCAATAGAGTTAGAAGTGACACTGTGTCTGTTCTAGGCCTAAACTTTCAAAACACTAGTGGCTTGGGGTGCCTGGGTGGCTCAATCATTTAAGCAACTGACTTTTCCTTTTGACTCAGGTCATGATCTCAAGCTCATGAGATCAAACCCCATGTCAGGCTCCATGCTCATGGAGTCTGCTTGAGATCCTCTCTCTCTCCCTCTCCCTCTGCCCCTGCACTTGTTTGCATGTATACACATTCTCTAAATAAATAAATAAAATCTTAAAAAAAAAAAACCCAACACTGGTGGCTTTAAGTAGATTCTTCAAATGCATGTTGTTGGGATGCATTCTCTTGGACACCAGCTGACATGCTGTGAGAACATACAATGGTGGCATTTTAAGCCATTAGGCTTTGGGGTGACTCATTACACAACACTAGATAACAGAAACAGCAATGTTTATTTAGTTGGGGTATTAGGGACTAGAAATGTCAAGATGAGGAAAAAAGGGGGATTATATCACGACACCCTGTCAGTGTAGTTCTTTTCCGGTTTGCTTCTCTTTGTCTAGCAAGTTCTATCTAGTCTGGTGGTATGATGAAACACTGAACTCTACTTCCTTTTAGGTGTTGGTAACTATCCTGTCTCCCTTATTCCCTTTGAAAATCAGCCTAGGTACAAGAAGGACTCTTAGGCCTACCTAGGCTGGGCAAAAGAACCTCATTGATCCTGATATGCTTCTAAGATTTTGCAATGAGGTTTGCTTGCCAAAGCTTTCGATAAGTTTGCTCCTCATCAGATGTTCTTTATCCATAACGCTTCCTCAGGAAACTTAAGAAAGGTAGCTGTGGCAGAATCCAATTTAGATATTCATGATCCTCAGCCCTGGTCATTTTCACACTCTTCCCATCCCATCACAACCATTTTCAATTTGGCTTTTTAGAGAAAAGGATTATGTATGTATGTGCCCATTTCCTTCACTAAGCCCATAGCGTCCTAGGGGGCAGTAATCATGGTTCATGCAGTTCTGCCTCTAGTGTCTGGAAAATCGTGTCACAGCAGAAATGTATGGAGGTAAACTAGAGGCTGGAACATTGGAGAACACACTCAATTTATTTGTCTTCTAGCTTCAAGTAACTAGGAACCTGGCTATGCTCTATCCTTGAACTTATGACTAAAACTCATTAATTCATTAACCTGAACAGATCTTTGTATTGGCATCCTCCTTCTCATGACTTATATCACCCGGTGCTTACTTTTGGGTATATTGTAGATATAAGAAAATTCACTTGCAAACACAAGAAGGACATATGTGTGTGTGTGTGTGTGTGTGTGTGTGTGTGTATAAATGTCTTTGTGTTAACTATCCCATTCTTTTAATGTCCAATAATTTCTTGACTATTCTGTGGCTGCCAATCAGTATTTTGACATTACTTCATAAAGACTTATTTCAGTTTCATCACTTTGCAAGCACTAAAGTGGCTAAATTGAATGTAAAAAAAATATCATCAGTTTTCTAGTACGTTTGTTTTCTGGTCAGTTTTGAAATTATTGCAGTGTTCTTTACCCTAGATTCAGGGATGCTGGTTAATGTCCTCTCTGTGCCCACTCTATTCTGGTGTAATTTATTCTCATATCCAAATTTGCATTTTATGTCATTGTTTGGATTGTAGTACAAAAATGAAAGTGCCAATACATACTGTAAAATCCTCATTCTTTTAAATAATCTTTTTTATCCTTGAAACATTCAATCATCCATTTTTAAAAAAATGTACTTAACCACTTTTTTAAATGTACTGCCAATCCAACTCTTTCATTATATTGATTGGTTGTGAAAAATACACAAAAGAAATAATAAACTAAATGGACCTTTTTTTTCACCCAAATGTTTTCTTGATCCAGCAAACTGTTGAAGCAACTTGAAGATGTTTAGAAGGGGCGGTCTCTGCTAGATACTATTCTCTACTTGACTCTTTGGCTCCATTTTATACTTTTGTTTCCCATCCTGCTCTGCTTAGGAGGTTGTCTTCTAATGACTGAGACATGGGCTCCATTGCCTGGTTTCCAGTTGGGTTCAGCCTATGGGAAGTACTGGAAGTAAATCAGGTGATGGAAAGATAAAGAAGCTCTGGTTCATATCCATGTCCTATTTCCCTCCATCCTTGTTTCAATATGGTTCTCTTTGTGGCTTTGTTATTTATTAAGGGCCATAGCTGTTCAGATGAGTTTCTCCCTGATAAGTATGCATCTTGCTAGTTTTTCTAATCACATCTTTCCCTTTTTAGGAGTTGCAATGGTTTCTTACAGTTACTAGTGCGGGATTTTTCACCATTCCTTTTTGTTCCCTTTAAGCTTGTCTATGCTTGTAAATTGTTTCTTTGGTAAACTGTCTTTGATTACTCCTACTGTGCCATCTCCTTCTTACCAGAAATCTTGAGGCTTAATGTCTCAAGTATTTGTAAGCCATCCTCAATTTTTAAACTACAGAGAACTTTGAATTGTATGTTCCATAAGAATTAGAGCCATACCGTATAAATTTAGGCAAGATCATGGAAAATATGTATGTCTGAGAGTAAATATGAAAAAGTCATTAATCACCAAATTGTGGAAACAGACGAATGGATAAAGAAGAAGTGGTCAATATATACAATGGAATATTACTCAGCCATCAGAAAGGATGAATATCCAACTTTTGTATCAACATGGACAGGTCTGGAGGAGATTATGCTGAGTGAAATAAGCCAAGCAGAGAAAGTCAATTATCATATGATTTCACTTACTCGTGGAACATAAGGAATAAAATGGAGGACTCTAGGGGAACGAAAGGAAAAGTGAACTGGGGTAAATCGGAAGGGGAGATAAACCATGAGAGACTGTGGACTCTGAGAAACAAACTGAGAGTTATGGAGGGGAGGGGGGATGGCTGAGCCTGGTGGTGGGTATTTTTTTTTAAAGACTTTATTTATTTATTTCACAGAGGGAGAGAGATCACAAGGAGGCAGAGAGGCAGGCAGAGAGAGAGAGGGGGAAGCAGGCTCCCCGCTGAGCAGGGAGCCCGATGCGGGCCTCGATCCCAGGACCCTGAGATCATGACCTGAGCCGAAAGCAGAGGCTTTAACCCACTGAGCCACCCAGGCGCCCCCTGGTGGTGGGTATTAAGGAGAGCATGTATTGCATGGAGTAGTGGGTGTGGTGCATAAACAATGAATCTTGGATCACTGAACAACAACAAAAAAGAACATAAAAAAAAAGAAAAGAAAAAGTCATTAAATCACTCTTCTCCAAATCACTGTAACTACAACCTCAGGGATACTTCTTTCTAACAAGTCTTTGAGAAACTTATTTCACTTGTACCTGACAAACAAAACTATGTATTTTTTTTCCATGAGGCCAACCATGTTTATTCCTCTCTTCCATATCTTCACCACTCTCTTTACTGCTTCATTTATCTTTTTCCTGGTTCTCAGATGTTCATGTTGTAATCCCAGCTTTGAAGATTCCATGTGAGATAACTACAAAATAAGATTCAGTTTTTTCCCTTTTTAAAAAATGCTTAAGGCTTGCTATAGATTCCTACCATAATTCTCAACATTGTAATCAGTCATTTGAACACCTAAATTATCTAAGCTTCTGAACTTCAATACCTATAATCCATGTTTAAGGAACTATTCTTTTTCTTTTCTTTTCTTTTCTTTTCTTTTCTTTTTATGTTAGAGCTATTCTTCTTTCACAAAGGTTTAACATGCTTTTATGGTCAGGTTGCACTTTTCTTTATTTTGCTGTTTTTGTCCCACCCTTACTTTTTCCCACTGTTAGGGGCCTTGTTACAATTTCCTTTATCAAAGTGTTTATATTCCTTTGCTATTTATTTTCAAATCTCCGTGTCTAGGGCTTATAACAGCTTATAACTAGATATACTACAACATATTTTACATAAGTTACAAGATAACTTTCATTATCCCTAGCAAAAACCAGGCAATTTTTAAAATTAAATTATTTTTAAATTCCAGTACAATTAATGGACAATGTTATATTACTTTCAAGTGTATAGTAGTATAGTGATTCAACAATTCTATAAAACACCCACTGTTCATCATGATACGTGTACTCTTAATCCCCATCACCTATTTCACCCATCCTCCCACCCCTACCACCCCTCTGGTTAACCACCAGTTTGTTCTCTATAGGTAAGAGTCTGGTTTTTTGTTTGTTTGTCTATGTTTTTTTTTTCTTTGTTTTGTTTCTTAAATTCCACCTGAGTGAAATCATATGATATTTGTCTTTCTCTGACTGACTTATCTCACTTAGCATTATACCCTCTACATCCATCCATGTTGTTGTAAATGGGAAGATTTCATCCTAATTTATGGCTGAGTAACAGTCCAGTGTATGTGCGTGTATGTGTGTGGGTGTATATCACAACTTCTTTACCCATTCATCTATTGGTGGACATTTGTATTGAGAAGACAGGCAATTTTGTTAAACCTATATCATAATAAATGAAATTGATAGAAGAGGAATTTTAAGTCCCATTTATCTAGTTATAAAAAGAAATAAATTACATATTTATGTATCTATGAATCTATGCATTTCTCTATCTATATCTTGGTCAGCTTGTGGACCATCTCATCTACTTAATGGAAGCCCAGATTTCCCTGTTTTTATTATGAACTTAAAAATCCACAGAATTCCCAGAAAGTTAAAAATTGACAGAAACATAGTTGTCCTAGATTTGTCCTAGTTTGTCCTAGGTTTGTCCTAGGTGTGTTACCTTTATGTCTCTTTTTTGATGAGCTTCTAACACTTTTCTGGTCCTTTGATGAGTTTCTCTAATTCAGACTCATTACATCAGAAAAGGATATATATGTAAAGAAATATGTATATACATGAAGAAAAATGAAAACTCCAACTTCTATTATTATCTTTAACATTGTTATTCTACTTTATTTCAGTAATTTATAAGACTTGATTTTTTTTCCCTCATGAGGAGAAAAGAGATATTTTGGCTATCCTAAGGAAATGGTAAATATTTGATGATATTGCTATCTTTATAGCATTCCAAATTCTTCGTATGATAGTCATTTCTAAATATTAAGGCTTATACTATTACTGCACCAGAATTATAGAAGTAATGTTTACTACAAGAAACCATTTTTACAAGTACTCATCAAGTCAGAACCTTTTCCTAACAAAATGATAGATGTATATTCAAGTGATCCATTTAAAACTGTATTTTCCCCAATCTTTGAAATTTCTCTCAACACAGCAAGCTTAATAGTAGAGTCATTCCTAGAAGAAAAATTTTTCTATGATGCAAGTGGAAAAATCCATTTTACTATTCCAAGACAAAAATATAATGTCCATATATTTCCTATTTTAGAAAACTAACAAGTCAATTAGCATACTTATCTCAATAAGAATCTCCTTTTCCTTCTCTTTCTTCTCCCTCTCCATCAAATGAAATGTATGGATTTTAATTAAGAATGCAAAAAAAAAAGCATGTTTATGGTCATTTTTACCCAGCACTTATAAGCTCTTCATAGAACAACTCTGGACAAAAGTTATTATTACTATATGTTTAGTTTAAAGCTGTATTCCCAAACAAGTTGATTGATTCCAAGATCAGTGCTCTTTCCAGGTCACCCTAGTGGCTGTGTAAAGAAAGACTGATCTTTTCCATAAACTTTTCATTTTCACAGGGATTCCAAGGAGAATAATCTTAATTAAACATAATTTACAATGGAAACAATTTGGGTGATGGGCAATTGTACTCCTCTCCAAAAACTTTATTTTGGCACTTCCCTGAGAACCAGGGTGTAGCAGGATTTTCCTGTGGTTTAGTGCCAAGTCATACTTTTGGTATGTAGTGATACTCCAGGAGTACTTGTTTCACCTTGTTGATTTCTTCCTGATTGCAGTCTTATGACATTGGCTTAAGCTGATTTTTTTTTGTTTCTTAGTATTTCTAAATTTTACTGATACATACACCTATATTTTAAAGTTAGAAAGATACTGAAATACAATCCTCAGTCTAAAGAGTAACTATGAATCCTTTTTCAATTACTCCTTTATAGCAGTCTTTGTCTTTACTGAATCTTGCCTTTTCTATTGGTTTCTTCTTTACCAGTTCTGAATTGTCTCATTATATTTAATCACAATCTCACTAAAAACCCACATATAATATTAACTTTATGGGACTGTAATCCCAACCTCTCTATAAGCCAAATTATAAGCTTTGTACTGTAACATCTATTTACACCATGTATTACCATGCATCCTTGTAATATGCTCTATAACTTTATTTTCTAGAACGCAAGAATTTTGTTCTCCAAAACATGATACTCATTTCATTACTAGTTTTCAAAGTCCTTTTCTCACACACCTTAGTACCTACTTTTGATACTGGTTCCAGCCTTATTTAATAATCCTCAGCTTTCATTTAATAATATCATGTCTTTAACCCAATTCCTACATGGAGGGTTTTAATCTTTACATCTATCACTGAATTATTAATTGCTTCTTTCTGAGTAATTTCTTTGGTACCGCTCATTCTCCAAGAATTTACTTTTCTTTCTAACTCATGAGGAGAACAGAATTTCAAAATTAAATGTTAGTAAGAAGTAGTTCTGAGCTCTTAGGCATTTGGTTTCTGGATAGAAACACAATATATTTCACCATAGATTCAGTTTCCTAAATTCTGGGTATGAGTAGAAAATGCTGTACTGGGGCACCTAGGTGGCTCAGCTGGTTAAGCATCTGACTCTTGATTTCAGCTCAGGTCATGATCTCAGGGTTAAGAGATTAAGACCTGCACTGGCTCCCTGCTGGGCTGGAATCTGCTTGAGATTCGTTCTTGCCCCCTTCCCCCTCCCCCCACCCATGAGCTAAACAAACAACAAATAAATAAATAAATAAATAAGCAAACAAATAAATAAATAAATAAAATCTTAAAAGAAAAAAGAAAATGCAGTACTAAATCTATAAGTTTGGTAGTGAGCAGCTCTCAGGAAGTTGTTAGATTTGTCCAGTGCATACCAAGACATTTTATTGGCGATGATCTCTTTATTCTGGGATAGGGAGCATCCCTTCCTTCTCCTAGCTCTATTCTCCATTACCCAGGAATAAATCACCTCCTCACCCGAAGTACCTCTAACCAAAAAACAACTCTCTAAACCTGTTCCATGATTCAAGGATTGATTTTAAAGCATAAAATACATGATGAAAATCAAAGGAAAGTGATAAAGATATCTTCCAGGCCTCCTACGGGTAGGGCATGTAGGGAAGGGAAGACTCTGAAATTTAGTCCATGACTTGAGATGTATATCATGCTCAGCCTGGCTCTGGCAGCTGTTTGTCACTTTCTAGAGACACAAAACTATAAATTCAAAGCAAAGGGTGAAAAGGAAAAAGAGAGGATACTGTGAAAATCATATAATGAGAAAAGCTAAGCTTAGCATACCACACAAACTGTTTCCCATCTCTTGATGGGAACTCCCGAGAACTGAGCTTGGCAAATACCTCAATTCTCACTTTGATTTTTGAAAATGGAGTTAGACTTTGTTAATGTTTATTTTCCCTAAGATTTAGCCAGTTTTTTTTCAATTTGATGTTCTTATAAATTCAGATATTGATTTTCATACGTGTTCTAAAGAGAATCTTCCTAATTCAACAAGATCTTTTGCTTCCAGAACTAGTAAGAACAACATATATCCTATGAAAATTTTCCAAGGATCTATTCTACACAGGAATAGAGGTTTCTTTGATTTAAAAAAAATGAGCTCAGTCTTAAGTACTGACAAGAATAGAAGGCCTGTGGAACAGAAAGTGCGATTTGGTAGACAATGTTTGAGGGCAGGTTTTGAGTAACAATGTAACTTTTTTTGTGTGTGTGCGTGAGGTACAGTGAACCTGGGCATAACATTTGATGGCAGACCAACCTTGATGTCAAGTTTTGGGTCTTACTCAGCATTCGATACTCAGTTCCTTATATGGAACTTGACACAGAGTAGAAGTTTAGTGAATATTTGATTGCCATGTTTCAAGGCTGTCTAGTGCAGACACTTCATCTTCTGTTTCATTTGTTTGTTTTTTTTTAACAGAAAATAGACTTTTTTAAAAAAGATTATTTATTTATTTATTTGACACAGAGAGAGAGAGAGAGATCTCAAGTAGGCAGAGAGGCAGGGAGAGAGAGAGGAAGAAGGAGGCTCCCTGATGAGCAGAGAGCCCGATGCGGGGCTAGATCCCAGCACCCTGAGATCATGACCTGATCCGAAGGCAGAGGCTTTAACCCACTGAGCCACCCGGGTGCCCCCTTCTGTTTCATTTGTATTTCCCATAAAGTCATATAAATTGTGGTGGCCCTGTAAATATTAGGGGCTCAAAGAGTCTGACTAATGAAAGAATTGTTAATTTCTAATTAGCTGGACTAGGTAAAACGACTTGACGGTGAAACATTTCTCCCCTCTGTTTTCCAGTGCTATAAATTTACCTTGGCAATGGGGCAAAATACACTCCTGAAATAGGTTTACCAGTGAGATTTAATTAACTTCAGTCATATCCTGGTAGTTCCTTTGGTCTTTTATATAAGAGCTTAGATTCCTAAAGTCATATACTTAATGCTTATTTTTGAAAGTATCCGAACCCTTATTCCCTCAAATGTTTTTCAATTTCTGGGATTTTCTTATTGTTTCGCAGGGTGTTTGAGCTTTATAAAGCCTTAGGTGTCATTTGGTTTAAGTTGATGAAGAAATTGAAATTCAGAGTAAAAAGGGGGAATACAGAATTATCATCTATTGTAAATCAAATGTCCTGGACATTATGCTATATTCCAAGTCTACATCATCAATTTCATATTTTTAAGGTAACTTTTATTTGTAGATGGACATCTACTTAACCTTTTATTGGCCCAGAAGAAAATACTTTAAAACTTACAGGCATACATTCATTGAAAATTATTTGAATCACTAGAGGGATTAATACATGTTTTTAGAAACCATATAAAAATTAAGGATGATTAAAAGTCAATTAAAAGAGTCAGATTTTGATTGATGAACTATTCTTTTCTCAATTTCCTTGATCCAGGAGGCAGCTTTAACATTCCCTTTACTCATAAAACTCAATGGTATTTTTAAATTAATATGTAGAGGCATATCCTATCATAACCCATTTTCTCCTTTAATTCTCTTCTTACTTAATTCCAGGTAGACACATATCCAATTTAAAGACTACAATTGTCCCTCCTTTGTATCTAAGGATGAAGACTGAGATTTTTACAGAAGATATTAGAGAAGGCTTATTAGAAAGCTATTTTTATCCTCTCTTCCCTTCCTATAGTTTTCTGTCTGGATCATGAAGATGATGACTGGGTCTCTGATGGCATTGGAGGGCTGCCATATGAGCCTAGTTGCCCAATGCTAAACTTCTTCTTCGTAGAATAAATCCATATGTGTTTAATCCACTATTGTCAGATTTCTATTACTAGCCACAATTCCCAACTGATACACAATTTATGACAGATTTGGAAGAGCTCATTACTGTTTTTAAACTGTGCTCCATCATTTTGTGGTTTCTTGATATTGTCCAGGGGTTTACCTGGGAAGGACTGGAAAGATGCGGGGCATGAATCTCAACTCATCTGTGTCTGTCTAATGAAAACATTTCTAATTCCATGTTTTATTACTTAGATATCTATGTGGCATTTCACTTGAACCAAGGCCCCATTCCTAAAAGTAATTTGAAAACCACTGAGTTTTAGATCGAAGTTTTCATCATATAATTGCTAAAACAATTACTGTGTTTCAGGCATTCTTCCATGTGCTTAACATAATAAATCAGTTGGCTCTCTCAGTAACCCTGTGAAGTAAGTGCTATTACTGTTCCCATCCTGTACACAAGAAAACCAAGGCACAGAATTATTAACTTGTGCAAAACTGCACATCTTGTATGTGACACAACTGAGAGTCAAACTTGGCAGCTTGCTCCAAAATCCAAACTTTAATTACCATTCTACCTCTGCACATGTCACTAAATTAATGCTCATGGAGTGTCAGTGATTTTTTCAAGTTCAAACAGAAAGTTTGTGGAAGACCCGAATCAAGCTCTTAGGTTACTTAAGCTTGCTCCAGAACACCAAGCAGAATCCCCCTTCCGGTCTTCATTATTTCTATATGACACAGCAAACAAACTGTAAAGTCACTTTTCTAGCTGCTGCTTTTGTAAATGAATGACACCCATCACAATTAAATTCAACTTTCAGCTTTCTGCTTCTTTTTAAAACATTGTTGTCCTGAATAGTGTAACAGTGACACCACACTTGGCTGAAATATTTTCTATTTCTACTCCCCAGCTCTCTTGTAAACATTAATGTCATCTCTCTCCATATACTTCAAACCTTCTATTAATTCCTGACTGAAAAGTTTTGGGAATTCTAGAACACAAGCTGTCTAATCTCAGCTGGTAAAATCTGTGTTCGGGCCCTGCTGCCCGAGATCTACTTAAATAAGCAACAACTAACTATGGCTCAACTGCCAACATTTCTTCTGCTAATGATTAAAAATATCTAGTCTCATGACTATGTCCTTATAAAACCACCAATGCACAATATTATATGGCATACTTTCTATTAGAATTTAGAATTCTAGTTATAAAGTTAGAAATTATGCTTGCACACAAGGAAAAGAATTTGGTTTTCTGAGGGAATTGCAGACAAACCTTTTTGCTAGATGCACATATTATGTTTCTTTTAATTAAAACCCACAGAATTTTATAAACTCAACACAAGTCATAATTTTTTTCTTGATTCAGTGATTAAGATTTCTCTTAGGTCTTTCATTCACACTAAATGTTGAACATAATTTTCTTACAATAGAAAAAAATTTCATAATAAAGAAAACAATGTACTTTTGGAATAGTAGAGATGTCATTTCTTGGTTATTTTCTCCACTAATGGTCAAAGACAGTCTTTGTTTACCACTTAGCTCTGTTCTAAGAATATGAAAGAAGCATACTTCTTTATAGAACTTTGGTTGATGTGGATTTAGATTATTATCATAATTCTGCTGAGTAGCTTTGTAAAATGATGCAAGCTACACAGAAATAGTGGTTAGAGAGATGACTTTGTAAGTTTCCTTTAAATGGACTTAGTTTCAAATTACATCAATTTGCAAAAAGAGTCACCTCACTTTTCAATTTGCCTAGTTTTACTGGTGTTATTATTCATGAGTGAAAGATAAGAAAGGTTCGCAGAAAGGAATTATTAGTCACCCAAAGCTGCATTTTCCTGAACTTTGTATCACGATCATATGAGAACTTCTTTGAAGGATTTATTTCTAAACGGCCCCCAGGACTGCTGACTTAGAACATCTGGGGTTTGGGCCCAGGCCTTGTAATTTTAAAAGTTCTTCCAGTGATTCTGATGTGCAGTAAGGTTTGTGAACCTGGATTTGGTGGGGATGGGGGGAACTGCTTTAGTCATGAGAAATGTGAAATATTCTAAAATAGAAAAGATAAATTTTATTTAAAAAAATCATGCTTTAAAAGCCAGGAATCTGTATTTCATAAATGTTAATACTATAGCTAATTCATAAATATAAGTAATTAGAAATACATGTAACAATAATATAAATATGTGTGTCATCTTCTCTTTTCCAAAGAGTCCTCCATTTTAAAACTTAGAAATGTATTTACGAAGTCTTAACAATAGGAAAGAGTGGTTGAGAGGAAAGGGTAAGAGAAAGGATAGAGCAATGAGGAAGAAGAGAAAATGTGGAAACCACTTTTCTTAATTACAAAAGATTACAGGGTTAGCATGGAAAGCTTAAAACACAGACATACAGAAGAAAAACATATATAACCATTATTAGTGTTTAAAAATAGATTTCTAGGGGCGCCTGGGTGGCTCAGTGGGTTAAAGCCTCTGCCTTCAGCTCAGGTCATGATCTCAGGGTCCTGGGATCGAGCCCCGCATCGGGCTTCCTGCTCAGTGGGGAGCCTGCTTCCTCCTCTCTCTGCCTGTCTCTCTGCCTACTTGTGATCTCTCTTTGTCAAATAAATAAATAAAATCTTAAAAATAAATAAGTAAGTAAGTAAATAAATAATAGATTTCTAATCTTTCTATTAAACATAAATAAATTTGAGATCATACTACATATAATTTAATTTTTTTCCATTTAACATTATTGAGGTGAGTTTTTCAATTCATTGAACATTGCTCTATGACTTCATTTTTAATGGCAGCATAATATTCTGCTGCATGAATGAATATTTATTTGGTCAATAATTATTTTAGAAACTTTATGTTTCCCCATTTTTAATATTATAAACAATGTTGTTATAATTATCATTGCATGTAACCTTTAAATGTATTATTATTTGCCCGGAATAAATTACTAGAAGAGCACTAGTTGTATCAAAAATTTGAAATTTTTAAGGATTTGGATACCTATTTTCAGATTACTCTTGAGAAAAGTTGCACCAACTTACACAGTCAGCTGACATAATGAGAATGCTATTTGCCCTGCATCCTCTTGGAATTTTTAAAAATGAATATGTTTCACAAATTAATAGAGAAAGAAGTGTCTTACTATTTAATATGCATTTGTTTGTTTCCTATTGAAGATGAATATTTCTTCCTAAAGGTAGTGACCATTCTTATCTTCATTTTTTTAAGTTGTCTATTTATATTCTTTGTCTAGTTTTTTCAACAGGCATCTGCACCTTTTTTGTAATCATTTCTAAGAACTTTTTAAATCAAGAATATTGAGACTTCTTCATTCACATGAAATTTTTCCTATTATTTGTTTTACTTTCAGGATATTACTTTCTTTACATAAATTTCATTTTTATGTAATCATACTTAATATTTCCTGTGGCGTCTGCGTTTGCTCTTATTCCCTCTCCATCCCAAGATGAAATATATTTGTATATTTTTTAAACCTTTTTTGTTGTTCCATATATTATATATAACTTTTTAATATCTCTGAAATTTATCTTGGAGTATAGTTTGAGATACAGCTATAATTGTATTTTCCTCCCAAATAGTTTGCATGTTGGCTCTACAGTTTCTGATGAATAATATGTATTCTTTCCCCGCTAATATAGTATTAGAACTTTAGGCAAAGTATAAGTCATTAGAAAGCAACTCCTATATCAAGTATAACTCTTTTTGTTTGCCCCCATCCTGGAATAGCATGCGGAGGAGGTGTCTACATTCCTATCCCAGTGTCATCTCCCCTCATGCCCTATAACATTATAACCTACCTATAACATTGATCTCAGATCTGCACAGCACAAAACACCAACAATTTCAACTCTTTTTCCTCCATGTATCTGTTAGCTTTTCTGCTGTCACCTTCCCTTATAAACCACTGATGTTTCTTGCATAAACTACTAAAAATGCCTCATAACTGATCTTATACCTCTAATTGTCTTGCTCTCTGCAAATCATTCTCTACATTAGCATCTCTATTGCATTATATATACATTAAATAAATTTACTTGTGTGTGTGCATCTCAGAGAGTACCTCCTTCTAGAAGAAAAGGAATATATTTGAAAGGAAGTTATATCCCTTCATAATATCACCCAGGGAGAATCCCAAGGAGACCAGAGTGATGAGAGGAACCCTGTGAAATAGGTTAGGTTTGGGGATCTAAAAGTGGCATGGCTACACAGAACACACATAGACATGCATATATATATATATAATAAACAGGTATTTAAATGTGTAAACAAGAACTATTTTAGATTTGAAACTCTTTTATTATAATAAAATACACATAACAATAAATTGAATAAGTCCCCCCTTCTCCACTCCCCACAGACTGAGAGAGATTATAACTTCAAGAAACCAGAAAAATCCCTCAGTTAGTGAAACCTGAGTAGCTACCTTGGCCTTTCTCCCCTGTTCCAGGAACTTTTTGCTAATCTCTGGTACAAAAGAATTCGACTCTTTCAAAGAGAAATTATATGAAGGGATATATCCAATGTCTATATGATGAAACTATGAACAATTAGTATGTAGAAAAATTTCTCTGCATATGAAGAAAACATGCCAGAAACACATTGCCACAAAGTAGATGAAAATAATAGTCTAATTCTAACTTGAATAAGGAAAATGTAAGGAGGTAATTACAGCTATGAAGACAGAACAGAAATAGTAATACAAGAATTTGGTGGAAGCTATAGCCAAGAAGGGCAACCAAGAATCAGAAAACTGGAGGGAAATGGGAAGTGGCAGAATTCAGGAGAGAAATAGAGGTAGGTGATAAAAGTATTTGAGGGATGAAGGCTAAATTACAAGGACATAAGAGTGAATAAACATCACAGAAAGTGTAACAAGAATGAGATGAGTAAAAGATAAAAAATAAAGCAAACAAAAAGAGGCAGAAAACAGGACAGGGTTTTCAAAAGAACAGAGAGAAATTTTACTTCTTAGTAGAAAGACAAGTGGTTTAATATATACCTATTTCAAATTCCTGAAGAAAACCGGACATAGAACAGAACAAAGCTTTTCAAATTATCAATCAGAAAACATTTCTAAAATATAGGAAAAGTGAGAATGTATATAAAGAAACACTATAGGAGAGCACCAAGAATGGAGGAGAATGGCGGCCACTAGGGATAAATTGGCAGAACGGGAAGGATAGGGACAGTGGTAGGAACAAGATTTCTGTGCTCCTCTCTCTTCACCTGGTTTTGATTTGGGAATATTTTAATGTATCACTTATTAAAAATATAATAAAATTTTAAAATGCCTGTCACATGATAAGTCCTTTAGATTATAAGCTATTTTTATAGGCTTCATGGTTTTTTGTTTGTTTGTTTTTTATTTTTATATGAGGAAATTCTTTCCAGGCTTGCTTGATCTCTGTAAACCGAATATGTAGTTGGTCTTGGGCCCTTTCCTTCATTTACCTGACGCCTGTTAGAATTCACTCAGTTATTCATCAAATAGTTATTGTCTGTTCTATAGTCATTCTAGCCATTGGCTAAATCAGTGAAAATATAAACAAGACAAATCTTCCTGTTCATGGAGTTTATATTCTTGTTACAGGGGAAGAGGAGAAAGAATCATATATCTATCCATCTCTCTATATAAATATATGTAAAATGTATAGTATGTTAGATGTAAGCATTCTAGGAAAAAGTAAAATAAATAATAGTGTAGGGAATGGGGGAGGTGTGAAGGTGCTTGTAATTTTGGACAAGGTCATCAGGAAAGTCTGCTAGGGGAAGAGATTCTTTTACTGTAACTGTAAGGCCCCTGGCCAGATTTCTGCTACTTTGTAGGTATTTCATTTGGATATTTCAGGCAGAAGGAGTAATTTCCTGGTTTTATTTTGAGCTTATTTTGATAAGAAATAAATTTTATTTTTACAACTTTCTTAAGTGTTTTGTGATTCTTTCCTTATTAGAAATGGTGAATTAAAACAAACAAACCCTCAAACAAATACAATTTGATTTATCAAGTCCTTCATTCCAGTCTTTTTCGGTTCAAGGAGATAACCAAATATAAATAACTTTTATAGTGCAAATGCATTACTAGGAAAGTTGAAATGGGGTCAAAAAGTTATTAGAGAGAGGATGGTCAGGAGAGGTTACTGGAAGAGCTGTAATTCTACTAGGAAGCAGTTCCTACAACCTAAGTTGGAGGCTCCTCTCTTTCTCATGAGTAAAAAGAATCTGTGTCCGAAATGTAGAAAACTCCCACATGTGTTTTCTACACCTGCATTTCCCCACCACAAGAGGATTCTTCTAATATTTTACTAATTCTGTTATTGACTTTGTAAAAACAGGTGGCTTTTACAGATTAAGTTTCTGTTGCTTTTGGAATTTGAATCTTAAAAAAAATACTTCCATAACTATTTAAATGAGAAGTTGAGGGCAGATGAATTAGGTATTGCTCACTTTCCTGTCAAGAGAACCTACAGCTTTCTTTATTTTTTTAATTAATTAATTTTTAATTTAATTTAATTTTATTCAAAGTATTTCATGTATGTAATTTGAAAAGTTAAATAGTTCTTTAAGGCTTATAATGAGAAATGAAAACCCTGGGCTCCATTCTGTCACAATCTTATTGTTACACCTCACTGGAAATCATTTCCAGTATTTTAGCCTTTTGTTTTTGTTTTTACCATTACATTTCTAAATACCATGCTCAGATTGCTATTTTTTTGAACTTTGAACTTCAGATATCATACACAGAGTCCTACTGTGAAAGATGAGGGTATAGTTCTCTTATGTCTGTTACCATACCTCAAAGTTTTTAGTTAAATTATTATTCAGTGTTTATATTATCATGACTTGTTAATATTATTTATAATTGATACATATACATTGTTTTCCTTGGTCATCTCTTTGGTTGTTTTTTTCTTTTCTTTTCTTTTCTTTTTTTTTTTTGAGTTGATAAGTAATTCATTTTTTCTTTTGCCTTCTTTCTTCTACACCTTTTATTAATTTACCTCCAGATTCTCACCAGAAATAGGAATCTCTTCTCAAAGAGTCCAAACAGGGATGCCTGGGTGCCTCAGTTGGTTAAACATCTGCCTCTGGCTCAGGTCATGATCCTGGGGTCCTGGGATCAAGTCCCCCATGGGGGTCCCTGCTCCATGGGGAGCCTGCTTCTTCCTCTCCCTCTGTCTGCTGCTCCCCCTGCTTGTGCTTTCTTACTTTCTTTGATAAATAAATAAAAAAAAATTTTCTTTTAAAAAAGAGCCCAAACATATCAGGTAACATATTTATTTATTTTTTGTATTTATTTTTCGAGACCTTGCTTCTGGAGTCTCCCATACCTATCTCCCTCCAATTTTGTCTTTTGCTTATTGGCTTTGCAGAAGTGTGGTTCAGAGCTGCCCCTTCATGTTCATTGTGAAGATTTCCTAACACTTTTGTCTGGATCCCACATTTTCTGGATTTATTCCCTTGATTTGGCAAGGAACATCTTCCAGTAATAGGAGAAATAGATGACTAGAGTAAAATTGTTTGAGACTTTCCAACCAAAAGAAAGTATTATTCTTTCTCCACTCTGCTAAATATTTTTTGCGTCTGCCCCTCGGTTTTTTCCACCTTCCTTTTCTCTACTAACACTAACACCATTATCCAGAGAAAGTGACTTTCAGAAAACCACCAGGTAGGAAATACAGACTAATGTAGTAGGTTATGTTCCCAGCAAAATCAGTGAAAATAATTCCATACTTATTTATTCCCACCTTGGGAAACATTAAAACAAGAAAGATACAGAAAAACACTATAAACTGTCTAAGTAAACAAAAACAAACAAAAGGTACCTACAGAAGAATAAAAATGAAGCTCGTTTTTTTTCTTCTAACAAACAGCAGTCTCGGACCTTGAATTTCTAAGTCCGTTAACACAGTGGGAAAGTTATAAATTGTTTTTCTGGTTTTTTTTAGGAAGCAAGGCAAAATTTAAATGTGTTAATAATGTCATGCTTGATTGGGTTTTCTCGACTTTAGTTCTATTTGCCTATAAGGAAAGGAAGACTTTGCAGTTTCCAACAATAAGTAGCTTGTTTATGCTTTTAAGTTCTATAATGAGTTATCAGCTTTTTCCATGGTTTAGTTTTGTGGAAAGCTAGAAAAGACTGGGTTGACATGCGCCTTTTTAATCCAGAGAACAGCATAGTAATTTAACATATTACTAATCATGTTGTATACTCAAAGTTGATAAGGATAGACAGGTACGTTGAGAACATTAGATTTGGGGTGGCTGAACTATTCTGCTCTATGGCAGTAACAGTTTCACTAAATACAGGAGTGTATTTAATGCTCACGGTTCTCTTATTCCTTCAGTAATATGACAGGAATTCCAAAGCCTCCTCAGAAATACTAGGTTGACTTCCACTTTTCTCACTGCCTCTATGTTCCCCCATTCATTCCTAATTCCTACCTATCATGGAAACTCATCAGAACAACATGGAAAAAAAAAAAAGCAAAGAAAAGAAAGAAAGTAATGAAGGAAAAGAAATGCTTCAGATTGAGCATTTCTATTTAAAGAGGTCTGGAAAATTTTTTTTCCTATCAAAAGATAAAATGCATGTAGAATAAAGCAGTTTCTGGCCTGCATATTTTATTTTCTATCTTCCCTGTATCTTGTCTATTTTCTCATTTGAGCTATTTAAAGAATATAAAGAGAGCCCAGACACAGAGACCATCACAGGCCAAAGCAGAATGAATCATGAAAATGTGTTCTATTGCACAATTGTCAGGCTCCAGATCTGTCCACTGGTTCCTAGTACAGCAACATGAACATTTTCACATGACTAATGAGGGACAGAATTTCTTTTTATTATTTACTTACAACTCCTGCACATCAGTTAATGAGTATCTGTGTGTTCATATCCCAGGGATATATCAAGTAGGAATAAATACCTAAGTTACATGCCTGTGCCTAATTATAAGAGGATTAGAGAACATACAGAGGGACATAGATATCTTTCGGGCAGTAAATTCCCTACCACAACTGTTACTGCCCAACAAATATCTATGTCCCTCTGTATGTTTTCTAATCCTCTTATAATTAGGCACAGGCATGTAACTGGGCTCTGAGTTAAAGTGGAAAAAGCCCCTCCTGTACTGAAAATTTTAGGCTTGATTTCATCTCACAAAGCGTTCAGTAGGCCCACAGACCTAGCCTATGGATATCTTCTCAGATTCTGAATGAAGAGTTGGAATAAAGATTTTTGACCACTGAAATATTCCTACGTTGCCTCTGTATGTTTGGAGTAAGAGTTATTATGATAGGAAGATGGGACAAGAGAAACTCCTGGACTTGTCCCTTACCTCTAAAACAGTAAACAAAAGGTTGTCATATTCTTTGGTGTCCTTTTTATGGCTTCTTTACAAGTCAGATTTTAGGTAGAAGGTGAGAGCAGAAGCTTCAAGGTCTCTTGAGGCACAGAATTTGAAGTCTCACAGCATCACTTCTGTGGCATTTTGCTGGTCAAAGCAAATTACAAGGCCAGTTCTGATTGAAGGAGGGGAGAAATATATGCTACTTCACATGAAGAATGGCAAAATCCTGTTGCCAAGAAGTGTCATAAAGGGATATGAGGAATTATTGCATCCATGTTAGCAAAAAATCTACATCACAGGAATTGGAAAGATGATAAGAAGCATTTCATTTTCACTTTACATAAATAGAAGTGTACAGTCACTGTCAAGGTTATGTCTTTTCAAATCTCTTTACTCACATAGGCTAGTGGAATATTGATTGCTGGGAAGAGCAGTCTCACACACTCAGTGTCTCAACTCCCACTCGCCATGTAAGAATGAGCCTTGGGCTTGGAACACTTCCTTACCAGGAGACAAATAATCCACATAGCCTGTACCAGACTTATCACCTTGTATTGGAATCTCTGTCTCTGTTTCAGGATCAAATAATACTCTTTTGTCTATGTTTGATGAATGTGAGACATATGGCACTTGGCCAACCCCACGTTTTATCTATTCTCTGTAGGGAGGAGAAAAAGTCTTTCTACTATGGTACAAGAGGGCTACAGTAGGCAAATTGCTCTGTAGCAGCCATAGGAAAAGACCCAAAGCCAAAAGGAGAATGATAGCCACTATAGAAAGCTGATATTTCTGTCTGTTCTCTATAAATTTAATCATTGTTCCACCCATTGCTTGACTGCACTGTGCTTTTCTTGGTGACTCTGACACCAAGAAGCAATGGGCAGAAGGGTTTAGAGTTCTCTCCTGGGGTTGGTAATTGATGTATGGTAATCTGCTCCAACACTGATCATCTGAACATCTTTTAGAACATCATGCTGTGGAGTACTGTATTAATGACATCATGCAGATTGAACTGTTGAGAAAAAACAAGTATGCTAGATTCCTTAGATGGATACATATGTGCTTGGACTTGAGAGATAAATCCTACTCAGGAACGTGTCAGGTCAGTAAATTTTGAGAATGCAAAGGTCTTAGGCATTTTGTGATATCTCTTCCCCAATGGAAGGAAAGATGTACTTTTCACTGCCTACCATTAACAAAGTAGTAAAGTGCTTGTCAGACTCTTCTAGAGGGCTTTGGGGAGGGGGTGCCCTGATCCATTTATTGAGTAATGCATAACTGCATGTTTTGAGTGGAAACAAAGCAAAAGAAGGCTCAACAGTATCAGGCTATTGCAAGCTTCCCTATCAACCATCAAATTCAATGGTGTTCCAAGTATCAATAATAAATAAGGATTACATATAAAACCTCTGTTAATCTGCATTAAAAGATGAATAGAGAGTTCCCTAAGACTTGAAGGAAAAGGCTCCTGCTGATAACAGTTTCATTTTGAGAAGCAATTCCTGACTCTTTGAGACCTGGTAGAGACTGAGTGTTAGATCATTGGACACCAAGACACAACATAACCTGAAATGTCCACCATGCATTAGGTATTATGAGATTTATCCTTAAGATAGTGAAGGATTGATCACTATGACTTATTGAGTGGTTGGATCCAGACTATTATGGTCTAGATTAGACTTGAAGATATTGAAGGAACAAGAAAACTGCATGGACACGAGGCTCAAGCTCTCATGACACCTACTCATGCTGCATGGTCATGACTCTTTCTTTTCTTTCTTTCTTTTTTTTTTAAAGATTTTATTTATTTATTTGACAGAGAGAGAGAGAGAGATCACAAGTAGGCTTGAGGTTGAGAGGCAGGCAGAGAGAGAGAAGGAAGCAGGCTCCTTGACGAGCACGGATGCGGGCCTTAATCCCAGGACCCTGAGATCATGACCTGAGCCGAAGGCAGAAGCTTTAACCCACTGAGCCACTTAGGCGCCTGGTCATGACTCTTTCTACCCACACCTATAGCCTCATGGAGATTTTTCTTGTGAATAGCTAACACATAAAGGAAAAAAAAAAACGCCTCAGCCTTGTTTTCAAAGAGTTCTGCAGGCTAAGCTAGCACCAACTGGGAATGATATATTGCTACCTTACATGCCCACTCAGAGGTGATGGTTTAGAGAAGAAGAAAAAGAGACAATATGTATAATTTTCCATTTTGCTTGGAAGAAGGCATGGCCTGAGGATTTTACTCATGGGTGGCAACTAATGGCTTGGCTTATTGGTCAGAAACTTGAAGAGAACGGGACTGGATAATTGATGGTGAAGGAGTCTGGAGAAGAAATATATGGATGAACTTCTTGTAACACGTACAGAGTGGGATGATATTGTGTCTCATGTGGTTTCTCATAAAAATATAGCCATTGTAAAGTAGGCTTTCAAAAATCATTAAACTAGCTGACTTCTTTCCCCAGACATCGAATAACTAAGCATAAAGTAGCTATGGTGGCAGGTATGGAAACTTTATATGGATTCAGCAACATGGCCTTCCCTTCACCAAGGGTTATAAGGCTAAGGTTCCTGCTTCCTGCCCTATTGACCAATAGCAGAGGGCAATTCTAGGGACCTAATATGGCTCCGTTTCCCAGGAAGATCAGGCAACTTTCTAGATATAGATTAATAACACTGTCTCTTTCCATCATGGAGAAGACAGTGATTTGTCTTCACTGGAATAGATACTTATTCTGGATTTGGATATTCCTTCCTTACTCACAATACTACTACTGCAAGCAACAACAACTGAGAATTTAGAGAATGCCTTATTCAACATGATGATATTCCACACGTTGCTTCTGACCAAGGAACTGATTTCACCACAAGTTATGTAGTAGTGAGTTCTTTATTCCCATGGTAGAATGTTTCTAGTAGAAGATGTAACGGTGGTCCCATCAAACTAGAAGTTCAGACCATTGCCTAGGTATTTGGGACTTTTTAAACCACAGAATTTACAGACAGAGAAGGAACTTAGATGATCAGTTCCAGTTATAAAGAGGACGATTGGGTTGCTTTTTACAAATGGAAACAGTTGCTATTATTTTTACAACCTAGGAATGACTGAAATAGCTCTCAGTAATTTTAGGTCTGACAGTAAATTTCAGTGAAAGAATAGAGCAGCCCAATAAAGGCAGGAACACTAAGGATTCTGACATTTCAGGAATTAAGATTTAGATTATCCCTCTAGCTAAAAATACCAACCAGCAGGGACTCTGCTGAGGGGAAGGGGAACACAATGAGAGTAGGAATAAAAAACTAGTAAACATGGCCTTAGAACTAGATACACACTCAAGAATTATGGCAGCTATGTAAATATCCTTAAAGTATATATTAATGACTATCCCCCTTCTCCTTTCTTCTCCTTATTATTTTGTAAGAGATGTGATATTGGCACTTTAATTCATGGCTCCATAGGTAACTATGTTTAGACCTGAGAGGTAAGGATTGGTAAGGACTGGTTATCTCGCTTGGTTTCTACTTTTTTTTCCCCAACTGACCAAAAAGTTAAATATATAAAAATAAAACTGCTATAAATCTGCTTAAAAACTGAACAAAACAAGAACTATTCTCAAAGTGAAAGACATTATACAAAGAAAAGGTGAAATAATGATTACCTGGATTTAACAGATTAAGACTAACAGAGATCAAGAGAACACTGGTGGATAAGCCATGGGCACATGGAGTCAGGCAGGAAATTAACACATTTGAAGGAGGAAGACAATATACAAATTATATCTTTTTGTTCTTAGCTGCAATTTTAATTACAATACTAGTTTAATTCAGTTTTTCAAAGTCTTAAAGGTTAGTAAGATACATACCCTACAGAAGCAGAACATGGAGGCAAAGAAAATATATTTGTATACAATGAAAATGGCAACAAAAACAGTATCGAAGTAGCATTAAAAACATGTATAAAGATATACCAGATGTAAGTAAGGGAAGATAAATCATTTATTTTAAAAAAGGATAAAGGAATTAAGCCAGCATGTGAAAGTAAAAGAAGAAAACACTTCAGTTTGGCTCAAAAGCAAATATATTTATCATTTATTTTAAAAAAAGATAAATGAATTAAGCCAGCGTGTGAAAGTAAAAGAAAAAAACACTTCAGTTTGGCTCAAAAGCAAATATATTTAAGCACACATAAATATTTATTAAATAAATAAAAATAAAAATAAACCAGAGGTTAAAGCAGTGTCCTGAGACCAAGATTTTATATAAAAAGCAGTTAGTGGGGTGTCTGGGTGGCTCAGTGAGTTAAGTATCTGACTCTTGATTTTTGGCTTTGGTCATGATCTCAGTGTCATGAGATGGAGCCTTGTATCTGGATGTGGAGCCTGCTTGATTCTCTCTCTTTTTCTCTTCATCAGCATCCCCCCCCCATCCCAATTACAGCTCTCTCTCTCTCTTAAAGAAAAAAAAAAGCATGTAGTAGTTCTCAGCAATCACAAGGTAAGTATACCTGTCTAGTATAGTTCTGTCCTCAGCAATACCTGGTAGTTCCTAGTCTAGAGGCCTACTTTAGCCTCTCCTGAGGCTAACCCTTCAGCGTTTACTGGAGGCCTGGTGGGAGATTAAAAGGTGGGCAGAAGGGAGAAGCCAGGGCATTTTCAGGTTGTGGGAATAGCTGCCTAATGCATGAAGTAAAGGAAAAGATTTTCAAGGACACCTATTTTTTCCTAACCTGACTTTTAAATAGCCGTCCACTTTAACTCCACCTTTGCCCTCACCTCCTGAGCTACCTTTCAGGGCTTTGGCAGTATAAATAATGATGCTTTTCTATTTTCCTCACTTCTTATTTAGGATTTGGTTGACTTAGAATTACTGTATCAATTATCACTGTCCATGGCTTTCCAGCTTCAAAGTGCTGATGCTGGTCTCCTCTCCTAATTCTATTGCCTTGGTGGGTTGCATCTTTCTCTCTCTTTTTCAACCCTTCACTCTTATCCCTTCACTTTTATTTACTTAACGTTGTAAGGGTGAGATGGGGAGTACAATGACAGGAATTCAATGGTAATTCATGAGTTCAGGTAGCTATCTTTAGCTAGAAGAACACTATTTTTCTATTGAGTTGTTCTTTCTTTATGTTTCTGACTTTTACATTTTTTTTTTAATATTTACTTTTTTTTTTTTTTTGAGAGAGAGAGAGAGAGAACATAAGCAGGGGGAAGGGGCAAAGAGAGGGAGAGAGAGAATCTCAACCAAACTCTCCCTGAGCTTGGAGCCTGACTCAGGACTTGATCTCACCACCCTGGGATCATGACTTGAGCCAAAATCAAAAGTCGGATGCTTAACCTATTGAGCCACCTAGGCATCCCCATTTTCGACTTTTAAAAACTCTCTATAGATTCTAAATATTAATTTTTTGCCTAGTATAAATGGTTACCTATAATTCAGGCATTCTATAATTAAAGAAGGGAGAAATGGACATTAGTGGACAACTAGCTGTCACTGCCAGAGTCTACTTCCCTTGATGGCCACATATCCAGCCACACCCTAATATCAACACCTAGAACATATTCAAGTCTCCAAAGTCCTACATGTTGACTGTATCCAGATCAAAGTATTGCTATCTGTGACCCTGTGACCTAATGTGTTATCTGTGGCCCTCCTAACACCTAACATACCATGGTGAGTTTGAACTAGTTAACTGAAAATAATTCTTCTATGGAAGAGGAAGAGCAGGAAACACATAGCAGTCCCTGCACCATAGCCATAAAGAAATCTTGCTGGGAAGGACCTGCATTGACTCCCTGCTCTGATCATGGAGAAATTTCCTCCTTTTGACATCGATTGTGCCCCCTGGGCGGAACTCTCTAGACCATTATTCTGTGTGGCCTTTTGATGTGCCCTCTGAGGGCAAACATTGCTCCATTATCTTCTGTAGCTACATCAGAAGTAGTACTAGAAGTTGAACAGCTGTCACCACCTGCTTCCTGCTGATTTGGTTTGGCTCTAGGGGATTATTTCAGAAGATAAACTGTCACATGCTTTTGCGGGTCAAGCATATGATTTTTTTGTAATATAATTGCACTTCCTGACTTAGTAAGGTCCTGGTTTATGTGTTCAAAGATGTCCTTTAAGGAAATTGTTAAGACTTCTAACTTTCCTCTTCTATTATATTGTCTTTTGCCTGGTCTTTCATTTTTCTTTTCTTTCTTTTTTTTTTTTTAAGACTTTATTTATTTATTTGACAGAGAGAGATTACAAGTAGGCAGAGAGGCAGGCAGAGAGAGAGGGGGGGGGAAGCAGGCTCCCTGCTGAGCAGGGAGCCTGATGCGGGGCTCGATCCCAGGACCCTGAGATCATGACCTGAGCCGAAGGCAGAGGCTTTAACCCACTGAGCCACCCAGGTGCCCGGGTCTTTCATTTTCTACTTCAGTTTTATTTGGACCACCTTGATGCCAGTGCAAACTTAGACTTCAATTGGCCATATAACACTCTTCAATCGATTTTTAGTGCTGGTTGCCTCCCACTGCCTCTCATTGTTTGATTAAAAAAACTCTTAATTTGAAATTTTGAAGGCTGAGACTTTTTCTCCAACTATGTTTGTTTTTTTTTTTTTTCAGAGTTACTTCTTATAATTAGCCTGAGTAGAAATTTGTTGAAAGTAGTAAGGAGCTTCCAACACATACCAATAAGTTCTGCTAAAATTACAGAACTCTGTGGACATATAGTCCACCTTTCAACCTGTAGAAAATGACAATAAATTTATCATAGCACAGTAAATATCAACTTTCCATCATGCAATATCTTTGCCATCACTACCTACTAATTAACAGCTAATCTAATGCTTTTAGCCTTGCGTTTTGACATCACTATAGTTTCTGGTACTTACTTTGTGGCACTTGAGTTAGAGGCTAAGTGTCTATAACTAAGACAATCTAAAATCCAATGGTTTATATATGTGACTTGAGAGGGGCAGAGCTGAAGACAGGTGAACTTCTTACCTCTCTGGACTGCTATACCTCTGAGTCTAAAGTTTTCATCTTCTCCCAGCCAGTGGAGTACATTAACCATTGAAAGGCTGATCAGTATGTGGCACATATCTCTTCTATTTTCATTCCATTGGCCAGAACTTAGTTAAATGTCCTCATCACAAGTAGGAAAGACTTTGGAAATGTCAAGTCTAGATAGACATCCATCTACTCAGTAAACATAAGGAGGTATGTCTTTAAACTATTAATAAAGAAATGGTGTATGGGTATTTTTGACAATTAGTCTCTGCCAATAGGAGGCTCAGCTATTCACAAATCACCAATGACCTTCTTCTATCTTTCACACTCATCCGTCTTTGGGAGAACATCAGTAATTAATGATTTAGAGATGAAGAACTGGACATGCACAGTTCTGGCTCTTCCTTTCCCCTTTTCATTAGTGTTCTTTCTGTAAAAATAATGTGTGCTCAATTGCTCCCGTATAGGTGATCACCTTAGTGGTAAAGAATCCACCCTTGCAAGGTAGGTCTGCAATGATGTCTAATGATACCAGTGTGATTTGGTCTGAGTGTCTATTAATGGGATTCATTAGCCTACATGTCCACAGAAAAAAGCCATTTTTCCCTAATATCAGCTTTGATAATGTAGTCTCCATTTATCTGACTCTTTTTCTATTTTTGAATTGGTTCAGAACAAGGATAGAGACGAAAGTTGGTATTAACTGGGCAATCTTGAACCTTACTTAATAAGTTGGTACAAAAAGAGCAGAACTAAAATGTTCTTCCCAAACAACTACAACAATAAAAACATACTGGTCCATATAATTAAATTATTATTATTATTATTATTATTACTATTTTAGGGGACTGTACTTACCTTTCAATGTATAATTACTTTCTTGTTTTTGCTTACTTTTTAAACTTGAACCTTAAGTTTAAACTTCACTCTTGCTTTCTTAGAATTTTCATGGTATATTCAATCATTCTTTGTCATGTTGTTTTAAATAAACCTCTTATAAATTATATAAAAATGGATTTCTACCAAGTTGACATGTGCTTATTAACTTATTGAAAATTATTGTCATATTTTTATGTTTACTTTTACCTGATTTTTTTTTACTCATTATTTTTTGTTGGGTTTATACATTTTTTTTTTCTTCCAACCTTGGGGTTTTGTAGGTTTGTACTTTATTTCTATTCTAAAAGTTAACTTAAATTTTTCAATATTCTTATTGTCTCACAAACATATAAAAAATGCACAAGTCATATTTTACTGCACAATAAATTTTTATGAAATGCATTACTACTTACAGCTGTATAATCAGCATATAGATCAAGAAACAGGTTATCCTAGAAAACTTCTTCATACCCTGTTACAGTTGCTATCCACCCCCACCCCACACCCAATGTATGACTGTCCTGACTTCTACCACTTCCATGTTTGTTTGTTTTCAGACCTAATGCCTCCTTTCTTTTTGTTGCACAATCTCTCACTTGTAAAACATTCTGCTGATCTTTGTGGGCATATATTTATATTCATTCTGGTTTTAAGCACCATTTCCTTGTTACATGGATAACACTTACATGGATTACATTAATGAGGTTTAGAATCTGTTTCATATGTTCATTCACCATGGAATTTTGTTTGTGAAAAGCCTATTTATGTCTATTTAAGCCATTTTTTCTGTCAGATTTTGTCTTTTCCTCATTGACTAATTTGATGTTCTTTATATATTTTAGATATCAATTTTCTGTTGGTTATTTATATTAGACATATTTTCTTCCAGTTATTTCCTTTTTCATCTGTTTATGCTGTCTTTTGAAGAGCAAAAATTCTTAAATTTAATAAGATTGAATTTCTCAGTCTTTCCTTATATGACTTCTACTTTGTTATAGATTGAATTGTCTCCCAACCCCCATCAAATTCACATGTTGAAGTCCTGTTCCTTAATGTGATGGTATTTTAAGACGGAGCCTTTGGTAAGTAATTAGGTTTAGATGAGTTACAAGGATAGGGCCCTCATGATGAGACTAGCGCCCTTGGGCGCCTGGGTGGCTCAGTGGGTTAAAGCCTCTGCTTTCGGCCCAGGTCATGATCTCAGGGTCCTGGGATCGAGGCCCGCATCGGGCTCTCTGCTTGGCAGGGAGCCTGCTTCCCCCTCTCTCTCTCTGCCTGCCTCCTTGTGATCGCTCTCCCGCTGTGAAATAAATAAATAAATAAAATTTAAAAAAAAAAAAAAAAAGACTAGTGCCCTTATAAGAGGAAACACCAAACAGCTAATATTCTCTGTTTCTCTCTTTCTCTCTTTCTGCCACATGGGGCCCCAACAAGAAGGTGGCTGTTTGCAAGCCAGGAAAGAAGCCTTCACCAGAACCTGACAATGTTGGCCCCCCAATATTGGATTTTCAGTCTCCAGAACTGTGAAAAAATTAGTTTCTGTTGTTGAAGCTACTCAGTGTATGGTTTTTTGTTATGGAAGCCCAAGAAGACAAATACAAGTTCTTGAGCCTTGTTAAAGAAAGTCTTTCATATCCTAAATTCATGCAGATAATCATCTATATTTTGTTCTAAATGTTATGGACATTTTTTCATTTAAATTAAGCTGAAGAAATCAGGAGTTTCAGACTTTCTAGGATTATAGCAGCAACCTACATTGGAATCACCTGAAACTTCCTACTAAAATCCACATAAAGTAAAAATAGATCAAATTAACTCTCACAACTTCTATAGTGTAACTTGGAGACTGAGACAACTACAAATTTCAATTTGCATGTACTTAGGAAAACCACACAAGACAAAGTTGTTGCCAGAACCCCTAATATTGCATAAAACCCAGAAAAATTTTCACAGAAAATTATGAAGTACAGAGGCATATTAGGAGTATCAGAGACCAGAAAACATCAATATAGGAGCTTCCCTTCAGAAGGAAAGAGTTCCACCTGAAGGAAACTGCTGAGAAAAACGTGACATGGATTAGTTCAGAGAACTCAACAATGGAGGAGTTGAACGGAATAGGTTTCTAAATGCATGGACTGGAATCAGCAGTCCTAGGAAGGAATCAATTCTTGGGTAGAAAGAGAAACAACCTAGAAATTGGAGGTGTCCTTTTGAAAACAGCAACCAGTGATTTAAAAAGTAAGTAGACTTTTTAGAATATGATTGGAATGAAGAACAGGGAAAGGCTGGCCACACACACAAAAACCACCATGTAATATTAACAACTCCCCTTAGTTGTAGCAACAGAAGAGGAAACCCTCAAACTGATAAATCAGAAAAGTCACTTCAATCACCTACTGTACTTCATTCCATAGAATCCCCTTTCTAAATAAAATACCAGAAATACCAAACATCTTTAAAAATAAAAAAACAAGAAGCCAGAACTAAGGTGCAAACCCTACAGGGATACCATAAGAAAACAGTAGATAATGAAATCCAAAATTGTTTTGCAAATAAAAGTATACATGAGAGAAATGCTGTTACAAAGTAAAAGAGAATTGAAACAAAAATAAAACATAGAAATAAAAATGTAACATTCAAAAATACAGAAAACAATTATAAAGAAGAAATGCAAAAAATCAGAACAATGGGTGAAATAGCAGGAAGATGTAAAAGAATATCTGAGAGAACTAGAAAAAATTTTCAGAAAGGAGAAAGTCATCCCAGAAATTAAGATAAACTATTGACACACAATGATGAATGAATATAACTACATAATAAAGGGACACAGATGATAGACATGAGGAAGGTCAAGAAAACTACACAGATAAAAGGAAAGAGACAGAAAGGATCTGAGAAAAATCAACAGGTATAGAAGAAAGGCAAAGTATGGGGCGCTTGGGTGGCTCAGTGGGTTAAAGCCTTTGCCTTCAGCTCAGGTCATGATCTCAGGGTCCTGGGATAGAGCCCCGCATCGGGCTCCCTGCTCAGCTGGGAGCCTGCTTCCTCCTCTCTCTCTCTGCCTGCCTCTCTGCCTACTTGAGATCTCTCTCTCTCTCTGTGTCAAATAAATAAATAAAATCTTTAAAAAAAAAGAAGAAAAGCAAAGTAAATCTAATAAAGATGTAAATGAAAACCCTAAAGAAGAAAAAAATAGAGCAGAACTAATATTTCAAAATATAATTCAAGAGAATTCTCTTGAAATTACGGAAGACTGAATCTACACATTGAATTGTCAACTTGGAGCATATCCTTGCATTAATTAAACACTAAAGATAAACTTCTCTGGGTTTCTGACAAAAGGACCAAGTTCTTTCAAAGGAAATCAAAGCAGGTTGGCATCTGACCTTTTAGCAGCAATGTTTTATCAGAAAACAGTATTGCAACTTCTATAAAATGTGCAAGGAAATAATGAGCTAATGATACAATATCTAGCCAAATTATCCTTCCAGGTTTAAGACTAGAGAAAAACTATTTTGAACACGCAGAGTCTAAGGAAGCATTACACCAGTGAACTTTTCCTGAGAAATCTGCCAAAATGATAATTGGGGAAAAAAATTGGTATTGAACACTAAATATAATTAATGATCTAAAACAATTACTAGCATAATGGGTGATGAATTGTGTTAGTATTAATTGCTTAGATGATGTAGAAATAACAACTGATGAAGAAAAGAGAGGAAAGTTTAGATGATAGCTACAGTGAAGGTTAATTTTATGTGCCAACTTGGCTGGGCCCCAGGGGACAGATATTTGGTCAAACATTACCCTGGATGTTTCTGTGAAGGTGTTTTTTTTGAATGAGATTAACATTTAAATCGATAGATTTTAAGAAAAGCAGATTACCCTTTATAATGAGGGTGGACCTCATCCAATCAGTTCAAAGTCTTAACAGTACAAAGACTAACATTCCCTAAGCAAGAAGTTATTCTGCCAGCCAACTGCCTTTGGACTCAAACTGCAACTCTTCTGTCTCTAGCCTTCTGGTCTTCCCCATCATATTTTGGACTCAGCAAGTCTCCACAACTGTATGAGCCAATTCCTTAAAATCTCTTTCTCTTTCTTTCCCCATATCCTGTTGGTTCTGCTTCCTTGGAGAACCAAGACTAATAAGGAATATAGCTGATCATCTTACTATTTAAAAAAAATTAAGTATGTTTGAACATTTTAATAATAAAATATTTTTAAAATTCAAAGTTTAAAGGCAACCGCTCTCTTTGTTACTGAATAACCCATCTTTTTCTCATTGATTTACAATGCCGGCTTGGTTCATAAACCAAGTTTATGTTTTCATGACTCTCTCTTTTCCTAGGCTCTTTATTCTATCCTTTGATTTATTCATTTACTCTGTTCTAATTACACTGTCTTATGCAACCAAATTTGAAAATGAGCCCTGATATCTGGAAAGAGAAGCCTCTTCAGATTATCTTTCATTTTTTAAATAAAAACTTTTTGGTTATTCTTGGATATTTGCCCTTCAACGTTAATTTTAATATTTCATTTTCAAGTTTTGTATAAAACCTGTTGAAATTTCAATGTATTTTTAGGTCAGTTTGGCAAGAGCTGACACCTTTAAGATGTCCATTTTCAATCCTTGTGTATGTCCTGCATTGCATTTTTATAGTGCTTTATTTAATGCACTTGAATAAAATTTTATAATTTTCTTTATGACAAGCATGAACATGTTTTTGGTAGATTTATTTTGGATTACTTTTTATTTTGTATTATTTTTAAAATGTCATCTTTTAAAAATGATATTTTCTGAATGATTTTTAAAAGTTATATAAAAATGTAACTGGATTGTATACATTGATTTAATATCTAGACAACTTATTAAAAATCCCTCTTTTTTATTCTAACATTTTCTTAGATTTCTTTAGGGGTTTTACATCACTGGTTATATCTTTTGAAAATAATAACACTTTTATTTATAATTTTTATACTTATCTTCTGTTTCTCTTTTTCTGGCCAAGACCTCTAGTACCACCATGAAAAGAATAGTGATATACTTAGTGTATTCCTAATATTAAAATAAAAGGCTTTGTTATTAAAAACATTATTAATTATGATTTTTGTAGATGTTTTATAAATATATATTTTAAATTAAGAAGCTTTTTTTCCTAATTCCTTGTTCATTCAGAGTTTCTATCATAAGTACATGTTGAATTTCATCAGAACTCTTTTCCTATGTCTGTTGAGCATGCCAAGAATGTCTCTTCTAATTTGTTAATATGTGAATTAAATTAATCAATTTTTCTAATATTAAGCCAGTGTTAAATTCCTGGATAAATCTAAATTGATCGAGATATATTTTCTTCTATAATGTTCAATTTGGTTTAGAATATTTTGGTTAGGATATTTGTATCTATATTCACCAAAGTCAACTGCTTATAATTTCCCTTTATTGTATTTGGCTTTTCAATTTTGGATATCAGTAAAAAAAACGTTGATACATTTTCCTCTTTCTCTAGTTTCTGGGAAAATTTTCTTAAGATCGGGATTATCTGTTCTTGAAATATTTGGTATAATCTTTTTCTTTAACTTGTCTGGGCCTGGTGTTTTCTTTGTGAAAACATTTCAATTCCTCATTCAGTTTTTTAACATGGTTACAAACAAATTCTAACTTTCTACCTATTCTTTAATTATCTTAAACATTTACTTTTATTGATAGAAGAGATAGAATATTTTGCCTGAGTACAAAACTAGGCAAGATTCAGGATCTTAAGATTCAGGATATTGATTTTTCATGATGAGAGTAGTACTGGAAGGGAACATGGAGGGAATTCTCTAATGTAGACAATGTTCTCCTTTTTGATTTGGGTGCTGGTTACAAAGCTGACGCAATCTGTGCGACACTTATGAGATATGTACTTTTATGTTTACATATTATACTTATACATTTAAAACATTTAATTTGACAGTGTAATCAAAGAAAAATAAATAATTACAAAGTGAGATGGGTTCAAGTTATGTAAGAATTATTAATTGATAAGATTTGTATTATTATAACATCACTTTAACAGGCAAAAAAATATTATTTTAATATATGCTAAAGGCATTAGTTAAAATTAAAGAATGATTCCTAATAAAGTCAGAAAATTAGAAGAATATTTCTTTAACATGATAAAGATAAGTCTATAGAAGAACAGATTTGACTACGCAAAAATTAAAAATTCTTTTCATAATAAGTAAATTAAAGGACAAATGATAAATTGTGAAAAATACCTGCTGCTTTAATGTTAGATAAGGGATAAATATCATTATGACAACAGACCCTTTACAAGTCAAAAGAAAACGTTGATGTGCCTAAGTAATTTATAAGAGAAAAAAATTAACATTTTCATAGGCTTATTACTTACATTTTTGGCTTTATATCTTATATTGTTTTGATAAAAAAGTTGAAGTTTAAAATGAAGCCTATTAAAATGTATCATGTGTGGAAAATACCATTCTTATGGACTTTCTGTGCAAACGTAAATTGGCATAAAACTTTTTAGAGGGTAATTTGGCAATACATCAAATGTCTAAAAACTGATTCATTTCTGACTTAGCAATTCTATGAAGAAGCCTAAGTAAGAAATCATTAATGTTTAGAGACATCTGTCAATTTCTTTGTTATATTATCTTTGTAACAGCAAATATTTGGGCTCCATCTATATGTCAACAATATGGGACTGATAAAGTCATTCGACTGGAATCATACATTGGGATAACTAGATAATAAGATTATGCTATTGAATGCTGAATGAGATGAAGTAAATTTTCTATTCTGTTGTTAAGTGAAAGAACAGGTTAGCAATTATATATGTATATGTACGCATATACAAACACACACATATAGAAATGGATATAAACTATGCAATGTATATATGGATATATCCATATGCATATATTCTCATCAAATTTTTAACACTGGTGGTGTTCTCTGAGTGAGAGAATTACAGTCTATGACTCCTACTTATCTGTAACTTCTATATTCTCTAAAATGAATATGTAGTTTCTTTTGTAATGAGAAGAAGCATGAAAGATATTACATACATGCTGTAAGAAAATATTTTTAAATTTGTCGAAAATAACAAGGAGCGAAACCTACTTGTTATATTTTTGTACTGGACACATCGGTCACAGGGCCACCATGTCCAGCACCTTTTTCTACCTGAAAGTGCACCTGACTTCCATATCTCAGTGAAGCAACACTATTTCTTTTGCACATGAATAGGCACTGATTTAACTGAAAATGCACCTGATCCAAACGTGCTCAATATATGCTTGTGGGAATCTGTAACTTGTCAGGGTACAAAGGGCTTTTCCTAATTTAGTAGCTGGTGCTTTGATATCCCAATTATTCTAGTTCTCTGTGGAATTTATATGGAATGTGGTAGATTAATGGCCTTTTTTTTCATGTTGAGAAGACAGAGCATACACTCAACAGGAAGCAGGGAGTCCCGCCCTGCACGTTCCCCCCTTCCCCAAAAGATTACATGAGAAGGGAGGGTGGGAAGAAGAGGCAGAGGAAGAAGAGAGGCTTGAATTAATCCTCAGCAGTGACTTGCCCTGACAGTTTGCCAATTTTAATTTACACATATCCTCAAGGCAACCTATATAAACCTTCCACCCTTACAGCCAAAAGCTGCCAAGTGTTTACCCTCAGTTATGGGAAGGAAAGTTGATTGATATAGTCACTCCCTGGATACTACATTTACTCTACTCCTATTTAGGCACATGTTACTAAGAGCCACTGGAGTGCAAAATAAAAGAGGAGATTGTCTTTGAGACTTTTTGATCTATATTCCTTACTCTTTATGGGTATGCGGGTTTGGGGCACCTAACAATTTCACTCAAGTAGAAGTTATATTTTGAGGTGTAGAAAACAAGGGAATTGGGAGCATTTGTAATTGCCTCATTCTATGTTTTTTTACCCCTTTTTCAAACAAACAAAGATTAGAAGCAACCCTGAAAAAAACACACATTGAATTCAATAAATAGATTATAATGAGGGGGCTAAACAAAAATGTATTAATATTATTAGAAAATTTCCTTAACACTTGAAAACAGGCAAAAGAGATTGCTGAAGGTGCTTTGAGGGCAGTGCCACCTGGATTTTTTAGAGGTTGGATTTTTTTTAAACAGCTCTGTAGGGCTGAGGTTAACCTGTAGATTTTTCTCTGGTAGAGATGCAAATAATTTCTTTCCTGAAGAAGAGACAACCCCAAAGGATATGGCTCACTGCTCTGTAAGAAATAAAGCAGTTTTGTTTCTAACCCAGGTATTTTAACCTAACAGTTCTATATTTAATTGCACATGTAAGTAGTTCCTCAAATGCTCTTTGACCTGGTCATAACATTTTACTGGTTCTCTCACTAATTAATGAATTGAATAAAATTCTCGACATGTGTTTATTTCACAGTTGCCTGAAAATCTTGAGTTTACCTTTTCTTTTTTTTTAAACAATTGTACTTTAACAATGCTCTTCTCCATAAATCCTCTATTTCTTTTGGGAAAAATATTCGGTATAGTATAAGCTAACTTTAGTAATTCCAGCATTCTTCCTTAGTCCCAGACTTACCAATTTCTTACTATATCTCTTTTATATTTAAATAGAAATATTTCATATAGGTTTTTAGTTTTGTTGCATTTTATATTTAATTGTTACATGTACTCATCACTCTGTATCATCTCCTTTCAATCACCTATAGTGATGAGAAATTCCACTGAGTTTTTCTCTCATTCCTTTACTTACAATTCCCACATATTGAATGATGACATAACAGATGAGGACATCTTTTTATATCTTCCCTTATTCCTTTTTCCTATTGACAAATATTTATTGAGAACCTGCTCTGTGTTGTGTGCTAATTTGGGATTTGAATATGGACATGAATTAAGGAAGTCATATAATAACTAGGAAGGATTGTTTGCTAAATATAGATTTAAAGCAAAGGGAGTTACCTGCTAAACTTCCAATTTCTTTTCTATTATTTTTCCAGAATCAGGATGAAGAGAATAGAAGAAAAACATCCTCCTCTTTGAACAGTTTCCTTGAAAAACTTACAAATTCCTTCTAGTTAATTTTTCTATTTCATAGATTCAATGATGATTTATGCCTTATGATTTCTCACCCCCACTCTGATTTAATAATAAACTTCATAATTCTTCTACTTAAGATAAACAATTTTGGTTAATAATCATTGCCATTGGGGTGCCTGGATGGCTCAGAGGGTTAAAGCCTCTGCCTTCGGCTCAGGTCATGATCTCATGGTCCTGGGATCAAGCCCTGCGTGGTCGCGTAGGGCTCCCTGCTCAGCGGGGAGCCTGCTTCTTCCTCTCTCTGCCTACTTGTAATCTCTCTCTGTGTGTCAAATAAATAAATAAAATCTTTTTAAAAAAAATCATTGCCATTTTTCAAAGGACCTACCTCTAGCAGTATTAGTCTTTGCTTTTCCTGAGTAAAATAAGACAAAATAAAGACAAAAAAAAACCCAATTTGTATTAGCATTTTTAAAAAGCAGCAACAGCTAAAGCAAGAGGAAAATGGGGGGTGAGACGTTGAGGAGAAATGTTTCACTTTACATTATTAGTTTGCTGTAAGCAATGGAATTGGTCATTCACCATAGATAAAACAGAGTGTGGAAAAAAAGAAAAGAAGTGAAAGTGAAATAAAATCATGCAATATTATAGTTGATACACCGAGCACTCCCTTTAATATACACACTAACAAAGGAGTAGTCATATAAATTGACACGACATGGTGAGTCATGGACCAAAAAGTGTCAATTAACATGTATGAGTTCATGCGGCAGATTAAACTGCCTACAAACAGCCACTGACTCAAAGATTTGGGGCAGAAAGTCTTTGGCAACCAGCTAGGAGAAGGTAAATATTATTTTTGAAGTTAAGCAAACATTGTGGGTGAATCTATCAACATGCCAAAAATATTGAAGTTGGTAGTCATACTTCCGTTGGCTTTGTGTGATTTCTGGGGCTACCTGGGGGGGAGGGGGCAAGGGTAGAGAATACTGCTGGAGTAAAATGATAGGGACTTTGGAAATGAAATCCAAAAAGGAAAGCAGAATATCACCAAGTACTGAAAGAGTACTTTTTTTGGTAGTTAATCCAGAAGTTGTTCTCTTCCTGCTAAAATCCTCAGTGGTCTGCAAAACAATTCTCACTGCTGCCCAAGATACAGAACAGCTGTGGCAAGCAATTTTACATAGCTGACATTGGTGGAATATCAGCATTCTATGCAGATAGGGTGACCTATAGGATATGAAGTGAATAGAGTTTTCAAAATATAGTTTAATTAGTTTAAGTTATTCTTTTTGAAGTCTGAACTTTGAGCAAATACAGTATTAATTCTGGTCTGACAGGGTCACCAATGTTCCAGTCTGATATGTAATGACCGGATGGAAGAACATAGGATAGTCATGATGAAAAAAAAGAGATGACAAAATAAATGGCTCCAGGATAGAGGGAGAGTCTATTATCTAATCACATTTAATCCTCATAATAAATCTTTGAAATAGGTATAATCATGCCCATTTCCCAAGTTAGGAAATTGAGGCTCAAAGAGATTAAAAATTCATTCAAAACTTAAGGACTATTACCATTTTTTTTTTCACAGCTGAATCCACTTCGCTAGTCCTAGCTAAGCATTTCATCACTTCTCTAGTGAGGAGGATGATATTTACCAACAAAACTATTCTGGAACGATATACGTAATATAGGAGTACACTTATGCACGTATATGAATAATGGCTCTATGGAGGAGTTTGGTTTGCATGAAACAACCTGACTCTAACTATTGAAGGGACCCACCGAATGTATAGGCAGGATGGCAGGGTTTGTCTGGAATGAGTGCACAAACTGGAGAAAGCGGTGGAGGAATTAGAACTACTTTGAGGACTTCAGTATCAGAGACTTATGTGTTTCTCATTAGATTTTTAGTCACTTGTCTTTCTATTCAAATTTTCACATCCCTAGTGAGAAATTCTTTCTGATTTGAGCCATTTTCAGTGGTGGTCAAGCTGGCTGCCTTGAGATATGTGCGAGGTGGTGTTAGCTACACTGATACGGTAACTGGGGATAATTGTTACTTCAATGTGTGAAAGGTATGCATGTGCATATATAGAAGCATGTATTTGTATTTAATTTTGGTCAAGTATAAAGACTGGATTACAAACTTTATACTTCACCAATATGAATTAAAAAAAATCTCAAGTTTTCTTTTTAAATCTAGGGTTTACTTTTCTAGATATTAAGAAGAGGTATACAAACTAGATGGGCTAAAATTAATACTTTGCAGTTAGACTTTCCTGCCCCAAATGAGCAAATCAAGTCCCTAAAACTTGAACTTGAATCTTAAACGTGAGCAAGACCTAATGTTTTTCAGGGGTTTTATACTTAACACTATACAAAGTCCTGGACAGACTATAAATTTTCTTCCCGTCTATTCAACAGCTTTTCCTAATAAAATGAGCATAGATGCTTAGCCCAAGACAATACATAGGATCAGTTCTAGATTTTTCAGAAAAAAATGTTTTGGGCATATTAACAACCACTAAAGACTTTGTTATATGTTTCATTTTAAAAATATTTACTTATACCATAGACAAGAATTTAGTTGCTCCCACAGATTTGTCACTTAAGTGTCTCTTCTGATTTCTAGGAACATCTTATGTTTTCTAGAAAGGAAGAATGTACTATAATTGACATTGGTAAGATCAATTTGGCTATACACTAGGAGTGACACATTTATCAATTTCACTATCTTTTACCATTCTAGTTTCTTCTTGTACCTTTTTGTAGAACTGAAGGGTGCAAAACCAAAAAAGTCTATTCATAGTAAATACTGTGAGTTTTCTCCAAACACAAAATCATTTGAATATAACAAGATGTAGTGGAAATGAATTAGTGTTCCTTAACTTTTGGGGGCTTAAGGAAGCAATGGAATCCTGTGGAGGGGATATTTTCTTTCCTCATGTGCAAGGGCACATGGCTCTGCTCATCTGAGCTCTGAGAAGAGAAGTAATCAGTAGTCAATTTCTCTTTATTGACATATTCTCTGTTGATTATCAAAGCAACCCTCAAATGAAAGCAAGAATTATGATGTATCAACTTCATATTAAGAAACATGAAAACACAGAATTCTGTCCTCCAGAAATATTCATCCAGCATGCCAACCAAATGCCTGGAACTTGAAGCCTCTAGGCACTATTTTCCTAGATATAGCTCCTGCTGCTTTTTCCTACTTGTTAATTCTGGAGAACTGCAAGAAAGCAAGATGCCAATCGTAGGGTAACTGCCCTTTGAGATACCATCTCCTTTGAGGTTTTACTTACTAGGAGTGTTTCTGATGAAAGTTGCTACATTTTCCAATGGCTTCTGAGTTAGCTACCAGTAAAAGATAAGTACTAGTCAAGGTAAACTTTAATATGGCTAATTTCTGAGAGCTCTGTGGGCTGTGTATGTCTATGTGTGGGGGACAAGGGAGGAGGTCAGTAATTCCCTTAGTTGTTCAGTTGTCACATATAGGAGTTTCCAGAATCTTAAAAGGCAGTGAATATACCCTATATGTAAACTGCATTTTAAATAGGTTAAGACTCACATGATCCATGAAGAGAAATGGAAGAAAATATCCATATTCTACCTCCATTGAAAATGCAAAATATCCAGAAGCCCAGGAACTTCCCACTTGACACACTCTTGTCCAGAATGCAAGTCCTGGATTATATCTTTCTCCTCCAGACAATATTCTAAGTAGGTGTCCGTTCTTGCAAATGGTTCACCATGCTGCCTCACTGAAAGGGTAGCAGACATGTCTCTATTATGTACAGTCCTTTTGTCCTTCCAGGTGATTGATGATCTGTGATGATTTATGATCTAAGTTCAAAAGCTAAAAATAATATACTTATGATGGATTTTTGTGTAATCTGGTTTTTCACCTGTCAAAGGGTAGGGGTGCAAACATTCTCAGAAGAAGATCTCTGCAGAAATGGATTCTCTCCATTGGTTCCTTATGCGATGACCTGAAGAACGTAAGGGCATCTCTTACTCCACTATAACATTGTCACTCTAGCACAGGGAAGAAGTCATTTAAATAAAAGCCAAGCAAATGCAGACACCAATAGTATAAAGCAGTTGTTAAGAGTTTGAACTTGGACATCCAACAAAATCTGGGCTGCCATTTACTAATTAGTTGTGCAACACTAGGCAATTAATTTAGCCTCTAAATCTCAGTGTTCCCATATGTATAGATAATATCATGTATTGCATGGGATTTGGGGAAGATAAAATAAATAAAAAAGTAGCACTACTAGCATATAATAGTCTAGCATATAAATAACATTAACTAGATTATTATTGTTGTTGTCACCAGCATGACTATATTAAAATTAGGGGATTGAATCTAATGGCCTACAATATTGGTCACTCTTATTATAGCTACATACATGTGGTTGTTGTGTGCATTGTATAACTATGACATTCTGCACTCTCTAAGTGATTTGTCTAGCCAAAATCACCATTGATTCCAGTATTATATGTGTTCTTATCTGCTTTCAACTGAGTAGTAATTAGAATGTTTCAGAAATCATCTTGTGCCTCTAGTGATTCCTATTTTTAATAGCACGGATTGTTGCTTGGAGGACATAACATCTGTATGAAACATTGAACTTCGCAGTTCATGAAGAACTATGAACATAGTTATTTCATACTATTTTTTAAATTTAAAACTCTTACATATCGTATATTAGCCCTTTGTGAAAATCCAGCCCACTGAATTACAAATCCCTGTGAAATAAAGAGAATAAATTGCCATCTCTGTAGGGAAAATAAGTATAGTGTGGGTCAGTGTACTTGTCCACAAAATAAGAACTGGAAACAGAATTAGCAATGGTTGTTAAGGCCCCAGACCAGATTCAGTTTTCCATGCAATAAAACAATGAACACCCAATTTTTCCTTCCAGGATCTCTTTCTGCATTCTAATTACATTCAGTGAAACAACTTTCACTAAGCATTCAGCTTCTCTTTTTCAGTTCTTTCCACAAACTCCCAGGAACTAGAGCTTGTTTCTTTCTCAAAATTCTTCAGCTGTTACTCTATTGAGGCATTTCTCCTTAAGTCTTCCCTACCCTTTGACCCAGTAAATTACTAAAAACTACAGGAGGGAGATGGGAAAGGAACAGTAAGAAAAGACATGAATTGACCAGAGCACATTAGAGCAAAGATATTCACAAGTCAGGATAATAAGAGATAAAGGGTAAATGCAGATATCATGCACTTAATTAAAATAACATGATTCAAACTTCAAAAGACAGAAAGAAAAGCATAGTAAAAATTGTATATCCTATCTCTGTCTAGCCACCTAGATTTTTTTTTCTAGAAGCAAAGTGATTAGTTTCTTATACACCTATATATTCTTCCACATATGTATCTTTCTCTATATCAATATTCAACAATGGTAACATATTATATACTTTGCACTACGCTTTGCTTCTTTCCTTTAAAATACGTAACCTAAAAATCCCCCTAATTCTCTGTACAGTAGCAATGATATCTATTTAAACAGTCTCTACATATTGATATTCAGCTTTTTGCCATTACTAACAACACTGCATTCAACAACTGTGACCACATCTCTTTGCACATATGTGAGTATGCATGACTCAGTGTTCATTTCTGGAAACAGAAACGCTATATTTTAGCAAGGCAGGGGTTTAATACAGCGAGTTCTGTACTTACCATCATTAGAGGGTTGTTGGCACAGTGAGAACAATGAGCTCTTAGGATGATCCTTGAGGAGTATCTCAGAACTGACAGGCCATGGGAACTCTTCTGCAACCTCTCCAGCTATTCCTGCAATACTGAGTTCCCAAACATATCTCAGAGCTGGGATTCAGGGATCAGGAAGCCAAAATCAAGAAAAAATTGCCACTCCTGAAACTGCCTTTTCATAAAATAGTAGAAAGAAACAAAATCTGGCTTTGTGTGCATTTCTGCCTTCTAAATCTACTTGATTACATATAAGTGATGAAACCTAATGTGCTTTTAGAACCCTGACCCATAGAAGTCTGGGAATAATGATTTTGGTTTCCTAGACTCGGCGGCAATATAAGAAGGCACTCTAGAAAAAGGGAGGAATCAAGGGTGTATGTCATTCCAAGAGAGAATATAGCTGTCACTTCAATTGATGATATCGTTCTAAAGAATTCAGAAAAATCTCATACAGAAGCACTGAAGGTAATATTACTAATTGAAATGAATGGTTTCTGTTGACATTTTTAACTTCTGGGGGTCAGAGCAACACCTACCTCCACTGCTCCCAGCAACTTCTCCAACACATTCCTTTTACCCAAAGAAGGTGGTCCCAAAGAAGCAGAAAGAGTTTCCTCTAGTTTCCCCAGGGGAGCTCACACCACACACACACACACACACACACACACACACACACAAACACACACACGCACGCACACACACAGCTCAAGCCATGGTGATTCACACAGGAAAGCAGCAGTGGGATTCAAGAGTGACATCAACACTGTATGTCCCTGGTAGGGTAAAAACAGTGGACAAAAAGGAAGAAAGACATACCCAGATGCTAGCTACTTGATAAAATGTTTGGTTCTCGGAAATAATCATGTTAAAGGGATATTCTTACAAAAGTTGTTGAGAGTCACTATAATGGGCAGAAGTGAAGACACAATGTAAGCAAAAGGGCATGATAAGCCATTGCCTGGAATATAAGGTAATGGCGCATGATGATCATAAGGAATTAAAATATAGAAGTAAAGCATAGTGACTGCTGTTATGCATTTGTAGAAATGAAGACCTGCCTGATTATTGCTGCTATTAAACTATTGCTGCTATTAAATTAGGAGCATGCACTTATTCACTGTTCACATATAGAAGACAACAAAGCATGGGCGCCTGGGTGGCTCAGTGGGTTAAAGCCGCTGCCTTCGGCTCAGGTCATGATCCCAGGGTCCTGGGATCGAGGCCCACATTGGGCTCTCTGCTCAGCGGGGAGCCTGCTTCCTCCTCTCTCCTCTCTCTGCCTGCCTCTCTGCCTACTTGTGATCTCTCTCTCTGTGTCAAATGAATAAATAAAATCTTTAAAAAAAAAAAATAGAAGACAACAAAGCATGGTATGAGCAGGAGCAATGAGGAGGAACTCCTAGAGAGAATATATTAAACTCTTCTTAAAGGAGACTTTAAGTACCAATACTACAACTTTGATGGAGAACCATCGTTTTGTGGGGAATTGTGGTCTGATTTTTCTGAGAATTTCTTAGAAGGGACAAGTACTAATACCTGGGCTAGGTTTTATCTAAGGCTGGCAAATCCATTCTTTCATTTTCTCAGTCCAAAATACTTGGTGTCATCTCTCCTAGAGCTTACTTCCTTAAAAAAAATTAAAAAATTGGGCGCCTGGGTGGCTCAGTGGGTTAATGCCTCTGCTTTCGGCTCAGGTCATGATCTCAGGGTCCTGGGATCGAGGCCCGCATCGGGCTCCCTGCTCAGTGGGGAGCCTGCTTCCCCCTCTCTCTCTCTGCCTGCCTCTCTGCCTCCTTGTGATCTCTCTCCCTCTGTGAAATAAATAAAATCTTTAAAAAAAAAATTAAAAAATTTTAATTACTATAATATATGTGTATCATAAAACCTATCATCTTAATCCCTTCTAAGTGTAAAGGTCAATGATATTAAGTACATTCACACTTTTGTGCAAAGAATCTCCGGAATTCTCTTCATCTTGAAAAACTGAAACTCTATATCCCTTCAACAACAATTCCCTATTTCCCCCACTCACAGCCATGGCAACCACCATTCTAGTTTCTGTCTCTGTGTATTTGACTACTGTAGGTGCCCCATATAATTGGAGTCAATTATATAAAAAGTATAATAATGTCTTTCTGTGGCTGACTGATTTTACTTAGTGTAAGGTTCATCCATGTTGATGCCAGCATTTCCTTCCTTTTTAAGGCGGCTTGTTTGCTTCCTTTGACCTCACTTTTCTGTCTCCTATATACCTTCAACATTAATGCAGAGCCAGTCACTTCTCACTACTGTCACTGCTACCATGTGGTCCCAGCAGCCATCATTTCTCCCCTGGATTTCTGCAAATGTTCCTCTGCTTCTTCCCTTGCTTTTTTCAACCAGGCACCTACAGCAATCTTTTAAAAATCAGATCACTTCTTTGTTCAAAATTCTTCAATATCTCCTCGTTTTGTTTAGAAAAGAAGTCAAAATCCATGCCTTAGCCTCCAAGGCCTGGGAAGCCTGCTAGATCATCATTGCCATCTTTGCCCTCTTCCTGCTCTCCTTTGCCCCACCCCTCTACCCACATCATACCGGCTTCCTTGTTCCTGGAATAGGCAGGCAAGTAATGCCCTTGCACTAGTGTTTCTCTTGCTAGATATCTCTGTATGATAACTCTATTATTTCCTGTAAGCATTTTGTCAAATATAAACTTAAAAAATACTAACCTCATCACCTTATTCAAAGTGCAGCCCACCCTACACAAACTCCCTTATCCCCTTCACCATGCCTTTTTTCCTCTGACAATTACCAGCTTTTAAATTGCTATGTAATCTACTTATTTATTGTTTTAATAGTTTATTATCTGTATCCCCTTGCCAGATATGTACCTTTACCTGTTTTGTTCATTAACGTGCCCCAAACATTGATAGCTATGCTTGGCATACAGTGGGTGTTTAATAAAAGAATGACTGTTTTTACTGGGAAGATCATGTTTTCACTCTCAGACCAGGTTGGGCAGATGTTCTAATAGTTCATACAAGGGTGTAATAGTGTGTGAGTAAAGAGAGAAGCAACAAAATTCTTCCTATTTCTAGTCCCTCTTCCAGTCACATTTTCATACCATTAGTGCTTGCTTGTTTTTCAGAGTCCACTGAAAAGGAGTGTGGTGCAGTTAGGGGCTAGAGTCTAACACTCTCCAAATTCCAACTCTATTATCTACTGACTGAATGGCTTGGTAGAAGTTAGACTTTTTATATCTTGGTTTCTTTGTCAATGAAATGGGAATACCATGAGTTGGGTATTCCTCATACATTATGAGAATTAAATGAGATAATATATGTAAAATGCTGAGCACTTTGTGAGTATAATTAGAAAGCACTTAAAGACAATGTACTTAGGATGTGTGTATTCCCCTATAATCTCACTTATGATTTTAATTTGCTTAATAAAATTCTCTTTATATAAGTAATATATAGATAAACCATCTAAACTCAGATCTGAATTAGCAAGAACTCTGAAATATTAATATATGAATTATTTTACCATTTGTGAATTCTCAGAATTTAAATCCATATTCATATTCAAGTGAAAGTAAAAAAAGTAAAAAAATATATGATCAAATATAAGAGAATTTTGCTTGCCTATTTAGCTTTTCTATTGTGCTGATTATCAAGATATGACTCATTATACCTCCAACTCAATGGCATTTTCTCAAAAAAAGTATTATAAATAGATAATGAGCTTTTCATAGGTTCACCTTTCAAACAATATTATTTGACACTTCTTTTCTATCATTAACAAAGTTTTGTTTTCCTTGGGTAGGCCATCTGGATTATATCAGTTTAACTTTTTAAATTTGGTATTTCCAATTAGCTTCAATTTGTCAGTTACATACCTGAATTAAGCACTTGTACTAGATATTAAACACCTTTGGGAATAAGTATTTGCATAACTGATTAATAACTCTTAATATTATGGTAATTTCTTCAAGAACATCCTTTTATTAAAGGTAGAGGTTGAATCTGCTTGAAGTATACTTTTTTCTTATATAAATCTAGCTTTCAATTTCTGAACCCATTATCCTAATGTTCAGTGCTATTTCCCATTCTGAAAACTCATTTTATGTGTGGGTATTTGAAATGATCAGAGATATTACCAAGAAAATGACCAATAAGCCATAAAGCTATTCAACTCATTACTAGTACAATTTATTTATTGCTGGGAAAGTTTCATTTTAGATTAGTTTGGAAGAGAATATGAGTATATATGTAGCAGTTCCCTGAGTGCAAGGACTTATTGTCCTGTCCATAATTTATTTAGAGTTCCTGTACTAGTTGTTAAATAAGTGTGAAATTAAGGCCATTGTGTTTAAAAAGGTAGTACAGAAATCTGAACCTTCAATGGAATCAGATAAGAAACCTGAGAAGTGTGCCCAAAAGCAAAGTCTTTATTTCGTTCTCCCTACTTGCATAAGAAAGTTGTTCACCTCCAAGTAAGACACTTCAATCTATGACTTCACCAGCATGTGGAACAGCATAGAAAAAGACCCAAGAAAAGCTTTCTGCAAAGAGGCTTCCCCAAACAGGATGCATTAAATCTTTCTACCAAGACTGAATGAATTAAACCCAAACCAAGGACTTAAATTTTATCTACCCAGGGTGATTTCATAATTTTCTGATAACTGAATCAGTTACAGGAGATCTTGGTCAAACTCTCCTACATATAACATCTTTTTAAAACTTGCTAAACAAAAGCAAAAGAGGCAGATGGCAGAGTGGCATTTTGTGACCTTCTGTTGGCTAGAAAGGAAGGCCCCATCTCTTAATCTTTTGAAAGCTTCAGATAATTACTGAAACAGATTTCAGGTATGCTTTTGAGTATATTTACTTTTCACTTCTGCCAATAAGTGGCATGATGGTATAGCCTATTTTTCTTTGGCTTTCAGTGGAATTAAAAGCTCTCCTTGAATGTTTCAAAAACTTGTGAGAAGTGCTTTAGAGTAGCTAGTAAGATATATAAGACTGTAGTAAAGCTTAGTTAGTTGTCTTTTATAAATACTTTAAAGATCTTTGGATCAAAGAAGCAGAAAACATTTTTAGTTGCTAAAATAGAGTATTTGTTCATATCTGGATTTTCTTTATGTTTATTTTAGTACATAATTACCCTTTGTAGTAAATAAGGAGAAAACAAAAGATAAATGTGAGGTGTTCCCTTACTAGAAATTGAGGATGGGATCAGTTTCTAGAAATGAATAAGGTGAAGAGGGAATACCAAGCCTTTGAGACCTGTAAGCTGTAGGCTATGATAGTTATCATTGCTAACTGTGAATTCACAGGGCCCATGCAAATAGGGTATGGCTCTGGATTATGGAAGAAAACGAGTTATAGGATGATAAAAACTCAACTCACAATCCCCATAAAAAAGAATATGAAAGAGCTCTATCTCCAGGGAAGTTTCACAGTGCTACACAGGAAGTAGCAGTGTATCCAAATGTTTCCTGATATGAGAACATATTTTCAGCTGTTGCCCCAATCAGTTAATTCTTCTCCCTGACAAAACTGGTAGAAAATAATCCTTTCCCTCACAGTAATACAGACAGAATAATACAGGAGAAAAGAGGTAAGAAATAGAATTGTCAGTTCACAGTAGAGAGAGACATAAAAGGACAACACCATGGTAGAAACCAAGAGAAAAAGCATTTCCTAGTATAGGCTGCAGATTTGATTGGAAGAAGGGGCACAATGTAAGAGTTAAGAACAATGACTTTAAGGTCAGTCAGACTTGCATTCACATTCCAAATTGTGGATTTAGGCAGGAACCCTAAGCCTCCATTTCCTTCGCTATATGTTGGAAATAATATAAAGACAACAAATGAACTCCTATAGGTTCTATGAGAGTTAAGCTGGATAATGCATGTAGCAAGTTTAATGTAAGGTTGGGCATACAAGTGCTCTAGAGTTAGGGGCTACTCTTATTTGGCACAGTGAATCACTAATAAGAGCTGTGGTTAAAATAAATTTTTAGCAAGTACATGTGCAGTATCTGAAAGCAAAAGCCTTTACACCAGGAAACCATACTGAAGTATGGGCCACTAAGAGAAAAGATGTGTGTGGCAAACAGAAGAGTCATCAGATTTAGGACAAGAAATAGCATGGACTGAACTAGAGATATGATTAAAGGTTTTCATAGTTTCCCTAAAAATTAGTAAGTTTTGTTCTTTGTTGTCTATATTTACAACAAGTTAACTGCAGAGTGTCCTACAGATGGTTCTTACTCTAAAGTATGTGTTTATTTGCTTTCAGTCCTTACTTTTCATTTGCCTTGAATTAATAAACTTCTTCAGGTTTGGAAGATCCATTCTGGTTAGTTTCCATATACTTGCTGTAATCTAGATTTCTGTGCCCAGAGAGAGGAAGAGCTAAAAAGTAACACTCCTTCATAGGAATTTTGCCTTAACAAGCTCTAGTCTATCTGTGTTAGTGTTATATGTACATATATTTCAATGTATTGCTCTTAAAATACTATGTTCTTAAGTATGGCTAAAAATAGCATTTCAAACTTCTTGTGAACTTTTTATTCAATATCATGGGTCTCCAAGGAAACAAAAGAAAAAAAAAAACTCTCTCTGTTCAGCTCTCATTATCTTTCTGACCAGAGGAATTAGAGAGAGGCACTGGATTTGTTTCTCTCTGATCACTTACTTTTTGGCTATGGAGCCCATTTTAAGGGAGGCAATGTTCTCGGGTGAGAGAGATTTGGTTGAGAAAGCAGAAGCCACTCAAGATGTAGTTAGTGGAAAGAAAATTAAGATAAAGAATTTGAATTAGATAACTGTTGGAAGAGCTGCAAAAACAAAGATCAGAAAAGCCCCTTTCAGGAAATTTGGAAGTACAGGATTTCATGGAAGATTCCAACAACGATTCTAGTAGCCAGCCGAGGTAAAATAGGAGAGGGAAATATCCATAATACAAGTGACCAGATTTCATCTATTTTCCTCTCCAGACATTATCCTCATTTCCCATTCCCTGCTTTCCGCCACAGAATGGACTACATTGATGGTCCTCCTTGTCCTCTAGCTTCCAGTAGGGTTTGGCCAATGAAGAGTACCAACAGATCAGAGGTGGGGAGAAGAGTGACGTTAGGGGAATTGTTTTCTTGCCTCCCTTTTCAAGGTTACTTCAGGAAGTCTGTGTCCCTTGACTGCTACAGGTGCTTTCTCCCAACATACTCCTTCCGGGTTGTTGTAACTGTTCCCTCCTCTCATCCTGTCAGGCTGAGGGATGATAAGAGCTCTTATTAACTCCAGGATCCTGCACTATCCCTCACAATTCCACTATATCTTGCAATATCTTTGTAAATATTCCTTTAGTAAATAAAACACTCCTTGAGTTATTCTACCAGGAGTATGCCAACTGTTTCCTGCTGAGAACCTAACTGATATAATAATTCATACTATAAGTGTCCCCAAGAAATGCACCTTAAAGATGGGTGTCAGGAATTGGGTGGTTTGCATTTGAAGGAGCTCAGGGATAACCTTCTTGCTAGATAAAAGGGACTTTCTTGGGTAATCCATGGCATGTGGTAGAATCACCCTTCTTCACATTGTCCAAATGCTTGACAGCATAATATAAGGTGGAATTGCCTATTTTCCTCTTTGGGCCTTAGAAAGCATAAATGGAAATAAGAGTCATAAGCATATAATTAAGAACACGGGATTGGAAGGCTTCATGGCAGCTTTGAGTGCTTTCCTCCTCTTCTGAGGTTGCATATCTGGAAGTATAACTGCAGAGCTGTAGCCTGAAATTAAATGCTCAGTCTCCCCAGATCTCTCATCCTAAACAGGGACACTGGTGGAAAGAAGTGGGACCTTGAGATCTGGGTTGAAGACCCTTGGGAAAATGTGGGCTGAGACTGAGATCTGTAATCTCCATCTTCCCCTACAACTTTCAGGCTTGTTGGGGGAAGGGCCTTCTCTCTCCATCAGCTCTTCTCTCACTTAAAGTTAGCACATCAGAGGCAGTTGCCTCAGAAGCTAATACTGATTCTCCCCTAGGCCCTCGCTGACTACTGCTTACTGCCTTTGATTTGCCTTAATAATTAAATACCAACAAATCCCTAGGAAGTAAAAATTAGTAATGACTGTTAAGTAAAAATTTTGAAAATCTGATAAAAAATAAAGATTAAAATGTTAAAAAAAAAAGTTTCTAAGATGTCTTTTATAACTACACTATCTTTGGGTTTTCCAAAATGGTTATTAGGTAGCACAGGGTTTCCTCCTTCACCCTATAAAATAAAGAACCCTAAGAATAATTGGGTTTGGGGCGCCTGGGTGGCTCAGTGGGTTGAAGCCTCTGCCTTCAGCTCAGGTCATGATCTCAGGGTCCTGGGATCGAGGCCCGCATCAGGCTGCCTGCTCAGTAGGGAGCCTGCTTCCTCCTCTCTCTCTCTGCCTGCCTCTCTGCCTACTTGTGATCTTTCTCTGTGTGTCAAATAAATAAATAAAAATCTTAAAAAAAAAAAGAATAATTGGGTTCGTCTAAAAATCCTGTAAATTTTAATTAATTCAAAACTGTTTTGAAAGCTTTTGTCTACAAAACTTAATCTATATTTTAAAAAAATACTGAAAATTCAAGTAAAGTTTGTCTTTTTAGTAAATATGTGAACATAAATGATCTTTTAATGATTGAATATTTTTTAAATAAAAAGAAACCATATTCCTATTTCACCTCAAAGATAGGGTACATAATAGTCACCAAAGCAATTTGCTTCTAGGATTCTACATTTATAAAACTTCTTTTTCTTCTCTCTCTTGCTCTCTCTTTTTGTTGTTCATTTAAAGTCTGAATAAGTATTGGGGTATGATTCAATGACATGTAAATCATCAGAGGCCAATTGCTTATTAAAGTCTTTCTCTAGATTCAATAACCAAGACATAGCCCCTTGACTAAGAGTGATTCAGCAATAGAAAAATTATGAAAACCTCAGCTGATTTAGTTTTAAAATGCCAATTAAGCTTAATGGTTTCTCATACTATACAGGCTCTTCTATTGACAAAATAGTCTGAGCATTTTTTGGCCAGTTGTCAAAATATGAAATAGTGTCATTTTCCAATTCACATGCAACTGTTCATCACCGCAGTACTCTAAAGCCAGCTACCTCTTTTCTTTACTGGAAGGAGAGTCCCATGATCATTTAACTTATCTTAGGGAACAATCCATACCTTGTACAGACTTCTTGGATAGAAACTCTCTTGGATAATTTTTTGATTTACTTATGTTTGTGAATGTTTCATTCTTAAAAAGAAAAAAAATAAGAATTTCTAAGTAGGTTATTCTATCGGACATGAATTTTCTTTAAACTTTAAGTTTTTCACAGTTACATCAATTTAAATGGCTAAATTCATTGCTTTTTCTCAGACCTCCCTTCTGAAAAGAAAGGTAAAAGACCAAATATTTACACTGATAGGAAATATATGATTTTGTGTTAGTCCATGACTTTGAAATGCTTGGGTTATTGAGATTTCCTGACTACTACAGAAACCTATAGAAAATGAATGGCAATATCTAAGGAGATTGTCATGATAAAGAAATGTACCAAAAATGCTTCATGATATTACTTACAATAACAAAATAAAAAATAAATAAAGAAAAAAAGAAAAAAATAGCAAAAATAAATTAGCTATGATACTGAACCAACTTTGTAGATATTTTAAGGCTTCTGTTGAGGATGTTTCCAAAACGTGTCCTACTTCCTACTGGCTAATAACACAAACTTGGTGGGCCCAAAAAAGGTAGGACATGCATAGGAAATAAACTTACTGGACCCTTCTGAATATCTCCAAATGCACTATAAGTAAGTTCTAACTTACTTATTGTTATTCATTCTTCGGGTAATTTGAAGCTTTACTTTAACAGAGAGCTACGGTTTTAGCGGTAGAAAAAAAGTGTGTGATTTTATATTCTCACTTGGGGAATTCCAACTCATCTCTCCAATAACAGGGACACATACTTCACTGGCACCATTATTTAAGAACTTTATAGATGGTAATTACTCAGAATCTCCACAATCCTTATCTTCCAAACTTCAGAAAAGATAAAGAGAATTGAAGGAATCCCAATACTATAGTTAACAAAACTCTTGCGAACCTTGAACCATCAAGGCTAAACTGCTGCCAATTGTCTTGGGAACAATAAGATCAATCATGTCTAGTATCTACAAGTAATCTCCTTTTGAATTAATAAGAGGCCTGCCTAATATATTTGAGAATTACTTCCAATCCTAGATTCTACTCTATCAGAAGCTGATAGGACTAATTATTCCATGAGACTCAAATTGAGATACCTCTAGCTTTATCACCAAGAAGTAAAAATGTATTTCCAAAATGCCTAGCTAAGCAGCCTTTGCATGATCTGAAACTTGGAGATCTGAGCTTCTGAAAAAGTCAACAGAATAAAACTGACCTTAGGGGCGCCTGGGTGGCTCAGTCCTTAAGCATCTGCTTTTGGCTCAGGTCATGATCCCAGGGTCCCAGGATCAAGCCCCGCATGGGGCTCCCTGCTCAGTGGGAAGCCTGCTTCTCCCTCTTCCACTCCTCCTGCTTGTGTTCCCTCTCTCGCTGTGTCTCTCTCTGTCAAATTAATAAATTAAAAAAAAAATCTAAAAAAAAAAAAGGAAGAAAAAGAAAAAAACGGACCTTAAACCTCAACAGGAAAAACTTTATAAGGTACTGTTAACAATTGTTACAGCAATAAAATTCCAAGGTATTGATTCTTAGGTTCATGCTTTCCAAATTAAAACATATACAGCATTTTCTGTTGACCACTGGACTTCCATTTCAACAGGAGACCCTAAATTGATGATTTTTAGGCATTCTGAAGCTGCTAACTACAAAAGGTGGACAACCTCTGCCCAAAATGACAAACTACTTACTAGAAAAGTAGACAGCTTCTGTTCAAAACAATGGAACAAAATTTTCTGATTTTTCAGCACTTCCTCTTTTTACCACTAATCTTGCTTATTGTTTTTTTTTGTAATTCTCTATTTACTAACTAAAAGTTCTCAATATAATTGTCATTTGTATCCTGTTACTTTTGATCCTTCTCTTCTGCCAATTAAGAAAAAACAGAACTCTCAGAAGGTATCTTTTTCTCACACTGTAGTTACTGCTCTGATTTAACTGAATACCGATGAAATTTAATAACCATTCTTTTAAACACTTCAGAAGTAGATTCACTTTCATAGGTACCTCTTGGTACTTACATTTACTTCATATATCACAAACTCCAGTCCAAGAAAAATTAGACTGTGATTTCATGTCAACAAATGTTTCTGCTAAGGCTATTACCATTCTATCAATAAAATCTTGTTCGTCAGGAACGAGACAATTTAGAGCTATTCCTGTTAAAGTAGTCAGTTTATTCTCTCAAGAGATACTACAAACTGTTTTCAGAAACTCTTTCAGTGTACTCAAGGAATCTGCCCATCTTGCGGCACAGAAATGGACTTACTTCTTGTGTTAGATGATATTATTAATCCCAATACAGTCCGTGTCCCACTATATTACTACTTTTTATGTGGACATGAAGCTTATTCCCACCTGTCACACATTAACTTATCCTCTGTATTCCAGGTAACTGTTTGAGATTTTCAGATGTTTATAATTGGCAACCTCCAATGGATTATGTTTCCCTGAAAGAAATACTCAGAAGCCTCAGAGGAGGCAAACACAGGCTACTTAGGAAAACTCCTAGAAGAAATTACTGACTCCTTCTTTATGCATACTACAGAATAATACGATTGGAAAAAGTATTCTGACACTGGAAGACAAAATAAATGACATAAATTCTGTCTAGAAGCCCCACCAAATCATTTTAAATATAAATTTATTACTCAGAGTTATCATAGTTAATCACATAGGCCTTAATTTGTTTTTAGCTAACCAAAGGAAAAAAAATATTCTCTAGTAAATATTTCATGTTGCTCCTATGAGGTTACAAGTCATGTAGAAGAGTGCATTCCTAGTCTAAAGAAAAACAAGAGCTACCTGGTTCTCTAAAACAGACTCAGATGGATTCTGAGAAATATTTTTATTGCCTGGGCTTTACATTTTTGTCCCTGATTTTGAGATTTTTTTCTTTACAAAGTGCAATATTGGAATTAGCCATTTTTAGAGGGAAAAAGATTAAGTATATTTTAACTGAAGCTAGTGGAGTAAGCCGTACCAAATCTAATTGTTTCAAGAAATAAGAATACATCATGAAGACACTTTAGTTTGATGTGGTGAAGACAGAAACTAGATTGTAATGGTTTGAAGAGTCACTGGGGAGTTAGAAAGTGGTAAGCAAAGCCTAGACCACTTCTTCAAAAAGTGTGATTTTGAAGAAATACAAGAGAGAGAAATCTAGAGATGTGAGTTGTGGAGATGGGAAGGCCATCCCATGCCCACCTGAGGGTTAGCCATCAATAGGAGTGAGCCAAATCTGGTACCACACGAGGAAAGTGGTCTAAAGGAAGGGTGATGATGCAGGCAGGTTGTGAGCAAGATTAATGGAGCAGGAAGTAGGTATTATAGGACATCACTGTTTTGTCTGTGAATTAGGAATTGAGATTATCTGGTAAGAATGAAGGTAAAAGTAAAAGTAAATGGAAAACAGAGTTTGAGGGGAATGGAAGAGATAAATGAGGGCATACAGATTTTTCTGAGGAGCCTCAAGTACTGTCTTCTGTTGGAAACTGAATTTGTAAGGGAACCAATGTGCAGAATTGAATAATTCTCTCTAGTAGGCTCAGAAACAGCTATTGTTTAGGAAAAGAAAAAGTGCACTGGTGGATTGACACAACTGAGGTTACTTTTTATGTTCATGTGGTGAAATGACAAGGGACGGGGAAGTCATCAATTAAACAAGAATGCACTTAAAAGAGATGGGCTATAGGATCTGAGGTGTCAAAGGCATGGACGGCTTGATGACTCATTTAGGAAACTGTGAGGCCTATCTCTGTGAGGCCTCCAGCAGAAATTTCCAAGGAGTAAAAAAATGCAGTTGGAAAGTGAAGCAGAATCAAAATGTACTACAGACACTGAAAAACTTGAAGAATTTTAAATCCACTATAAAAGGCAACCATGCAAACATAGGAAGGGAAGAAGAAAACAAAGGAAAACAGAGTTGATGGGAGAGTGACGTTTCAATTAAGGGAAAGAAGTATTAAGTTATAGGGTAAATTTTGTTCTATGAAACGTAAACATTGAAACTTATTTAAAAAAAAACTGAAGAGCTCTAAGTTGTTTTGTTAATATTATTAAGTATCTTGCCCACATATTGTGATTTTTAGAAAGTTAAGTAATTTCCCTTGACCTCAGTTTCCTTATTTATAAAGTGGTGGCAATAATGCCTACCTTGAAAGATTTAGGAAGAGGATTAAATAATGTCAGAAGGTGTATATCATAATGACAAGCATAAAACCAATGTAAATTTTGCTTTATCTTTTCCATAATCAATACTCACATCATGCTGGTTAAGTATTAAAAAACCATTTGGTCCTAAATTAGAAAATATCCAAGATCTTCCTTTCAATTTATTGCCATCAACAAAACCATAAACTTAAGTGTATGATAATTGAATGTGGGAATTATGTAACTTAAAATGTAGATGCCAACAGCAGGAATAATTTAGTGAAATGTGGTACTTGGGCTCTGCCTGAAACAACAGGGATAAAACCACCCCCTGAATCTCCATAACTTTTGCATATCTCCCTCACACCAGGCAAAGAAGTTGTGTGACTACGTGTGGGTATTTAAATCAAAGCTTTGGAGGGCTTGGGTTTTTGACTGTCAATGTGTAGACTGATAACTTTCAAGGTGTACATGTAGACTAGATCTCACTTTGGGATTGCTTGCCGTACTTCTTCACCTGGATATAGCTGTACATATATTTGACATTGTCCAGAAATAAACTCCAACAGCAAATATGTTCTTAGTCTATTTATTTCCTATTGTTTTGGGGGACAACACCACACACTTAGATACCCCAGGCTAAAAACATCTCAATGTCCTTCTTGCATATCTTTTCTCCTTCACCAAATACCTAGTTAGCTATGATCTCCTAAGAGTTTCTCCCTCTGATTCCCCACTTTTCATCCCTACCACCAATACGTTAGCTCTGGACCTCAGAATCTCTCAGATAGACTATTGCATATCTTTGCGACTCTAAGAGTCTCAACTTTAATCCATATATATAGCTGTGTCCCTCTCTATCACATTATAAAACTAAAATGCAGGATCCTTATAAAGTGCCTGGTACATGGTGAGTACTCAATAAAAATCTGTTGAACTAAACAGAATTGAGGGAAAATAGACAGTCTTTATCTAAGGAGACTCTGAGGGTTGCCATTACAGATGAAAACTCATCTTGATAGCTGGCCCCAAACTGTATTTTATTTCCATTTTTTAAAATTGTAGTTCAGACACAATGTTACATTAGTTTCAGGTGCACAACATAGTGATTTGACAACTCTATACATTACGCTATGCTACTATAAGTGTAGTACCATCTGTCACCAGACAACACTATTACAATAGCATTGACTATATTCCCTAAGCATTACCTTTTATCCCCTTGACTTATTCATTCCATAACTGAAAGCCTGGACTTCCCACTCTCCCTTACCCATTTTGTCCATACCCCACTCCTACCTGGCAACCATCAGTTTGTTCTCTGTATTTATAAATCTGTTTCTGCTTTTTCTGTTTGTTTAGTTTTTTAGATTCAACATGTAAGTGAACTTATATGGTATTTGTCTTTCTCTGACTCATTTCACTCATCATAATACCCTCTAGCTTAATCCATGTTTTTCCAAATGGCAAGTTCTCATTCTTTCTTTCTCTTTTTTTTTTTTGGCCAAGTAATAACCATTATACGCATATTTTTTATCCATTCATCCATTGATGGACACTTAGATTGCTCCCATATCTTGGCTATTATAAACAATGCTGTAATAAACATAAGGGTACATATATCTTTTTGAATTGTATTTCATTTTCTTTGGGTACTCAGTAGTCAAATTACTAGATCATGCAGTATTTTTATTTTTAATTTTTTGAGGAAACTCCATAGTGTTTTCCACAGTGGCTGCACCAATTTACATTCCCACTAGCAGGGCATGAGGGTTCCTTTTTCTCCACATCATCACCAATACTTGTTATTTCTTGTCCTTTTGATTCTAACCATTCTGACAAAAGGTGATAATTCATTGTGGTTTTGATCTGCATTTCCTTGATGATTAGTGAAGTTATGCATCTTCTCACATGTCTGTTGGCCATCTGTATATCTTTGGGAAAATGCCTATTCAGGTCCTCTGCCCATTTTTAAATTGGATTCTTTGTTTGTTTGGTGTTGAGTTATGTAAGTTCTTTATGTATTTTAGAATATTAACACTTTATCTGATGTATTGTTTGCAAATAACTTCTCCCATTCAGTAGGTTGATCTTTTCATTTTGTTGGTTTCCTTCACTGTGCAAAAGTTTTTTTTTATTTTGGTGTAGCCCCAATAGTTTATTTTCTCTCCTTGCTTAATGAGACAGAACTAGAAATTCTTTTCAGTCAGTGAAATTACTGCCTATGTTTTCTTCTAAGAGTTTTATGGTGTCAGATCTCACATTTAGGTCTTCAATCCATTTTATTTTTGTGTATGGTATAAGCCAGAGGCCTAGTTTCATTCTTTTGCATGAGCTGTCCTAATTTCCAAGTACCATTTGTTGAAGAGACAGTGTTTTCTTCACTGTATATTCTTGCCATCTTTGTCATAGATTAATAAACCATGTAAGTATAGGTTTGTTTCTGAGCTCTCTGTTCCATTCCATTGATCTGTATCTATGTTTGTGTCAGTACCATTCTCCTTTGAGTATTATAGTTTTATAGTATATCTTGAAGTCTCAGATTGTGATACCTTTGACTTTGTCTTCTTTCTCAAGATTATGATTCAATTTTCAATCTTAGCTTTCACTCCTCTCTTATAACTCATTCTAATTGGATTTGTCATCAATTATCTTGTCAGCTACTCCCACCTCTAGCATAGCATAATAGAATGGTTACTGTCTTTTTTCAGAGTGAGATACATAGAGATTGTAAGCCCACTTTATCCTATTACTATCTTTGTGTGCTCGGAAAAAACTCTCTGAGGGCGCCTGGGTGGCTCAGTGGGTTAAAGCCTCTGCCTTCCGCTCAGGTCATGATCTCAGGGTCCTGGGATGGAGGCCTCATCAGGCTCCCTGCTCAGTGGGGAGCCTGCTTTCTTCTCTCTCTCGGCCTGCCTCTCTGCCTACTTGTGATCTCTCTATATCTGTCAAATAAATAAATAAATAAATCTTTAAACAACAACAACAACAAAACTCTCTGAGAACCAGTTTGTTTAATAAAAATGAAAATAATAACTATCTCAGTAAAAAAGTGAAGATGAAGTGATCTGCTTTATATAGGGAAATTGGCCAAAAATTACTGTTCAATAAATTTTAACTGTTATCACTCTTATATGGCCCTGCCCTACCTGCCCCTCTCCAGTCTCTCTGAATCCTGTCTACTCTTTCTTTTCTTTCTGGATAGTTCATTCCCATCTTTATAATAAAGCCTTCCCTTTTGAGAATGTATTCTTCCTACTTCATACTCTTAATAATTGCTCCACTAATGGTATTAAGTGCCTGGTATATTAAGAATACTTCATACATTATTTTAAAGAAGTACACATTATCATCTCTATTTGACAAATACCAAAACTGAGAAATAGTGTAGTAAAGTTGCTTGCCTAAAATTATATAAGGAGGAAGGAGAAGAGTGATAATTTAAATTCAGTCAGTGCTATAATTCTTTCCTAAAGCCAAAGGGCCCCATTGACTGAAACTATTCATTATTCTTAACTTATCAACTCTATTGCATTTTTCATTGTGGAATACAGTAGGTTAAATAGAGCCACAAATTTTTTGTAGCTCTTTCCATCTCAGGAGGAGTTTATTTCTTTATATATCTTGAATCTGAATTGGCCTTGTGACTTTTTGGCTAAATAGAATATAGTAGAAGTAAAGATGTGTGAGTTCTGGAGCCTAGATCTCGAGAGAACTGACACCTGCAGGCTTCATCTTCTTGAAATGTTCCCACCACTATCTAAGGCAACCCAGGATAGTCTACTGAATGATATGAGACATGAAGAGAGTGGCCTGGGTGATAGGCAGCTGTACCAATTTCCAGACATGTGAAAGAGGCTATCATCTAACCTCCAATCCCAGGCCAGGTACTAGCACACTCAACCAGTGAGAGCCAACAGAGAAACCTGAGGTCAATCCAAGAATCCTTAGCAATAATAAATTGTCATTCAAGCCACTATGTCTTCAGGTATTTTTTTATGCATAAATAGATAACTGAGACCAAAACTGATACCTACAGGTAGATTACATCTATGACACAGACCTAAAAATGATGACATTGACTTTAAGACCAGGTAATGGGTCAATAATAGAGAACAAACCACAAGATAATCATAGGAGACTAGAAGATCAGTGAGCAAATTGCTACTGGAGGCTGAAAAAGGGGAACCTGTGCTGTGTAATTCCAGTACAATTAGCATAAGTATTGCGTGTAGTAAACTGGAAGACAGAGAATATACCTAATAAACTTGTGGATCTGGCAAAAGATATCTATAGGCAGAATGTTGAATGTGCCAGGCTATTCTTCTTAGTGGTATATGATAAAACACAGTAAGAGATACACAAGCTAGAAGGTAGTGATCGGTTTACGAGAAGCAATTAGAAAAAACAGACATAACCCAACACTTGCTGGGTTGGAAAGTAAATCACTTCTTATCCCCTGTTTTCCAGCTGGTAAAAAATTTCTCAATCAAATGAGGCCTATGGATAAATAAAAAATTGTGTGAGTGGCTGTTTAACCCTTTTCTAAAGGGATACTGCTAAACTAGCATCTAATAGACTCCCTTATCTGGCAAAAGGGGGCATCTAAGAATTTTAAGAGTGTTCTCCCATAGCAGTCACCCACTCAGATTAAAGTAGAAATTTGGGAGTCATCAGCAGGTAGATAGTACATCAAGCTCCAGAAAAGGATAAGATGGACAAAAAATGGTAGGTCAATGAATAAGAGGAATCAACACAGTCAAAGAGTTACAGCATTTGAGATTCTATAATAAGCAGGAAAATATAAGATGTAAACACTATTGACTTGCCTTGAGACTTCGGAGGTGCCACTCCAGTTATTGGTGATGACATGAAATTATGTGGCAAAGAGGAAAAGATGGGTGGGTGTGAGAAGCCACAGTGCTTAATGACTTCTTTGTGGTTGTTGACACCACCAGGAATGATAATGGGTTTAGTGGTGGAAGGGAATCCCAGACTCTATTATTTCCAGGCCTTGTCATATCAAGATCCAGGTGCTTTTGTCTTTGTCTCTTTCAAATGTCTTAGATTCTATAGAGATATAGAACAGATTTTAAAAAGCAAGTTCCTAAACTTCGGCAACTCATGAGGATTATTTTGGAAAAAAATAAGCCAAATAGGCATCAGAGACTTGAGCTAAGGAAGTGAGGCAGATCTCTCACTTCAAGTATTCTCCACACACCCCTCCCCCCCACCCCACTTTCTAGACTGAGCTCTTCTGAAGAGGGAGGAATCTGAAGGTGAATGTTAGGCCATATCAACAAATGATTTTATATATAAGATCATATTATTTTCTGGTGGGTACATATTTTTAGAATTAGCATATTCTCCAGAAAACAATGGTATAAACTAAAAATAGAAGTAAAATAGCTATTGCCTATTTAGCTCTTCTCTTGTTGCTAGAAATAAATTTTTCTAGAGTCACTGAAAATTCATATTCCCCAGTGCAACCATTTAAATTCAGTAGCAGAAGAAGTTTGTGTATCTGTAACGTTATTCCATGCTTAATATTATATGGATCTACCTCCATACTATTTCCACAGTTGTTCCACCAATTTACATTCCCACTAACTGTGCATGAGAGTTTTTTTTTTCTCCACATCCTCATCACTTGTTATTTCTTATCTTTTTTTATTCTAGCCATTCTGGCATGTGTGAGGTGATATCTCATTGTGGTTTTGATTTGTACTTTCCTGATGATGAGTAGTGTCAAGCATTTTTTCAAACATCTATTGGCTGTCTATCTGATGCAAGATGAGTAATGGAAAATGGAAAAATATCTAGGAAAATGTCCATTTAGGTCTTCTGTTCATTTTTAATTAGGTTATGAGTTATAGAAGTTCTTTATATATTTTGGATATTAACCCCTTATCAGATATACTGTTTGCAAATAGCTTCTCCCATTTAGTAGGTTGTCTTTCTGCTTTGTAGGTGGTTTCCTTCGTTGTGCAAAAGCTTTTTATTTTGGTATAGTCCCAATAGTTAATTTTTGCTTTGGTTCCCCTTGTCTCAGAAGACATATCCAGAGAAATGTTGCTAAGGCTGATGTCAAAGAAACCACTGTCTATGTTTTCTTCTAAGAGTTTTATGGTGTCAGGTCTCACATTTAGGTCTTTATTTTATTTTTGTGTGTGGTGTAAGCCAGTAGTCTAGTTTCATGCTTTTGCATGTACCTGTCCAGTTTTCCCAGCACCATTTGTTGAAGAGACTTTTTCTTTGCTATATATTCTTACCTTCTTTGTTATAGATTTAATCAACCATATAAGTGTGGGTTTAATTCTGGGTTCTCTATTCTGTTCTATTGATCTGTCTATGTTTGTGCCAGTAACATACTATTTTGGTTATTACAGCTTTTTTATAAATAGTATGAAGGTTCCTCAAAAATTAAAAATAGAACTACCATATGATCCAGTAATTCCACTACTATTTACCGCAAAAATCAAAAGCACTTAATTTGAAGACATATGTACCCCTACGTATATTGCAGCGTTATTTATAATACCCAAGATACAGAAGCAACCTGTGTCTATCAACAGAAAAGTGGAAAAAAGGATGTGGGCTGTGTGTGTGTTTATATGTGTATATACACACACACACACACATTTTAATTGTATATTTGTGTATATATATACATACGTGTGTGTGTGTATATATATATATTCAGCCATAAAAAAAGAATGAGATCTTGCCATTGCACCAACATGGATGGAGCTAGAGAGTACAATTCTAAGTGAAATAAGTCAGATAGAGAAAGACAAATATATGATTTCACTTACATGTTTTAGAAAACGAAATAAATGAATAAGCCAACAAACAAAAAGCAGAAATAAACCCATAAATACAGAGAGTAAACTGATGATTGCCAGAAGGGAAAGGTATAAGGGGATGGGAAAAATGGGTGAAGGGGAGTGGGAAGTACAAACTTCCAATTACGGAATGAAAAAGTCAAGAGGATGAAAGATACAGCATAGGTAATATAGTCAATGGGATTATAATAGTGTTGGCTGGTGACAGATGGTAGCTACACTTAGGGTAAACATAGCATAATATAGACTTGTCAAATCACTATGTTGTATACCTGAAACTAATATAACACTGTTTTTCAACTATATTTCAATTAAAAACCATTTTTTATATGGGTCTACATTTTTGAGCTGAATAGACATAAAGAAAATGGTCTGACCTTTATTACTCAAGAACTATTTTTAACATCTCCAAATTTCAAATATTTCCACAGAATTGTTCCCTTTTTTGAAAAAAATACAAAATGCCACTTAAAAATTTATTAATGCTTTCAAGTGAGTTTGTATTTTAATACTCCTAATAGTAACATACATATTTAATACCAACATATATACTTAAATTCATATATATGTATATATACACATATATAGAGAACATTCAAACCAACCTTTATACACACACACACACACATATACATATATATATACAGAACATTGAAACCAACCTTTTCTGTGGTTAGGACATTTGAGATCTACTCTCTTAGCAAATTTCAAGTATACAATACAATTTCATTAACCATATTTACATTACTGAAATTAGCTCTCCAGAACTTACTCATCTTGCATAACTGAAGCTTTGTACCCCTTGACCAATATCTTCTCATTTCATTATGTGAGATGATGTATATGTTAATGAGCTTGACTGTGGCTATTATTTCACAATGTATTTGTATATCTAAAACACCAAGCCATACACCTTACATCTATACAATTTGTATCACTTATACTCAATAAAGATGGGGGGGAATTGGAAAAAAAAACACACAAAAATACCAAATGTAGGCACTGCAGCATGAGGCAGTGGAAGATGGTCTTAACTGGGTGTCCGTGATTCCATGCTCTAATTCCAGCTCTACCATTAGTCTATCCAAAGAAGTTGTAGAGGTATTAGACAAGATCAAGCAGCTGATTTAATGCCAACTGAGTCTGCACATGGGAATTCTGCTAACCACTTTTCAGAATTCACTCCATCAACTTCCATATCCTTCTGTAATGGGATGACTCCCTCTTTTGTCTTGACTGACCATAGTCTACTTGTGACTTTGGCCAGTGATCACCTAGGACATAAGATATCCCTCTTGTTTTAGCAATCATTTCTGCCTCCCACTATGTCTTTCTTTATTTCAGTTTGGCCCACCTTCCAGGATGTTCAAACCTCATTTCTCTGCTAAGGGTTATATGTAAAGACATGGCCTAGAACTTTAAATGAACATAAAGTCACTATGATTTTATTTTTCTGTAACTGTAAGTTTTCAATATCATAATGAATATAAATCACTTTTTTCTTTGTTGAATATGATGTGATTGAGAAGAATCCTTGTAGTTATTAAAACAAACAAACAAACAAAGAAAACTCCTCTGAGCAGCACCTAGTAGCTCAGTCAGTTGAACATCCAACTCTTGATTTCAGTTCAGGTCATATACTCAGGGTTGTGAGATGGAGCCCCATATCAGCTCCACAATGGGCATGAAGATTGCTTGAGATTTTCCCTCTGCCCTTCCCCCATGCTGCTCACATNCCCCCAAAAAAAAAAAAAAAAAAAAAAAAAAAAGAAAGAAAGAAAAAAAAAAACCCAAAACAAAAAAGCAAAACAACAACTCCCCTGAGACTCCATGAAAAATACACATGGAGAGTGCACAAAACTACTGTCTCCTTAGTTCTCCCATCTGTCTTCTTGAAGTTCTACCTTTTAAAACACCCCCACCCCAGGATCGTCCAATTTGTTTCTTACTTTTGACTTTAAAGGGAAGAAACCAAGAAAAGTTTTTGTATGGCTATAAATAATGAAGAGAGTTCATAAAAGAGGCACTTATTACCTTTCAATTTAAGAATGGGATGGGTTGTCCTATGTAGAGAGAATACACTGAAAAAGCCTAATGCTTCAACTTCATGTGACACACTTCTGAGGAAATAGGCTCCCTATCACTCCAAATGGTCAGCATTGGCTGTAGTCAACTAAGGTAAAGATGAGTGCTCAGTGGTGATTAGACCATGTGGTCAACTAAGATAAGGAGGAGTGCTCAGGGGGCACTTGGGTGGTTCATAGTGCATCACATATCTGACTCTTGATTTTGGCTCAGGTCATGATCCCAGGGTCCTGGGATTGAGCCCTATGTTGGGCTCCCTGCTCAGCCAGGGCTCTGCTTGCCTCCCTCTGTCCCTCCCCCTTGTGCTCTCTCTAAAATAGGCAAATAAATCCTTCAAAAAAAAAAAAAGTGCTCAGTTGTCTCCTCCCCTCTTTCCCACCAGCCTTCCTTCTTCTCCTCCTCATTCTCTTTTTTGTGTACTTTTTTCTCTTTCTTTCTTTCACCATTCAAGGTTTATTTGCTGTGTTACTTGGCATGACACTTGGATAGTTGGTTGCATTGTTTACATGTAGGTTTTTCTTTTTACATTATGTGGCAATGTATGCTAGCTACTCTTACACAAATAGAAGATAAATAAGATCTTTAGAGCAGTTTTGTGCTACTGGATCTCTCTCTTTTCCTCCCCTACACATGTCTACCTTATACTAGCATTTTGGAGGTTTTTAGAGGAGGAGGGGTGCTGAGAAAAAAAACTTGCTGAATAACAACCAGTTTTAGCTGATGCTTGAAATTTCACTATTAGAAAAACATTCTTCCCTGTAAGGCAATTTTTATCCAGGTTCTACCTTAAAAATATTAAACTAAGTTAACAAAATATTATGCATTATTATAAGAAAAAAAATTAGCTAAGTTCCTGCCATGCTGCAAGTGACAACAAATGTTTTCTCTGACAATAAGAGAATTAAATTTGTAATTAACTCTGCACTAATGGATTATAGTCCTTTTCTTGAGACAGCCTCAGGAGATACAGTTCTTTCCCTATGTGATTGTGAATATTTCTTTCTTTTTTTTTTTTTTTAAGATTCTATTCATTTATTTGACAGAGAGAGAGAGAGAGAGAGAGAGAGAGAGAGAGAGAGAGAGAGCGCACACAAGCAAGAGGAACAGCAGAGGGAAAAACAGAAGCAGGCTCTCTTCTGAGCAGGGAGCCAGATGCAGGACTCCATCCCACAACCTGGGCCAATCATGACCAGCACCACCTCCAGCTCACAGAGCTCCAGCAGAAGGAGAAGAGGGGTAAAGAGAGAGTTCTCCATACCATGGCTCATACAAGCTGACTGCTGCAAATGGACCAGTGTGGCTACAGAAGCCACTCACAGGGTGCTCCCTCTACTGGAGGGGTGAAGAAACCTCAACATTATAGGCCTGGTACTGCGGCACTCCACAAAATTAGACATTATCACGAGTCCCCTGAAATTCTGATTCGCAAACTTTCTTTCTACCATCTGATGCTAAAAATTGCCCACGACTTCAAAACAGATCTGTACTTCCAGGGTGCAGCTATTGGTGTTCTGTGGGAGGAAAGTGAGGCTTACCTGGTGGGCCTTTCTGAAGACATCAACCTGTGTGCTATCCATGCCAAACGTGTCACAGTTATGCCAGAAGACATCCAGCTGCACACCACAGACATGGAGAATGTGATTAAACACCATTATGATGGAAAACATATCATTCTCTAAAAAAAAAAAAATTCTCTTCTTCCTCTTATTGATAGTTCTGAACATTAGATATTTTTTCCCACGGGGTCAAAAGGTACCTAAGTATATGCCTGCAAGTGGAAAAACAGGGGATAGAGGGACACCTGGGTGGCTCAGCTGGTTAAGCAGCTAGCTGCCTTCGGCTCAGGTCATGATCCCAGGGTCCTGAGACTGAGTCCCGCATCAGGCTCCTTGCTTGGCAGGGAGCCTGCTTTTCCATCTGCCTCTGCCTGCCACTCTGCCTGCTTGTGTTTTCTCTCTCTCTGACAAATAAATAAATAAATAGAATCTTTAAAAGAGTGGGGGGGGGATAGAAATTAGGTATTGGCAGTTTTTCCATTTTTGTTTGTGTGTGGATTTTTAATATAAATGTGGGTATATAAAGCATTAATGCAAGTCAAATATTTCAGTGAACACACTGCAGCAGTTCAACTTTATAATAATTATAAATAAGCCTGTTACATTTTTCTAGACAATGCTAAGATTTGGGTTTTTTTTTTACAAGTAAATTTCTTATTGATGGCAACTACTGGTGTTTGTAGAATTTTTATCATACAGTAGATTCCATCCATTCACTGTACTTTCCTGAAATGTCCTACATGCAAGTACATGTTTTTAATGTTGTCTGTCTTCTGTGCTGTTCCTGTAAGTTTGCTATTAAAATATATTAAACTATAAAAAAAGTTATACATGGATTTTTTTTGTTTGTTTAGTTTGTTTTGTTCATTGCTATATTCCTGTATGTCCAGCACTGTAATTAAATGAGACAGTGATGTAAATGCCTCAATTCTATGCATATATGTGTGTACACACACATGCACACATTCACACATATTATACATGTGCAATATATAGACACGTATTATATATGTTTACATACTATATATGTATATATACCAACATATATATGTATACACACATGTACATTTGTTGGTTTGCTTGTTTCAACTACACACTTAATCTTAGGAGTGTGGGAAGATAAAGGTTAAAAGGTGTGGAGGGAGATAGTTCACAGCTAGTAATAAACATGATGTAATGAAATTCATAGCTATTTCCCAAATCTGCACTGTAAGCAATAGTTTTAGCATCTTTTATCCCTAAATCTCTATTTAGAATATTTTTTTTTTTAAAGGTTTTATTTATTCATTTGACACAGAGAGAGAGATTACAAGTAGGCAGAGAGGCAGGCAGAGAGAGGAGGAAGCAGGCTCCCCGCGGAGCAGAGAGCCCGACGTGGGCCTCGATCCCAGGACCCTGAGACCATGACCTGAGCCGAAGGCAGCGGCTTTAACCTACTGAGCCACCCAGGCGCCCTAGAATATTTTTAAAATAGTATATTTTCTAAATATTTCCACACTTTCTCTTAGAGATAAGGTCAGTTTACATGTACTATCAGTAAATCAGGGGAGAGGAAGCAAGGAAAAAATAACCATCTGTGTACAGTTTATAGATTATCATCCCCCTAGTAAACATTAGCCAGGTGGAGAGGAAAGTACATAGGCTTTAGAGTAAGGGAGATTCAGATTAAGATCCAGGCTAGGACACACATTCTACGGGAAAGTCTTGGTCAAATCACTCTGACCTTCAGTTTCCTCTTTGGAAAAAAGGGGATGATAAAACCCTCTCAATGGATGTTGTGGGGATTAAATGGGATGAAGCAGGGAAAGCATCCAGCATAATTCATAACATATGGTAGAAGGTCAATAATTATCCACTTTGTTTTTCTCACCCTTGTCAAGGAAGATGTGCTTTTCTAAATAGATTTGATTACATTGTTCATCATTGTCCTGATAAATCTTTGAACAAAGAGGGTCACTATATTTAGCAGCTTGCAAAAATCTCTATTAAAGTATCACTCTGTTGTAATTGTTCACCCGAGGACTGGCAACAGGTCTACACTCTGAACATCTCCAGGGCCACACTATGTCCATTCATCTCTGTATCCTACTAGCTCTATGCCTGGCCCACAGTGGGTTCTCAATAAATATTCCTTAAGCAAATATATTATAAGAAGAACACAGAGTATATGAAAGGACTGAACTGACATCATTGTAAAATTCACTAGGGTCCCCTAGGCGTTGTTTCCAAACTTGGCTGCACATTAAAATGATGTGAAGAACTCCTGAAAATTGAAGTAACAGCCACTTTCAATCCTCTGTACCCAACAAATTAACAGAATTTAATCCGGGAGGTTATGGGGCAAAATAATGCACTGTTATTTTTGTTTTTTACATATCCTGGGTAATTCTGATGACCCTCCAGGTTTGGAAGCCCTTGCCAAGTGATTGGTACCTACCAAATCATGCTTCTTAGATTGGCTAGACCAAAACCATCTGGAGTGGGGGCAGCTTTATGAAATGCAGATTGTGCAAAACAAGGGAACCAAAATATCTGGGAATGTGTCCTAATGATCTGCATTTTTCATGTACCAGAAAAATTTGGATCTATACCAGGAAATTTGTGAATCTGCGCACTCAGCGATTGGAAGATTTCTCAATTTCTTAAAGTTGATAATGGGAAGTGAATTAAGTGATTATTTTCACAATGAAGAGCAGAGCCCTTAGAATCACCAGAGGAGGTTTTCTTCAAAATAAGCATTACCTTTCAAATTTTAATGTCCCCTGTGTGGGAAAAGGGGAGAATCTCTATGTTGAATTGTAAAGAGCCTTGATAGGCTTATGATCATCTGCCCCATACCACTTTAGGAGCCACTTTGTTTCAGAATTTTAACACATCCAGGAAAATACCATGTGAGGTGTGGTTTAGAAAGTTTTGCCTTTTTGCTAATAGGACTTTACTAAAGAACGTTACTTTATATTTTAATTTGTAACTAGTGTGCAAATGGCTAAATCAGTAGCAAATTTTTTTTGCAAAGATCAATGCTTCATTATCTTTAAAAAGGTTCTATCTTACCCAATAAAGATGCAAAAAAAAAAAGCCTCTATTGATTGACTCAAGAAAGATCTGCAATTTCCTATACCTACCTAACTTAATTTTAAGGTTTCTAATTCTTCCCAATTTTTTACCTATTGGCTTAGAAATAAAGCCACTGTCAGTCTTTGCAATGAAAACAGTCCAGAGCTGGTGGGAAACAATGGAATAACCTAACATTGTGCATTAACTTATGAACTCCCTTATAATATAGGAGTGATTGCCCTGTTTTCAATGAAAATCTAAAAGTGCCCTCCAGCAGCCCCTTGGGATAAGTGAAGAATATAATGTTCAGTAGTTTCCCTTCAGAATGTCAGAGTAGGTATGTTCCTCCAAATTTCTCTGAGAGCAAGTCTTTTATCTTACCAATTTTTCTCAAAAAAAGTTTAGAGACATAAATATGATGTGTATTATAATTTTAAAAAGTTAGCGACAATGCATTACCATGGCTAATAAATTTAAATACACATGGTATTTCTTGGCATTATGACATATGTCCAGGTCATTGACAGATGTATATATATATAGAGAGAGATACACAGATATATTTACTAAAACATAAATCAATTGATACATCCATATATATGTAGATCTTGTTATCAGGGATATATAGCACTGATATTTTAGAATTTTGACATTCATCGGCCATTTCTTCCTATGAAATTCTAAATATATCACAAAGCATTTGTAAATAGTGAAGTAGCTTAAAGTCATTTTTGTTTTGAGAATATGACATTTGATAATAATCTCCTAAAATAATTGGAAGCATCTCAGGGTATTCAAGATAAGCAAAGACTGCATGGGGAAAACTCTGCACTGGAAATTGTTCCTCAAACTAAAGGTACAAATGAGTTTCTCTGCTGGTTGCCTTATCTGACCTGATAATTCAACAGCAATAAATGTAAAGTCCATGCAGTAAAGCCTTGGCTTGCCATCCTTCCTGGAGCCTTATTGTAACACTAGTGTGTAAGTGGAAATATTTTGAAAGGTTTATTTCCAAGTTCTAGGGTAAAATTTACTAAATGGTATTTAAGTAGTTGAAAGATGTGAAAGTGGATTATTTCTTGGAGATGTGTTTATATACTTTTCCTAACTTTCTCTTTCTCTCCTTCCAGGTGCATGATATGGTTAGGTAGATGAGTGTCAGTAGTACTATTTTAGGCTCTGGGAAATGAGGCTAAGAGGCAGTATCTAATCTATTATGGAAATATCTAGGTATCTGGCAGCTAACCAGATATATTTTCTCCTAGTCTGCAGCTTGGGTTTTCTTTCTCTCAACAGGGTCTTTCACAGAGCAAAGTTTTAAGTTTTGATAAAGTCTAATTTTTGCTGACTTTTTCATTTACGGATTGTGTTTTAGGTGTCACATGTAAGAAACTGTCACCATCCCCACCTCCTAAAATTTTTTTCCTATATTTTCTTCTTAAAGTTTTATGGTTTTACATTTTACATTTAAACCTATGATCTATTTTTATTTATTTGAGAGAGAGAGTGTGTGCCGGGGATGGGGGGAGGTTTCACAGAGGGAGAGGGAGAATCTCAAGCAGACTCCATGCTGAGCACAGAGCCTACACAGGGTTTAATCCCATGACCCTGAGATCATGACCCCAGTGGAAATCAAAAGCCAGATGCTTAGCCAGGTGCCCCAAATCTATGATCTATTTTGAGTAAATTTTTGATTAAATTATTTTAGTTTTAGTTTAAATTAAATTTAGTTTAGATTAAATTGCTTTAGTTTAAGGTCCCAAAATATGTATTTGCCTATAGATGGCCAATTCCTCCAGCACTATTTACTGAAAAGAGTATCCTACATCCATTGAATTGCTTTTGCATCTTTGTAAAATATGAGTTGACCACTGTCTGCTATTGCTGTCAAAAATCACCACAAACCTGGTGGCTTACAACAATAGTAAATTATTATCTTAGTTTTTTTTGTTTTTGTTTTTTTTTTTTTTTAAAGATTTTATTTATTCATTTGACACAGAGAGAGAGATTACAAGTAGGCAGAGAGGCAGGCAGAGAGAGGGGAGAGAGGAGGAAGCAGGCTCCCTGCTGAGCAGAGAGCCCGATGTGGGCCTCGATCCCAGGACCCTGGGATCATGACCTGAGCCGAAGGCAGCGGCTTTAACCCACTGAGCCACCCAGGCGCCCGTAAATTATTATCTTAAATCTCTGGAGGTCTGAAATACAATAAGTGGTTTCACTGGGCTAATTCAAGGTATTATCAGAGCTGTATTTTTTCTAGAGGTTCTAAGGGAGGTTTTTTATTTGTTTGTTTGCCTTTTCTACCTTCCAGAGGCCACCTGCATTCACTGACTCATGGCCCCTTCCTCCATCTTCAAAGCTAGCAACATAACATCTTCAAATCTCTTTTTGACATTAACTCTTCTGCTTCCCTTTCCACTTATAAAGACCCCTAAAATTATATAATTTTATTTATATATTTATATATGATATATAGATTATATATGTGTTATATATATAATCTATTTATTATATATAAAATAGTATTTATAATTATATAAAAAACTTATATAATCCAGGATAATCTTCCCTTCTCAAGATCCTTAATTTAATCACACCTGCAAAGTCCCTTTTTACCATGTAACCTACCACATCACAGTTTTGAAGATTGGATATCTTTGTGGGAGGCCATTATTCTGCTGATTATAGTTGTACTTGTGTGGGTGTATTTCTGGGTTCTCTGTTCTGTTCGCTTGATTTATAGATCCATCCCTCTGCCAATACCAGTCTTGACTACCTTAGCTAAATAGTAAGTTCTAAAATCAGGTAGACTGATTCCTCCTACTATATTCTTCTGTTTCAAAATTATTTGAGCAATTTAGATTCCTTTGACTACATGAATTTTGGAATGATCTTTTCTATATCTATGTATCTATGAAAAATCTTGCTCAGATTTAGAAAAGGAATTGTGTTAAAACTCTATATCAATTTGGAGGAGATTTGACATCTTTAATATGATGAGTCTTCAAATCCATGAACAGGCTATGTCTCTATTTTTTTAGATTGTCTTTGATTTCTTTTCTTCAGCATTTTGTAATTTAGCATTCAAGGATTTCACATATTTTGTTAGGTTTACAACTAAATATTTCATTCTTTGTGAGCAATTGTAAATAGCATTTAATTTTGGTTTTCATGTGCACATTCCTTATATACAGAAATAAAATTAATTTTTATATGTTCATCTTATATCCTATGACCCTACCAAACTTGCTTATTAGTTTTTTAAGAGTTTGTTTTTGTTGCTGATTCCTTGGGATTTTTATGTCATCTGCAATTAGGGATAGACCTTTTCGGATTTGTATGCCTCTTATTTCCTTTTCTTGCCTTTTTTGCACTGGCTAGAAATTCCAGTACCATGTTGAATAAAAGTGGTGATATAGGAAATCCTTGCCTTCTTTCTGATCTTAGGGGAAATTTCCCCTCTATTCCCAGTTTTCTGAGAGTTTTTATCACAAGTTTGTGTTGAATTTCATAAAATGCTTTCTCTGTACTAATCTAGTCATGTGATTTTTCTTCTTTAGTTGTTAATATGATGGCATATATTAATTGATTTTTGAGTGTTGGACCAGTTTTGCTTTTTGGAGAAATTTGTCCATTTCATCTATATTGTCAAATTCATGCTTGTAGAGTTGAGGGTAGTATTCCTCTATATCCTCACTTTATAGTTATCTATGATAGTTTATTTACTTACTTAGAATATATTGTTTTATTATAAATATCTCCTTAGAGTATCTGAGATATGTATAATTTAGGTGATCATTCTCAAACAGGTATCAGAGGTATCAGTGCCCAGTTTTGAACAGAAAAATGAAAAATTTTTATTCTATCTTTGATATAGATAGTATAATTAGATATGGTAAAAAGTTTGTTATAAGTCCTGACAGCCAGAAATATTTTGCAAAAGCTTTTGAGACTACATTCTAATCCTTTATGCAAAAGACAACCAGATTCTTTTCATAATATAGGATATATATAAATTTACTTCTACCTTTGTATTCTGAATATCCCAAGTATATCAACTCACTATCTCCGTCTAGAAAGCTATAAATCATCTTATTAAAGATGAAAATATATTAGTATTAACAATGATTAGGTGTAGCTGTATTTTTTACAGGAATTCTATTTCATAACAAATCACAGAGTGACATAGTTTCATGTTCTGCAGAGTTTTGATTTCTTATTATCATTTACACTTATTTTCAGTGTTGCCTAAGGCAAAGTTGCTGCCTTGGTAGCACAAAAATATGTTTGCTTTTATTCTAGGCTGGAAAAGCTGAAATTCTTGTAGCTTTATACTATCCTCATTTTGATGAGTATCTCAGGATGGGGATGGCAGGTACAGTGTCTTCATGCTCCTGCTCACCGCTTCTGTACCAATGAGGCATATGACATTAACCAGCCAGAGCAGTCTACTCCAGGGAGTAAGGCAAATGATTGTTACCCATGTTAGCATAACCTTTCAGGCAACCATTTCCTAACCAGCAACCTTATCTACAAGATGAAGTCCACCAGTCTTCCCTATCCTGTATGTTTTATGAGGAAATTATTTAAAAATAAAATGAAATAAATGCATAACACTATTAGTTTCCACCTGAAACTTATAGATGGTCATTGATAGGTAGTTGGGTTTTTGTTGTTGTTGTTGTTTGTTTGTTTGTTTGTTTGTTTTTAATATTTTATTTATTTATTTGACAGGAGAAAGACAGTGAGAGAGGGAACAGAAGTAGAGGGAGTGGGAGAAGGAGAAGCGGGCTTCCTGCTGAACAGGGAGCCCAATGCGGGCCTCGATCCCAAGACCCTGGGATCATGACCTGAGCCGAAGGCAGACGCTTAATGACTGAGCCACCCAGGCACCCTGATAGGTAGCTTTTAAACAAAAAATTATCTTGAAATGAAAGCTTCTTTTAAAGTATGTAATAGACTGACAGCGGAAAAATATTATTATAATACCATTACTCTTATAGCCATACGGTACAGAATATGCTGAAAACTGTATGTTTCTGGCAAACTGTATGTTGCCAGATTTCAAATTAATCTGTGGCTCTCTATGGTTTAAAATTGATATTTTTAAATGGTGAAAGCACTGGTTTATTACTATGATTGTTATTATGATTCTGACTACTATATTATAACTTTAGAAAAAGTTTATCTTAAATAGGATACTGTAGTAATCGAGTTTATTCATTCACTTATTACCCAAATATTTCTTGAACACTTAATAAATGTCAGCCACTGTTTTTAGCTCCAAAGACAACTGGGAAACAAGAAATGTAAAGTTTTGCTCCCATGAGGGATGATAAAGACAGCTAGAAATGTACAGACAAATATTCATACATACCCATACACAGAGTGCAGAGATAGGTGGTTAGCTAGAGAACACTTGGTAACTAATTTAGATTTTTGGGTGAGAGGTGGGTTCTCAAAGAATCTGATAATGTGATCAGAGACAGAATTACATAAAGGACTCAGCTTTGTGAAGTTGGGACAGAGAAAGAACATTCCATGCAGGCGGAGCTGACACCATAATTTGCACGGCCCCTTGCAAAGAGAAAATATGGGACCCCTTGTTCTAAAAGCATTATATGTGCTAAAATATAAAGCTTTCTCATTACTTCTATAGTCTTTCATTGGACTTTTCATAGTGTTTTTTTATTTGTTATATCAATATTATTGATATATTAGTGTTATTCTAAGCAAAGAAAATTAAATTTATAATTATTAGATAAATGTTACCATTCATCTTTTATTGTGACATGCCAGTTTTAAACGTAAAAGTAAGAGAATTTAACTCACAGGTGGCATCTTCTCATAGATGGCATCATGAATATTGCACAATTTTTTATTTCAGAGCTTGTATATAACATATATATTTAACTCATACCAGAAGCATTGTACAAAATTGATTTAATTGTTTTTCTCAGCTGTTGCTTTACTTCTTGATAGGCACACATTCTATAAACATTCTCTACCTTGAGCTTACTTATGAGTAAGGAAGGATACTTATCCCAAATGAAGATGAACATGGGTTAGTTATGCTATTTTTCTCTTTCTTTCTATCTCATGATTCTCAGTGTAGGTGGTTAGCTAATACTGAGAAGATACATGAGCAAGAAAGGTTATGGATAGGGATCTTTGATTATTCATGCTTCTTAAAACATCACTGTTTCCTTTCAATGTTTGAAGCAAGTTCTGGTTCTCAATAGAAGGTGTGTCCTCTCAGAGCTGTCAGTGTCCCTGCTTACCCAGTTCTAGACATGGTTACCTTGTACTCACTTTGAGTCACAATGAATCTCTACTACACATTGTAGTTCTACCAGAATTCTGTGCTCATGGGGCACTCACTGTAAGTGCTACATGCAAATGAGGTGGCAATGAATGATGGAAATAGTGTATGTATTTCCTCTGCTCACGCATGTGATCCACTGTGCCACTGAATTTCACTTATAAAACACAAGTTAAAAGATAAAATTATTTAAAAATTCGAGATAGTATCTCTAGAGCATTAAACCAAGTATGGGACCCTTTTGATAACAGGGCTCTTTGTGATTTCACAGGTCACACATCTATGAATCTGGCCTTCTAAGCAGACCAAGAACTTGTGTGAAGGCCTGAAAATAGAAATGAACTTGTCACTTTTTAAATGAGAAAGCAGGCCACTGAAGCTTCGCGGGTGGAGAATGGAGGAGATGAGGTCAATGAGGAAGAAACTAACAGATGACATAGGGCTTTGTTGCCTGGCTAAGAAGTCTGATGTTTACTCTAATTTTGATTGGAACCCATTGGAATATAGTAAACTAGGAATATCATGATCTGATTTACATTTTTAAAAGATCACTCTCCTGTGGAACATGAAGTAGTCCCAGGGAGGTAGTGATCTGAACTATGGTGGAAATAGTATAGATGAAGAGATGTGCAAAATTTAGGATATGTTTTAGAAGTTGAGTGAACTTGGCTTTTGTTGGGTTAGGTGTATAGTATGAGGGGAAAGAGCAAGAAGAGATTATTAGGGTTTTTTTTTTTTTCTTGTTCAACAAGGTGGGGAAGACTAGTGGTAGGACAGGTTTGGTAGATACAGGAAATTTATTTTTGCCAAGGTGAGTCTGAGTTGCCTGCTAAAACTCCAAGTGATTTTGCCAAATTGGCTATTTAATGAAAGGCCTAACGGTGGATAAATAAATATAACTTAGAGTAACACATAGAGCAAACTTAGAGAATTATAGGTTATTCACCATTTTTCTCTCTATGAGAGGTGACTGGCTCTTCTTCAGATGGTCAGTTTCAGTGCACAAGCTAACAAGGTCACAAATAAAATCTTTCATTTCTTTTCTCCTCTTAATAATGGATCACACTGTACATACCCAGGAAGGTCTGTAGGTTCATCCGTTAGAGAAGAAACAAAACCTTATTAGCAGCAAGTCACATAGATTCTGGGATTTGTAAAGGTGGTACAAAATTTTGTTTTAGTAATTATTAGCAGCTCATATATTAATCCAACAGAAATAGCCTCAGATGAAGTTCCAGAGGTCCTTCACTTCTGTTAGTCTTCTCTTTACTTTTATTTCTCTGCTTTTTGGATTTCAATTAAATGGTCAAAATCAATGGGTTAAAGCTGACCCTGTGAGGTCACAACCAGAAGACTAGTATCTTGAATCCATCTTTAGCCACTTGTGTTGTGGTTATTCATGCTTAGTGAGTGTTTGCTTGGGCTGTTGGGGATTTTCAGCCGTGACATTAGAACAGTAATGCACCATTCTCTCACTGATATACATCACTTCTCATCCCACAGAATCTATGAACTCTTATGTGAAAAATCACTTTCCTGCCACAGATGAAGATGTGAAAGGAGAAAGGGTTATGGGAGATAGCACCCTGTTATGCCTCAAATAGCGACAATGAGAGCATCTATCAAATGCTAGCTGTTTCTATACTTTGTTTTTAAACCTTAGATACATATGCAGGATTAACAGTTTATTTTCTCATTTTACAGATCATATAGCTGGTAAATTTCATCTTTGGAAATCAAATTCATACTGTCAAGTGACAAAATCTGTGCTCTTTCCGTTATACAACACTGCCTCTGTAAAAAACTTTGCCATGTGAAATTTTCCTTTTTACATACCGAATATCCATCTGCCTTTGTGTTCTAACTGGGCTCATTAGAATGTTATTCTTATAGACTAATTCAATATCTAATTTTACGAAATGGAAAACCAAAGCATAGAGAAATTTGCAGACCTATTCAATGCCACATAATAAACACATTTAATGATAGTAGCTTAACAGTGTTAGATATTAATTATTTAATAAGATTTAAAACTTGTCCTGGTTAATCAGCAATAGATGTAAGAAGGGATTAAAAGTTAAACTTCACTTTTCCCCAAACCTCTATAGAAAATACAAGTTTTTATTTTGCAATGTTTAAGTGAATCCTGGTGGATAAATGCAATCAGAGATAGGGCAAGATTGTAGTGTGTCTTCTACTTAGGCTAATTCTACATCTACTTGCCCTTATTATTTATGAAAATTGGTTTAAGTATAATCTCATTATGTTTGTTCTCAAATGGAAGCAAACATCAGAAATTATATATCCAACATGCAAATGGCATTTTCTTTCTGAACACGAAATAAGGAAAGGATACCACAGAACTTTCCTGTAACACAAATTAAATTGACATGATTTACTTGGGACCATAGCAAGATCCACAAGGGTTTAGATATTTTCTAAAGATTTTATTTATTTATTTGACACAGAGAGAGAGATTACAAGTAGGCAGAGAGGCAGGCAGAGAGACAGGGAGAGGAGGAAGCGGCTCCCTGCTGAGCAGGGAGCCCGATGTGGGCCTCGATCCCAGGACGCTGAGATCATGACCTGAGCCGAAAGCAGAGGCTTTAACCCACTGAGCCACCCAGGCGCCCTAGATATTTTCTAATATCTGCAATTAGATATAATGTTAGTCACTGTGTGAATTAGGCTAGGAAAGGGGGTTTTTCAGATATTGTACAGCATGAAATAAAATTAAAATTCACTTCATTAAGGAAAGTGGTTAAAAAAAATCACACCTTGCCTTTCTTTTCTTTTCTTTTCTTTTTTTTTTTAGTGTGTCCAAAGGTTTCTGAGACCTAGATAAGCTGTTAACAGTGTTTCAAAGCTTCATAATGTTTACATGTTAACCCTACAGGATGGGAACTATGTGGTTAGAAAAATAGGAAGAATAGGAAATATTTTGCAGCACTGTGAAATTCATCCATGACCAAAGTGGCTGAATGCAGCTAAGCATAACATAGTTTTAGCGAGTTATGTAAAATATTGCTAATTTGTCCAGATTTTAATTGGAAAAATCTATTCTTCCATGAGAGAAATGATAACGTTCAAGCCAGAATGCAATAGGTAGATAGAACATCAAGTAATGATGCCTCTTCTACATGCCAAGGAACTGTGTAAAGGCTGAAGGGTAAGTAAAAAATTGGAAGAGAAACATTTGCGCATACTGTACTCTTAGTGAATAAAGGTTATACGTTTCTATAAGGAGAAACATGTATGAAGTATTTAGAGATAAATGTCTTTAAATAAGCAATTTGCCAACAAATGTATCTCAAGAATCTGTGTGCTCACAAGTATGATTGGTCCAGTGGGAAATACAATGGCCTATGCATGCTTCCTGCCTTCAAGGAGTGCCCAGAGAAGTCACAGGTAGATCCTGCAACAGTGATCCATAAACGTTTAGCCAACAGAAACAATATTTTCCCACTAAGGCCAAATGGGCTTCACAGAGCCATTTTGTATTCAGCTTTATAATCTCTAACATGGTAACTGTTTTGGAAAATCCTTTGATGAATATCTAGAGCACTTTGTGTGGATGTGGTAGCTGTATAATTGGGGCAAATACTTATTCTCTCTGTGCTTTGTGCATGCAAAATGGGGATAAATAATAGAACTTTCCTGTACTGTTGTGAGATTGAAAAAAAATGTATAAAAAGTGCTTAGGCTGATCAGAAGTCCTCTCACTCCATATCAGTCATTGTCGTTGTCACAATCATCATCACACTACAAAACTTGCACAGACATGTTGTTAATGGATAGAGTTGAGTGAGAATAAGAATAGACTTGTCCTCCTTTTCTACAGCAGTATCTCTTCTGGGGAAAGTTGTGACTGTGTACATATCTTAATAGGGAACACCAATATCTGACATTGCAATTGCAATCACTCTTAAAAAAGAGCTGTTTATAATTCAGTTCAATAAACAATCACTGAGTGTGTGAATATGACAGGCATGGTAGTAGGCATGAGCATACAAAGATAAATAAAACACATCCCACTCTCAAGGACTTTAGAGTATAAAGGGAGATTCTGACATTTAGTAGCTTATGATCAGTGCTCTGACAGAGCCATTACAGAGTGCTCTGGGAGCAGATTGGAAGTAGGCCTATCCCAGTCTGGAGGAGAAAGGAAGCGTCTGTGAAGATTTCTTGGAAGAATTATGCAATGGATGAGTTATATTTAGATGAAGGGGACTGTAAGAACAAAGCAAGGAGACTTGCACAGGCATTGTGTTTTGAGGGAACTATAAGTAGTTTTGAGAGCCTGGAATAAAGTGTAGTGCGGCAGACTTGAAAGGAAAAGAATGTATAAATGTCAGCAAAGAACTCATGAAAGGATAAGTGAATGAGGAAATAAGTGAGTAAGTAGGCTCTGGTCTCACACTGATCTAAAAGTAAGAGGCAGTGTGGGCTATGGAGTAAAAAGTCAGATAGCAGAGAAACTATGAAGGTTTCTAACTTTTATCACATTGGGCTGACGGAGAGACTAAGTCACCACTCAAAGTTTCATTTACTCCCGTGTAAAGCAATCCTAGCTGAAGCCTGATTACATTCTTTGGATTTCCATTTCTTATTCAGTCATTAGAATTAAGGACTGGCTATGGTCTAACCTATTCTTCTATGCAAAATCAAGGAATTTGAACTTGACCAAATAAAAAATAGTTTAAAGTAGTTAAATGCTTAAAGTATAAAAACAATATGTCGCCTAAATTTTGGAAATACCCCCTTAGCAGCATGTTTCTGGATTACCATTCAAATGTATGAAGATTATAATAGGAAGTAGCTGAAGGCTGCAAGTGCAGTGGCAAGACTTGCCTGAGTATAAGCAAGAGACAGTGAGAACCTGAACTAGGACAGCTGCAGTGGGTGTGGACTGTAGGTAAGCCAAAGAAAGACAGTTATGAGACAAATCATTAGGACTCATGACCAATATACAGAGAGCCAAAGGGAGACGACAGGTTCTATGTGCTTCAGTTTATTTCTGATACGCTGAATATTCTGGAAATTGAAGTCCAACTGACTTAATTATTTAGGATCAGGCCCATCTCTTCAATATGAGTAGATTCTATAACCCTATTTGGACTATACCGTCTTTCTCTTAAAGTTGCTCTAGCAGCAGAACATGGGATCATACCAGTTTTACCTCTCATTGTCATGGACTATGAGAGAGTAGTATTATAAATTTGATTGTATTCTCTATTTTGCATCAATCTCCTTGACCAGATTCTGTGCATATATACACATATATACATACATATGATTATGATATAAACTCATATGATAAACTCATATGATGAAGACTTGAAAATATTTGAAAATCATCAAGAGAGTAGAAATAAATACAGATCAATTCTACTCTAATATCTAAATGCTGAAAGGACCTCAATCAAACACATAATTATTGACCACCTAGGACCTTTAACAATGCTTATGTTTCCATATAATTCATGTTCAGTATGAAATTCCATGACAACTTTTAAAAGCCATAAAGTTTCTGTTTTTATTTTGATATCAATTTTTGTTCCAGTGATATGTGGGAAGCAGTAAGTGCAGGTCTGGATTAAGAAAAGTAGAGTAGGGGTGCCTAGGTGGCTCAGTTGGTTGAGTGGCTGCCTTCAGCTCAGGTAATGATCCCAGGGTCCTGGGACAGAGCCCGTGCAGACTCCCTGCTCAACAGGGATCTGCTTCTCCCTCTCCCTCTCTCCCTGTTCATGCTCTGTCGAAAAAGAAAGGAAGGAAGGAAGGAAGGAAGGGAGGGTGGGCGGGCAAAGTAGCCTTACCTGTAAGTATTCTGGTAGGTCTAGGGTGGGACTTGGAAAATTTTATCTTTTAAAATAAAGCTTCTCAGGGCGCCTGAGTGGCTCAGTGGGTTAAAGCCTCTGCTTTCGGCTCAGGTCATGATCTCAGGGTCCTGGGATCGAGGCCCGCATCGGGCTCTCTGCTCAGCGGGGAGCCTGCTTCCTCCTCTCTCTCTTTGCCTGCCTCTCTGCCTCCTTGTGATCTCTCTCACACTGTGAAATAAATAAATAAAAATCTTTAAAAAAAAAAATAAATAAAATAAAATAAAATAAAATAAAGCTTCTCAGATGGATCTTATGTACATTCAGGGTTGAAAGAACAGGTTTCCTAGATAAAGTCCAAATCCCTTATTATACCATTATGGTCCTCTATACCCTGACTCCTGCCTGCCACCCTAGGCCCATTTCCCCACCACAGTCTGCTTTCCATCTATACTAACTAGCTTGCAATTCTCCAGTCATAGTAGACTGAGTTGTGCCTACCTGCCATGTTTGCCCATATAATTTAAGAACCCAGCTTAAAATGGATGACCAACTCCTTTGTCTTCTCCTCTATTCTATAAGGACTCCTACCACGGCATCATATGAACACTTTGTATCAGGATCAGAAATATGCTATTTGAAAGTTGCCTACAGGTTGCAGCTATTGTACCAAGACTGTTGGCAAAATTTAACTCTCAGAAAAACTGCTCCTGTGTTTGAGAAAAAACACTTTAGCAGAACTTCTGTTTATGCAAAGAAAAGATCCAGATCCTACTCTGAAGGGGAAATGGTCAGTAAAAGGAGAGCTAAACGCCTGAGGATAACAGGGTTGTAAGGAATCTTGGTTTTCTGGGGGAAGAGATGTTCTGACAAGGACAGCTTCTGACAGAGAGAGAGGACACAGTCCTGGATTTCAGAGTTCTTAGAGCGTCCAAGGCAGCAGACTGAATTCTGATCCTAAAGCAGACGCGCTTAACCTGATTGTCTGACTTGGTGCTGACTGATGGGCCTAAGCCAGAGGGGGTAAGTGGAGACAGAAGGAAACTCGATACTTCCAGGTGCCTCCCGCTTCTTGTCATAAACAATAGTACTAGAAGTGTTCAAATAAATATCTTATCTCCTTAAAAGCTGTAAAAGGTGATTGTTATTAGCTTATCTAAAGCTCTAAAATTCCCTGGTGTGGAATGTAGCAGGATCTGTAAGCACACAATGAGTTGGAAGTAGAGACATGTCATAGGGTGGGTTTGTTTGCATTCATAATCCACAACCTTTGTAGTTGTGTAGTGTATCAACTACACTAGGTACTGGATGTCTCTTGGTTCATGTAATTCTCACTATAACCTATAAAATTTGTTCTATGAAATAAGGATGTGGAAATAGAGACATAGAGAATTTAGGGTTAAAACATCTAGCAGGTGGCAGATTGAGTTTCAGCCCTTCTCTGAGTTCACCTAGAGCCCACTCTTCTAAACATCATGTAACTTAAGACAGTGCAGTCCACAATGGCAAAGGCAAGGAAAAATCTACTGAAAATGTTTATTATGAATAGTAAAGAAAAGAAGATTAGAATAGAAATTTAACCAAGTATACATTTAAGTACAACACTGGCCACTAAAAAAGCACATATGTGCTACAAAAAAAAAAATTATGTAGGACCTATTTCACAGTAAAAGCATAAAAGAAACCTCTTGTTCTCTTTGTGGCCATGCTGCTTTCTCAGTAATAAATTTAATTTTGATAGAGTCAAATTTCTTCATATTTTACCTGCACCACCATAGATTTTTATTTTGTTGAAACATATCTACTTCCTTGTTCCATATTGCTCCATTTAATGATATTTCCCAGCCTTAAATGTACTAAAAAAAACTACTTTACCCAGTTAAGTCAAACTTGGGAGTTTACAGAAAAAAACTTCTTTGCTCCTAAGTAATTCATTTTTCTTATTTTTAGGGAAGGAAATATTTTACCAACACTTTAAAAAAGAATCCACAATGGGATAGAAATTCTCCTAACTTTAAGAACGTTTTCCCCACTTTCCCCACTGAAAATACAAATTCCCATAATTATGAGACAATATTGATAAAGCCACATTGTATGTAAAGTGCAGACACCAAGCCCCTTTAGTATTTCGTTAAGAGATATTCCTATTTTAACACCCATAAAATGACCTATCTGAAGGGCTTTTGCTTTTTCAGATATATAATACAAACTGAATTTGAATAATATTGCATTATGTGTCACATGAGTTTCAGTGGCTGCCATTTAGCACACCTTCATTTTGACAGAGCAGTAAGCTATAGCATCTACATGGTGGTTTTGGTAAAGAAAAACTATCAGAAGGTAAAGGGCTATCAATAGATTTCAACTAATCAAATCAATAAAAGCTATCTGTGCCTCACTCAAAACTGCTGGAAAATGGTGTGTAGAGCCCTAAAGGGTTCTTCTATTTCCTTACAGACCAAGATGTGGTAGAGCATTCTTTGCCAGTACAATACTCCAAGGGTTAGCTTTTGGTAATTAAAACCATTCACCCTTATTATTAAAGTTTATCTATATTTAAAATCTGAAGTCAGTCAGCATGAAGAGCTAAATCGTAATTAGTTTAATAAAACTATCCAGGGAGGTTATGTGATCTAGCAGAAAACACAGAAAGTCAATGAGATGGGTCTTAGTCTCAGCTCTGTGACTGAGACCTACCTGTTACTGTAGGCCTCAGTCTACCCTCTGTAAAATGAAGACAGTGTGGGCAAGATACTAGTAATTCACTAGTAATTCAGCACTGCTGTCCTTCCTCACGTCTGGCCAACAGTCAGTGTATTGTTGTATTGTTGACAGGGTGTTTTCTTCTGCTTCCCCTAATGCTGGTCTTCCAGTTTTCCCATGGATGCTTTGCCTCCCAACTCACCCACTACTAACCATTTTCCAAATACTGACATGAATCATTTTACCATTAGGGAAAAAAATTTGATTTACATTTAAAGATTTTTAAATTGTTAGTGTATGGTCTAACACTTGTCTTGCATCACGGAGCTTGTCAAGTATTAATACTCTTTGGAGAAGCTGGACATTCTCAGGTACTGATTCTTCATTAGACTTTCATTTTTACTTTTATTTATCCTTCCTAATTATGTATGCCCAGGTTAGTATTAAAATAGATTTGCGATAGATTACATTCCCAGATACCCACCTGCGGAACAGATAGAGAGGACAGCTGGGATCACACTGAGTAAAGAGTGGCAAATTTAAGGCAGACATAAATAAAGTAGATGATTAAGAACAGACTTCAATTTTGAGATCAGTAAATAATGGATCAGTTTTTTACAAACTTGGATATTAAGTGCCTATAAACCTCATTAGTGGAAAGATCATTGATTTTGGAATCAGACAGATTTCAGTTTGAAACTCAGTTTTGCTTTTGAGACCTGGACAATCTATTCTTGCTCATTCTCATACCTGCCATTAATGAAATAAGGATAATAGAAGGTTGTGAAATTTACGATTGATATATGAAGTACCCAGCACGTGGTGAACATTACATTAGTTGCTGCCCCACTCCCTCTGCGCTCCTACCCCTTATCCCACCAACACACAAAGGTGTCAGGGAAACAGAAATGAATATGACAACAGCCAATAGACTGTAAATTCTTCTGGGGAGATACTGATACTCTTTTCCTATGTACTTTGGTTTCTCCAGTCCCTGGCTCTGTACCTGGCATATTTTAATTCAATGTTTGTTGGGAGAATATGTTGTGTCTGTATATAGGAACTCATAACCAACACTGGCTAAAACCGGGCATTCTCAGAAATTAAGGTAAGAAAATTAGACTAAAAACTACATAGAACACATGCAAACACCTAGTAGGGAGAGGCAGATTAGTGGAAGACTAGCTTCTCTGAGAAGGACTAGAGCCCAGATAAAGAGACTACAGGAAAGTTTAGGAGTTAATGCGAATGAAATAGAGAAAGAATAGGTCACCCTCTTACACTCTCTGTCAGATCTTCATGAGACTTCAGGAGAGGAAAGATCTTTTGAATTATAGTTTTGGCCTCCATGGAGGAAAGATTTTTGTCATGAATTTGGGTCATTGCTGAGAAAGATCTTTAGACTAAATAACTAACATCAGACATATCATCTAGGGAATCAGTGGTCTAGCCCAGTCTTGATGTAGTCAGGATATATTCTTGAAATGTTTATAGTCTCAGGTCTCATTTTCCCATCTGTGAGTAGAGACCAATCATTAGAGTTATTCATTCAAATTTGACTTCTCACAATGATTTTCTCCAAAAATCCAAAGCACTTCTCCTTTACCTGTTCAGAGCTCTGAGAAAGGGGTGGGGTTTTCCTTCCAGCTATTAAAGGACTCTTAAAAGTACCACAAAGAAGACACACTTTTCACTACACCAGTTTATCCACTTTATTTTTTATCAGGATAGGATTTATTTTAAATATGTTAAATAATGTTTGCAAATGGATTCTGTTATTGTGAAATACAAATTAGGATTCTTTTCCAATATGGTCTCAGAACATAAGGTAGCAAAGCTACACTGTTACTAAATCATTCTAGAATAAAGATCTGGCATGTTTAAACCCAGGAGGTATTCCACTCCATTAGTACCTTCTGTTATTCATTTGTAAATAGTTCTCCAGAGGTCTGGCTTGTTATTTTAGTCATTTAACAGGTTGGACTACTGCACGTGCATAGAAGTTGACCACTTACCACCTTCACTACTACTAAGGTTGTCTAAGGCACCATCCTGCTTTACTTGGATTTCTGCAAAACTACCCTTAATTGGTCTCCTTTTCTCCACCCTCACCCATCCAGAGCCCTACTGTCTTCTCCATATAGCAAATGGAGAGAAAATAATAAATTGCAAGTCATGTCACTCATCTGTTTATAATCCACAGTGACTCCCCTTTCTGTGCTTCATAAAAAAACAAAAGCCTTATGGTAGTCCATATAAGAATGCATATAATCTCCCAACTTGTCTCTGCTTTTCCCTCTTCTTTTATTCTTTCCCTCATTCTCTTCTTTCCAGCTATACTGGTTTTCTTGCTCTTTCACAAAAACGTCATGAATGTTCTCACTTAAGGATTTTGCTCTATCTATTCTCTCTGCCTAGGATTCTCATTCTTTAGATGTTCATATGGCTTTTACCTTTACTGCCTTCATGTTTTTGTTCAAATGTCATTTTCTGCTTGAGGTCAGCCCTGACTCAAATCTACTTACACTTTGCAAACCATGTAACTCTATTTATCCCTCTAAACCTCTGTCCTTTGCAGTTATCACCTTATAATAAACAAAATTATCTTATTTACTATGATTATTATTTGTGTCCCTCTAATCTGACATAAGCTCAATGAGGGCAGGATTTTGATGGTTACTGAATCTTCACTGCCTTAATAGCTCTTGGCATATAGTAGTTGATCAATAAATATTTTAAATAAATAATGCATACTTTAATATATTGTATGAGATAATAAAGTCAAAAATTGTGAAATGCCAATAATTAAAGAAAAGGATTATATATTATTTACCAATTGTATGAAATGATGAAAGCAAAAGGAATCTGGAGAAAAAACTCAGTGTAAGATCTCTTGTAGAACGTACACTTTACAAAGACTGGATTTCCTTGCTTACTATTAAGAGACTGAACAAACAAATGGACAATGACCAGACCATATATAAAAACAGAACTTTAAACTAAAATCTGCAGCAACTTACCAAGGAAACCAATCCCCTTATCTATAATAAACAACCTAGGAAGCCAGCTTGCTGTAGGACCTAAACAATTTCTGCAACAATCAGTCCCAAATGGCCAGAACTTCATTAATAACTGACAGCTCTCCTCATTTTTGTCCCTGTTTCCAACTTAGGACCAACCAAAGAAAGCCAAATATGTGCCCCCTAACCAGTCATATAGGATGTTCCACTTCAACTTAGCCCCTCTAGCTTCCCATTCAATCAGACCTGAAGCCTTCCCTTTTTTCCACTGTAAAGCTTTCCCATTTCCCTTGACTCTCTCTGCCAAAATGCAAGTGACAGTAGCTGACTGCTTTACTATAGCAAACTCAGAATAAATAGCATTTCCTTTCTCATTTGGTTGGTCTTTTTTTTTAGTATGTCTAGTATGTTCTGAACTCCTAGAATGTATACTACATAGTAGGTGTTCAGTGAATATTCATTAAACAAATAAATGAATGGAGGACTAACATTATCAAGGAAAATTACACTTAACGTCATGACATATTTTTTTAATTTGCCTTCAAGGAAAAAACAGGAATTGTTTCCCATGTACACTTCCTTCTTGAGGCTGTTTAAGGTTATCTTAACTTTCTCATGAAGAAAAAGAGAAAACTGGGTTGTAGTAGTAGAAGACAGGTCATTTGATGGGTATTAAGGAGGACACGGATTGCATGGAGCACTGGGTGTTATATACAAACAATGAATCATGGAACACTACATCAAAAACTAATGATATACTATACGGTGACTAACACAACACAACACAACACAAAATAAAAATAAAATAAAATAAAATAAAATAAAGAATGGATAATAAATATAGCATTGAAGGGCAAGTTTTCCTCTGCATTCTGCTCATTGATTTATCATTGGTAACCTTAACATCAAAGATTCCACACGGTTATGTGGTGAAAAAGTATCTCCTCTCTATTTCTTACCTTCTCTCTCAAAGGAGTTGTCATGATCCACACATGGTCCAGGCCAGCCCACCAAGAAACTAACAGGTTAGAGTCAAAACTTCAGTTAGTAGCGGAATGCGATGTTTGCCTATAGTCTCTCTATACCCTGGCCAGACAAGTGTATAAAAAGGGTGTCCGTGACCATAATAGGTGGCTGGTAGGAAACTAAGAGGCTTCAGAACATTGGCTACCTTTTCATCATTTTACACTAAAAGTACTATCCCCACTCCTAATAGAATTTATTAAAAGATACAGGGCTGGAAATGGAGAAGGTGATGGGGTGTGAACATGGGGAACCATTAAAAAATGTGGTCTATAGATTACTATCAGATTTTTAAAAGGAATTTGGATTTAACACAGGTATGTTAGGAAGCAGGGAACCAAGTTCTTAAAAAAGGAAACAATACAATATACTGGTATTCTAGGAAGACTAGTCTGGCAGTCGGTGGCATTTGCCAATAAAATATCAGATTTCAGTAAAATTAAATAGAATAAGTGACATTACTCAATTTATATTTAAATAACTTTCTGGTAACTATTTTGGATCAAATGCAGGAGAAGAAATTTCAAAGAAAACAAAAGTAAGTCCATCTTTTACCTTTAACATCAATCTTTTCTCATTGATTCATTTTGTATCACAATGTAGTTTAATTTTTTGGTGATAAATTATGGCAGGCAACTAATGTTATATGCCTAAGAAAAAGTTACGGTATATTTAAGACAATTAAAGAGTTTATGTGGTACACAAAGTGAGGTTTTCAAATATTAATCATATGTGTATGTGTGAGAGAGAGAGAAGAAAAAAGGATGAGACGTAGGTGAAAAATGCATCACTGTGTTTGTCTGAAAATTCAATCAGAGATAGTTAATGACAAGTTAAGAGCTTAATAGGAAGTGGCATTTCAGATTTGAGAAAACCAATATAACTCACCCACCATATTCGTTTATATACATTTAGTAAACGTATATAACTAAATTTTAGGATCTCTGTTCATATTTTTAAGATACATTTCAATGGAAAATAGAGACAGTAGCTTGCTAAATGCCTCAGCAAATCTAATTGCCTTAAAATTTAGAGTTAGAGGGAGCCTGGGTGGCTCAGTTGGTTAAGCGACTGCCTTCTGCTCAGGTCATGATCGCAGCGTCCCAGGATCGAGTCCCACATCGGGCTCCCAGCTCCATGGGGAGTCTGCTTCTCCCTCTGACCTTCTCTCCTCTCATGCTCTCTCTCATTCTCTCTCTCTCTCTCTCTTAAATAAATAAAATCTTTAAAAATAAATAAATAAAATTTGGAGTTAGATTCAAAAGATAATCACAGGTGGTGATTAACAACTATATTCATAAGTGAACTAGAAACTCAACGCAGATAACTTTCTTTATAAATGTTTTCTGGCAATACTATTATAAAAAGGAACATTAATTCTTTAATCTACTATAGTTCATTTTCAGATATTAAATTGCGTCTCCGACCTTTTGGGCTCCTGGTAATCAAAATACTAAGAACTGCAAACAACAGCATTCTCTGCTCCCAGAACCACTCAACAGTTCCTCTATGATTGAGAAGAGTATTTAAGACTCATTTGTCAATATTCATGGTCAGGTGGCATTAGGTAAAGACATTTTAATGATATTAGAGATTATATTGTAATGAGAATTTACTGAGAAACCTCAAGTTGTGTGTGATACAGGGGTTTTTGAAAAATATATAGAGCTGCTATAATATCATCTAAATTTTATTTTTACTTCAACATTTATGCAACACATTTCTAGGAACTTCTGACCAAAAGAACTAGGTTTAAACTAAACCATCTCACCTTCTAGCTGCGTGACCCTGATTATATTCCTTCTTTTTTTGTGTTTATTTGTTCTTAAGGGTAAGACCTATGACCCAGGGCAGTGGTAAACATGAAATAAAGCATTTTTTTAAAGTACTAAAAGAGTATCTGATACATAATTAGCACCTTAGAAATGAATTGAATAGAGTAAATAATATGAGAATCTGAAAAAAGGAATGAGTCAGCAAAAGAATTTTTGTAATGAAAACTGGATAGTGTCAGTTTCCCTTACTTCTTGATTGTTTTTGCTGACACCACTTTAAGAGCCTCACAGTAAAGTTTAAAAGGGCACAATCTTAGGACTCTGCTGACTGGCTAACTTAAGTTCAATCATTTACTAGCTATGTAGACTTGGACACATTTCTTTATTTCATTATACTTCATTTTCCTTGTCTGTAAAAGAGATAAGTATCTCTATACAGAGTCTTGTAGGATTAACTAATATAAAGCAAAGAAATCACATAATACCATCCTTGGGTCATGATATTTGCTGAATAAATGTTAGTACATGTTCCCAAGTCTCCAACTTGGGGCGGGGTCTTCAAATTGAATATATGCACCTCTTGGGGTACACGAAGTCTTTCTAAAGGTTGCCTGAGTATAGAGAGTTCAGTGAAGTGACCAGACATATCCTGGTTTATCACAATAGGTCAATGATCTGACCTATTATAAGTATCACCCCTCTTTACCCTTAAAGTGTGCTGGCTTTGTTAATAAATGATACCCTAGTTCTAAAAGAGACAACAACTACATTCTCAACTTCCCTATGAACTCTTTCCTAAAATAATTTCCCTAAAAATGCTCCTATTTCTAAAAATAATTTATCTAAAAATGGTCAAAGTCATGCCAATTGTTCTTTCACATATTGCCTTATGTAAATCACCCTTTTCTCACTTTACACAAAATAAACTATACCTTTTCCTTGCTTGAGGTTTTCGAAAGAAAAATTTGAGAGAGCAAAGCAAAGAGGGCATTGATAAGTGTTACACCCAGATATCCAGTCTATGTCCAGCTTCCAGATCTATCTTTCTTAAAGTTGGAACTCAGAGGTAAAATGATTGTCAGAGGTATGTGTATTAAAACATTTATTTTAACTGAAAAATTAAGCCATACTTTACTTGACTGAAAGTGAATTTAATTGGCTTGATAATGAGGATGGGTTTTGCCTACTAAATTTACAGCAAACACTTATAGTTTTAATGAGCTAAGTTTATAGTTCCAACCCTTTTGAAATAAATATATTTAAATTACAAGTTAAATTATTTCTTCAAAAAGTAATGTACTGGAAAGTGTGTATTAAAAGTAACAACATTTTGATATTTTCAACCTTTTCTAAACATATCATGGCAATTCTAGCAAAAGAGTTATAACTGTAACTAGTAGTCATTTGGTAAGTCTTGATAAACTTTTTTTGGTATATTTCCCAGAAACTGAAAAAGTGAATGATTCACAGTAACTGGGTAAGAAATCCTTTAGTGAGTCAGATGGTTTCCACTTTACTTTAAAAAAAAAGAATTGGGCTGCCACTGGTAAACATTAAAAATATCTTTTGGTGAATGCTCACTATGTGACTTGTGATCTATAACTCTGAATGAATTCAACAAATTTAGTGTTATTCCTATAACAAACTTCTTCCATTTTCTTTTTTTTTTTTTTTTAAAGATTTATTTATTTATTTATTTATTTGACAGAGAGAGAGAGATCACAAGTAGGCGGAGAGACAGGCAGAGAAAGCAGGCTCCCCGCTGAGCAGAGAACCCGATGCGGGCCTCGATCCCAGGACCCTGAGATCATGACCTGAGCCGAAAGCAGAGGCTTTAACCCACTGAGCCACCCAGGCGCCCAAACTTCTTCCATTTTCATCAGCTTATTTATATAAGTCACTTTTGTCATTGCTTATATATAAATATGAAAAATTATTCTGGTAAGAAGTAACATGTATTCACAAATTCATAAACAAATTTTAAAAAGCCCCATTATGGGTTGAATTTCCAACAAAACATTACTTGGAACATTTAATAGTTCAGTCAGAAGATTGGATATGTTATTGAAATAAGCAAAAACTAAAATATATTTAATTTTTAAGATTATGAAGATAAATTTTAATGTGTATGTGTGGAGAGAAGTTTGAAGATCATTGACCTGGAGAATCTATCCCTGTCCCACTCCATTTTTCTAATATCTGTCCTTAATAATTCATAAATATTATTTTTAAAGAATATAAGTATATTTATTTCATGATGAGATTTTTATTTCTAAATGTGTTATTAATCTTATAATTATAGCATCTAAAGGACCTACAGAAAAAATTACTAATTCTTTTCCATGGCATTTATGATCTCCCTAGTACTATCTTAATCTTTCTCAACTTCTCCTTCATTGTTTTCCAATATGAACGCCAGGGGGTCCTCTTAAACATGCTCTAACTTGACCCACTGCCTTTCCATTGATCATTCTTAAAATGCTGTTTGTCTCTTGCTCTGTTTGAAGCCTCCTTTTATTACCACACAGCCTTAGTCTCACCTTCTCAACAAGGCCTATTTCCACCAATTTCTCTTCTAGGTCATTCGTTTTATTTTATTTTTTTTTTTTTTTCTAGGTCATTCGTTTTATCCTCTAATATCCTGCATTCATACTTCCCTGTTTTACTTGTGCAAATCTTGAAATACAACAAAACTCTCCAACTATGTGGAGATACAAGGTATTTTGTTTCCACCACCTAAAATGCCCTTTCCCCAATACCATATGATTTCACTGAGACATAGAATGTAAAAAAACAAAACAAATGAATGAATGAATGAATAGCAGAATCAGATCTATAAATACAGAGAACAAACTGATGATTGCTAGAGAGAAGGGGTTGAGGGGATAGGTGAAGGAGAGTGGTAGATATAGACTTCTAGTTATGGAATGAGTTCAGTCAAGGGAATAAAAGTCACAGAATAGGGAATATAGTCAATGATATCCTAATAGCATCATTAAGTGACAGATGGTATCTACACTTGTGGTAGTTGAATCACTATGTTGTGCACCTGAAACTAATGCAACATTGTGTGTCAACTATACTCAAATTAAAAAAAAATTAAATATGGCATAAAGAAGAAAAGAAAAAAACCACGTAAGATATTAATATTATTTTACTATTCAATAAAAAATTGACCTATTCTTAGGTCTTAAAAAATAAAATAAAATAAAATATCCTTTCTTTCTAGTTTCCATTTCTCCAGCTCTCAAAATTTCCATTCATTCTTTAAGGTCAGTTCAAATATTACCTGTTTTGGGAAGAACTCCTGAACCCTGAGACCCAGAGCAAAAGCAACAGTATGAAAAGTACCTAGGCTATATGTGAAGGACACTCATTTGCTAATCCTCGAACATCTGTCAGTTGAGAATCTCTTTAGAGATGGAGGTGCCAGTGAGTACCATTTCTGCACTCTCCCTCTACCCTGCTAGCATAGGCTGGTATGTGCAGATGGGGCATTCTCCCATTGCCTTGTTAAGCCCAGTAAAGATGAGCAGCTGCAGCATTCTCCTTCTGGGGTTCACATGTAGGCACAAGACTATCCTGCCACCTTGTTGAAACCAGCAGATGTGTACAACCAAGGCATTCTCCCACTCCCTTGCTAAAGCTGGCAGGCATGCCCTGCCCCTTGAGCCTCCCAGCTGCATTGCTACAGCTGGTAGATGCATGTAGTCCATACAAGGGATGCCCCTTTATTGCCTGGCCCTGCTGGCCAGGACGGTTTGTGTTCTTGGGCTTAATGAGAGCACAACAATTGGAAAGGAGTTCTTCGTAGGCTACTACACCCAGGGCACTGCAGAGTGTAAAATGAAGCACACCCCTAGTCTCCCTGAAAAAGGCCTATTTACTTATCCTGGTGCTTCAGCCTGAGGAACAGCTTTTGGGTTTGCCATACATCTAGAGACTACAGTGGAGTTCTCAGGGAAAACAGGCAGGGAAATACCATCCTTGCATTCTCCCCTGGTCTCACTACAGTTCTCCTCCCAGAAAGGAGCTTATATATCCATTTGGAGCCCCAGTTTTTGCATCTGTCAGCTCTCCTGGTTTAGCGGCCAACAGGGTTTACAATTGTGGCTGCACAAGACTATATGTATTTGTATATTCTAAAAGCTGCTGCCTAAGGAAGGGTCTGGCTTCTAATCAGCATGAAATTAGGTACTGACTGAGTTCATTCTTCTTGAAAAATGACAGGTCTTGGCACACTCTCAGCAACAAGGACCTATCCAGAATAAATCAGGCTGCTTAAACAATCACAAAGATTCGAAGAGACAAGAGCTAGGGCAAGATTGAACAATAAATTTCATCGCCTACATGAGGTCACACCTTCAAGACCAGGAGAGATGACTGTTTTGCCCAATACATAGAAACACACATAGACAGTAAAGATACACTGAGAAAACAGATGAATATGTTCTAAACAAAAGAACAAAATAAAATGTCAGAAAAAGACTTCAATGAAATTGAGATAAGTAATCTATCTGATAAGGAATTCAAAGTAATGGTTGGGGTGCCTAGGTGGCTCAGTTGGTTAAGCAACTGCCTTTGGCTCAGGTCATGATCCCAGAGTGCTGGGATCAACCCCCACATTGGGCTCTCTGCTCACTAGGGAGCCTGCTTCTCCCTCTCCCTCTTCCTCTGCCTGTCATTCCATCTGCTTGAGGTCTCTCGTGCTTCCTCTGTCAAATAAATAAATAGACAAAGTCTTAACAAAAAAGAATTCAAAGTAATGGTTGTGAAGGTGTTCACTAAACTTTGGAGAAGAATGGATGAACACAGTAAGAACCTCAACGAGAGAGAAAATGTGTACACTGTGACGAGATATGGAATAAAATGAACATTTTATGTTAATAAATTTGAAATCATAGATGAAATATACATATTTTTTGAAGAAAGAGAACTGCTAAACCTGATTCAAGAAATAAATATTTTCAGTATGTTTTACAGAAGTAAAACAAAAAAAATCCTAAATTTTATATGAAACTACAAAAGACCCTGAAGAGCCAAAGAAATTCTGAAAAAAAAACCCCAAAACTTAATGTATCACAATTCCAGAGTTCAAGTTATATTACAAAGCTGTAATAATCAAAACAGCATGGTACTAGCACAAAAATAGATACATAGATCAATAGGACAGAATAGAAAACCCATAAATAAACCCACAATTATGTGGTCAATTAATCTTCAACAAAGGAGGAAAGAATATCCAATGCAAAAAAAGACAAGTCTCTTCAACAAATGATATTGGGAAAACTGGTCAGCTACATGCAAAAGGATGACACTGGACCACTTTCTTATACCATAGACATAAATAAACTCAAAATAGATTAAAGAACTAAATGTGAGACCTGAAACCATAAAAATCCTAAAAGACAGAATGGGCAGTTATGTCTCTGACATTATTAACAGTTCCAGATATGTCTTCTGAGGCAATGGAAATAAAAGCAAAAATAAACAATTAGGACTACCTAAAAACAAAAATCTTCTGCATAGTGAAAGAAACAGTCAACAAAACTAAAAGGCAACCTAAAGAATGGTGAAGATATTTGTAAGTGACATTTCTGATGGAGGGTTAGTATGCAAAAATATATAAAGAACTTATACAACTCAACATCCAAAAAACAAATAATCTAATTAAAAAATGAGCAGAAGACATGAACAGACATTTCTTCAAAGAAGACATCCAGATGGTACATGCAAAGATGCTCAACATTCATCATCAGGAAAGTGCAAATCGAAACTACAATGAGCTATCAATCACTACCTGTCAGAATGGCTAAAATCGAAAACATAAGAAACAACAAATGTTGGCAAGAACACAGAGAAAAAGGGACACTCTTGCATGGCTGACGGGAATGCAAACTGATATAGCCACTGAGAAAAACAGTATGGAGGTTACTCAAAAAGTTAAAAATAGAACTACCCTATGATCCAGTAATTGCACTACTGCACATTTACCCCCAAATACAAAAATATTAATTCAAAGGGATACATACACTCCTATGTTTATAGCATCATTATTTACAATAGCCAAATTATGGAAGCAGCACAAGTGTCCAACAATGGATGAATGGATAAAGAAGACATGATGTGTGTGCGTGTCTGTGTGTGTGTGCATGCATGTGCACACGTGTGTGTGTGTGTGTGTGTATACAAGGACATGGATAGAGCTAGAGAGTATGATGCCAAGTGAAATAAGTCAGTCACATGATTTCACTCATATGTTGAATTTAAGAAACAAAACAAATGAGCAAAGGAAACAAGAGAGAGAGAGAGAGAGAGACAAGCTAAGAAACAGACTTATAACTATAGAAAACAAACTGATGGTTACCAGAGGGGATGTGGGTGGGAGGAATGGATGAAATAGGTAATGGGGATTAAGCAGTGCACTTGTGATGAGCACCAGGTGTTCACTATATTGTACACCTGAAACTAATGTAACATTGCATGTTAACTATACTGGAATGAAATTTTTAAAAAATAAACATAAATAAATAATTGGGGTTTCCACTATTATGACTATGTTACTATTATTCACAGTTGAACCACACAGTACACTAGGACTACATATTCTTTTACTTTTTTGTTTTCCTAATCACTGCCTCATTTTTTATTGTTTGCTTTGTTTTCAGTGGAATTATTAATTCATCTCTGCACTCAAATAAAAATATAAATCACTTAAAAAATATATATATATATACCTGGTCCTATAATCTTTAAGGAAGTTTAGTCACCAGTTAAAAATCTCCCAAAGTGAACTTCAGAACAAGTGTAGCTTTCCAAGAGGATTCTACCAAACTCCAATTGTTTCAAGAAACAAATAATCCTAACAGTGAACAAACTCTTCCATAAAATGAACAAAAGGAAATTTTGGCAAATATTATAATAGCTAATAAATGCAAAACAATATATATTTTATATAAATATACAGTGTACATATTTTATGAAGCACTGTAATAAACATCTGCGAACATATATCACTGCATTTAAAGCCTTAAAATGTTCCAGTACTGTTACCAATTAGTACTCCTTTTTTGTCCTATCCTGTTGCCTCTTTCAGAGTTAAACAGAACCCTGAATTTTGTATTTTTATAACAATTTTTTAAAAATTGAGGCCATCTAGTAAAATACTGAGACCTTAATACATTATGACAGATAACCACACATATGTAGATCAAATACTTCCATTACACCAAATAATTCTCCTTCCTCCCACCAAGACAACCATTGTTCTCTACTTTCCTGATTTCTATCACCACAGCTTAGTTTTCTCTGTTTCTGACCTTTATATAAATTGACTCACACAGCATATATTCTGTGTGTTTCTTTTGATCCATTCATCTCATCTTAGTAATTCATTATTCTTTATTGCTGAGCAATATCCCAGTGTGTAAACACACCAGTTTGTTCATATATTTTCCTGTTGGTGGAATCTCAGACTATTCCCAGCATATAGTTGTTACAATATGAACAAAATATAACTCAACAAAACCAAAAATAATATGAACATTCTTACATATACCTTTTTGTGGACATATTTTAATGTTACCTATTAAATAGTTTGAAGGAGAATTGTATTATCAGTGGTTAGGGTATATCATCTTTATTATGAGAAGTTTCCAAACTGATTTTCAAAGTGTTTTTACCATTTTATACTCTCACTAGAAATTTGAGATTTATAGTAGCTCCCCTTGCAAGAGGAACTATGAATGTCACCAGTCTTCTTAATTTTAGCTCTCTGAGTGTGTGAGAACAGAGTTTTTATTTGCATTTCCCTAATAAATAAGGTTGAAGAACTTTTTATGTGCTTAAATGACTTAGAAAAGAGACCATTTCTGAGTCTCTCTGAGTCTTCTGAGTCAAGGACAGCTTTGCTCATTTTGGATCAAAAATCTTAAAAATAATCCTCAGTGCTTTGGGATTAAAAAGATGGCTTCTAGTTTGTCTTCATTACTTTTTTAAAAAAAATCTACAGATTGCTGAGTAGAAGATATTTGTGTCTCCTCTTTTAAAAATAAGGAAGTTCCACTGAAATATACAAATCACTTGGGTCAAGTCGTGAAGGAAAGCTTCACATGCAAACAAAAAGAATTAATAAACTTTAAGTTGTACTCTTAGCAGGCCCCACTTCATTTTGTGATTTGATTTTATCAACAATCAGAATGATACACAACCACCCATTTCCGAAGACCAACTGATGGGTTAGATTACAAGTTCACTTAAAATGAACAGAATGCTTGTTTTTATTGGATTATTGAAACTAGCTCAGTCGGTTAAGCTTCTGACTCTCAGTTTTGGCTCAGTTCCTGATCTCGGGGTCATGATGTGGAGCCCCACATAGGCCTCTGCTCTCAGCATGGAGTCTGCTTGTCCCTCTCCCTCTGCTCCTCCCCCTGCTTGTGCTCTTCCCGCTCCTCTCCTCAAATAAATAAATAAAATTTTCAAAAAAATGTGAAATCTGATTAAAATCTATACTTTAGTTAATAGTAATGTACCAATGTTCATTACTAAGTTCTAGCTTGTCTTCATGCTAACATGTTTGTATGTGACAGTTCTATTTCCTAGTACTTTTTGATTTGTGACAGAAGTCAATAACTTTGAGCTGAAAGTAATAGTGGTGATTGAGACTCTAATATATTCAAAAACTGCAAAGAAATATAACTGTTTATGGAGAAAAATGGGTTTCATTTTTGTCTATGAAAGGAAAAAGAGGGTAAATAAGTAAAATGTTTGGTTACACTAGAATAGTAATGTACCAACGTTTACTACTAAGTTTTGAGGACTGAACCAAAGCTATGTAAAATGTTAACATTAAGGGGAATTGAGTGAAAGGTGTACAGGAACCCTCAGTACAACAGGATGCAACTTTTCTGTAAATCTAAAACTATTCCAAAATAAATAGTTTATTAAATATATATATGTATATATATGTATTTATATGTATATATATGTATATATATGTGTATATGTGTGTGTATATATATATATAAAGAGATAAAGTAAATGTGGCAAAATGTTAACAATTGGTATATCTACGAGACAGGTTTATGTGGATGTTTACTAGCCAATCCTTTCAACTTTTCTGTAAGTTTAAAATTTGTCACAATAGGGGTGCCTGGGTGGCTCAGTGGGTTAAGCCTCTGCCTTCGGCTCAGGTCATGATCTCAGGGTCCTGGGATTGAGCCCCGCATCCCTGCTGAGCAGGGAGCCTGCTTCCTCCTCTCTCTGCCTGCTTTTCTGCCTACTTGTGATCTCTCTCTCTCTCTGTCAAATAAATAAAAATCTTAAAAAAAATAAATAAATAAAATCTGTCACAATAAAGTATTAAAAGAAAAAATCACATGAGTGAAAAACAAAACAAAATGCAAGAATTAAAAAATATATATTTAGTATATAAATGTTGAAAAATTAATATTCCTTATCTAGAACAATTTATACTGGTTTAATAATTTTGATTTAAATAATTTATGCCATTTCCTTGATTTTATTACAGTGTGAAAAAATGTTAACATATTTTATTTTACTTTACTTAGTAATGTTTAGTAAGACATGTTTATTTATTCATAAAAATAGCTTAATTCTTCTGAAATTTCTAATTTCCTAAACTGACTTTACGAGTCAAATAATTTATCATTGTTTCCACAAAATGTTCAGGGAATATTTAAATACACAACTGAACTAAATTATAATAACATTTTCTAAAATAGCTCAGTATTTAAACTTATTGTGTTACAAATCAATACAATTAATTATTCCAAATATGCTAAAATTTGCTAAAAATTGGCTAAAAATTTTATATAGTAACAAGTGGCTATCAGCTACAAGATTAAAAAGGATATAAAATATTTTGTATTAGTGTACATGTTTTTTACTAACATTCACAAAGAGAAAAGCATACTTATGACTGTGTCATGATTCAGTCCACGATAATATTGCATATCTAACCATGATTGAAAGAATCAGTGGATTGAAAGAATAAATATTTATTTCCTTACTCACATGTCTGTAGGTAGTCGGCATATAAACTGGGCTGGGCTGGACGCTCAGCTCTGGGATTCAGACTCCAGACTCCATGATGCAAAAATATTTGTTCTAGGGTATAGACAGAAGGGCGTTGACTACCTGGGTCATGTTTCTCTAATGGCAGATCATCGGAACATAAAAGGACACGTCCTATCATGAAAGGACATTTCAAGCCTCTGCTCACCTCATATTCATTAACATCCTGGTGGCAAAAGCCAAGAAGATGGCCAATCCCAAATCAAGGGGCAAAGAAATACACTTCATCCACTATGAGGCCATGGCAAGTGTGTGAAAGTAAAATATTACAACACAGCAATGAAGGATTAGGACCAATAATGTAGTCTACCTTATGGAGACATGTATAATGGTGTGCAGTTGTTTCTGGACTGTTGTTATTTTGCTAACATGTCTGTATACAACAGAGAGTTCTAAGTTTATTACCTAGTACTTTTTGGTCTGTGACAGAAGTTAGTAGCTTTCAGTTGAAACTAATAGTAGTGATTGAGACCCTAATATATTCAAAAACTGCAAGGAAATGTAAATGTTTATGGAGAATAATGGGTTTGATTTTTGTCTATGAAGGGAAAAAGAGAGTAAATAAGTAAAATGGTTGGTTACTCCAGAATATGAAAGACCATAAACAAAGACAAATTGAGGCACTACAGTAAAATTTAGAATATCTGAGGTAAAGTGAACCTAATTTGTCTTAGTTAAAGTACTTGGCAATAGTGAGTTTAAAATGAACAATAACATTTATTTAATTCTGACAAAGCATTAATGAGTTTATTTTAAGAAAGTTTTGGTTCTTGGGGTGCCTGGGTGGCTCAGGTCATGATCCCAGGGTCCTGGGATGGAGCCCCACATTGTGCTTTGTGCACCGCGGGAAGCCTGCATCTCCCTCTCCCACTCCCCCTGCTTGTATTCCTGTTCTCTCTCTCTGTGTGTCAAATAAATAAATAAAATATTTTAAAAAAAAGTTTTGGTTCTCACTCACAACTAGTATCATTATATCCTCCCTTCATCATTCTTCCCCCTGTTGCCTGTCCCTGGGTGACGCATCATCCCTTACTGATTCTCTTAATCCTGACTACACCTCCACATATGGTCCCCTTATTTAATCCTTTACAGTTTAAACCCTTTGGAGAGTGACATCTATTTCTTTGTGGGATCTTAACTGATATATATATATTTATCTCTGTTTTGTTTTAGATTCGCACGTTTTAATGTTTAGATGTTACTTAATATCCATCGTGGCTAGTTACTTAAGAGTGTAAGAAAAGGTTCAAAGTGTAATCAGATGTCATCTTTTAAATTAAAAAAAAAAATTATAACCTGGGCCCCTGGGTGGCTCAGTTAACCCTCTCTCTGCCTTCAACTCAGGTCATGATCCCAAAGTCCCCGGATCCAGGTCCACAGGTCCCTACTCAGTGAGGAGTGTTTCCTCCCTCTGCCCCTCACCCCGCTCCTGCTCCCTCTTCTCTCTCTCAAATGAATAATAAAATCTTTAAAAACAAATTATATCCTTAGAAATTATTTTGGATATATATCTATTTAATAAATAGTTTCTCAATGATTTTATTTTCTCTCTTGTCATTCAAGACACAGAATGGTATTTCTGAGGAAATAAGCGGGTCAAAAATGATTTTTTTTTTCAGAAAATCAAATAAAACTCCTAATTTCCTTACACTTTTGGTTCTTTTAATGAATGTATTACTTACCTTATCTCTTCCCTCGAATGTATCTCTCTGCTCTGGTACATTTCGGTGTCTGACAGGAGGGGCCCGCGGGAATACTCAGCCAGGATGGAAAGAGAGATCACACTATAGTTTGCAGTTTCACACCTAAGTCTCAGACCTAAGCTAGCACTGAACGTAGGCATCCGTGTCTATGGTGCAGGAAATGTTTCTGCATTTCCCGGAAGATGCTTGGAGAGCCCTTCACTCCCTCGCTTTGGAGAAAGAAATTCTGAAGGGGACGATTTCTTGAGATCATTGCTATCTGTCCATCGGAAACACGTGGGACTAATGAGCGACCCCCATTTCCACAAACTAACACAATGGGAAGTGCATAAATTCATAACTCGAACAAACCTGGGTTCGAAAGTTACTGGAGCACGTTACTTGCGGGCGGAGGTCATAGAGAACGTTAAGTCCTGGGGCCTCCGGCCTTACCGGCCGTGAAAGGCTCCGGCGCCTCCTCCCTTGCAGCTTGGAACTTACGCTCCGCCCACCATTTCTGCCGCCGGAGTTATTTCGAGGCCGCACCCTTGAGAGAGTGGAAGAGCTGCCCGCCGTGCACAGACTGAACTCTTGAAGGCGGATACATACACTTTTTTAAAAGATTTTATTTTTATTTATTCATTCATTCATCTTAGAGAGCGCGAGAGCAGGTGCGAGCGGTGGGGAGGAGCAGAGGGGGGAGGGAGAAGGGAGGGGGAAAGAACCTCAAGCAGACCCCACGCGCTGAGCGCTGAGCTCACACCCCGGAGCCCGACCCTTAAGCGACTGAGCCACCCCGGCGCGGTGCTGCTGTATAAACTTGTAAGATTCTCAGGACGGATGCGGAGATCTACTCCTCTTGCTGCCCCGGAGAACAAGTCTCATATGAAAGTTCCCTGCTTATTAAAACCGCCGCCTACCAATTTGGGGAGGGCTGGGCTGCTTCTCCTGTCTCCCCTTGTACTCTGGATGCTGGGCTAGTTTGCCAGCCAACGTAACTTCACCCTTTCCGGTTTCTTCTGCAGAGTAATGCCCACTTTCACCTTCTATGTATTGTGGAAAAGGATACTAAAGAACATTTTGTCTAAGCCTCTTATTTAGAGAAGAATTTTTATCAAACTGGACTGAGCATAAGAATTCCTCGTTGCCTTTAACCCTTCCTCGTTCCTTGCTACCCGGTAACCTTGAGCAAGTGTCTTAAAGTTGCATTGCTTCTGTTTCTTGACCTTATAGTGGAGTTAACATGAGCCATGTTAAGCCATATTGCCTGGCTCATAGGAGACCCTCAATAAATATTATTACTGTTTTTGTTCTTAGAGAAAGCCCATATATGAGTGATATTATTGACACATAAGGACAGGGAAGAGGAGCCCTTGGAGATAATCTTGAAAAGAACTAATGGATAAAATAAGCCAAAGAAGAAATACTGAGAAAATATGATGACTGCATTTGGCCATAGTGTAATCATTTTTTTTTTCTCCTTTAAGTTTCCATTGTGCTACCTCAGCACTAAGTTCACCTTGTGAAACCCCTACCAGGTGGCGATTGCATGCCTCCTGAATACCTAAATATAAGCTTGGGCTGGATGGTCAACCAGCTGAGTGGTGCATTTTACTTTGGTAAAGTACTTGCATTCTATGTTCACTATTTTAGTCTTCTGGATAATGGAATGAAAATATTTATTTACCTCATTTACCTCATAAAGATGTTGACAAGGTAAATTAACTTATTTCTTCAGAGAAGTACATATTCAAATGTTAAGTTCTAAAATTATTTATTGCAGGAAAACCAATCTCTTCTGCCATGAACACACAAAAAGATAGATTTTCCTATATCTCTTGACAATGATTTTGGGGTTTTCATGAATTTTGAAAGTTTATGAATAAAGGAGAGGGTGTAATCCCAGCAGTGGGTAGGAAGTTTATGATGAAGGATGGCATATGGATGGATGTCAGCAAGTATCAAGAACATTCAGACAGAGATAAGGGAAGACACTGTGTGGGAGGAGTTGGCTCAGCTGTCTAAGGGTGCCAGAGATAGACCATCTTAAGTATCACCAAAATTCCGGATCCTGCCATATATTTTTTCAAATATTAGCCACGATTAAAAAGTCCCTTGGAGAATTTAATTTAAAAATGTTTTTCACTGATAAATTGATTCTCCCACCTCAAATGGAAGAATTCCAGTAATACTATGAATAATAATAAAAAGAACAAAAATAAGAACAAAATAAGAGCAATAACATCAGGGCAATACATTGCTCTTTTGTGCCCCAGTCACCTCATTAAATATCACAGTAAACCTGTAAGAAAGGCATTATTATCCTTATTTTACATATGTGGAAACAGAGGCTCATGTAAGTTAAGGAATCTTGTCACAGTCGCATAGGTTGGAAGTGCTAGAACTAGGATTCAAACCCAGATCTCCCACCTTTTCAAAGCTGAATTTTTATCCCTCTGCAATGACATATACAACTGGTTTATAGTTTCCATTGTATAGTTGGAGCAGTTCTGACATTGTCTATCAGTAATAAGAGAATGAACGTTAAACTTGTGAACTACATTGGCTTTAATTGCTGCTCATTGTTTATGCTTGTGGAAATGTTCCAAGAAAACACACCACGAAAGCCAACCTGCACAAGAAATAGTTTAGATATTACAGAATATTGGCTAGGTATGATTACAAAGCCTTTCTCTATTAAAATATAATCACAATTTTTTAGATGGCACAAATTGTAATATTTTAAAAAATAGTTTTTAGTGTTTCTTGAAGCATACTTAATTTTCAAAAATTCTGATACGAACTCCTGGATCTTTAATTAGAAGACAGAGGATGTGCTGAAATAACCTCAACAGGTTAAATTATGAATTATCTCTAAGATCTTTTCTTTCTTGTTTTCCTTCTACCCCCAATAATCCCACTTTTATACTTCTGGTTTTTAACCTTAATTTCTAAATACTTGGCTGTGCTTTGCCTTGATGTAGAGAGAGGCAGGCTTATAGTGGGAAGACATTCGGTTTAGAGATTTACATATGCCACGTACCTATAAGCATATGCACGGTGAGTGAGAAATATTCATGAATAATTTTAGTGTTATTATTATGAATGTTGGAAATTTTTCTTAATTGTAAGAACAGTTAAGATATAGAAAGAACCAAATTAGTTAATGGATACTTTACTCGTTTAATTCACAAATACATATGAACAAAGGTTATAAATGTTTATTCAGTCTCAACTGAAATCTTTAACCTTCCAGAGAACAGCTTTTACTTAATACCTTTTAATTATGCTTTTTAATATTTAGCAAGGTTATTATCACCATTACTACATGTACAGAATAACCCCCGCTTTAAAGAATCTACTCTCAAAAATAGTCAGATATTGGCCTTATGTCAGGTTTTCTGCTAATACCTCAGAAGAGGTGTTCCTTTTAGTTGTATCCTCTTAAAAATGCCTTAAAAGTGATCTAAATGAACTTTAATCAGCTGAACAAATTTATTTTTGATTGTTGAATCACTTAGGCAGACTGCCTCCAAGCGCAAGTAAAATACAAAGTGAAGTAAATTTGAATAGCAAAATGTAAGACTGTCCTTAAAATATCAGTCTTTAAGATAAGTCACATCTAAGCTATGTTTTGTTTTTTTTTTATTATTATTGTTGGAGGCCAACAACCTTTATTGGGTGAAAAGAGGTGAAGCATTATATAGATAACACAGCCCATGTCCTGTTATATACTAATCCACAGCCATAGAAAAACTTACTTACTGAAAGTGAGGATTAAATATATCTGCTCTAAAAATGACATGCTTTAATGACTATTTTGCCCCCAAATTTTAAGGAAACCATGTACATTTTTGCCAGTAATAATCCACAGATACAAACATGCAGGTAAAATAGTGGTTCTCAATCAAGACCAATTTTGCCCATCAGGAGACATTTTTGATTGTCATGACTTGGGGAGTGCTCTGGGCATCTAGTGGGGAGAGGCCAAGGATGCTTTTTAATATCTTAAAATTCACAACTCCTTACAACAAAGAATTATCCAGTCCCAAATGTCAATAGTGCCATTGTTGAGAAGCCTTAAAGTAAAGGTATCTCTGATTAATGTGATAGAGTATTAAAAGTATTAATAAGTAGGGTGTCTTGAGTTCAAGATTTAAAGTTATATTTGGGGAGAATTGGAGTACAAGGAGGTATGTAAGAATAAGGATAAAAAATAATAAGGCATTGAGTATATAGGCATCAGAATCAGAAACTGGATGGTATGAAAAACTAAACTGAGCTAGGTTATCTAAATAATACATACCAACTTAGAGAAAAACTGGAGAAAAGTAGGAAAGCATTAATTATACGTAAGTATTTCAAATTTAAGGTGACGAGACCATTCAGTGGGAGAAAGGAAGTCTTTAATAAGCAGTGCTTGCACAACAACTAGACATCAATATGAACAAAAACAATTGTAAACCCTGACCACACTACACAAAAAAATTAACTTGAAGTAGGTCAGAGACTTCAGTGAAAACCTAAAACTATACAAACTTCTAGAGGAAAACCCAGGAGAAAAATCTTTGTAACCCTGATTTGTGCAAAGGCCTCATAAATAGCATACGGAAAACAAGAGGAAAAAAAATTATTAAACTTTATTTAAAAGTAGGAAATTTACTTTTCTAAAGACATCATTAAAAAACAACAGATAAACCACAAGTTGGAGAAAACTCAAAATTTATATCAGGGAAAGTGCTTATATTCAGAAAACACGAAAAAGCCCTGTACTTAATTACAGGAAGACAAGCAACTTAATTAAAATATGGGCAAAGTATCTGAACGGACAACCAAGTAGGATGGCCAATAAGCCCATGAAAGGCTTGTCAATATCATTTACCATTTGAGAAATGCAATTTAAAATCATATGAAATAGCAGTATACACCCATTAGAATGGCTAAAATTAGTAAGACTGGCAATACTAAGTGTTAGCAAGTATATGGAACAACTGGAACTCTTATATACCCCTGGTGGAATGGAAAATGGTACAATTGCTTTGGGAAACAATTTGACATCTTAAAAAGTTAAGCATATATCTACTTTGTAACTCAAGAGTGATAAAAGTATATATCTCTGCAATGACTTGTGCATGAATATTCATAGCAGCTTTATTTGTAATAGCCCCAAACTGTAAACTATTCAAATGTTGATACACAAATGAATAAACAAAATGTAGGATATCTAAACAAGGTAATGTCACTTAACAATTAACACGAAAAAAGCTTCATGACATGCAACAAAAGTGATATATCTGAAAAAGATAATGCTGAGTGAAAGAAGCTAGACAAAAACAGTATATACTCTATGATTTGATTTTTGTAAAATTCTAGAAGCAAACAAAGCACATTTACTAAATGGGTCATTCGTTGCCTGGTGAGATAGGTAGAGGGATAGATGGACTGAAAAAAGGGCTGAGGAATCTTTTGGGACAATGGAAATATCTAAAGTGATGATGATGGTGGTTAAGAGTTTCATGGGTATATATGTCAAATTATATACTTAGAATTTGTGCAGAATACTGCATATAAATGATCTCAATAAAGTAGTGAAAATTTAAAAATTCTATAGGTATCTTTTGACCAGTGTGGTAGAAGAGGTGGTGAATAAATGCTTACCAGTTCTAACTGTAGAGAAGGAAATTCCCAGACATATTCTATGTATTGAGAGTTTTGAAGTCCAGTTGAGCAAAGCATGGCCCAACTTGATAACATTCCCAAATATTGGTTTTCTTTCTTTCCCTGTAACATTCTTTCCCATCCCCTACTCCTATTCTGGAGATCAATTCTAGAAACAGACTACCTAGCCTATCTTTCAGAGTCTGCTTTCTGCTGAGTACTCAAGGAAAGATACATCTTTTCTTCAAAGCGTCTCCATACTGTGAATATGGCTAATGCCATAGGTGGCAGAGGTCTGTTAGGATCTTTCAGTACAGAAGATATTTTTGAGTGATGCCTGTCTTCTATAGATTCCCGAATGAGTTCAATTGAATTATTCATTTGAAACTTCTCCAACTTTAAGTTATTTCACTACTTTATTTTATGTAAATGTAGCATGATGTTAACAGATATATTTCCAGCCTGTCCTAGTGCAAGGATTCACTTGAGCTTCTGTGTTGAAGGAGAATTTGCAAACTTGCAACCTACTTTAGTGCCAAATGAAACTGAGATGTGTTTTGTGCATTTCACATAGGGATATTAGTTTGCACTTTTATTTCCCCAAGGCTAAAACAAATGGATACTGTGTATCTTTTCATCCAAACAGGAAAATGTTCCTGAGGAAAGCTTTGGTTTGGTTTGTTATTAAGGTAACATTTTAAAGTGATAATGGGTGTTCGTTATCTATAGCTTGAGAGTAAGCTTTGGATCTGGAGAATGGAGAATGGAGCTCTTGAAGAGCTGAACTTGCCTATCTCTTCCCAACTTTGTGTTTAGTGACATCACATAGGCAGCTTGAAATTGGCAAAGGTGAGAATATTTATACCATGGAATGCCACAAATCAAAGCTTTTCTTCGCCCGACCCCCCTTCCCCCACTCCCAGCTTAGTTTGTCTAGCCATCACTGACAAGGAGGCAAATGAAATACTGTGGCAATTACCCTCAGTTTATGTCCTCCAGCTGGATGATCACTGAGCTGCCCATACAAAGTAACCATAACTTACAGGTAAAAGGGAATAGAAATCACTTTTAAACTTTCTTACTTTGCTATGATAGAATGGGTGTCTGGAGAGTAATTATTTTCTCACTTCATCCAGTTGGTTTCAGGGCTTAGATTAGAATCAGCCTCTTGACTCTTAGCAACCTGGTAGGAAAACAATTTTTTAATTATTAAAATTTGCAAAGAACCCATACAGTTGTGTGGACTCAACTTGACCTTATGGTTCCAACCAAACCCTTAAACAAATAATATTTGGGTCCAAAGCCTATATTTGTGATGTTCGTTATGGCAAATCCAAAACAAGCCTGTAGAGATGTTTTTGTAGTGTTTCATTAGCAACTATAAGTCTTTTGAGAGTTGAAGAGTCCAAGTTAACTTTCTATAAGTGCTAATATACATCTGTAGATTAAAGGGAAAATTGCGGTGCTGCTTTATATATATATGCTGAATTTAGATATTTTTAAATTCATATGATTTATTGGACCTAATGATAAAAAAGAGCTGTGAAACAGCTGATTTTTCAACACCTTAATGTGTAAACAAATGATTTTAAAGTTATAATGATATAAAATACCTAAGACCAGAAGGACACATTTCTAAATATTTATAAACACAAAAGCAAAATATGTACAGAATATCCTCAGAGTCTTGGACTCATAGTGCTAAAAGAATTTTGAAGAGACCCTTAGTACATCTTTATTAGTGACTTACAAATTGGTATTTGTTGAATTAATTGACCTCAGAGGACAGTCTAGAGCTGAATGTAGCAACTTCGTTAGCAAATTCCAGTGTTTCTAAGTTGTCTTCTAGACTATGGGGAGTCCTTGCAGTGTGAAAGGAGAAGGTTAATTCCAGTAATAGGGATATGGAAAACATAAACGGTAGTTGGGGGAAGACTTCATGATGGAAGTAGTTTGTTCCTCCTCCTTATCTGTGGACTGTGGAAGTTCTCTTCACTGCTACTTGGATGGGTTTGGAAGGTCAATGACTCTTACCCCTCTGTGGTAAAATTTTGAGATGCAAATTCTTCTAGGTATGTTCTGGGAAGAATGTTCAATATCATTCACTAACTTTGCAAAGAATTCTGTGAATCCCCCAAAGGTGAAAGTAGGGGAAAAGTTACATGATTTTTATTTGGTACCTGTTATGTGCAGCACTGTATAATCCATTTAAATACATGATTGCATTTATTCAGCCTTCACAGTTTGAAGAAATAATATTTCCTGGTTCTGATCTGTTGGATCTGCCTGCCTGACCTGCCTCAGCATATTCTTAACTTCTTAACCCTCAGAGTCATCACTAGTGGCTTCTAGAGTTAATCAGTGAATCAATGTGCAGGATGGTAAATAGCTATTTTACTTGTTTTATAAATCTTTATCGTTCAGTTTCCTTCCTTTGATGTGTCATTATTTACCCACAAAGTTCTATAGAATGTTGGCATCTTCTAGCAGGAACTCCCTTTGGCAAAAACTAATGAAAAAACATCTTGGCGCACCTGGGTGGCTCAGTGGGTTGAAGCCTCTGCCTTCGCCTCAGGTCATGATCTCAGGTTCTGGGATCAAGCCCGAATCAGGCTCCCTGCTCAGCAGGAAGCCTGCTTCCTCTTCTCTCTCTGCCTGCCTCTCTGCCTACTTGTGATCTCTCTTTCTGTGTCAAATAAATAAATAAATTTTTTTTAAAAAAGAAACATCTTTCTGTATATAAAGATGAAATATTCTATAAATTTTTGTAACTGGCCTGTGAAATGAGCAGGTAGAATTCTATACATAAGTGGCCAGTTTTCCCTTTGAGTAGTCAGTACTTGGGTTTCCTTTGTTTACTTGAAATATGTGGCTGTAGTTTTCCAACATTCATTTGAAGGCTTTTGTCTGGACACAAAAATCAGTAAAAATATATATTGTAGTTTGATCTGAAGTTTTCATCAATTGAGCTGATGAGAAAGCAGGTGGTCACAATGAAGCAAGACAAGTCTTAGATTACTGCAGGCATGACTCACTATAAAATACAAGTGAGCAATATATAAAAGCAGCAAAGAATTGAAAGGATGGAATAATTTCATATTTCTACACAAAAAAATTGCCTAGGATTTTTTCCTGTTCAAAAGGGGGTAACACGACCTTCTGTCTTGGCTCATAAACAAATCTATTCAACATTTTTCACCATGCCTACTCTTTCCTGCATTGTTCGATGTATCCCACAGCCTCGGGAGAACACAGAGAGTTTAAATCTAACAAATACTCCAATTCCTCCCCAACCATTTGAGAAGAACCTGAGATCCCAGAGTTCTACTCTTTTTATTGAAGCAATTTTCAAAACCCAGATGAAAGCAACTGGGTGTTTTATAAGGAAAAAAGGTGTTCTGAGTGAGATAGGAGCACAGAGAGGGATTTTCAGGCTATAAATATGCCTGAGAAACTGTGAGGCAAAGAGTAGTAACGTAAGTATGCTTGGTGAATTGAGTTATATCTTTGAATGTCAAGCCACTAGATTCTCCATTGTGCTTAACTCCCTTTTAATGAATAAGATCATTAGGGAAATATGCTATCTTAATGACTTTTGTGATCTTAATGACCTTTAGAGATTTACAGGCACATTACCATTAGTATGAAGAAATTCTGATGCGATACAGCATAGGATAGTGTTTAAAGGCAAGAACTTTGGAGTCAGAAGACCTGAATTCACATGTGGTTCCATCACTTGCTAGTTAGGACCTTTGGGCAGATTTGGTAGCTTATAATTTGAATGGGTCCCAGTTTCTTCATGGGTAAGATTAGAGTGGTAACAGCAACTGCTTTTTTAAGGTAATATGTAAGGACTTCATGAATTAATGGATGCAAAATTCCCAGCCCAGAACCTCACATCTAGGAGGCAGTCTGCATGTTAGATCTCGCCACTACTTGTCTTTTTGGATATAGGAAGAGGCCAATGGTTAAGTCCTGGTATCCTGGTTCTGCCAGATGTCAAGCTGTCAAAGCAATCTTCGAGTTTAGAGTTCTCATCTGGCATAATGTCAGAATTAACTAGTTATAGCTTATATGAACAATAATAAGGAACTGTTCAATAAATTATAGTATAATAACTAAAATGTGTTGGTTAGATTGTTTAGGGGTTACTGTTTTAAGTGCTTCACATAGACCTACTCATTTACTCTTTGCAGCAACCCTGTAGATAAAAATTACTTTTTATTGTCCATTTTATAGTTGAAGAAATTAAGACAGAGAGATTAGGTAACCTGATGCCCATCTGGGAAGTGAGAGCTATGACTGTGTTAAAAAGCAGGATATATAATATCCCATTTTTTGGAAAAGAAACCATATATGTATGAACTGCATTTTATATATAGTTGACCCTTGGCCAACATGGATTTTAACTTTGCAGGTCCACTTACATGTAGATTATATTTAATAAATACAGAAGAGTACTATAAATGTATTTTCTTAATAGCATATTCTTTTTTCTAGTTTTACTTCATTGTAAGAATACAGTACCTAATACATATAACATACAAAATTTGTCTTCGTTGACTGTTTATGTTATTGGCCAATTAGTCAATTGGCCAATTGACTGTTAGGTATAAGGCCAATTGGTAAGGTCAACAGTAGGCTATTAAGTTTGGGAGAAGCCATAAGTTATACACAGATTTTTTACTGTACAGGGTCACTGCCACTAACCCCTGGTGTCCAAGGGTCAGCTGCATATATAAATTGTTACACACACACACACACACACACACACACATGCATACGCATATGGACACACACACATACATCGTACAAAAGAAAATTCAGAGAGCTTTAATTGATTTTTCTTGAGCAAGAAACAAATCTTTGGTGAACAGGGAGACTTCAAACCTGAAAGTAGGATGAAGCTAAGAAGCATGATGTTATAGGATGGCTTATAAAGAGAGAATGAGGAAATTGTTTAACCTTTACAATGATTGATTGTTACAATGGGTATTTCCAGACAGCAGTGGATTGGTTAAAAGTGATTATATTATACCATTTTTGGAAGACAACTTTAGGTTTCATTTATCAGAGGCATTTACAAAGAAGAAGCTAAGTTAAATTTTGCTTAAGTTCATGGAATAAACTAGATCAAGTTTTGTTTATGTGGCTTAACAGTTTCGTCTGCTCAGGAGATCTTAAATCTGGTCTCCATTTAATTTATTTTAATAATTACTCCCTTTTGGTCCAAATAGTCTATTGTTACTCTCAGGTACCACTGTGGACATAGTCACTAGAACAGATGGTCATTTAGTTGCTATTACTGGGGGATGTTAAAATGTTAAAAGGAAATAAAGAAGTGGAATTTAGGGTGACCTCACACTTCTTATCTTTGCTTGATGACATCTCTAGTCTTTTATAGTAAACATATTACTTGAATAATAAAATAAATTGCATGCAAAAATAAATAAACGGGTTAGACTAGATGAACTTTTTTTTATTCTGTTTTTCCACATACCAAATAAATACAGGGAGGCTTTGCTATAGGAGGGTGGACAGTAACACCCTCCCACCCTGGCCCCATTTATCTCAAGATTCCAGGAATATACCTATTCAGGGAGTGTCACCATTGCTTGTGCTGTTGGCATCTGGAGAATCACTGGTATGGGAAGACTTGCTACTTGGTCGTGACTTTAGTGCCACCTGAGGCTTGCTTGCCTCTCCTTTGTACTAGTTTCCAGAGCAGCAATGGACCGACAGACAGGGCGAGCCCATGCCTGTGGTGTGTTTGGGAGAGTCATTATACAGTGATGTACAATTCCATTCTGTATGAATCATAATGTATGCTTATATTAGGTAATTCAACTGTTCCTAGTAAAATGATTGCTGATCAAAATGTTCAAGAAAATGAGAGGAGAGGAAACAGAGATTAACTGTTAAAGTCTGGTGCTTCTGCAGTGTCATGTTTGAGACATTGGAACACACAAGGGGCAGGTCAAGGCTGTGCATAGATGACAGCAAACAAGAACACCAATTGAAAATAATTTTATATATAATATTTTAAAAAAATCAAAGTCACTATGGAAAAAATTAGAAGATTATTATAATTTGTAATAGTACCTATTTTTTTAAAGACTTCATTTATTTGGGAGAGAGAGAGAGCGGGGTGGGGGGGTGAGCAGAGGAAGAAAGAATCTGATGCAGATTCACACTGAGCAGAGAGGGCTTGATCTCAGCACAAGATCAGGACTTGACCAAGAGTCAGAAGCTTAACCAACTGAGCTGCCCAGGTGCCCCAATAATAGTACTTATTTTATGGTTTAGTACTGATCATGGCTTAAATGTGTGTGAGGTGTGTTCTTTTTATAGTATTTAGGATCTCTGAAGGTCTTAAAGTTACTCTTAGCATCATCACACCTATGATTAAACTATATGATTCTTTGGAGACAGAGAATACAAAAATAATGACTGAATGAGCAGAATATGAGCTGTTGCAAATATGTCTAAGCTGATGGCTATGATGTTTACTTAAGCATAAATCACTGATTATTGATCACTTCATCTCATTCTTTCCCAAAGATAAATGCCCTTTCTCTGTGGGTCTTACTATAAATGTGACGGTATCTGAAAATCTGATTTTTATATACTTATCTGAATACACCTTGAAGTTTCACTCCATCAAGAACTGTGTGAAGAGGAAAGATATTTCTTATCTGGATTAAAGTTATTTGAATATTTACCATTTTAATTCTTATGATCTCTCTTCTTTACCATCAGAGGATAATCTAACTCAGAGGATAGAGCCAAAGGGGTTGTCTTAGGTTGAGAGAAAAGAGTAACTTTCCTAAACCCGTACTTTAAACACAGAGCATTCTTCTTTATTAAATAATTTTAATTCTAACTTCATATATGTAAAAACAAAATATTTTCCATCTGAAATTTGGTTTGTCTGTATACAGTATGTAAAATCTGCTCTAATTTTTTAACAAAATAAACACAAGCTCTTTCTAGAAGGAAGTAAAAGCTTAAGAGTCAAGAGATATTTTGAAGCAGGATTCAAAGAAATAACAGAATCCTTAGGTTAGAAGAAAGGAGGTGGATTCTGTTCTTCTGTTTCTTTCCCCTTATCTAAAATATTATTAGGCAAAAAACATGAAACAAGTAAGTCATGATGGTCAATAGCCATCTTAAAAGATGAAAGGAATATGTGCTAGGAGAGAGAATCTCTTCAGGCAGTTCAGATGGAATAGCTGATGGATCAAGTCACAAATGTTTAAGGGTTAATAAATAATGACAGAAATGGAATCAGTTAACTTTAATTTGTGCCATGTGAAGAATCTGCATGCATTTTGGAGGAAGAGATTCTGACGCAGCGCTACTCTGGGCTCCTCTTCATTTTCACTCCTTGCAGGAGCAGCTGAGTCAGAATCGCGGAGCGTGGAGGTCTTTCTTGCTTGCTTGAGAGAGAGACAGTCCCTTCTTACTGCAGCGTCCTCCCCTCACCAGAATTTAGAAAGAACACATTTAAGACTATTTAACCAGAAATTGAAAGAGTTGACAGAGGAAAGTCAATTAAGGTAAAATGGAGCTGATAGTTGTTTATTTCATAATGGAGTAAACCCTAGCATGGTAAGATCAGAGCACCAGATTTGCCTTTCAGATAATAGCATTGAGGTCTCAGTCTCTGGCTGTTAGCCATTCTTTGGTACTGCCCAAGTGAAAACATAGCTTATTCAAATTTTTATCAAAAACCAGCATATCATTTATTCATTCAATAAATATTTATGGGTACTTCCTATAGGTCAAACTAGTATTCTCTAATAAAGAATCAGGAAAAAAATAAATGAGATTAATGTATCTCTAAATATGGGGCACACATTCTTCTCCCTCTCTCATTCTGAGGAACATCTCTGATTGGACTTTTTTTATATACCCAACTGATGCCTTCCCAATTATGTAATAAAGTCAGAACAATTTTTTGTGAGTTCTTGACTCAGATTCAATACAGGAAAACCTAAGCCTCAGGTTTTTTTCAAGGATTCACTATTGATTAAATGTGATTGTGATTTGCTTCTGAGAAACTCTGAGAAATTCTCCGAAAATGTGAATGTCCCAGAAATGGGACGCTCTTCAGCTGGTTCACAAAGTAAGATTAATGATATCATGTAGTTGGTGATGACAAGGCCATGCTGAGCAGTCATGGGAGGTTAGGTTGTAACCATCTGTTTTCCATGTGATGTCTTAATAAACACCACCACCTACATTGAGGTGTTATTACAGTCAGCCTCCTGGGTATTTGTAGATCAGGGCACTTGGGCACAAGGAAGGAATTGCATTTCCTTGAGTGACCACATGGAATGTTTGTGGCCTATATTAAAACAGCAGTCTCATTTTAAGGGTGTGTGTGTATGTGTGTGTTTTAACTGCAAAGAACATTTGGTGAAGGGTTGCTAGGGATAGAAGGTTAGGATGAAGAGGTTTGCTTAGAAAGAAATTAGGATGAGACTTTAGAAAAAGTAAGGCAGAGGACAAGATAGTTCTGATTTTTGACAAGAAGGAATTGAATTGAGAAAAGTCTGGTTATGTATTATACTTACTATGAATGCCATAATAAGAATAATAAGGAATCCCTATGTTTATTTTCTAGTTAAAACTGCACACCTATGACAAGCAATAGATACGTATGTGTGTATATGTATATATAATATCAGCAGAGCACTCATTCATTCAATAAATATGATATTTAAGGGAACCTACTAAATGCCAGGTAAACCAGTTTTTTCTAATAAGAGATACCTAATTTTGTCTAATAAGAGATCAGAAAAAAACAAGTTTTATATATATAAAACTTATATTATTATTTAACTTAATGTTTAACTTATTGTTATATAATACATATATTAAACCTATTGTTAATTACTATTAATTAGGCTCATTAAATAATATCATTAATATATTAATAATAGTTTAATATATACCTATATTGGTTTATTTTTATTTAAAATGCAGTGAGTATATAAGATTCTGGACATAGTAATTCATGAGTCTGAAAATAATTTATCTGTAATATTACTTAACTAGTGAACACAGATGAAAAACCAAATTGAATTAAAAAAAAAAAAAAGACCTGTATGGAATAAAAGATATATATTTGGGTTTAAGCTTATGTACCTTTCTACTTTATTCATGGAGGAATTCCTCAGTCCTTTATTGATAACATATATCTGTATCTATATTTATATCTATATATATTTTAAAGATTTATTTATTTGAGAGAGAGGGAGGGAGAGCACATGCCATTGGGGGTGGGGAGAAAAATCTGAAACAGACTCCCCTCTGAGCACAGAGCCTAAGGCTGGGCTCTATCTCCAGCCCTGAGATCATGACCTGAGCCAAAATCAAGTCTGATGCTTAACGTACTGAGTCACCCAGGCACCCCGATCTGTATATTTTTTTATACAAATTTAATGACAGTTTGGATTAGCTTCAGTTTCCAAGGGGCAAATTGAGGGAGAAGGAAAGGAAAGGATACCGTTTGAGTGAGAAGTCAGAGCAAACAGACTGACAAGATGGAGAGAATGTGGTTACAATAGTCACAATAAATAAAATGAGGTTAAGTTTGACCCACGTAGTTTAGGGGTGTAATGATCTTGCCTACCTCAGTAGTACCCAAGGGTAGGATGATTTTCCCACACTGTATTGTAATTGCTGTTTTTAATAAAGAATTTAATGAAGAATTGCTGTTTTTAATAAACAACCCACAAAAGGTGGTTTGTTTGTTTTTAGTAGGACAGGAAATATGTAATTATTTTAGCAGTATTTCCGACTAAAATAGTGAAGAAAAAGTAAAAGCTTGACTCAAAAACTACTTGTGGAATTTGCTTTTATAGAAAAATCTTATCTCCAACTATGCAAGATAAATGAGTTTTTGACTATGTGATATTTAATCATTCTAACAAACAAACTCAAAACTGTTCTTTAGTAACCTATCTCATTATTATAGATTAAGTGACTTTTAGACACTACAAATGCAGACTTGATCTTGCTAGCACACATCTCACATTGGCTGAGCATAAGTTAGGTCTTCCCTTGGAGTTTAAGAAGAGTCTGTGAGTATGAGGTTCTGGATTTGGAGGTGCTGCAATTTCATGCCAAGTGGCCATTGGCATTATATTTTTCCTGTTGTAAAAGTCCATTTCGAATTAGGAGTGCAGGGAGAGGCCAGTGAGAGGTAGAAATTTTGCTGTATCACTACCTATATTTACAGATATCCTATTTCATTTTTAAGACCTATTGCTTTCCACCAACTTCATATTTTATGCACCTCCCTGTCTTTTTTCTTTCTTTTTTTCTTTTTTTTAAAGATTTTATTTTATTTATTTGAAAGAGAGAGAGAGAGATATCACAAGTAGGCAGAGAGAAGGAAGCAGGCTCCTTGCCGAGCAGGGAGCCCGATGCGGGCCTCGATCCCAGGACCCTGAGATCATGACCTGAGCCGAAGGCAGAGGCTTAACCCACTGAGCCACCCAGGCACCCTCTTTTTTCTACTCAACTTAATTTATGATAGCCTTTGCCCTAACTTAATATAGTAGCCTTTAAATGCTTTAAGTCCACTGTTTTAAAAGACATACTAAATTGATTCACACCCCAATAAAAAAATGTTAAATCCTTTGCTGCCTTCCTGGACCTTGCCTTCCACATTTTGTTACAGAGAAGAAAATAGAGCCTAAAGCTTAAAGTTCACTTAGGGGATTGAGAGAATGAGATCTCCTTCCTGATTAACAGCTGACTAATTATGAGTTACTGTTAGGCCTGGAGGGAAATTGCTCCTGTTCTGGCTTCTATAAACTCAGAGTGTCTATGGGCCATTTTGAAAAAGCTCATCCACATTCCGAATTCCACAACTAAATCTCCTTCTCTATTAATCACCGCCCAGACTAGTTCAAGTGGGAAAGGAAAAAGCAAAACCAAACCAACTAGAAAAACAAAAAATACAATGGGTTTCTTGACATTTTGAGATAAGCTAGAAATAGATCCACACCCTAAACATGTACATAACACACAAGAAGAAAAACAGAACAATTAAAATTTTTGAATCTTCTTCCTTTGAATATCCAATTTGTATTCAAAGTTCATAAGGCGCAGTAAATATTGGAAAGTTCTGTGTGTGTGTGTCTGTGTGTGTGTTCTCTCTTTTTACGTGTAGTTTCCTGATGATCTGTGGAAGTAAATTACCTTCTTTTGCTGTCTCTGTTGTGTACAACTGCTTTCTTGGAAAGATAAGTCACAGGTCCATTTGAGAAATGGGTAGCAATGTTACTCATATTTATGCTAAAGCTTCTGCAAGGACATTGGCAACTGCAGCTAAAAATCTGATTTTGTGCTGAGAGTGGTGCTGACTGTCAAGGTCTCAGGAATTGCTAATATTTTAGCTCTTTCTGTTGATTATTTTCACCCTTTTCTACTGGCTAATTGACAGCACTGCTTTAGAACATTAGAATACTAACCCTCTCTAAAAAAGACAGAAAGACACCTGATCCTATAAAAAATAATTCTCAAATTCATAATGCCAGGAAAGCCTACTTGTCATTATCCTTATGAAGTTATTTCATTAAACAAAACTCACTGTACTTTTCAATAAATAATTCAAGGTGCCTTGTTTGTGTTTATTCTTTTTTTCTTTGTTTTTTAAGTAGGCTCCATGCTGAGCGTGGAGCATAACACAGGGGGCTTGAACTCACAACCCTGAGATCATAATCTGTGCTGAGATCAAGAGTTGGATATTCAACCAACTGAGCCACCTTATGCGTCCCTATGTTTATTCTAAAGAACCAAGTGCAGAGGATATTATGAAGTAAAGATATCAGTGCCTCAGCATAAATTTTCCTACTGATTTGGTATTCTGTGTAGTAACAAATGAGAACACCAATTCGGATTTTATTCTAAAATTATTGGGAATTGTTAGAAATAATTGTGGAGTGTTGATTTTCCAAAAACTATAAAACATCTTGATCATTTTCAATGCAACAATTTGTAATGAAATGTCATGAGTTTTATTTTTAATGCACTTTATGGTTTTTAGTTTTAAAGTTTTAGCAAGACATAATTTAACAGCAAATAGTAAATATAGGCCATTTAATAACTTTTCCAGACAAGTTATTTACTTTCAAAAGCAATTGGCCCTAAAATGTTTTCCCCTGAATCTTATAAACCTATGATGTAGGCAGAACTTTATATTTTAAAAAAAGTGAGTAAAAGTAAACCTATAGTGATGAAAGTCATAACAAAATATTTACGTTAATTGTGTTGTTGCATATTTTAGGGGATATCCTTAGTACTGAGCCAATTACTTATTAAAACAATCATAATTATCATCAAGTATGTAGGTAAGTACTATGTGTATGACTTGTAATAGAAATTTTGTATCTGTGCCTCTGAGCTTATGTTATGACAGAAATACCGACAAGTTCAGTATCACCATTTATTTTCCCCAGAATGTTTACTGAACCCAATCCTGTGGGCTGTTAAAGGTTATAAAAATAGAGTTCTATGGTCAAATAAAAACCTTGGAAATGTTGTGTAAAATTCAAACTGGTCCTTTAATATAAAGCTTCTTGTTCTATTTATGGGTTAATGTGAACTGTGGGTCTACAACAGAAATCATTCATCAAATTTGTTTGACAATTGCATTAGTCAGTGTTCTCCAGAGAAACAGAACCAATAGGAGATATATAAGGGATTTATTATAAGGGATTGGCTTACATGATTATGAAGGCTAAGAAGTCCCATGATCTTCCATTTGCAAGCTGAAGGCAGGGAAATGCTGATGGTATAGTTCCAGTCCAACCCAAAGGTTTGAGTACCAGGGGAACCAATGGTAGGAATCATTAAAAATAATTGTGGACTATCCAAAGGCCCAAGAACCAGGAAGCCTATGGTAAATACAGAAGGCTTGAAAAACAGAAGTACCAACATCTGAGGGCAAGAAAATGTGGATGTTTCAGCTCAAACAGAGGGCAAATTTGCCCTTTCTCTACACTTTTTTCTATTCAGGTCCTCAGTGGATTGGATGATGCCCTCTGGCACTGGTGAGGGAATTCTTTTTTACTCATTCTACTGATTCAAATGCTAATCTCCCCTGGAAACACCCTCAGAGACACACCCAGAAATAATACTTTACCAGCTGTCTGGGCATCTCTTAGCCTCATCATGTTGACAGGTAAATTAATCATCATAACCTTAAATGTGACAGAAGATCTAAACTTTGCCATTAAGTTATTGAATACTACATCCGAAACTAATGTACTATATGTTGGCTAATTGAATTTAAATAAAAAATAAAGTGATAGAAGTATTTCAATTATGACATTTTTAGTTAACTAAACAATATATATCTTATTTTTAATTGAATATTTTATTATACTTTATGTCATAAGGTGTTTTTTCTTTCAGCATTTATATGTTGATCACCTACTTAAAAGTAGACTATTTAAACTTGACCTAGATATCAGAGTATGTTTTTCTGAGTTAAAAATATAACTCTTGTTCACTGTCAATTAGTCCAAAACCAGAAGAAAAACGTACTAATCTAGTAAAGCTAGGTTTATTAGACATTGCAGTTAGAATGCCAACTTGACAGTCTTCATGAGAAAGAAGACCATCTCCATCAAGACGTAGCTGTTAGCACCAAGAACAGAGATGACCTATGCCAATCTGGCTTTTTCCCAAGAAATCTTTGCTCAGGAAAGATTAAAACTGTAAACCAATAAGTGCTCTCACTGTTTGCTTCTGGAAATTCATGCAAATCATTTTTTTCTGAGATAACAATCTGCTCATCTGGGTAAACAGCTCACTTTTAAAACAGCAATTTACTTAGAAAGATTCACGTCAAATCCTTCTTTTACTGCATCTATTGACACCACGTTTTCACAAACTTTTTACTCATTCCCAGTACATTCCTCTCCCTAGAAAACTTTGAAAGACCCACCTTAAACTACTTGAACTCAGATGTCAAAGTCTATAAATCTATCCCTCTAACTCTCCTAAGACTCTGCTAACATGGTGTTCTGCTTTACTACAGATTTCATAAACTCCGCTTTATTAATTTATTGTTTGATGATATTTTAGAGAATTCAATAGTAGAGTCTCAAATAGGATAAATTAATTGAGGATATTTTTAGAGGATTAGGTCCTGAGCAGGATGATTTTGGTAAGTCAGGGAACTACCTGGGATTGGGCAGAATTTATACATAATAGTTTTGGATTGGTGAGGGCAGCAAAGCAAGAGTTTTGAAACAAATCTTGATAAGTAAGCTATTACTCTTAATGCATATACTCTTTTCATTGGTTTGCAATCTTATCTTTTAGGAGTAAATATATTTCATTGAGCAGGCAGAACATTTTTAAACTTGGTCCCAGTGTTGTTTAACATAGGAACAGAAAAATATGCCTCATCCTTGTAAGTGTTTAATAAAAGGCCATGAAATTATGTTGGTTTTAGTTCTCACTGTCATGCAGATATCGGATGAATATATATTTACTTGTTCATTGAACTAACTCATTAAAAGAGCATTTAGAGGAGTTAAAAGAAGATTGCTAGGTTAGTTATAAAAAATGGCTAATGTCCTACAGGGCAATAAAGCTGTAATGTTTGAGGTTATCTTTTCTATTGGGCAGAAATCATGTAACTTCCCAATAGCTGAATCTTTATTCACATATAAATAGCAAGTTAAACCATGATACATTAACCTAAATAATTAATTCTTGGTTGTGCCTTAAAAAAGTTCCAGTATGTGTTAAAAGGGTATTAAGAGGTGCACCACCCTCAACTTGCCTTATGTCAAGTTTTAGAAAAATTTTAAAGTATTAATGGTGTGTCATTGCAAAATAAATAAATTCCCTCATTGAACTATCCACTCCACAAAACCAAGGGCTCTGTTCATTAAAAGTTTTAGACTGTTGTACATAGTTCATGTTCAAGAAATCTCTTCTGAGTTGCCCTTCCCTTACCCTCCAAAATTTTTGGTTGTATGCTTTTTAAATGTAGCCCTGTTGACTCTAAGGTTTGTGATTCGAGGTATTTACCATATACTGTTTCATTTCATGCCTTGCTTTCCCTCTTCCCAGCCACTGCTATTACAGCTATTATAATCAGAATGCTTTAACATAAAAACTTAAAGAGAGATGAATGAATGCTAATGGTACTTAAATAAGGCAATTTTCTAATGTCATTTGAATAAGTAAAATACAATTTTAAATAAGGAAGATTGCAAATTAAGTGGACAATGATCTAAATATTTGAAATTGGGAAAACACACTCATAGTTTTGGGGTTTTTTTTTCAGGAGGTAACTGCCCCTGTAATGGGTACAAAGTATATGGCATGACAAACAACTGTTAGTCAAATTAGGAAGAGAGTGAAGCCTAGAGATAAACATAGCTGGAGGAATATTTATGATTTTGATACATGATTTTAGTCTGAAGATAATAATTAAAAAAAACTTAGAGACAACATTCACCGTGGAATGTTTGTGTATGATGGTAGTGGGGGGGAGGAACTATTAGGCAAAAATTGGAGAAAGTGGTGAGAAAACATGACTGGAGAGAATTTTATGTTTCAAAATAATAGAAGTTTGGAGAAGTAAATGAAACCACATTTTCACAAATGAAAAAGCCAGAATGAGAAATTTGATTTGATTTTTATGTGTTGAAAATAGGACTGTCATATATTAGAAAACTAAACTGAATACAGTGTTCAGGATATAGAGAAAAGACTGAAATTAGATTGACCGGTTGAGAAGCCATGGCAATAACTCAGACAAGAAGCTAGGAGAGTTTGGATTAAAATGAAAGGACACAGCTTAGGCATTTTGATAAATATGTTTACAGAACTTGGTGACTGATTATAATACAAGAAATGAAAAGAAGATATGAAACAAAGATAAATCTATGATTTTTAATGTTCATCTGTGAAATGAGGAGTTAGGGGTGTGGAGGTGGAATGGAGACAGGATTGTGAATCCAGTTTAGACACACCGAGTTCATGGTCTGCAGCATTCAATTGTGACATGAATGTTAGAGCAGAAGACTCAAAGTTGATGAAGAAATCAGGAGTTAGGATAGAGATTTATGAATCAAGCATCATTCAGCTTGTGAAAGTGAGTGCTGTTTCTCATGGAAATGGTACAGAAAATTAAGAGCAAATGGCAAAGTTCAAGGCCATAAGATACAGGATTAAGAACAGTTATCAGTTTTATAAAAAGGAAAGAATATTAAATTTGGTAAGAAGAAAGCTGTTCGTGGCCTTAGCGATTGAATTTTCATTTAGGGAAAGGAGATTTCAAATAAGTTAAGAAGAAATGGAAAGGTAGGAAAATAAAAGCATAGCCAGGATCAGTGCATTTCAAGAAACCAGACAGGAAGTAATGATAGCGCCCAGCTGTGCATATAGAAAATGATGTTAAATGCAAGTGTATTGCTAACAATACAAACCAAGGAAAAGATGGTTGAAGGAATGCATTAAATTAATGAAAGAAGGACCAAGTTTCCTCAGCAGTTAATAAAGAGTAGGATCTAAGATGGTAGGATTAAATTTGGAGAAAACATATTTTTCAAACTAGATGGAAAGATAAGAGGATCAATATAAATTTATATATTGGTGATATATATCATACATATAATAACAGAAAAATTATGTAGATTCCTTTAGGTAAGATAGGATGCACACTTATTTTGGAGTGATATAATGTTTGAGAGATGAAAGGAGGTGGGAAAGAAAAGAGAGATTTTTTTAGGAAGAGTGTATCTGGACATATTTAGTAAATCAGCATGGAGAAGTGACCCGATGCCCTTTCTTCCTACTCATTGATATGGGGAGCTGGGAGTTCTTGGTGAAAAGCTACAAAGATTTGTTTTATGAGCACAGAGATCTTTTGGGCAGGAAGGGGTCAAGACCTGAAGTACTTTGTTGTGAAGGAAAAAGTTATCAAAAACTTTAGAATAGATAAGGGATCTTTTAACAAGGTTGTATGGTGGGGAGAGTAACAAGGCTGCTGAAGTAAGAGACAGAAAGAGGAACAATGGACTGGTGCCTGAACTAAAAGTTGGAGATTGTGGTTTCCACTGGAGCCTGCTCTGAGCCAACTGTCCTCCTGGCAACCTTGTGTCCTAAGAGGAGTCATGCAAATGAGTACATAAAAACCAAGTTATAAAGACCTATCACATTGGGGTAGACCTGTAAGACAGTTGTTGAGCATAAATTTGAAGATAGGTGTGTCCTCCCTAGCACCTGAGGAAATACTGCAAGACCAGCAGTTGCACTGAGAGGGCCTTGCACCAAACCATTGGACCGTGGCGGTGTCAGCAATGACAACAGGCAGGGCTCTTTATTTATTTATTTATTTTTTTAAAGATTTTATTTATTTATTTCACAGAGGGAGAGAGATCACAAGGAGGCAGAGAGGCAGGCAGAGAGAGAGAGAGAGGGGGAAGCAGGCTCCCCGCTGAGCAGGGAGCCCGATGCGGGCCTCGATCCCAGGACCCTGAGATCATGACCTGAGCCGAAAGCAGAGGCATCAACCCACTGAGCCACCCAGGCGCCCCAGGCAGGGCTCTTTAAAAGTGTTAGAGCTACGTTGTGAGAAACTGAGGTGGGCCAGCAGGGGGTGTTGCTTAAATATGAGGTCATACAGAGACTTGTCACAATGGGTGCATCTGATTTAGTGAAATACAGTAGGTAAGCCCTAGAAGAATCTATTCAAATGATTAATTTGCGGGGAATTTTTATGAATCCTTGGGAAAGACAACTCAGTGAAAGATTGTTCTTCCTGCCAGTTTGGATACATAGGAGCTGGATTTTTATATATTTACATCAGAAGACTTCTCACCTGAGTTTGTATCCTGTCACCGGAGAAGTGCAAAAAGATACAGGAGTTTGTCCTATTATGACAAAAATCTTATATATATATTTGATATTGATAAATCACAAGCTTTGCTTTGACAAATTATGATTTGAGTCCTGGTTCTACTGTGTGCTATCAAGTTGTTCAATTTTATGTGAATTTAAACTCTGTGAGAGGGTAAAGGAGAAAAATAATACCTGCTCAGAGATACATCTTTTTTTTTTTTTTTTTAAAGATTTTATTTATTTATTTCACAGAGGGAGAGAGATCACAAGGAGGCAGAGAGGCAGGCAGAGAGAGAGAGGGGGAAGCAGGCTCCCCACTAAGCAGGGAGCCCGATGCGGGCCTCGATCCCAGGACCCTGAGATCACGACCTGAGCCGAAAGCAGAGGCTTTAACCCACTGAGCCACCCAGGCGCCCGCTCAGAGATACATCTTACTAAGCAGTACAGAGAGAGGATATAGCTCAGTGCCTGGCTCAATATATGATAGCGGCAATTGCCATGATGACTATTATTATTATCATTAGTTCTAACACCAGGTCAATCATATAGTATAAATTTCTACTTTGAAGTTTGGAGCTGAATAACAACAAAAAAATTTTTTTTGAAACTTGTCTGTGTTCGATTAAAATGTGCATCCCAACAAGGAGTTAGTAAATCTGTCAATGTTACATAAAAGAATGCTTCTTCCCTACTCTTGGTGGTCTCTTCTTATGTGGAGAAATCTTTAATAGTGATATTCTCCTGGCCTCTTTCCACTTCTTGCACATTTTGCTCCAGGGAAAACAGATGACTTAATTTGATGGGTGAGTTTGAGAGCAGGAATTGTTCATGCCTATCTCCCCCATTTCTTCTCCTTGGGAAGTGAGCTGGGTACAAGGGTCATGCATTTGCCTTTCTTCATCCATGCTATATGTACACCCTATGGGTAGCCCTACAGATGGAGAGGTCTGGTCAGAACCAGTGCTAGGGTACTGGCTGGACATGCCTATCTGATTCTGGATGTCCATTTTAGGTAGCCCACTTGCCCACACATTTAAACCACATTTCTGACTTTTTCTTTCTCACAGAAATTTTTATTTCCTCTTAGAAGTATTCACCCTCATATGGGAAGCAAATAACAAGTGGTTAGTTATCAAAGATTCACATATTTTGGAAATTAGGAAAATTTTAAAAAGCTACAAGTGAGAGAGAAACCTAAGACTATGAAAGTATCCCAATCATCAGTGTTTCTCCCAAGGGAAAGCAATTTATACCTAATCATGTGTCTTACATAATACCAGCTGAAAACTCCAGGCAGGGATAATCTTCTGCTACTATAGTTGCCAGCATTTTCAAATTTACAAAGTTGTTTCATAATGATTGTGGGTTTTTTTTTAATTAACTGTATTTGTTTTAAATGGGCACAAGAAGGGTAAGAAAATTGATGTTAAGTGACTTAACCAACTGTTGTTTGATATTCAATATCTCTAATTTCTATAAATATGACACAAGTTAAATAGCATGGATCCCATTTTACAGATATGGAAGCCAGGGCTTGGAAAAATTAAGTAACTTCATTAAGGTAACAGATGGGTAGGTTTTTAAGTTAAGATTTGTCAACTCACACCAGAGTTGTGTTGTTCCAAAGTTCATGTTCCTTCTATTCTACCTTTCTCTTTCGAACGAATATTCTGTGAATTCAGGTCCTGTTCTACTTTCACTTTATTGCTTAAGGTATTGACTTGGTTTTCATATTACTGACATTTGTTTACTTTAACCTGATAATACCTACAGAGTTATTGTAATTCCATTTCTTATTTTAACATCAAAGAATAGAAACAGTGCTCAAATGTCTTCATTTCCTCAGCTAATAACTTTGCTTTGCATAGACCACAATGCTGAGCGCACCAAATTTGAGGATCAAAAGAATTTTAAACCCTGCATATTTTCGATATATACTTTATTTAAACCTGCTAGTGTCATTCATGCAGTTAGCAGCATGACTAAGTGTAGAAGACTGGTTTAAGTTGTAGTGGCTCCAACTGACACTTAATAAGGTGGGACAGGTATGCAAGACAGAGAAGTTATTTTTCAGGAGAATTATTGAATGAAGGGTAAAAACTCATGGTCCACAAATAAGATTTGTAGTGAATCTAGGTCTGAGGTTGCTTACTTGCATGATAGCAGTTTCTCCAAAGGAGTGTATAGATAAAATACAACATTTTTCTGAATCCTAAATGTGAACTTTATATAGGAATTGTAAATAAAAATAATACTTAACCATTTTCTTTATCTTTTCAAAACACTGTTATTTCTACTCCATTTCTACTGTTTTACAGAGGATAAATGAAAGGTAACTCTCCAGGTTGGGTGAAATATTTTGAGAAATTTGCCAAGGAGAAATCTGATAGATTTATCATCTTATAAAATTTGCTCCTCTCTTGCAAATTGTAACTTTTATTATTATTTAGATAGCTGTCCCTGGGTGAGATAGTCTTGAATAGTTGAAGAAAGAACCTTATTTCACAGGCATGCTTTTTCACAAAACGGGAATGAATGCTTCCTTTTCTTGAAAAATAGAACTGCACTTTAAACCAGATGAGTTGAACTTAAGCAGGGAGGTAGAGGAGGATAGCTTCTGAGAGGGTAGGCTGTGGTTTCAGGTCAGGTGTAACCTCAGACAAAGTCCTTCTGTTCTAGGAATCTTGTTCCCATCGATAAAATGGAAACAATGATACTACTTACTTGATATCTATACAGTTATTACCAAGAATATATTAAACAGTGCTTTTAAAATCTCAGATACATTGTAATGACTCAAAGCATGTTCGATACTACAATAGTGGCTATGGCCATATTGTTCAACATTACATTTAAAACTATAGTATGGTTTGGGGTGCCTGGATGGCTTAATCGGTTGAGGCTTTGGCTCTTGATTTCAGCTTAGATCATGATCACAGGGTCATGAGATTGAGCCCCTGTTGAACCATGTTGGTTCCATGCTAAGCATGGCGGTTGCTTAAGATTCTTTCTCTCCCTCTGCCCCTACTCTCCCCCCACACAGATGCTTGTGTGTGCTCTCTCTCTTAAACACACACACACACACACACACACACACACACACACACCCAAAAAAACAAAAAAACTCTACTATGTTTTGATTTATCAAGCTTCTAAAGGAAACTGGAAAAATTGTGTATCTCTCAATGTAATCATTAACTTTTACCAATTTACCATAATTACCAGTCTTATTTATAATTATTGATTAGAATTTACTTTTGTTAACCATACTATGTGTCTGTATTTGAATGTTTGTACCTAATAGTAAATATTTTCATTTGAATCAACTTCACAGCCTTCCTTTTTTTCTTTCTCAAGTGAATAAGAAGCTCATGGTGGAATATAGTGATGCTACTAAAAGGGTCAAACCCCAGTACCATTTTCTCCAACACAGATTTCTTGGCTCCTTTACTTATTGGAAGATAAGTGAGACACTGTACTGTGTTCTCACCTTGGTTGGTCTTCTTTAGCTAGAAATTTGAATACAATGGTGAAACTCACTGGAACCAGCTTATTTGTCCAAATCCCATCAGTGTAAGAATCGGAATGAAGGAGTAGGAGTCTGAGGGGCTTTGTCAAGATCATATCATCAGGTGGGGGGATAGCTGAGCTAAGGCACAACTCTCCTGATTCTGTTCAGTGCAGTTCCAATTAATTCCCAGATGCCTCTTGGCTGGCTTCCCAGAAGTTACCCTACTCAAATTTGGCTTAGGTACACATTTTTCTGTTAAAACAAAACAAGCCAAAAACAAAAATAAAAACCTCACCTTATTCACTGAAATTATTTTTCCTACCCCTTCCCTCTCTCTTTATACCATTGCTATTCAATAAAGAACTTAAGTAGAGATGTAGGTCCTAAAGCTTGAGCTAATAGCTGCCCTTCCAAAAACCTGTAAATTAGAGATTTTAGGAATGCAGTGTAGGTACATGCTATGGCTCTGAGAACGTTGCTGGGTGGATTAAGTTCTCTATCTCTGCTAAGACCTCAGAGCCTTGGTTCTTTTCCTTCCCTTTGTTTGCTGCAAGAAACTTTTAAATCATGGATGAAAACTCCTCCCAGCCTAGTCCAATTAATTAAGAGAAAGTCCTGCCCATATATTTAGAAAATAGGGAAGGTTTGATATTCAAAAAAATATATATCTTTGGGTTTTGTATCAAAATGCAGTTTTTAAGAAAAATATTTTATGAAAGGGATCTCTGGTCATCATAGCTTTAACTTGCACATGTGCATGTGTATATGTGTGAAATTTTAGTTCTTTTCATCCTGTGTAAAAATGAATTAGAAAAAAAAGATTGCTCAAAGTTAATGAAAACATTGAACTCAACTTTGAAATATTGGTATGGGTAGTTGAGTTACCTCAGCCAACTTTCTGAGTCAAAGCTGAAGGGCATCATTTCCCAATTCTAGTTTATAAAGTCTCTTCCTTGTAATGTCTTCCTTCAAGAAGGGAGGTTGTCCAAAATGAGAAGAAGGGAGGAGTATTGAGTGGAAATGATGATTCATTACTGCAACTCCCAGCAATAGAATAATCCATTCACACAGTTCTTGGTCATCTGTTTTTCTACACCATTATGCTAATGAGTCACTGCTGTTTACTGCTTGGGGAGTAGCACCTTTCAACACCCGTAAGAAAGAAACGCTGTTTGAAAGTTGGCTTCTAGGTTAGAATGCCAGTATGTTTTGTGACGTGCTCTACTTCCAAAAGCCTAGTAGCAGAAAGGACTGCATTCATATTCTAAACCTGAAGAGACAGCTTCTTTTAGGGAGGGACTGTGTTCTTCCTGCAAGTGTCTCACTGGAATAAGATCTGAACATGCTGGCATCCCTGTCACTGTCAGGCAGAGGAAACCTGACCTGGAATTTGTCTGCATTGACTCTTGCTTTTTTTAAAATAGAGAAGTACAAATAAAGAGATTGAACAGCACCTTTGCATCTTAAAGAGAATTTATTATATTGTATATTCACTCTCTTGGCTTTGAACTTTCCAAGATATGTTGGGCCAAGATAGTAATGACATCTTTTCCCAATTAATCTTGGTCTGCAAAGTTGGACTTCTGAAACTAATTCTAAAATCAGTCAATTATAAAAATAATATTAGAAAATGAAATAATTTTGTCTCAGGAATATCACATTTAACTGTATTAACCCAGAATTGTTTTGCTCAATGTTTGTTCAATCATTTTTTTTCTTATGCTGGCATGATAAAGATAACAAACTCCATGTTCAGGCCCTTTGTAGTTGATGCATGAGGTAGTTTGTCTCACTTTTTTGAATGTTTATCCAAGTATGGTAATTCATTTTTGTTTCTCTAATAATGTGTATTAGTATTGCCTCAGTAGAGCTTTCTGGTAAAGAACGAAGTTATTGCCGTTTAGATATCTGAAAAATCCATCTGCGTGAAAGTAACTTTGAGTGATAGGATTCTCTTTGAGAGTATAATTCATTCCCTCCAAAAGGAATAAAGAGGCTTAGAATACAAAATGGGAGACCAGCACAAACACTAACAATGCTAGGGTAGCCAAGTAGTCCTAAAATCCTGGCTTCCCAAGTCCTACAACCAATGGAAACAGCTCCCCAGAGAGAAGCACTATCTCCGGTTGGACATGAAAAAGAGTAAATAATACAATAAAATTGTTAGGGATTAAATGGCAACTCAAATAATCTCTTTGCTTTTAGGTCAAGTACATTTGCTTTCTAAGCAAATGAAAAATAGGTCTTAGAAATATTATTTTAGCTAGTGTGGTATTTTTACTTAAAAACCATTTTAAGCCTAGTCATAGTTCCAGATGGCCAGCATGGAAATCACTCAACTCACTGTGGAGGGAAAACTAAAATTTATAGCTGGGAATTTACTAGGATTCTGTTGTATTCTAGAAATTAAGAATGCTATAGAGCCTCTAATATGTCTGGATATGGTGCAGAGATACAGTAAATAGTCATGATGTGGCTATGCTATGACAAAAGAAGTTTTACTCAACACACATTATCAAGTGACATATATATAAAAGATTGTCTCATCAACACTTGGTCACCCATAATTCACATGGGTTCTTTGGCAATTTAGTAAGTTCTTCATTTATGCCCTCTGGAGTGGACTCATTCTTTCAGAGAATATTAGTTAACAACAGTTAAAAAAATATTAAAATATTGACTATTACCATGAGGATATTACTTCCTAATTTCTTGCTGTGGACTGTTGCTCCAGGGCTGATAAAAAATATGGATTTTTGTGATTCTTGCTATTTGCTAAAAATCAGTGATAAAAGAGTAGCACAAATTACAATAATTCATCTAAATTTTTCTTTTTCTTATGATTTTCTTGGGGTCTACCATGTATCTAAATTTTCTATAATCACCTGTCATATCACCAAGACATATTAAGGCCTTTACTAAATTACCTTTGTGGATTATATCCAATCAAAACATAATGTTTCTTCATAGTATGAGGTCAGATTTCATTGAATTTAGTAAATATTTACTTAGTAGTAAATGCATGGATGATATTTTCCAAGTTCCAAAGATACCACTAGGCCTAGTAGACCCCGTGAACTTGCTAAAGTATAGAAATGGCAAGGACAAAAGACTTTTGTGTCTTTACCATAGACGTCTTCATGGAGATTACAGGGGTTCACAAAATCTCTGAAATATTTTTGAGATATGGGATCCTTAGCCTTGTAAACTATGGCATATTATTTTTCTTTCTCTGAGCCTCATGTTTGTGTATAAAATGGAGATAACACCTATATTACATGGTGTTCTGAGGATTAAATTAACATATATAAAACACCCAGTATAGTAACTGACAAGATACTCCACAAAAGGCATTTGTCCTATTACTAATGTTTTGAGGAGGACCATTTTCATCTAGAAACACTAGAAATTTAGAAAAGAGCATCATGGTTTGATTTGCTTGGAAATCTTAGGTTTTACTGAGTCAGATTATGAAAGATCAGGGGTAGAAAGGACTATCACCAGCCCAAATCCCTCACAAAAAGAAAGGGGGAGGCTTTCCCAAATTTGAAGGAATTCAAGGAGACTAAATTACTAAACAGGAAAACTCCTGCTAAGAAGATGCAGAGGTGTTCTTCCCTTTGGAGGATTGACTGAAAGAACTCAGTTAATTCCAAATGAAAGAGTGCCACATTCTTACTTCATGGTGAGCTCCTGAGAAATATATATCATTCATTCATTCCACAAATATTGTATGAGTACTGTGCAGGAGGCATTGTTTTGAGTGCTGAAAATAGAGAAAAGACAACTGGTAAAAAATCACTATCACCATGGAAATTCAGTCGTAGTAAAGATGAGAGAAGGCAGAAAGTAGTAGAGAGAGAAAGACAATAAATATGGTCAGTAAATAATGCATGAGGTTAAAAAAGAAGGTTCAAAGAGTGCTAGTGGGAGAATAAATCCGAGAAGAGGATAAGGATTGCCAGAGGTTGCATCTTTAAACAGAGTAGGGCAGGGTAGGCTTCATGTCTCCTCTGAGAGAATATTTGAAAGAAATACAAGAATGAGCCAGGCAGATAATCAGAGTGAAGTGTATTATAAGGAAAGGAGAAAGTCTTAGTTCAAAGACTCTGCGGTAAGAGCATACTAGGGTGTTCCAGAACCAGGGTTGAAGCAAAAAGGAAGAGTATAGGGAGAAATTATAGGAAACCAGATCACATAGAACTGTGTAGACCTTGATAAGGATTTAGCTCTTACTCCCAATTGTGTGAGGAGCCATTGGAGGACTTTAAGCAGATGAGTGCCATGCTTTGACTTTGTTTTTTAAGTCTTGGCAGTAACTCCTGGGTGAAAATAAACATTAGGGGAGAGGGAAGGGTACATGGTGGGATTAGGAGCAATAGTTAGGAGCTCTCTTAGGAAGGCATTATTCCTTCTGTTGAGGAAATTTTCCACTGTGTTAGCTAAGCTACCTGGATGGTCTTTATGTTATAGGTAGGACTATTCAATATTAGTAGGAAACCTAATATTCTTGAGCAAGAGAGTTTCAGCTTGCAGGAAATACTGCAGCCATCCTGTCCAGGGTGCTGGAGGTCCACACTGAGCAGCAGTGATAGCAGAGGCTCCAATGCCAAACAGCCCCTGTCCCAATCAGATTTAGGGAGCAGTGTTGTGGTGGTTGCAGGAGGCAGTAGTGTGCAGCTTCCATGGTATTGTGCATCATTCGGGGGGGAGCCAGAGGGGCAGCCATAGGGAAAGCAGGGCCACAAGTGTGGCTGTGGCCATACATCAGTGTACATCAGTGCCACTGGTACCAGAGGTGAGGCCTAGAGTAGCTCCATGTTTGGATGTATCAATATGGATGGTTTTAGAGTAAATGGGAACAGACATTGTGGCAGGATGATCTTTTGTAATATTAACAAGTAATTTAGGCATCTGGGATTTGCAGCCTCAGTTCCCTTAGGGAAGGAATGTTGCAGCAGAAGCTCAGTGAAATTTCAAAAGTTCTAGTTCCCCAGGAGAACTCAGGGTAGAGAGAATGATCTGTGAGTAGGAACAAGTCTTGCAACTCTCTGATGCTTTAGATTTGGGGGGTGAGAAGAGGCAAAGGTAAAGCAAAGGCGGTAGTCATTGTGGGTGTCTAAGAAAGGGGATACCAGTTCTCTTCTTCACATGAGGAGATGGTATTCAGCAGGGATGATCAAACCCTAGAGAAATTTGGGGCCATGTGATAGCAGAAGGGATTTGTCCCTCTTTTTCTGGGTAAAGCCCAGTGAAATGCTAAAACTCCTTAGAGAAAAGACCAGAGTGGTTTGTCTAGATGTACGTGTGACATAGTCATGAATTGACTGTATTACAGCATGGGGCAGGAGCAGGAAGAGTCCGAGAGTCTCAAAGGGACCAACAAATGAATGAAAAAGAAAGAGAGAAAGAGAGAGAAATAGAATGAGAAAATGAGGAGAGCCCTGATGAGCATTAATGAGCCCTACTGGGTCCTTCGCATGGGGATGAGAAAGAACGCATCTGTGACCCATATGGGACAACAACTAAGGTCTGTACAGGATGGTAGACATCTCAGAAAGTGATATCTAATGGTCTGATTTCCTCCACTCCCCAGAACACAGAGGCAACATTGCTGCAAAGGGAATTGCATGGGGTTGGGAATGAATGTTAGGGACTTGTTAAAGTAGACATTGAATTTCTTGTACAATTCAGCTTTTGAATTGAGGCTTATATTTGCAATACATTTGTAATACTACTTCATTTTAACCCTCAGAGTTAATAAATATGGAAATAGGGTATTTCTTTTTCCCAGCTGTTCACATCCACTACTTAGAAGCTCAAACCAGTTACTATTAAAAATAAACCAACAACAAAACCGGATGGATGCTTTAGGCAGAAGTTTCTTAGATTATAATTTAGCCTTTAATATTTTTTCCCAAAGTAAAAAAATAATTAAAAAAAAAGAAAGTGGGAGATGTGGGCAAAAAACGTGACTCTATTAAAGGCAGAGGGGAAGGCAAGAAGCACATGGATAAAGATGAAGGTGCTGATGGGGAGGAATGAAATGAGGACACAGACCGTCCCAAAGTAGGGAGGTCAAGTAGGAATCAGAGGAGATTCAGTGAGGGAATTTATGTTGGATGTGCCCCCCTCCTTGGTAAAGTGGGAGGCAAATCTGCTACCTGGAATGGGGTGGGCAGAGGTGGACGAGGGGAAGTCGGTGGGGGCCAAGGAAAGTAGAAGGCAGCAAGGGCCACTCCAGAGATCGTGTGATGAAGTCAACAAGGAGAGAACATCTGCCAAGCCCCAGTGAAAGCTCAGCTGAAATTTAATAATATGAATTTGTAATATGCCAAGGCAGATGTCTATTTCTTTCCTTAATCAATTTTTGCTTTGTTATAGTGGTAGTTATTTAACTGATTTTGTCACATGAGGAAACGATTGGTCATTTTTTTCTTTCTTTTTATACATGCTTTTTTGATCTTTATGAACTTCAAAACAAATTATTTGTTTTAACTTATTGAAAGAGCATAAAATACAGGCCTTGGGAACTTTTCATATAGTTTTATTGGCTTTTGTATATAATAATAATAATAATAATAATAGTTGCCTTATATATATGTATATGTGTGTGTGTGTGTATATATATATTCACACACACACACATATACATATATCGATTTTACCTTGTAAATATATTTGACATGTTATCTGAAAGACCTTGGGACAAAAAGAGAGAGACAGAGAGAGGGAGAGAGAGAAGAAGGGACAGGGAGGGGGAGGGGAGGGGTGAGAGATGAAGAGAATGGAGAAGCGGCCTAGTCCAGGAATTTGGGGCATCCCACTCACAACTTTTCTCTTTTTTCTCATATATAAATATGGCTACGTCATTTTAAATGGCTGAGGATCCTTGAGTAAAGAAACATCTGTAAGTTTCCACTGTCTCACCTTATTTTTTCAAACTACATAGGCTCTAAGAAATTTTGACCAAAATTAGTATATGTGGTACATGAGCAGGGCATTTGGAGTTAGACAGACCTGAGACGGACATGTAATAGGCTTTCAATAAATGATATTACTGATAATTTTTAACAGTTTCTTGAGACCTCTGTTCTAAGGCCAGTACTCACATAGAAAGAATCAGAAGTGGGAGTTGTAGACTTAGTCACCGGAGTACCACTCTGACTATTCCTGACATATTAGGTGCTGCTGTACTCACTGTAAGGGGGACAGGCCATACATTAGCTGGAACTGTGGGAAGGTTAAGGTGGTAGATGCTCAAATCAGTGCTAGACAAAATAAAGAAGCAAGCAGAATTTATTACTGACGGACTTTTATTACAACGAGACTTCCCTGTCAAATGAAAGGTAGAAAGAAAAAAAGAGAAAGGAGGACAGGAGGGAGGAAGGGAGGAAAAGCTTTTTGCTTAACCACGTTTAACCCCACTTATACCTGCACCTCTTCACACTCCCAGAATCCACAGATTCTTGCCTTTTAGCCCTTCAGTTTCCGGTGAAACTTAGTGGCAACTAAGATTTCTGTGCTTTAACAGCATCTTAATGGGGAGCATTTGCCTCTAGGCTGAACTACTTTCCTCCCTCACCTTACTCCAGCACATCACTTTTGTCTTATTTCCAGAACCTGATTTAGGAAAATTTGGCTTATCTTCACGCATATTTTTAAGGATGGAGAAAGAGGAATTTTAATACCATTTTGCAACCTTACTCTTGGAGTCATATTTTAGACAGATAGAAAGATGGCCTAAGAGAAGTTCAATTTTCCCTATTTCTCTGTGCTTACTCCTGCTCTGTTCATTTCACAGTCTTGCCAAGCCGTGTGTCTTTGTGCAGCTTGCTTTTGTTTGAAAGCAAAATAGATACTGCAGCTCATGCTTTGGTAAGTCATGACTGTACACAAAGAAGGCTTTTGGCCTGGAAAATCCATCACGCATGTTTGGTTTCTAAACTCACCAGAACCTTGACAGGGAGACTGCAAGCCTCTGAAAACTTTACTGGAAACAAAACACAGCTCCCCACTAGAGCCTTCTTTTGTGAAAAAAAGTCTGGGAGACACCTTGTGAGCACATTCTAATGTCTAGTATGTAAATAAATTATACGTAATAAGTTTTCAGAGGGCTATTAGCTTTTCTCAAATCCAATAAAAGCTGTCTCCCTCTTGCACTGGGCACAAATGATGAGGTTCCTTGGAAACTTTCCAGATAAACTGTTTTGGAATTATGGGAAGGGCTTTCATGGCATTAATAATGCTTCCCATTAATTCCAGGAAAGGCATTTCCCACCTACCTCTCAACTGACTAATCTCAAGAAACACTTTTTTTCCCTGAAAAATGTATCTAATTTAACTCATATCTCTAAACAGCAGCACATAAAAATGCTTATGATATAGTAAAAAAAAATAGTCTATGCCATGATCATGGTTATTTAAAATTCTGCGTCCGTGAGGATGACAAGGATTAGAAAAAGGATGGCAAGTCACCTGTGATATAGGAGGTTTTCAATAAGCATTGGTGAGTAAACTATTAATGCACATCACACAAAAAATATTGGATTATTAGAGTAGTGGAATGTTTGATAAAATTGTTCAATTTGCTTTTGAATATTATGTTTATTCAGTAAATAAGTTTTTAAAAATCAATTGGTTAGGGGATGTTTGGGTGGCACAGTTGGTTAAGTATTCAACTATTTGCTTTGGCTCTGGTCATGATCTCAGGGTTGTGAGATCAAGCCCCAAGTCACCCAAGTCAGGCTCTGTGCTCAGGGTGGTATCTGCTTGAGATTCTCTGCCCCCCCTCTTCCTTTGCCTCCTCCCCCCACCCCCAACCCCCTGGCTCATGCACAGGCATGTGCTCTCTCTCTCTCAAATAGATAAAGAATCTTCAAAAAAGTCAATTTGTTATATGAAATTGCTGTGAAAGTGCTCTATCTTCTTCATAACCCTCCCCACCCATCCTGCCACTGAGCTGTTACCATTCTTCTCATCAGTCTCTGATGATATAAAAGAAGACCCAAGCACTATAAATACAGCGACTATTCAGTTGATGCAAGACAGAATTCTAGGAAGATATTACTGCATTCTCAAGTTCAGCACTGGCCAATAAGATGGCATAATTAAGGGACTATGTGATGCATTTTCAAATCAGTAATTTAATACTGGTACTTGAATTTTAACTTTTATAGCTGTGGTCCATCTTTTGCCCTCAGATGAAGGTGAGTACCTGGAGAAATAATACTTGAAGAATCCTTGGTCATTTGTACATCATCATAAATAGTTTGTTTGGGTAAGGGAGAGAAAAAGAGCAGGGGATTCTGGAGGGGGAAGTAAATTTGGGACAGGGCATGTTGAGGAGAGAAAGTAGCAAAGAAAAGAGAGACCAAATAACTCCTTCTCAGGTTCTGTCCAACCCTTGCCCTGCTGTCCAACAGCAAGCTTCATGACTGCGTTGCAGCTGGGACTGTGGAAGGTGCTGCTGCCATGTTCAGTTGTTGAGAAAGTGACTGGGATTTATGGCTTAATAGTGAAGACAGTCATGTCCAAGCTGCCTTGTTGGCTGAGGGATTCCTGAGCCAGTAGTGAGTCTATTTAGGGATTCGAACTTTACATTTTCAGATGGGATTTGTAGTCATAATGCAAAGTCAGGATCATGGCACATTTAACAGTTGTTAAGAGAGTACTAGGATAACATTAAGATCAAATATCAGAGCTTTTAATACAGTTTTCTGTTATAGATTATGAATTCACATTCAATAACAAAATAAATATCTTTGATATTAATTATAAGTTTTGGACTGTGTATTAATACCCAGTCTCCAAGCAATCCAAATTATTTTCTTTTAGGAATCATTAATCTGTACTTTCTTTTAAATGATGAATATTTTACTTTAAATGGAAACAATCTGTTGGCTTTACTTACTTGTGAGAAATTCATACTTACCTGTTTTGTTTTTTTAAGATTTTATTTACTTATTTGACAGAGAGAGAGAGATCACAAGTAGGCAGAGAGGCAGGCAGAGAGAGGAGGAAGCAGGCTCCCCGCTGAGCAGGGAGCCTGATGCGGGCCTCAATCCCAGGACCCTGAGATCATGACCTGAGCCGGAGGCAGAGGCTTTAACCCACTGAGCCACCCAGGTGCCCCATACCTACCTGTTTAATTATGCAACTGACCTTTGTTTGAAGTAATCAGGAATGAGACTCAGAACTCACACATCAAGGGGCCTATGAGAGTTGTATTCTTCAGTTTAAATAAAGTGACTGAATGTGTGTGCGTGTGTGTGTGTGTGTGTGGGCATGCATGTGTGTATACATGCACATATACACCCATATACATGTGTAAGTGTGGCTATCAGGGTAAGAAAACAAGACAGATATAATAGATAGTAACATTTTTAAATGCTTATCATGTGCCAGACATTGTTTCAAGTACTTTACTCATTAAATTCTCAGAATTACCCCATGAGGTAAGTACCATTATCTTTCCCATTTCATAGATTAGGAAACTGAATGTTAAATCATATCAGGATGTGTTTTTTTTTTTTAAACAATAGAAAAGGAGTGATTAAAACAGAGGAAATTAGAAGGGAAAGGGAGTAGCAATTCTGTCATTTCCTGTCCTTTCAGAGCTGTTTTTAAGCATGACAAAATGAAAGATGACAGATTTTCTGGGAACAGTAACCCCTCCTTGCCATGGTCAATATTGGAAAATTAGATGAGCTATATACATGAATTTTGAGTTGCAAGTTGACTTCTTTCTCTATTTTATTTAAATCTCATTGAAATAGTTTGATAGTTATTTCCTTTGAAGTAGATGGTATTGCTTATGACATGACATTGAAATCCACTGAAACTGAGAATGTTGCTTATATTCATGATGATATTTTAGATAGAAATAGCCTGTAAAAGGGTCAGAAATAAGTGACATATTGCTTTCACAGACACAAGAGCACCTCATATTAATGTAGAGCTACATCAAAACAATCACCTCCTAAGACTTTGCTCCATGTCCAAATGGGGCATTCAGTGAAGTTGTGCTATTCATTGTCAAAAAAATCAAGCACATAATCAGTTTGATTTCATTTCATTTACAACGCACGCACGCACACACACACACACACACACACACACACACACCTGCAAAAAAGACCAAACCACCAAAAATACCAAGGGGTTCTTTCTGAGTGGTGAGTTGATATTTTTTCTCTTTTTGACTGACTCTTTAAAAACTGTCCACAATAAACAGGCCTTCATTTTGCAATAAGAAAATTTACAGAAGACAATTAACCATGATTTATCACTTAGCTGTCAAGTAAATGTTGTACCAGGATCTTTGTAGAAAATACAATAATGTAGTACAGCGGGCTCCTGCCATCCAGAAATTGTTTACATATTGCGGAAATAGTCACAAAGAATGGAGGCAGTATGCAGTGACATAGATTCTGATTTCTTTATAAGAGGAGGGAGTAATCCCTAAGAGTTGGGTTTTTCAGAGGAGATTCCAAAGAGGAAAATGAATCAAACTGGCTTTAAAAGATGGGTCCAGACCAAGGGATCATGTGACTAGAAGGAGACAGGGGATTCCTGTCAGATATAATGACTTCCATAAAGATAAGAAAGCACTATATTTATCTGCAGCTGAGACATAGAATTAATAGTAAAGAGAAGCCATGAGATTCATCCCAATTATAGAAGCCCTTGAATGTCATATTACTATCTGCTGAAGAACAACCTCTTTAAGTCCTTCTAGCACACCATTTTCAGGGGCACAGAAACCAGATAAGGCAATCCCAAAGTCTCAGAAGAGGTATTCAGGCTCCATGTCTGCATCTTTTGGATTTCATCCTTTGTTCTATCTCTTTGTCCTGCCTACTTGATGGTAGCATCTTGATTTTAAATGGTCTACTTTGTTCTCATCTATAACTTATTCAAGATAGAGTTTCTTGAAACCACTTTGGGGCAATGGTTAGCAATGTTAGCGATGTCATACTCCCACACCTGCCCCCAGCACCGTGGCATACATTGCATCAGCCAAAGCCTCATTTTGTCCTAGCATGTACTTGCCAAAGGAAGGAGATAAGAAAGTATATTTGGTATTTTTTGCTATGTAACAAATCACACCAAGGCTTAGCAGCTTGAAACAACAAGTATTTATTATGTTACCAGTTTCTGGGGATCAGGAACCTGGCAGTGCCTCAGCTGGGTGATTGTGGGTCAGGTCTCCTAAGCTGCTGGTATTGACTGCCATCTCTGAAGATTTGTGACTAAGGCTAGTGGATTTGCTTCCAAGCTCATTCAAGGGCCACTGGCAGGAGCTTAAGTTTCTTGCTGTGTGAGCCTCTTCATAGGACTTCTCACAACACGGCTTCCCCCAGAGCAAGTGTTTCAAGAGTGAGAGAAAAGGCCCAAGAGAAAGCTACCAAGACAGAAGCCATGGTATCTTTTATAACCTAATCTCAGCATCGAAACATTATCACTCTGCCTTATTCTGTAAGTCACAGAGACTCCTGTTATAACATAGGAAGGGTCTACACAAGAATGTGAATACCAGGAGGCAAGGATCATTGGGAACCATCCTGGAGTCTGTCACAGATAATTAGGTAATTTTTCTGAACCATATTACAGATACATCATTTACGAAGATGAATTTGACTACTATGTATACATATTTAACAGGATGAAATGGAGTCTTTAAAAAAAGTCATATGCCTGGTCTATTTGGCATTTCTTATTTACACTGAGACACATGCTCCCTTAAAATACCAGATTCCAGAACAGTGACACAATGCTATCTCTATGCGGAACCGCCAACTAGGAAGTAAAACCTGCATTGGGCTGTGTATGTGAGCAAAGAGAGAGCTCTGTACTGGCTCCTGAGACTGCGAAGACTTTATGGGGAACATGGAGCTGGAGAAGTGTAGGTTTGCTGCAAAGCCCCTGGGAGGATGTTACACTGTGAAAGAGCCCTAGGCCAGAAGTCCAGACTTTCCACTGCTCTGTGACCCTATCACCCTTTCTGGTCATCTGAAAAGTGCCTGAGAGCACTGGGGTAGATAAAACATTTTAATTCTCTAATTGCTTGGGATGTCTGCCCTCTCTGTTCGTCTAATAGCCTTGGTAGCAGAGGACTGGCCCCTACAGAATGTTGGCAACATAGTGTTGCACCTGGAAGGCTGATGGGGACAATTAGGCTGCTGCTGCTCTTCTTTTCACTGGTGTGTTTGATTATGGAAGTGCGAGTGGAAAATTGGAAAAAGAAATTGAGGCTGAAAAAGATTCAAATAAGGTAACTACTAAATTTCAAAATTTTAAAGAGGAAAGGGACCACAAATAGTTTACGTCTGAAGAAGTAAACTTATTAAATAATAAGTAACCAACTAGTTATTTCTAGTGAGTTTTTTGGCAGTGCAGTATTCACTTAAATATATGATATATTTTTAAATGTAGTTTTTATAAGAAATAATGGCATCACAATAATTTCTACTACAAGTGTGTGACTCAGAATTTTGTGATCACATTGAGTCTACCATTATGGGGTCAGATTTTCTTTTAACTTTTGTAAAAATATCATTTATGGTCCCATTCCATACCTCACTGGCAGGCCATTATGTTTCCTGTGATTTCTGGGAATTTTCAAGTATTCGTGCACACCATTCCAATTCTCAATTCCTTCTTCAATCTGATTAGCATATCCTTCTGGGTCTGGATTGATCTGTCCATCCACGATCACCACAAACACGTACCATAAGCCTTTTTCTGTGACTACCCCAAAGCATAAAGAAGACACAGTGTACAACATGTATCACTCTGGGTGTTATTTATGCGTGCAGGAGGACAGGTGCTGATGGAAGCTTGCACACTAATCACATGATAGAGGAAACAGTTTAAAATTTAAGAATTTTCTTAAAAGACCCTGTATGGCTTTCTACTCCTAAGGGGTCCTCTAAGCACAGCCTCCTAACATATTGCTGGGTCTCTTTCCAACTGCCTATTGTGTCTTCCTCATTTCCGTCTTACTTATTGTTACTGTTCTTAAGTTCTTCTTGACTCTTCTCTCCTCCTCTCCCCCATGTCCCACCCAGCACTCATCTTGCTTGCATTCTGTGTTCTCTCTGAAGACAGTGCATGGAAGACTTCTTTAATACCCACAGCAGCCACCAAAGTATTTTCCTAAACAAAAGGCCATTTCTTCTCACATGAGCTATAGTATTCCCTAATCTGCTGAAATCCACTGCAATCTTACATTATGGAACAAATTTTCTTCATTCCTGTCTAAGTGTAATGCAAAAATATGAAGTTATGAGCAAATAATAAATAAACAAACATATTATTGCTCTATTATTTCTGACACTGGTACTTAAATATTCTTTTATAAGTAGTAACGTACTTAAACTACTCAGGTTTATTGGAGGTATAACATTTTAAACCTTGTGCCCAGTTTATTTGTCAAGAAAAAACCTTTCCAGCAGTTGACAACTCATGTAATTGCAAGTACCTAGCAACTTCTTTCTATTTTGAATAGTCATGCATTATTACTTTAAATACAGCAGGTTAAGGCTTACAAAAGGAGGTAATTGGCAGGGAAAGGTCATGTTACAGCTTTTTATTATTTGTGACAATAATTCTTTTCAATATGTAGTCACCAGTCAATGGATAGCATGTACTCAGTACATTTTATCTTCAAAATACTTCACTGTATGAGTTTATTTATTTCCATATTTCCTCAGTGAAACCAGGTGGGAGTATGAAACAGAGATAAACTGTCTACCTTCACACAAAGAGAGAATTAGGACAAGAATAAGAGCAAAACTTTCGACTGTATTCTAACCTTGCTGATCATGGTATCCGTGTACTTCTCCTTTTAAACGAAAAAGAAGTTGAGTGTGGCGATGAGAGTGTTTCTCAGAGTCAGTTGTGTTGGTCACTCCCTGGATCTTTTGGGGGGATGTTTCTTATCCCGAAACTTCACTCTGCCTTTGTTTCGTTTATGTGGAAGAGAGTAGCAGCTTTAGATTCTCATGTCAAGATAGCTGTGAAGATAAACATAAAACAGCAAAAGCCCAAAATCAGTTCTGTTTTTAAAGCCTCCAAGAGCATCACAGGAAACTTCCCATGCTTCAGGAGCTCATCAACCAGAGGAGCCCAAGGCCCAGCCTTCGTAGCTCCTAGTTTCTTTTGTGTCCCTGGAAATCCTCTCTTTAGTTGAATTTTGTCAATTCTCCAACTAATCCAAATTTTGATTGTGTCCGTGACTTAAGTGAGAGGTAAACTTATGAACTTTTCACTCCAGTAGCTAATAATTGGTGATTGCTTTGAACATTTGATATGTATATTTCTTGTATTTTCTATAGGCAGTTCACGTTAGTCTTATCTTCACAATCCTCTGCCAACTTCCCATTCCACACAGAATAAAATGTGTGGCCCACAGATCCCTCCTGCAGCTATCCCTTTGCCTCCTCTATTCCAGTCTTGCAGGGCTCCTTGCCCTTCCTTTGAAATGGGAGCATACTCTTCCCCGTCCCCTGTAGGGCCTGTGCTTGTGTTTTTCCCTCTGCTGTGCTTTTCCAGAGAGTCTCTGACTTTGGGGTACCCTGAACTCTTGAAAGTGAACCTGTTCTAAATATATGGTGAGCCTTGCTTCTTGACACAGACTTCTGAGAAATTGTTCTTAACTTTGAGAACTGTACTCACATCTGGATGTCTAAATGTAAGGCTGTGGGTTCTTAATGTGAACATTCGTCTAGAAAGAATGGCATTTCCATCAAGGCCTGAAAGTTATATCCTTTTTAAAAATGCAAAAAGACACTCAAGTTCTTGCACAGTTTTCTCTGTAAAATATTGTTTGACATTTTAGGCCTAAAAGATACTGCAAGGGGTTTTCTAATTTGTCTCCAAATTCTGTAAAACATTTGTGACTGGATCCGTCCATTTCCATCCACAAATCAGAATATTGATTGAGCTACTATTTAATGTTCAGAGTGAAGAAAGAAAAGCCACTAGGGCTGCCTTCAGTGTCTAGTCTCCTTTCAAGTTACTGTCCATTTGGGGGCATAATATAATAAGAATATAAAAAAGAACCTTCTACTTTCACCCCCTAATCTCAGCAGCTTTAATAAAAAAATGTCTCAATATTCGTAAAGGCTGACTTAATCTCTGAACACCTCTCAGGGATAAAACTTACCTATGCTTGCCCATCTAGATGTTTGGGGCTAAAACTGTTTGGAATATATTGATTTAATAACCTTTAATAAAAATAAAAATATGAATGTTTGCTTCTAGATATAGTGATTATAGTCTATCAGTATGCTTGCATAAATTTATGATGTCCTGAAGATGTGAATTCTACATGGTAAAAATAGGAATATCAATTACCACAATGTTCTGACTACAGTACACATGGTACGTGGGCAAATGACTAGCACAGATACTTAAAAAATTTGCGTTTGCAATAACAGTAGTTTCTTTTTCATTCCTGCTAATCTCTGGGGATGCTGTAAGCTGAAGATTGTTTCAAGTAATGTAATGCTGCTCTGCCCTTTCCTTGAAATGACTGCTATAATAGACCCATTAGCACTACAGGTATTTATATTCTGCTTTTCAAAGGGTAGGCTCAGGAGATGTGTGCCAAGAGTTCACTGAATGAATTTCTACTGAGCAGCATTTTCCAGCATGTTTGAGAATGTCAACTGCAATGTGACAGATTTAATTGTTCAACAAAGTGGAAATGTTTGCTTGGTTAATGGTGTCTCTTTAAAGCAGGATCAGATTATTATGGAATTTTTCCAGGAAATCCACCCTTGAAAACAGAAGGAAAATTCTGATGCTATTAATGAGTGGGAGGAGAAGTTATCAGCTTTAATTTCATCAGAAATTAATCCATTATAGTTAGGTCTCTCAACTTTTGTTTTTCCCATTGGGACCTTTAATCAGATCTTAGATATATTAGTAAACTGGGATTAAGAAGATGGGTTCAGACAGCCAGGCTCAGTGATAACTCTGTTACGATCTTCCCTGAAGAGCAGAAAAATAGAAATATTTGTGTTTATTGGGTCATGCAGATAACAATGCCAGGAATCTGTTCTATAATTCATAGGTTACAAATGAAATAAAATTGTGTCTGAGACAGTAGAGCACAGTATTTGCAACAATGTCCATGTTAATCAAATTCTTCTTTTCTGGGAATGTAGAAATCTGGTTTCCTTAGGCTTCACTTTGAACAAAGTTTGAAACCAAAAGAATGATTTTTTCTAGTAAATATTCCTAGTTGATTCTAGTAGTACTGCTTATTTATAAAGACAGTTGCTTAATAAATCAAAATGAAGTAGACTTAGCAATGAGTTTAGCATTGAAGACCTGAATCTGATACGATTTCTATTTCCGAATACAGTAAGACACTGGTCTATGATTTCATGCTCAGTCCTGGGAATGTCACAGAAGTTTTGATGATTTTATAATTGTGTCATTATGGAGTTTTTGAATGACCATGGAGAAGAAACTGGTTAGGAAGTCAGAGGCAAATCCTATTGGAAGGAAGTTTGTAGCACAGTTTCACCATCATTCCTAAGCAGGAGTTGATGCACACCATGACAGCTTCAGCAATATAATGACAGAGGTGGGACAGCAGAACAGACTCAAGAAAATTCCTGGAGCTATTTCTATGAAACTTGATCGTTTCCTCAAGGGTTCCATTTATGTGGCCCTAACGTCATTCATACAGTTGGGGCTCCTAAAGAGATTGGCTAAGGTGGACAATCCCACACCCCATGCAATCCAGAAAAAGACAATTTCCTAGGTTTTTCCATGTGGGACATGTGGGGGGTCTGCTATAATGATGCTTGGGGTCCTAGTTGAGTTTCAGCCATAGCAGCCTCTCAATCAGATATTTCATTTGAATGCCACAATCCCAAGAAAACTAATAATATTATATATTCCAGTTTTCTTTCCTTGAGAGACAGAGTGACCACAGTGAATATATTAGGATACTTTCACCTGTAAGTAACAGGAAATCCATGTAGCAATAAGGAAACAATAAGGAAACTCTACTCTGGCGTGGAAACTTTGGGGTAGGGCATTTGTAATGTTGGTTAATTCAGAAGCTTAGTGACAATATCAGAGATCCAGGATTTTTCCCCATTTTCCTGCTCTGTCATTTTTAGCATTTCATGTGTTTTCTTCATGCTTTCAAGCAGTTGCACCAGCTCACGTGTGAAATCTCACATATTGCACAATAATATCCAAAGGCCAGATGAGAAGACAGTGAATTCTTTTTTTTTTTTTTTGTAAGAGGGAGGGAGGTTTTCCCATAAGCCTGGCAGCATTTATAATCTCATATCTCATTTGACAAAATTGCACTTTTCTTCTTAGGACAAGAGAAACTTGCTCAAACTAGAGCAAGAGAAAAAGAATGCATCTAATTGGCTCAGACCAACCAAAGGGTCCAGAACCCACTGAAGCTCATCTGATACTTAAGAGAGGGGAGGTTCTTTTGGCAAGAAGGTGAATGGCTGTTCTGTTGGCTGATGGGTGGTAGGCCATAAGTTCAGTTTCCATTCTACTCAGCTTGACAAAGAGAAGTAGAGAGACACAGTGCAGGATCCCTCTGTCTTGGCACTATTGGTGTTTTGGGTCAGATATTTACCGTGGGGACTGTTCAGTGCACTATAGGATGTTTTGCAGTTCCCCTGGCCCCTACTCAACAGATGCCAAGAGTAACCCCCCCTCCAACTTGTGATGACCATGTTGTAACCTTGGGCAGGTAGGATAAGGGAGCAAAATCACCTCTTACTGAGATGCACTGATGTAGTACATAGGCACAAGAGAGGGAAACTGCCAATGGATTGGCTCTCTTGTGATGGCTTTAGGCTTGACCTGGATCTATGGCCCTGATCATATGCTGGAATATGTTGTGCACAAGTGGCTTGAGGCAAAGTTTGCCTCATGTACCTCCTGAAGGCTTCTGCCTAATGTATGGGGCTTTCTGGTCACAGATACGCAGCTTTCTATGGCCGCATAAAAGGTGACCTATGTGCCTCCTTGTGTGCGTGGAAATCTTCCAGGTAGTGATCAATGTCAGAGAAGGTGCTGATGCAGGGATCAGTGGAGGGAAAAGGCAGAGGCTAAAATCATGATTTCAGTAGGAAAAGTATACCTCTGCATGGGAATGTAAAATGCATTGTTATAATGCAATTTAATTTGGCCTGCTTATAAGAGCCTTAGTCCTTGGTGAGTTCTCCTAGTAAATGGTTTAAGTGCTCTGGGAGAGTCATACCTGAACTAAGAAACTTTAAAAATGGTCCTCCAAAACCAGGGCATGACCTGAAGTACTTGCTTTGAAACACACTTAACTGGGATTGGTAGAGTTTAAAAGTTTAATTTCTTGAGCATGAAGGTGAAAATAGTCACCGTATTAAATAAATCGAATAGCTAAAATAAGCTAGTTATTTAGAGAGAATGTACTTCAAACCTAAGTATTTCTGACCACTTAGGACCCTCTCCCTCCTTTATTACGTGTTATCTCTCATTTCAATACCAGAAAACAATTTCAACTGCACAAAACTGTGGAAAATTTGAGAGACATTTTGGGAATAGAAATAAGAAAGGATATCCCTGGAGGAGGAAAAAAGGTGAAAAAGCAATGAGGCACACACACACAAAATGAATAGTTTGAAAGAATGAAAGAAGACATATGGATTGATACAGAGCAAAGTACCAGGGGTACCATCCTGCACATAATTTATTCAGTTAATTTGCAGAGCTTTAGAATGTTGTGTTGATATTTACAAATGATCATTTGCTATGTGTTTTGTGCATTGACACTTCAGTTGATCGCTCTGTGATTTTGTTTTAACATTCAGTTTCTGTATGACATAGTGGGTATGGGAGGGAGTGTAAAGCAATACCATCATCACTTAATAGCTATATGATGTTGGGAAATTACATAACAACTCTGTGCCTCCAGTCCTGAAAAATGAGGCTGCTGATCCATGGGGTTGGTGTGGGCATTTTCCAAGTTATTTCAGGGTAAATTGCTTTTCACACAGTCTGGCCTAGAGAAAATGTTTAAACGTTGTTGCTGTTTTTAACATTTGTTTCGCTTTGTAGCCCACTGATCTGTTACGGACCTAGATTTAACCACATTTAACCCACGTAAGGTGTCAGCATTGCCCACTACCCAAACACATGCTTAGTGCTTCCCATCCTAATTCAGAACAGTAAAAAAGGCAAGACTGCAGTGAAAATGGCTAGCTAGGAAATACCGAAAAGTGACAGAATTGATAGTGACTAAACTGTGGGATGCTCAGATGACTAAATACCCATTAATAGAAGCTCAAGAAGAAAAAAGAAATTCTGCGAATTGTTTTGATAATTGGAATTTTGATGTTGTTCAACTCTAAAAGAGTTTGTATATGTAAAAGACTGTATATATAATGCATATATATACATATATGTATATATGTGTATATATATGTATATATATGTATGTAATATATATATTATATATATTCTTTCATATATATATTCATATAGATATTCATTCTTTCATATATATATATAAGTGTAAAGGCTAATAAAACAAGCACCATGTACTCACAACACAGTTGAAGAAAATAAAGGATGTATTGCTGTTTAAGACTCCTGTGTGCCTCTCACTGAATTTTGTGTTTATAATTCTATTGCTTTTCTTTATAAATTTATAATATATTAATGATCCCTAAGCAACCTGATTGTTTTATTGTACTTTTATTTGAACTTCATAGCTGCTCTCTCTCTATTTTTCAGGGACTTGCTTTTGATTAAAAATCATTATGTTTTTGACAATCATCCATGTGGGTATGTAGAGATGTAGTTCATTTATTACCATTGCTTCTATATTATATTTTATGACTATCTTATTTTCTATTTTAAAAAATATTTTATTTATTTATTTATTTATCATTCATTCATTCATTCATTATTTTAGAAAGAGAGAGTGTATGTGAGCAGGAGGGACAGAAGGAGAGGGAGAAAATCTAAGCAGACTCCATGCTGAATGCAGAGCTGTTTGCAGGGCTTGATCTCAGGATCCTGAGATTGTGTGACCTGAGCTGAAACCAAGACAAAGCTGCTCAACTGACTGAGCCACCCAGGTGCCCCTATCCTGTTTTCTCTTCATCTGCTCACCATTCTATGGACATTTGTGTTGTTTTTAGCTATTTGTCTTCACAAAAATGCTGCAATGTACATGTCTTCTCTAGCATTTGGGCAAGGGTCTTGCAGTAGAATTGCTGGCTCAAAGAATTCAAGTATCTTTGTAGCTATAAGATGTCAGCTGTTTTCCAAAGGTAATATACTAATTTATATTCCCACCAGTGGTGTATAAAAGTTCCAAATGCCTACATTCTTACCAACCCTTAGAAATGTGAGACTTTTCAAGTTTTACACATATGAAGGTGTGACATGCTATCTTAGTTTGGTTTCTTTGCAATAAACTTGAGCATTTCTTTTTAATTGAACGTTCATGCTTTCTTTTCTGTAAAATGCCTCTTCCTATAATTTTTCCCCTTTAAATCATATCATTGGTCTTCTTATTGGTTTATAAAATATGTTTTTATATCTAAGAAGCTAATTAATTAACAGTCATACATGTGGTAAATATCGTCACCTAAATTTTGGCTTTTTACATGGTTTAAGGTATCTATAGTTGATAGGAGTACTGGTATCAATTCTTCACTCCTCTGTAATAGTGATAGGTTCATACCCTTTGCCATATAGCCATAAGTGCTCCGCTCTCCCCCTCCCAGATTAGTGTGAGTATGACAACTTGCCATGTTAGCGGTGGGCTTAGCCAAGTATCTTGCTTTGGCCAATGGGTTATGAGCAGACGTGATGCAGCAGAGGCATGAATGTGCTTGCAGTGTTCAGCTTGCCATCTTGTGCTCTTGCTATTTTCAATTAGAAGATGATGCCCCGGGTTGCCCACTGGTCCAAGGAAGATACCTGGGGCAGCTGCAACCCAATCTCAAGTCTTGGAAGTCAAGGCCAACTGACTTGTAGCTGACCTGCAGACCCATGAGCAAGAAAAGCAATGCTTGTGGTTATAAGACATTTGGTTTGACAGGATTCATTATACCATATTATTGCTACAACAGCTAAGTCAGAATTAATGGGCAGAAGTCCTTAATTTAATATGGTTGAATTTATCATACTTTTCCTTTAGAGTTTGCACATTTTATGTCTTATTTAAATCTAGTTTCCTCCAAAGTCATAAACATGTTCTGTGCATAAACATTTATTCACAAACATCTTTCCTGTCCCAAGGTTATCAAGATAATCTATTACATAGGCATTTATGCCTGTTAATAACAGTAAACTGCTCCTGCATATGTGTGGAATAGGGTACAAATTTACTTTTTTCCACATGAAGGCCACAATTGCCTCGGCACAATTTATGTATCCATTCTCCAATAATACACAATTCTACCTTGTTTCCAGACAGTGTTGTATATACCTGTGCCAGTATCACTATCTTAACTCCTGTAGTTTTTTTGGTATGTCTTGCTACCTGATAGGATAAGTTCTCCCTTATTATTTCAGGAATTTTTAGCTATATTTCATCCCTTGCTTCTCACGTGCGTTTTATAATCAGGTTGTTAAATTTCTTGGAAACCCAGATTCATAATGAATCTATAGATGAATTTGGAAATAGTGGATAATTTTGCAACAATGTTTCATCATCCAGAAATTTCTTTGTTTATATGTAATTAATTAATGGCTCTTAGTAATGTTTGTAATTTACTTCATCAGATCTTGCATATGGTTTAAAAAAAGAATTAGTCTTTGTTACTTTTTGTTTTGTTGCTATTTTATGAGACGTCTTTTAAAAGCTATATTTTTAAAAATATTTGTAGCTATTGTATAGAAATGCAATTGAATTTTGTATAATTGATTTTTTAATCTAACAACCATGTTTAAATCCATGATTATTGCTAATAATTGATCTATATAATATCTTGAATAATCATCTGAGATTAATGATTAGATTTTTTACCCTTTTCAGTATTGATCATGTTTATTTCCTTTTTCTGTTTTTTACCTTATTTCCCTCATGGGAACCTCCAGTACAGTGTTGAACAGCAGTAAGAGCGGACCTCTTCATTATTCATGAATTTAAAGGAAATGGTTTTAACCTTTCATCATTTAGTATGTTTGCTGTAGGTTTTTTGTTTTTGTATTCCTGTCACATTGGGGAAGTTCACTTCTATTCAAGGCTCCCTACATGGTTGATGAATTTATTAAATGTTTTTTCTGAATCTATTGAGGTGATGATACAGTTTTTCTCCACTAATTTGTTAATAAGGTGAATTACATGAATAGATTTATTTTTCTAATATTAACCCAAACTTTCATTCCTGGAATAAACTTAGTTTGGTCATGACATAGTCTCTCTCTCTGTCTCTCCATAGATAGATAGGTAGGGAGAGAGAGAGAGAGAGAGAGAGAGAGAGAGAGAGAGAGAGAGAGAGAGAGAGAGATGGTAGCTGTTTTAGTTATATTTGTAGCTATTACAAAGAAATGTAATTGAGTTTTGTATAATTGATTTTATCTATATTTTAGCTATATATATAATATATATAGCTGACTTTATTTTGTTTCTATCTTGTTCACAATATTAGTTTGTATTTTTTCTTCCTTATACTTCCTCTAGTTTTTGAATCACAGTTACGTTAGCCTAACCAAATAAGTGGGATGTCTTCTCTCTAGTTTCAAGAATAATCAATATAAAATCAGAATTATGGGCACCTGGGTGGCTCAGTGGGTTAAACCCTCTGCTTTCGGCCCAGGTCATGATCTCAGGGTCCTGGGATCGAGGCCCACATCGGGCTCTCTGCTCAGCAGGGAGCCTGCTTCCCTCTCTCTCTCTGCCTGCCTCTCTGCCTCCTTGTGATCTCTCTCCCTCTGTGAAATAAATAAATAAAATCTTTAAAAAAAATCAGAATTATTTGTTTCTTGAAAATGTGGTAGAATACATTTGCAAAAGTCATTTGGACCTGCTGTTTCCTTTATGGAAATATTTTAAAATATTGATTCAATATCTTTAAAGGTTTTAGTGTTACTTGGGTTTTCTGTTTAATTTTTGTTAAATCATTTTGTTTAGGCATCTGTCCATATCATACTGACTTTCAAATCAATTGGCTTAAAGTATTTTTTTTTCAGTCTTTGCCACATTTGCAGTTATATCCTCAATTTATTCACTAAATTTTGTTTTTAGCAATTTTAATATTCCCCCAAAACTGTTTCTCCCAAATAAATTTTGACTTATTTGATTTTGTAACTTATTTTATNTTCTTGCTTCAGTTAGCTTTTTATTTTTATTTTTTTATTTTTATTTTTTTTTTTTTTAAAGATTTTATTTATTTATTTGACACAGAGAGAGAGAGATTACAAGTAGGCAGAGAGGCAGGCAGAGAGACAGGGAGAGGAGGAAGCAGGCTCCCCGCGGAGCAGAGAGCCCGATGCGGGCCTCGATCCCAGGACGCTGAGATCATGACCTGAGCCGAAAGCAGAGGCTTTAACCCACTGAGCCACCCAGGCGCCCTTATTTTTGTTTTCTATCTCATTAATATCCCCAGGATTTGTTTCATATATGTCTGCTATAAATATCATTTAGCTGATATTTACAGCTGGTATAAATGTCTGAGAATCATAGTTCCTTAACTGAAATATTCAGGCCATTCCCATTTAATTTTGATATCTGTTATGTTTGGACTTATTTCTATCATCTCATTTTATACTTTCTATTTTTATTGCTTGCCCTATTTTTTCTCCACTTTTTTTCTTACAAAGCTTATTTTATATTAACTGATATTTTCCTCCTTGTTACATTTTTTCCTTTTCTATTTGTTTGAAAGTTATGTGGTATCTTAATATTTTAGGGTTATAGGAATTATGATGCTCATGTTTAACTTTAATCAATATGAAGTCCAAATTTAATCAGGATGTTTACCCTTTTTCTTTATAGCACTTTAGCAATACACAACTTACCCAGATTTATAAGCTTTAGATTTATAATAATTCAATCCTGTCTTTTTTAATACCCACACATTTTATAATTATTGCTTTATACTGTGAGCCTTTCATTAGACTTAGCCTCATATACTTTTCTTAATTCTCCATTCTAACGTGAATTACAAACCTATGTCCTGCAATCAGAAAGTCCCTCCTTTCTGAAATACAGTTTAGAAGTTTGTTTAGAAAAGCTTTTGGTGATAAACTCTCAGATTTTGAATTGTTTACAGATGTCTTTTGTTGAATATAGTATGCTAGGTTGACAGTTTTTCCTTAAAACTCCAAGGAAATTTTTAGGTTTTTTTCTGGTTTTTATCAAATTAATAAATCACCTACCACTGGAGCTGTGATTTTGTTTTAAGTAATCTTTCTCTTCTCTTTACCTGCTTATAAAACCTTCTCTTTGCTTTTGTGTTCTATGGTGGAGCTACATAATATCTAAATAAAAATGTTTTTAAAATGTATTTATCCTGCTGGGGATTTGGTGGGCTTTCTAAACTTAAAAACATATTATTTAATCAATTATGAAAAATTATCAGACAGTGTTGTCTCAAATGTTACCATTTCCCAAATTTCTGCCTTACCGTTTCCCAGAACCCTAGGCAGAGATTTATTATACCATTTACTATACTTTCTGTACATCACCTAACCCCTCCTTCATATTCACTATTGCTTTATTTCTCTGTTTTAAATTCTGGGTTATTTCTTCAAGTCAAATCTCCTGTTTACTTATTATCTTCAGGTATATTTAACCTCATGTTGAAGAGTCTTATTGATATAAAACACATATTCAAGGAAATGTACTGATTGTGCATATTCATTTCAATAAAGTATCGTATCCAATAATTTTTTTCTTAAAATCTGGACTTTATCTTTTAGAGCAATTGAAGGTACAGAGATTTCCCTTGTATGTCCTGTCCATACATACATAGAACTACTGATATTCTATACCACAGTGGTATATTTGTTACTGTCTGTGAATCTACATTGACATATCATAATCACCTAAAGTCCGTAGTTCATGTGAAGGTTTACTCTTGGTGTTGTACATTCTATGGGTTTGGACAAATATATGATGCTATGTATCCCATGTTATAGTATCATACAATGTATTTTCACTGCCCTAAAAATCCTTTGTGCTCTGCCTCTTCTTCCCTCCCTCCTCTCTAACCCCAGCCACCTATGGATCTTTTAACTGTCTCTGTAGTTTTAACTTTTCCAGAATGTCATACAGTTGGAATCATACAGTATGTAGCATTTCATATTAGCTTTTTTCACTTATCAATATACATTTGAGTTTTCCCCATGTCTCTTCATGACTTAGCTCATTTCTTAGCACTGAATAATATTCCACTGTCTGAATGTGCTGCACTTTATTTATCCATTTACCTACTAAAGAGTATCTTGTTTGCTTCAAAGTTTAGGCAGTGTGACTAGAGCTGCTGTAAGTATTGTATAGATTTTTTTATTGTTGACATTGTTTTAAACTTATTTGGGTATATACCAAAGAGCATGATTGCTGGATCATATGGTAAGAACATGTTTAGTTTTGTGGAAACCACCAAATTGTCTTCCAAAGCACCTTACTATTTTGCACCCCACCAACAATCAATGAGAATTCCTGCTGCTCCACATCTTCATCAGCATTTGTTATTGTCTGTGTTTGGGATTTGGGCCATTCTGATAGCTGTGTGATGGTATATTGTTGTTTTAATTTGCATTTCCCTGATGATATATGATGTGAAGCATCTTTTCATATTTTTATTTACCATCTATTATGTCTTCTTTGGTGAAGTGCCTATTCAGGTCTTTTGCCTATTTTTTTTATTGGTTTGTTCATTCTCTTACTATTGACTTTAAGAGTGCTTTTTATATTTTAAAAAAGCAGTCCTCTATCAAATATGTCTTTGACAAATATTTTTTTCCCAGTATGGCTTATCTTCTCATTCTATTGTCATTGCATTTTATAGAGGAGAATTTTTAAATTTTAATGTAGTCCAACTTATCAATTATTTCTTTCATAAATTATATCTTTTGTGTCTTATTTTAAAAAGCCATTCCCATAACCAAAGTCACCTCTATTTTCATGTATTATTATCTTCTAAAGTTTTATAGTTTTGCATTTTACTTTTATGTCTATAATGTATTTTGAGAAATTTTAAGTATTGATTTTAGCTATTAGCTATAAGTTTTTGTAGATGTTGCTTATCAAGTTGAGAAAGTTCCCCTCTATTCCTGGTTTCCTGAGAGTTTTTATCATGAATGAGTGTTGGATTTTTACAAAGGCTTTTTTCTGCATCTACTGATAGAATCATGTGATTTTTCTTCTTTAACTTGTTGATATAATTGATATGTTAACTGATTTTTCAATGTTGAATCAGCCTTGCATACCTGAAATAAATCTCTTTTGGTCATGGTGCATAAGGCCATGGTGTATAATTCTTTTTATGTATTGCTGGATTCGATTTGCTAATATTGTTTGAGGTTTTCTGCATTTATATCCTGAGAGATATTGATCTGCAGTTTTCTCTTCCTATAATATTTTGTCTGGTTTTCATAGGAGAGTAATCCTGGCCTCATAAAATGATGTAGAAGTATTCCCTGTATTTTATCTTCCAGAAGAGTTAGCAAGAGTTAGTATAATTTCTTCCTTAAAATTTTGGTGGATTTTTTATTTTTTTTTTTAATTTTCTTTATTTTTTATTCTTTGCCCCAGGGGTACAGGTCTGTGAATCATCAGGCTTACATCTTTCACAGCTTAAGCCTGGTGCTTTCTGTTTGGAAATATCATTAATTCTTGGTTTGATTTCTTTAAATATATAAGCCTATTCAGTTGGTCCATTTTTTCTTGTGAGTTTTGGCAAATTTTGTCTTTCAAGGAACTGGCCCATTTCAACTTGTGTATCACACTTGTGAGCATAGAGTTGTTCACAATATTCCTTTATTGTCCTTTTAATGTTCATAGGATCTGTAGTGATGTTCCCGCTTTCATTTTTGATCTGTATCTTCTCTCTTTTTTGTTTCTTAGCCTGATTAGAGGCTTATCAATTTTATTAATGTTTTCAAAGAACCAGATTTAGTTCAATTGATTTTCTTTTTTTTTTTTAAGATTTTATTTATTTATTTGACACAGAGAGAGAGATCACAAGTAGGCAGAGAGGCAGGCAGAGAGACAGGGAGAGGAGGAAGCAGGCTCCCTGCTGAGCAGAGAGCCCGATGCGGGCCTCCATCCCAGGACGCTGATATCATGACCTGAGCGAAAGCAGAGGCTTTAACCCACTGAGCCACCCAGGCGCCCTCAATTGATTTTCAATAGAGACTTCCTGTTTTTAATTTCATTTATTTCTGCTCTAATTTTTATTATTTCTTTTCATCTGCTTACTTTGAATTTAATTTGCTCTTCTTTTTCTAGTTTTGTAAGGTGGAAACTTAGATTGTTAATTCTATATCTTTCTTTTCTAATATATGCACTCAATGCTATAAATTTTCCTCTAAGCACTACTTTATCTGCATCATACACATTTTGATAAGTTGTGTTTTCATTTTCAATTAGTTCAAAATATTTTAAAATTTCTCTTGAGATTTCTTCTTTGACCTATGTATTATTTAGTAGTGTGTTGTTTAATTTCCACATATCTTGAGATTTTCAGGCAATCTTTCTGATATTGATTTCTGGTTTAATTCCATTGTGGTCTGAGAGCAGACATTGTTCAGTGGCTATTTTTAAAAGTGTGTTAAGATTTATTTCATGTTTCAGAATGTGATCTGTCTAGGTGAATATTCCATGTGATCTTCAGCAGAATGTTTATTTTGCTGCTAGATGAAGTAATCTATAGATGATAATTATATCCAGTTGATTAAGGGTGTTGTTGAGTCTAATTCTATCCTTACTGATATTCTGCCTGCTGGATCTCTCCATTTTTGAGGGAAGAGTGTTGAAATCTCCAACTACGATAGTGGATTTATCTGTCTCTCCATGCAAGTCTATTAGTTTTTGCCTGATGTAGTTTGATGCTTTGTTGTTAGATGCATACATATTAAGGATTATTATGTCTTCCTGGACTGATTACTGTATCATGTAATGTAATGTAATGCCTTTTTTTTATCCCTTGTTTTGAAGTCTGTTTTGCCTGAAATTAATATGGCTACTCCTGCTTTCTTTTGATTTATGTTAGTATGATATATTTTCCTCCATCCGCTGAATTTTAATCTATGTGTCCTTATACTTATAGTGTGTTTCTTGTAGACAAAATATAGTTGGCTTTTGTTTTTTGATCCATGCTGACAATCTTTCTCTCTTTTAATTGGTGCATTCAGACCACTGACATTCTAAGTGATTATTGATACAGTTGGATTAGTATTTACCATATTTGTTATTGTTTTCTTTTTGTTGCCCTTGTTCGTCGTTCCTATTTTTATCTTCTCTCTTTCTGCTCTCTGTGGTTTTAATTGAGCATTTTCTATGTTTCCCATTTCTGTCCTTTCTTTGCATATTGGTTATATTTCTCTTCCTCTTCCTCCCCCTCCTCCTCCTTCTCATTATTATTTGTGTTTAGTGGTTTCCCTGGAGTTTGCAATATATATTTACAGCTAATACAAGTACATATTCAAACACACTATACCACTTCACAGGTGGTGTTAGTATCTCATAATAAAATAATCCTAATTCTTTCTTCCTATCTATTGTACCATTACTGTCATTCATTTCTCTTTTATATAAACATATATAAATGAGACATATAAACATATATATAAATGAGATATGTACATAAAATACATAACTGGATACATTTTTGCTATTATTATTTTGAACAAACTGTTATCCCTTAGATAAATTAAGAATAAGAATCAGAGATTTTTACCCTTATTTTATCCTCGTTTATTCCTTCTCTGATGCTTTTCTCTTTTTTATGTAGACCTGAGTTTCTCACCTATGTTATTTTCCTTTTCCCTAAAGAACTTCTTTTAACATCTCCTTTTCAAAGCAGGTCAACTGATACAAATTATCTTAATTTTTGTCCTAATTTTCCTGAGAAAGTATTTATTTCTCCTTCCCTTGTTGAATGACAATTTGTAAGATACATAATGTTGGATTGGTTGTTTGTTTCTCTTAAACTTTAAATATTGCACTCCCCTATCTTCTTGTTTCATGGTTTCTGAGGACAAATAGATATAATCCTTTGCTTCTCTATAGGTAAGTCTTTTCCCCCTGTAGCTTCTTGCCATATTTCTTCTTTATATTTTATTTTCTATAGTTCAAATATGATATGCTTAGATTTTTTAAAAATCTACCTTGATTGGTAGTCTCTGAGTCCTAGATATTTGGTGTGATGTCTGACATTAACTTGGGGACATTCTCAGTTATAATTGCTTCAAATATTTCTTCTGTTCCTTCCCCTCTTTCGTCTTCTTCTGGTATTGTGTTTACACGACTGTTTTATCTTTTGTAATTGTCCCAAAGTCTTTAGATATTTTGTTCCACTTGTTTCTTCAGTTTTTTTTCTTTTCTCTTTTTTTGTAGAAGTTTCTATTGATATTAACATGAAGCTCAGAGAGTCTTTCCATATCCTCGTCTAGTTGGATGACCTATCAAAGGCATTCTTCATTTCTCTATGGTGTTTTTTATTTCTAGCTTTCCTTTTTGGTTCTTTCTTAGAATTTCAATCTCGTTGCTTATATTGCCCATCTGTTCTTGCATGCTATTTTATTCATTAGAACCCTTAGCATATTTATTAGTTTTTAAAATTCCTCGTCTGGCAATTCCAACATCCCTGCCATATTGGAGTCTGATTTTGATGTTTGCTTTGTCTCTACAAACTATGGTTCTTGTCCTTTAGTATGACTTGTAATTTTTTTTTTTACCTGATACCTAGACATGATGTATTGAGTAAAGAAACTATGATAAATAGCCCCTTAGCAATGTGGTGGTAAGTTGTGGGAGGGAGGGAGACATCCTATAGTCCATGATTAAGTTTCAGTTTTTTAGTAAGTCTGTGTGTCTGAATTATGAACTTCACGAGTATATCTCAGTTCTGCTTCTTCCCTTTTTGTGGGACAGGATGGCCAGATTGGGCTGCAGTTTGGTATTTCCTTTTCCCCAGGTCTGTTAGTTCTTCATAAAATCCCAGTAATACAGGCTCCGATAAGATTATTTTTCTTGAGGTCAGTCCTTGTTTAGAAAAACAAAATGCTCTGGTATATTACAAAATAGTTCCTGTTCCTCTCTCCCTGCCAGAATCAAGAGGACATTTTTCTCTCTGATATCCACTAAGAGAATCTGGTTGAGCTTTCTGGAGACAAAACACACAAGTGGTGAGGACTCCCTATGTCTGAGTCCTCCTGGAGTTTTTATTTCTTAGATTTGTCTAGATGGAGACTCCAGCAATTCATCAGTTATAATTCAAGGTTCCTGTGGGAGTTTCTGCTTGGAGTATTTGCTTGTCAGTCTGTCTAATTTTGGGTGTAGTAATTTGCCTTGTGACATCACTTTTCTGATGGAGCTAAAAGAGTTATTGGTTTTTCAATATATTCAGCTTTTACTTCTTGTTAGGATGGAATGTGAGTTCCAGGCTTCTTACATGATGGTCCAGAAATCAGAAGACTGCAGCTCTGTCCATCAAGTAAATTTTACATTTTATGGTTTTTTTTTATTGCTAGAATTTTTATTTGGTCCTTTTCCAAATCTTCCTATTCAGTGCCTATTATGTTTTTTACTGCCTCTATTGTTTTGTTAGACATCATAAACATGCTCATTTTGTTTTCTATATTTAATCATCCTGAAAATCTGAAATATTTATGTATCTAATTCTATTTATTTATTCAACTTATCTTTGCTCATGTATTTTTATCATCTTGTGACTCTTTTTTTATTTTTTAATTCTCATTGCAAGCCTGTGTTTATCGAAACTTTATTTGTGAGGAACTGTGAGGCTTAGATTGAGGGTATATTCCTGCAGAGATGATTTGCTTTAATTTCTGCCAGCCACACAGAATCCCTTCTATAATTGGGCCACCTTGATTTCTTTGCTTGGTATTTTTTGCATTGTGCAGTTATTGCAATTTCAGACCTGCAATCACTGCATAATGACTGACTTCTACTTATAAATTTTCAAGAATATTTTAACTATTCCAACCCCATCTCTCCACCTCACACCCCCAGAGACAAAATTAGTCTGGATGAGTTTTCTTGCTGAATTCTTTTGTGAAGCAGTTTGTTTCTACTTCATTTCATGGAGGATGTAGTATATTATGGCTCCTAGGTTTATGGGTAGGTCTCCAGTACAACAGTTATCCAAATGTCCTGTCTTTTATCTCCTATGTGGTTTTTGAAGTTACAACTTCATGTTGCTGAAAATTGGTAGATACCCCATGGAACCCGCTGACTGTAGGGCCTCTTTGGATTCCTCTCTAGATTCATAAGACTGCTTCATTTTTGACCTTTGAAAGAATATCCCTCATTTTCTTTCACATATATACTTCATGTAGGTACTAAAATAGTTTTAAAATATTTTCTATTCCAATTTTAGATACTTGGTAGTGAGCTGTTTTTAGATGTACAGCTACATACTTAATTTGAAAATAAAGTCCCTTGAAAATTTAATTTTATAGTGTGTATTTTCTCACATTAAAAAATAAAAAATTCTGTAGAGGAGACTTTGAAACTGAGCCATTCCCTTTGTAACAGTAAGTTTTGAGGTTATATTTTATTTATTCTTTTTAGTAACTCCCCACGTATTTATTTGTTTTTTGTTTGTTTGCTTTTTTTTAATTTGAGAGAGAGAGAGAGTGAGAGAGTGAGCACTAGTGGGGAGGAGAGGCAGAGGGAGAAGAAGAAACAGACTCTCCCCTGAGCAGGGAGCTCTACTCAGGGCTGGATCCCAGAACCCTGGGATCATGATCCAAGCCAAAGGCACACATATAACCGCCTGAGCTACCCAAGTGCCCTCCCCCCCCCCGCCCTTTTTTTTTTGTCGCGCGGTCTTGCGCGTGTGTGTGTGTGTGTGTGTGTGTGTGTGTGTGTGTGTGTTTTGTTTGTTTTGAAAGAGAGTGAGAAGGAGCACTGGTGGGGAAGAGGGGCAGAGAGAGAGGGAGAACCAGACTCCTGGAACTCCCCCTGTATTTAAGTGATTATGTCTTTTCTGCCACACACACACAGGCATATTTATTTGTTTTCTCTTTGAATGAAGGTACTGCTATTCCTGGAACTGCGTAGAGTCAGCTTTTTGACTTGCACCTTTATTGCACAATACTGCAGTTTTCATGGGATGCCTGGGTGGCTCAGTTGGTTAAGCGACAGCCTTCAGCTCAGATCATGATCCTGGAGTCCTGGGATAGAGTCCTGCATCGGTCTCCCTGCTCATGCATCGGTCTCCCTGCTCAGCAGAGGGTCTGCTTCTCCCTCCGACCCTACCCCCTCTCATGTTCTCACTCTGTCTCATTCTCTCTCTCAAATAAATAAAATCTTAAAAAAAAAATAGTGCAGTTTTCATATCCTAAGATCTCTAGTGCAAAATTAAATACTTACTGGAAAACATTAAGTACTAAATACTCACTAAAATGTGTCAAACTATTGAACTAAAAACATTTAGTGTGTTGAACACAGTAAAAACAATGGATTTGGAACACTCCTAAGCCTTCAGCAAGTTAAATGAATTAAGTAGATGGCTTAAAATTAGCATATAATATCTTGTGTATTTTTTTTTGTTTTGATTAGTTTGGTGTTTATAGAATTTAATGTGTGTGGGAAGAGTTCTGTGGATATTTGTTTTAGAAGCAATAGCACAAAATAACAACAGGTAGGAAGGAAAGGGATGAGTTAACTCTGATTAAAGTAGAAGAAATCAGTACAGTTTTTTTTTAAGATTTTATTTATTTATTTGACAGATAGAGAGGGAGAGAGAGGGGGGAGAGTGGGGCCGCAGGCGAAGGTAGAAGCAGGCACCCTGCTGAGCAGGGAGCCCCATGTGGGACTCGATTCCAGGACCCTGGGATCATGACCTGAGCTGAAGGCAGATGCTTAACTGCCTGACCCACTCAGGTGCCCCAGAAATCAGTACAATTTTCATGGAAATATAATTGTGAATGAGCAGAAACTTTCTATTCCTAAAAATTCATTTAAAGTTTTTTAAAGTATATGATCAAGGGCTATCATGGAATTTCTAAAAAGTAAACTAAGTATTTTCAGTGCAGGAAAGTTTTTTGACCTCCCATTTTTTAAATCTGCATTTTGCACATTTTTTTTTTTTTTTAGAAATTTAGTACATTGACTACTCAGTATCTGATGGTATGGCAGGCATTCACCAATGTTTAGCTCTCTGCTATTGCCTGGCTATAGAAGACTTCACTTTCCAATCCTCTTAAATTTATGCAAGGCAGGACTTGCTTTGGCCAGTGAAATCTGAATGGAAGTGAAATGTGTCACTTCCAGGCAGAAACATTTAATGGCTAGTGCTCTGGTCTCTGAGCCTCTCCCCTGTTCTGGTGTCAATAGAAGTCCACTATGATTTGTAGCTACCTCAAGTCTGATATAGCCCAGAAATCTGAAGTGAGGTGGCACAGCTACCTTTGGGAGTTTCCCAGATCTGTAGATGTACATGTGAATGAAAAACTAAAATTTCATTGTATAATAGCACTGAGATTAGGAGTTATTTGTAACTGCAGCATAACCTACCCAGTCTAATACAGGTGATAAAATATGAAGTACTTTAAAGAGATACAAAGGGAACACTTAACAATATCAGGCTCTTACCTGAGAATAATTGAGGTAAAGTATTTCATATGACAAAGCATTATCCATGTTTTAAAATACACCAAGATTTCAAAGAAAACTAACATTTTTAGAGTGCTTATAAAAACAAGCTGAAATCTACTTCACCCCATTTTCTCAACTTTTTGATTTTAAATTTACTTTTTGTATATTGTAATATTTTATTTTGATATAAGGTCCATGAGTATGAATTAAATATTTTTGTATGCCAGTATTCTGTGCCAAGCACAATAATTACTTATTGAATTTAATATTCTGGTCTGTCTCCCTATATCTTATTCTACCCAGTCTTGGGTTAGCACTGGAACAAACTTCAGTTGAAATTTTAGATGGGGTGTGATGGGAACCAATGTGATTTCATAATTATAGGTAGAGTAGACCTTCACTTTCATTTTGTTTTGTTTTATAACATTTGCTTGTTTGGCTTCTTGGCATGTGTCTGTGTTGGTGTCTTGCTGAAAGAGGCTGATTTGCAGATGTAGCCTAGTGCTGGCTGTCGATTCCAGTGACCAGCTGTGGGGCAAAAGGGCTCTCCCCAGACTGTTCCTGTGGTAGAAGTTGGCTATTGTTCCCCACTCTTGCTCCCTAGCCTTCATTTGCCACATATTTTTTAAGCCTGAATCTCTAGTCATGTAAATGATTCTAGAAAGTTGTCCTATCAATAAATTCCTCTTTCTTATTCTTATAGTCAGTTTCTGTCTTTTTAAACTAAGAAGCACTCAGAATTTCTTTTAGTCTCTATATTGACAAAATACTGAGAGTTTTTTAACCTTGGTGCAGAACACATAGAGCTTTGGCTCTTAGATGTATCCAATTTCACATATGTTATTATGTTTCCATTATTTAATCATTTATTTTGCAGTATATTGTAATGACCTGTTGGAACACCAAGATGTCATTTATGATGGAATATTACATATATGATATGTGTAATAATATATAAAATAATATAAAATGTATAATTATAATAACATAATGTGAGCAAGGAGATGCATGTGGTAACTTGAAGAAAAATTCTGTGTGTGTTCATGTTTGTGTATGAGAGGGGCACATGTAATACCTTCAAGGTTAGCATACTATGGTGAGATCATTCTTAAATGATCAGTGTTTATAGTAAGAGAATGATCTTTGACTGCATATCAATCTCTAAGAACACAGCTATCAGTAGAAGAGGCCCCAAGACCTTCTTGGGAACAGAAGTTTTAGATCAGTCATCATTCTCTTTGTAAAAGCTCATCCTACAAATCAGTGGTGAACATTGTCCCTAGAGAGGTAATGTTGAAAGGGTAGAACTATTTGTGCTTTAAGTTAACCTGAGCTTTGGTTCCACGGTGTAAAGAGAGAAGTAGGAAATTCATAAATACAGTAAAATCTAGAGCTTCAGTTTAACTCATCAAGTATTTATTGATTTCTTACTAAACAGAAGGCACTGTCCTAAATGCTATATGTAATCAAAAGAGGAGTGATCTCTGCCCTCTGAGAGTATATTATTCAACTAAGTAGTGCTTGAGCCCTATGTGTTCTAGGTACTAGTTAGTGGAAGTACAAAGATAAGTAATAAAAGATATAATCTCTCAAAGAACATAGAGTCTGGAAGATGAAACAGAACATAAATAAAGATCTACAGTAGAAAGTGACAGTATGAGCATAGATATGTCACATGCAGAGACATCTTCAGTTGCTGGACACCTTTTCTATGCAGTGGCGGTAGGACCAATAAATAATGTCTCATTTTTTAGCAGTCATAGGAAACTTTGGCTGTGAAAGCTGCATTCTTTTTTCAGGTACACAGTTCCTAGCTCATTCATTTATTCATGTGTTCATTAAATAACTGTGTGTTCATTAAATAACTGCTAAACATCATTTTACTGAGAGGAAAAAGTGAATGAAATAGGCATGCAGAAATGCATGGGTTCTTTCAGGTTCCAGATACTGTTTTCTGTCCTATCTCAGAGTTTGTTCAGCTGCTTCTCTTTCTCTCTGTGCTATCTCTGCATACCACTGATATTCTTACATCTACAACTGTGAGGCTTTCTTTACACCTCTTCTATTCTTGTACGTAGTAAACTCCCTTTCATCCATCAAATCTTAGCACCAAGGGAAACCACTCCCAATGGTTCATTATGCCTGATACATTTCATTAATAGCATTTTACACATTCTTCAATTGTATATATGTGGATTATTTTCTGTTCCTCACCATGTTTCCCCTTTGCTCATCATGACAGCCTCCCTATCCAGTAAAACAATCCTTTTATGTCACAGGTGCTCAAATAATATATTCTCAGAGAAAGAAGGCAGTAGACAATCAAAATATGGTGATATAGTATGATGCATGCTACAATTACAGAGCACTGTGGGCTCACAGGGCAGATGATCTAACCCAGCCTTGGGTGACCGATGATGTGTAAACTGAGGTCTAAGTGGTAAATCAACCAGGTGAAGCCATTGGGTATGAGGAGATGGAAAAAAGGGAGATGAAATTTTGTCCCAGGTAAAAGAAACAACATGAGAAAGGCCTGGATGAGAACATCCAGAAAGATATCTGGAACCCCATGGAATCCCACAGAATATACCACATGTAGTTACCCAGGACATCCTCTGTACACATGCTCACTGGGAGTGCTTGAGCTCACATGTCCAACACAGACTCACATTCAGTCCTAGGGCAGGGTAAAAACAGGTGTCCTACTTTATTTATTTTTTTAAGATTTTATTTATTTGACAGAGAGAGATCACAAGTAGGCAGAGAGGCAGGCAGAGAGAGAGGAGGAAGCAGGCTCCCTACTGAGCAGAGAGCCTGATGTGGGCCTCGATCCCAGGACCCTGAGATCATGACCTGAGCCGAAGGCAGAGGCTTCAACCCACTGAGCCACCCAGGCGCCCAGGTGGCCTACTTTAATCCCAGCAAAGTTGCTGCTGCTTCTTTCTGTAATGATGGGCTTTCTTTTTCTCGGATCTCACCCTGTCAGGGAGAGAAAAGGCAACTATGAAATTGCTAGCACAGGTGCACACCTGGCTGGTCCTCTACCTAGTGAGAGAGCTCGGGACTCCTGCTGCATCTCTCCTGGATTATATGATGATGATGAAGCTCACAAATTTTATCCCTCAGTTCTTCACTCACTCTGAGGCATGCATAAATGCCCAAGTTATGCAGGCCACACATATGGGCCATGCTTATTCTTGGTCTCCCTCTCTTCTTCTGTGGGAAATCCTAGCATTTAAGTTTGCTTTATTTCATTTATCTATATATATTGCTTCAGTTGTGTATCAGTATCTCTGGTTCACATATTGATAGCTTTTCATTTTGGGTGGTGTTTTTTTTCCCCTAAATTGAAGTATTGCATATATAGTCCTGATAATGTGATTTTTTTGTCAATCATCTTAAATACTTCCTGTCAACCTGTTAACCATAATAAATGTCCATGATACCAATCAGCAAGCCTATAATTGACTCAGAGTGTGCAGACAGTGGTTTCCCAGTGAAGAAGACGCAGCTGAGTTTTCAGTGTACATAGCCAAATCCTTTACCTATTAACATACTTTACCTGGTGTTTTGAAGTTTATTAATGTTATCCATATGAGTGTTGAATTTTTCATTTCATTTTATATGTTTGGAGGCAGTGTTGGGTGGTAGAATGAGTAGTGAGAAGACCTGTTTTAAAAAAATCGTACCCATGCAATGATAGTAATTGCTGGAAGGCATCTGCTAGGACCCTCGGTTACCTTATCTGCGGGAGGGAACTAGCAGTTATCACCCCATGGGTGTCATAGGGATCAAATGAGGTACTAATTCAAAACAGAGGTTATAATGCACATTAAGTATGCAACTAACTTGTTGACCTCTTTATCTTAGTTATTGATATCATATCGATTAATTCATATATGTAATTTACCAACATGGGCATTCATTTTTGTCAAAAATTTTGATAAATTTACCATGCAATAAATTTCCAAACTTTCACACTGATTATGAAGTTCCTAAGGCTCATAAGTAGGAGGCTCATTGTTTAAAAATAGACTCACTCAGTCTCAATTTCCATGGAATAAGGTTCTGCTATTTTGGATATTATTTTTTATCCTCCCACTTTTTTTTTTGCACTGTTTTCTGTGATTCATTTCCATGGATTTAAAGACCTAATATTAAAAGACATTATCAGTTGAGGGAATTTCAAGATGGTCTTCTGCCATCTGTGATATCTTTCCATCTGCCTTCCAGAACAACCCCTTCACTGGACCACAAGATGTCACTGTTTCTGACAGTTTCCAACTTCTTGACCATCTTAAGAGGCTATGCTATTTCAAAGGAAAGGAATGTGTGAAAAATGGGGCAGAAAAAAATAATAATACTTTGGAATTTTTAAATAGATGTTCCCCAAAGCCATATATAACCATCAACAAGGTATATTTTTCATATACTACTCAAGGAATTCATATTGTACATGCCACCTCTGCAATGATGCTGATGAGGAAGAGTACTTGAGAATGACTTCTAGATGGATCATTTGGGATTTATTGTTTAATTAAACCATTCAACAAAAATATTTTCATCAGTAGCTATGTATAAGATACTAAATAGGAAGGTAAATTAAATCAGACATGGAGACCACCACAAAATAGAGGCTGGTAACAGAGATAAGAGAGCTATGGAGAGCTTAGACCAGATTAAGAGTGATAAATGTTATTTAAATGAGAAAAAATATTGTGCTGTGAAAGGACAGCAAAGGAAAATATTTTTTTAAGGATGTTTCTTTATGAGAAATTAGGGATGACAGTATGGATTAGAAGTACTTGAATGAGATTTTAAAAACCAGTTAAGATTTGACATAGGGAAATGGGTTGGAGATGGTTAGTATGTGCAAAGATAAATATAGGAAAGTACAGGAAACATATATAGAACAGCAAGAGGTTCATTTCATCTTGTATGTAGGGCATATGATAGAGAATGATAAGAAAAATAGAGTAATGGGGTGCCTGGGTGGCTCAGTGTGTTAAGCATCTGACTGTTGATTTTGGCTCAGGTAATGGTCTCAGCATCTTGGGGTCCAGAGCCCTCTGACTCTGTCCTCAGCAGAGAGTCTGTTTCTCTCTCTCTTCCCCTTGTCCCCTCTCTCCGCTTACGCTCTCTCTCTCTCAAATAAATAAATTAATCTTTAAACAAACAAACAAAAAAGAGTAAAAATATCCATCAAATTGTGCAAGGCTTTGAATACCTGGGAATAACCTTAGAAACTGTAGCCAAGTAAAATAGAGCACTGGAGGTATGCCTAGCTGAGTTTGAATCCTGGTTTAGGCTTTTACTATTGAGGCAAACAATTTAGAGAGAAAGAGAGAGAGAGAGAGAAACAAAATTTCTTGAGCTGCAGTCAGTTTCCTGATTGGTAAAACTGGGCAAATAGCATCATTGAGAAGATTGACGATAATGCACCAGAAGCACTTGACACATGTAAGCTATTATTGTAATTTAATCTAGAGTTGATGGTTCCTCTGTTATCAGAAATTGTATTTCTATTTTTAGTGGAAAGTGAGAGACAATTGAACTAAAGGTGTACAAGAACAGATTGGTTCTGCTCCCCTGAGAGCATACAGAGATCCTGCCTTGGGAACCCCTGGGTCTACTGTTGAACCAGCCATTAGTGTAACAGGAAGGAGACCCTCTCAATGGAGCAAGTGTCTCTGGGACTCTTATGTTCTCGGAGACGCTGAAGATTTGTCAAAATGCTTCACTTGCAATTGTCAGCCTTAAAGCACTTCTGCCCTAGTCATGTTTTCTAATAGGGTGCCAGGGCTCTGTAAGCTCTGACAGAGCATTCCTGGGACAATAGTTAGACTCTTCACCACTCCCACAAGCTCAGAAAATAGGCCCTGTTTGAAGAGTTTTCAGAAGCTTGCTCACTTTTTTTTTTTTTTAAATGAAAACCAGCTCATTACTATTTGCTTTCTCTTTAGAGAGATCCTATGGATTAGGTTACAGTTACATTTTTTTGTCTTTTCCATAAAAAAAAATTATCACAGGTCATGTGAGCCAAATAATCATATCAGTTGGAGTCTAGAAAAGAGTAAATCGTCACACTCCTTTGGGAATAATATGGCTTGCTCTAATATTGCCTTTAATGTTTTGTAGTGATTCACTTGTCCAATATTCTGGAGGACAGAGTTTTGCCTGATTTCTTTTCAGAGGCTATTCTGGAATATATAACTAAACTACTAACTCATTTCTTCCTCTCTTTGGGATATTTCTCCTGACAGATGAAATTTTCTTTCTGAATTTCATATCTACCTTTATTTTCTCAAACCAAGCTAAATAATTCATTTCTTTTCCATTTCAGCTTTTTATAACACTTAGCCTGTTATTCTACTCCGAGTTTGCTCTGGTTTAACCAAACTGTCCACATTTAGGGGCTGAACCATCCTTATTTCCCTCATTTACTCTTGATTTTGTTACTTGTGCCACTTGAATATCTACTGTAAAAAATGCACAAAGAGCTCTCCAAGTTGGAAAATTACTTTTGTAGCTATTGTCGCCAAGGAAACCACTTCCACTGTATTTCAGTTTTATTTAGCACATGGAGTCCATTATGGGCTAGATTTTGAAGAATCGCTGCTAGATTTTTTTGTCTCCCTGTCTTTTTCTGTCAGAAAACTGGGCATCAGTTTCAGAAAGTTGAGGAAAACAGAAAGTGCTCCAAGCATCAACTCTGAATACACAGAGTGTATGAAACACCCAGTGGTCGGCTGAGACACTTGCTAGTGAAATTTTTCAAATAAGATCTGGGGGACCTAGATTTATCACAGAATTTTTGAGGGAGCCTGTAAAGATTTAACCTTTGAGATATTATTTAAGTTTCATTTTTCAACATGGACTATCTGAACACATTATTCTTCATAAAGGTAGTCCATTCTTTTGCATGCTAGCAGAATATCCTTCCCCATAAACTCCTGCTCACTGTTACTATATTTGAGGAAATGTTATACAATTGCAAAAATGCTATGCAGTTTTACACTTGTCTCATTATATTTACATACTATACACATTCATTTCAAATTTACCATGTTGCTTTTCAGTTAATTCAGTTAACTGACCAGATGATAATGCTTTTTCTGTCAAATTCCTCAGGCGAATATTTGAGAAATCTAAGAAGATACACCTCCCACCTGAGAAGAATAGGTGTTTGTTGATTGCAGTTCCCTCTTATGAAACAAACCACTATTTTCAGCCTTTACAAGTCCAGATTTTTAATATTTCTGCCTCAAATAGCCAGAGGCAGACAAGATTAAAATCAAATGAAATCAGACCCCTTCAGTTATCAGGAAGCACGAGGAGCTGTTCAGTACAGGCAGGTGGCTATTTGCAAGGCGGAAGTCCCATTCTGGCATCCTCTTCACACTTCCCACCCTCTTTTATTCCTGTTAATAGGCTTGCAGGCTCAGCGGGGAGAGGGGCCCTGGTATATCTGCTCACAGCTTTTATTTGTTTTTGCACAGATGAATATTTAGATAAACCAGCAGGCCCTTGTTAAAACTGCAGAGAAGTTGCTGTTTGTCCATTTTATTCCTGTGTTGACTCATTTGTGGCACACCCACTCCTCCCTTCCCCCCCTTAGACCACCTGCTGTCAACCTCTTTCCCCTAATAAAATAATAATAGTCACACTTTGGTTGTCATACATTCACACCCATTCACACATTACTCTAAGGTATTTGCTTTAATGTAAACTTTTGCTTTTCAGTTTCAGAAAAATTCCATTTCAATTGCTGCTTTGTATTTGATTCTTTACTTGATTCTTTCACATCCATTATAATCCATATAAGTGAGATTATGAAAAAATGGTTTGCCTCTATTTTCAAAAGCTATCACTTCTGAAATGTTTTTTCAGAGGCTAGCAAACTGCACCCAAATAAACAGTTCTCCCCCTCCTCCCTCCCTTTTCTGAAATTTGATGATCTAAATGTTTGGGTAGTTTGTGGGAAAAGACAGCTTCTAACTACTTTTGCTTTAGTTTTTTTTAAAGTTGCCCAGGAGTTAGTAATGTTCTCTGAGACCCTCCCCACTCCTAATCCCCCACTTCTTCCCAGGGAATGATAACCCCATGATGTGGTTATATAGAACCTCTTTCCCAGAGCTGATAGATACCCCAGAATATATCTGAGTATCCAGTCTTTAAGTGCTTTAACCAGCCTTGCCCTTCTGTTTTCTTTTTGCCTCCTTATACCATGATATGCACCCACCCCCTTCTGTCCATCTTTCTCTGCCAGGCATCTAGCAGCACGTACTCACTAGGACCTTGCTTCAGGCACTGTACTGAGCGTTGGTAGGGATAAGAACACAAAAGAAATTGGTCTTCACCCCGTGAAACTGACAGTAAAATGGGGACAGAGACCTAAATAGGAATTTACAATGTGTTGTACAACAAGATGGCTAGGTTCAGACTGCTATGGGACCTCACGTGAAGTGAGTCATGGAACATGAGTTAAAGCTAACCAGAAAAAGTGGGGTCTTGGTCAGTAAGATCCTGAACAGGAGTGCCCCAGGAAGAGGGAGCAGCATAGGCAATGACCCAGGAGTGAGTAGGTGGGACCAGTGAGCGAATTGACAGGAGCTGGAGACATTTCATTATGCCTACACTTTTACTTTTCACCATAAGAGAATATCAGAGTGAGGATGATAATAATAATGATTCGTTATTGATGTTGACAGTAATTGCAGATGCTAGAAAAGTAAACTTTAAAGAAAACTTTAATCTAGAGTCGTTATACAAAAGTACTATTCATTATAACTGTTTACAGTAACTCTTTATGCTTTGTAACTGTAATATAGCAGAACATGTACACACAGAATTGCACTTACAGAACTGAAAGGACCTTGTGGAATGTTTGAATCAATTCCTCACTTTACAGATGAGGAAAATGAGGATCGGTGGTATTAAGTAACATTTTCAAGGCTGGCTTGCTGGCGTAGAGCAGGGAAGCCAAATTAATGAAAATGTGGTCTATTAACTTAGCTGTAGTGTAGTTTTATTATGACTAGGAACTCTACATTTTTGCTTATTTTCAAGAAGTGATATTTGTGGGGCATAGTTACTTGTTCACCCTTAATTATTCCTTTTCCTTAGTTGAAATTTTCAGTACTGTGGTTATAAAATAATGATCAACTCTAGTGCCTATTTCGTTTCATATTCCATTGTTGTACATATGAATTTGGATATCAGAAGCAATTTCACTGAATTTGCAGTGAGAGTCTGGACTATGATTTATCAAAATGAATCTGTACAAGTACAGAATAGAGAGAATCCATAAAATACAGTTCTGAAATTAATCGGTCCATTGGTGGGCTTTGTAATGATAAAAGCCAGTTTTACATTATTTAAGCATTATTGTTGGCAGATGGATGGACTACAGTGTGGTTCAAACAGGACTCACCCTAGTAGAGAATAAGATTAACCATTTATTGAAATAGTAAGGATTGCACTAGAGCAGAGTAAATGGAAATAAATCTCAAGAGAAACCAAATGGGTATTATATGGGCCAATACCGAAAGTTAATCCTACCCCTTTTCAATCCCCAAATGCAAATGGCAAGTTGTTTTAAGGCAATGTCTAATCTCTTTTGCATCTGTTCTCTAAAGCCTTGTGTTAGACAGATATTTCACTGCAGAGCTGGCATCCAAACAGTTTCAGGAAAATGCAAATCTAGCACTAGAATTAAACTAAAGAATTCTGAAATTTGATCATTTCCTCCATTTTTGTATTTCTGATTTTAATTTCCTGAGCTGAGGAAGCAGAACGGCACACTTCTCAATAGAGCCACACATTGTCATTAGTGAACACTGCTACATATTTTTTGAACTACTTTTTCTCAGTAAAAGTCTGTTGGAAACTAGAGAGAGGGGCAGATTCTAAGACACAGACGACCTGAGTATCAGATCCCTATCTTTGACTAACCACACACAGCAGTGTGCAGTCCCAAAGTCAAAATATATATACACAAGATGAAGTAAGACAAGAGTAATATTTAATACTTTATCACTAGATGGGATATTACTCCAAACCCCAATTTAATTTCCTAAAAGGCTAGGTTCAACTATATGGAAACTTCTCTTTGCTTTGACAGAGATGTTTTTCAGGTAAAACCACATTTTTTTCAAAGGGACTTCTTTCTGTCTTTCTTGAGCTCATTCTCAATCTTGGCTCTTCATATCCCAGCTGTGAGGAAAAGCTGGCCTAGGAAAATGAAATCAGTAGCAAAAGAGAAGCCCAAAGAAGTGCAAGGAGCTGGGAGAGAGTTGCTAAGACTTGTCTCAAGTGTTAATTTCTTGCAAGATCCTGGGACTCTACTGATCTGGAAGGAGAGCATTCAAAGAGCTGGAAAGAACATTTTTTCCTCTATAGGCTTGCTTATCTGTATAGTAACATATGGACAATAAAGTGCCCTTGACCCCTAACCATGACTACCCTGAGGGCAGGAAGCAGAATCCTTGATTTCGCTCCTTCCAAGACCATTAGCATGCAAGATGAGATCAGCAAGATAGGAACTAGTGAGTATCAAAATCTGTGACATGCTGAGGTTTACGTAAAAACTTGTAGCACCAGCTCAGATTTTGGTGTGGGGACCTGTGGGCCACTCTTTCCCACCTACTTACTTCTGGAATTAGAATCATAGGCTCACAGTATGTCGGGTTTGGAAGGGACCCTCCTTGAAGGTAGGCTAATTTATGAAATGTTTGGATCCTTTTTACTCCATTCTTGCAAGTTAGCTGTGGTTCCTCCTAGAATACTTCTTGGAGAGTGAATGGCAACAAGAAAGATGGGAGGAAAACATTATTAGCTGGTACTATGCACCAGGCTCTGTGCTGAATGTTGTACATTTAAAACTTACAGCATTTTTGAGAGTTATTACTGTATTCAGTAAGAATCAACATGTAACAAAAGCTCAACTCGTTGAAAAGTACAACCGTCTTGCTAGGATGTCTGGTCTTTCTGAACTCCAAATCTTAGCCTTTTTACACAGCAACTTTTACATTTTAATCCATGGAACACTAAATACTGGGCACGTTTAAAGGTATTATTATTATTTTTTTTTTTTAAAGATTTTATTTATTCATTTGACACAGAGAGAGAGAGATTACAAGTCGGCAGAGAGGCAGGCAGAGAGAGAGGAGAGAGAAGGAAGCAGGCTCCCTGCTGAGCAGAGAGCCCGACGTGGGCCTCGATCCCAGGACCCTGGGATCATGACCTGAGCCGAAGGCAGCGGCTTTAACCCACTGAGCCACCCAGGCGCCCGTTTAAAGGTATTATTAAAGAGAGTGATGAAACCCTTTGGGGAACCTTGAGGTCGACAACTTGAACATATTCTTTTTACTGCAGGAATTCACAGTCTAACATGTAGGTGTCCTCTGTGTTTCTCCCAAGTGTGACAAAATATTTAACATTTATTGACTGTTTAATATTCACAACAGCCCTGTCATCAGGTAGCATTATCCCCATTTTATATATGCACAAGTAGGGGTTGGTTAATTGTCTAGAGTCACCCTCCTCATAATGGTAGAACTAGAGAGTCAGAAATCTAAACTTTTATTTTTATTTATTTATTTTTAAAGATTTTACTTATTTATTTATTTGATTATTTATTTACTTATTTATTTATTTGAGAGAGAACACAAGCAGGGGGAGCGGCAAGTGAAGGGAGAGGGAGGCTGAGGAAGAGGGAAGTGGAGGGAGAGGGACAGGGAGGGAGAGGGAGACGGAGAAGCAGACTTCCTCAGGAGCAGGGAGCCTGATGTGGGGCTCAATTCCAGAACCCTGGGATCATGACCTGAGCTGAAGGTAGAAGTTTAGCTGACTTAGCCACACAGGCGCCGAGGAATCTGAACTTTGAGCCATGACCCTGTGCTAGTCCTCTCTAGGGCATTCTGTGTTTCTTTAACTTATTTACAACAAACATCTTGAGAAGCCACTATTCTTTACAAGAGCTTTAGTGCCCAGTACAATTCCAGAGAAAATCTTGAATGATAGGAAATCATTATTTCATAATTTATTCATTATTTACTATTTTACCAAGTAGCTAACCATTTTGGGTATGTTGATATCAATAGTTTCAGAAGATGACAGAAATTAATGTGGTGAATTTTAAAAAGAGAAAGCTTAATATAATGTTTACCTCAACAAGAAAATACTAGTGGCCTGTTCTTTCTCTTGTGACTAAGAACTTGTAATTTTAGTAAGAGTGGAAGGAAGTACTTTTGATTAATTTAATTGGAAATTTAAAAGATTATTGTTTTTATTAAAAAAGTGATACAAGTTGATTTTATTAAGTTAAAAATAAAATATTCCTACTTCTATCATCTAAAAACAGTGGTTTCAAATCTATTTTTATTTAAAACATAATCAGTAAAAAGATTACTATAGCAAAAATTATATATATATAATTCTATAGCAATTATTATTGACTCTTACTAGATATAAAGCACAATGAAAGTTGCTTTCAGTAAATCTCTACGAAGTTGATATTTTATCTCTGTTTTGCAGATGGGGTATCAGGCCAAAGAGTCCTTTGTTTTGTTTTTAAAAACAGTAAGGAGAACTTGTAATAGAGCTTAGATCTCTTTGGGAGAGTTCTTAAATTTATCTACCTGAGGAAAATTGTTGGCCCAAACTAAGTAATAACAGTGATTATAGGCAGAAGTATAAATATTATATTTATTATATAACATATATGTGTGCATATATATATATATAATAGCAGCTTAATAACTCTTAATGATCATCACTAGAATGTTTCTTTTTTTTTTAAGATTTTATTTATTTGACAGAGAGAGAGAGAGAAACACAGCAAGAGAGGGAACACAAGCAGGGGGAGTGGGAGAGGAAGAAGCAGGCTTCCCACCAAGCAGAGAGCCCCATGCGGGGTTCCATGTGGGGCTCTGTGCAGGGCTCGATCCCAGGACCCTGGGATCATGACCTGAACTGAAGGCAGATGCTTAACAACCAAGCCACCCAGGCGCCCCCCCTTACTAGGGTATTTTAAGTGTACTGGTGAATTGGGATGAGGGAGAGAAATAAGTTTAACTTAAGAGAGGATAAGAGTGGGGGAAGTTCATGAGTGGAAGGTGCTAAATTTAGTTCTAAGTACAGTATGTTTGTAGTTTCTATAAAACTTACTGGTAGAGATTTTTGATGGGCAGTGGAATTGTGAGTCTGGATTTAGGAGATTGTTTGGTGAGTGTTCAGCATATAGCAACCATAAGATCAGTTGCAAGAATTGCAAAAAGAGGAGTGAGAAAAGAGGGATGAAGATTAGATTCTAACAAGAAAGAACTCATTAGATTTTATGCTTTCCTATGGAATTATTGACAGATAATACAGTAGACAGATGGTATTCAATCAAGGAGTATTTTGTTACAGAATATAACTCATGCTACATAAATATGTTACATAATTTTTATTCACAATAAAATATGCTAAGGAAAGAAAGTGTATGGGGTTTTTATCTTCACATCCAATAAACCTTCAATAGAAGCATAAAAAGACAAAATCTCCATATCTTTCATTCCTTTTCAACAAAATATATGTAATCAAAGTAAAAACAGGTCTGGTTATATCAACCATGAAGAGAAAACTTTTTTTTTTTTAATTTCACACAAACACTGAAGTGAGATGAAGCAAAAGGAAGAGGAACTCATCTTACAGTATTTTTAGTGTTAAATGCAAATAAAATAATAGCGGAACCTTTGCTTGAGTCTAGCTTCATCTCAACACAGTAGCCAGAGTGACTCTTTTAAAACTTAAGTCAGATCTTCACTCATCTTAAATCTTTCAGTGGCTCTTCCTGCTTTATCCAGAGTAAAAGCCACAGGCTTCATACCTATTTCTTTTTTTTTTTTTAAGATTTTATTTATTTATTTGACAGAGAGAGAAAGATCACAAGTAGGCAGAGAGGGAGGGGAAAGCAGGCTCCCTGCTGAGCGGAGAACCTGATGTGGGACTCGATCCTAGGACCCTGAGATCATGACCTGAGCCCAAGGCAGAGGCTTAAGCCACTGAGCCACCCAGGCGTCCATTCATACCTATTTCTAAGGCCCCACCTGAGCACATTCCCGTTAGTTCATTGCCTTCCTCCCTTCTCTCTTTCTTGCTAAGTATGCTCCAGCCACATGGCCCAGTGGGCCACTCTTGAAAATGCCCAGCATGTTTCTGCCTTAGGGCTTCTCCTCTAGCTGTTCTTTCTGGTTGCAGTGCTATTCCTCAGGTATCTGCTTAGCTACTTCCCTCACACCTTCAAGACTTTGCTCAAATGGCTCCTCTTTAAGAAGTCAGAGCAAGCCCTACCAGGCCACCCTTTTTAATATTACCAACTGCTCCTTCCCATCTCTACCCAGCCTTGAATCCCTCTTACCTTACTCAACTTTTTTCAGACTATTTATGCTTTATAACACATTGTATGTATTTTCTAATATACTTTCAGATACACTGTATACATAATATACATACATTGTATACATAATGCTATATGTTACAGTATTTCAGCAAATCTAAGAATCAACAATTTAAGATATACCATTATTTTATGCACAACTGAAAAAGAAGAAAAACTGCCAAAGTGTGACATATTATCAATTATTAGATGTACCCTAATGTAATATTAAAATGTGAAAACACTTCCATCTCAGACTTAATGAAATGCCTATTTACTATGTCTGGTTTTTTTCCTCCATCTCCCTATGCCAGGTGGTAAATCTATAACAACAAAGATCTTTGTATGTTTTTGTTCACGGATATACCCCAGGTGCTTAAAACAATGTTTGCCAAGTAATAGGTTCTCAATAAATGTTTGTTAAATCAATTTATGTTTATCATTTAAAGAGAACTCATCTTGAACTAAGTAAAAATTAAATCAGAGGAAGAATGGATGACATCCAGAGAGTATCAACTGGGAGCAAAATAGCTCAATGGTACTGCCTCCAGATTAAGAATCAGTTCCTGACTTTTGATGGTCATTTTGTATGGTTGGGGATGAGTAAGTACGTTTGCAGTTGTAGACAGGATAAACAGATCATGTTTATGCATTAGTTATCACTGCATACCAAGTTGCCTGAAAGCTTAGCAGCTTAAAACAACATGCATTTATTATATCATGACTTCTGTGAGTGAGGAATCTGGGAGCAGCTAAGCTGAGATCCTCTGTCTTAGGATCTCTCACAGGTTGTATTCAAGGTAATTCCAGAGCTGTGGTCATCTCAGTGCTTGACTGGAGAAGGATCTGTCGGTGTCCATGTGATTGTTGTCAGGATTCAGTTTTTCATGGGTCAGTGGACTGAGGGCCTCCACTCCTTGCTGATTATTAGTCAAAGGTTATCCTCCGTTTTTGCCATGTATGCCTCCCCAGTACGGCAGCTTGCTTCATCAAGGTATGCAAATCAAAAAGGCAATAAAGAGAATTTCCTGCCAATACAGATGTCAGAATCTTTTGTAATCTAATAACAGAAGTGACATCTCATACCCTTTACCATATTCTGTTGATTAAAAGCCAGTCATTAAGTTCACCTGGGTGGCTCAGTCAGTGAAGCATCCAACTTTTTGTTTTGGCTTGGGTCATGATCTCATGGTTCCTGAGACTGAGCCCCTCTTGTGGGGCCGGGGGTGGAATCCTGACTCAGCAGGGAGTCTGCTTGAAGATTCTTTCCCTTTGACCCTTGGCCCACTTGTACATACACATACTCTCTCTCTTTCTCTCTCTCTCTCTCTGAAATAAATAAATAAATCTTTAAAAAAGATAAAATAAGAGCCAGTCAACAGGTTCACCCAACACTCAAGAGGAAGAACATGGATAGCAGGAGATAGGAATCATTGGGGACCATCTTAGTAGTTGTTTATGTTGTATGAAGGCATCACTGGAATTGCGTATGTGGAAAGAAGCTTGTGTTTGTCAGTAGAGAACTGAATAAGGATGCTTTAGTAGACATATCCCAGAGTTTATATCTTTTTTTTTTTTAAAGATTTTATTTATTTATTTCACAGAGGGAGAGAGATCACAAGGAGGCAGAGAGGCAGGCAGAGCGAGAGGAGGAAGCAGGCTCCCCGCTGAGCAGGGAGCCCGATGCGGGCCTCGATCCCAGGACCCTGAGATCATGACCTGAGCCGAAAGCAGAGGCATCAACCCACTGAGCCACCCAGGGGCCCCAGAGTTTATATCTTTTAATGTTCTTAAGTGAGCCACCCCTCCCTCTNGAGATCATGACCTGAGCCGAAAGCAGAGGCATCAACCCACTGAGCCACCCAGGCGCCCCAGAGTTTATATCTTTTAATGTTCTTAAGTGAGCCACCCCTCCCTCACTTCCTATCCATAGTGGAAGGTTTCTTTTGTTTTTTTTTTTAACTTTTTTAAAAGATTTTGTTTATCTACTTAAGAGAGAGCGAGAGTGAGAGAGCACAAGCAGGGGGAGCAGCAGGGGCAGAGGGAGAAGGAGAAGCAGAGGCCTCTCTTGACCATAGCTGATTGGATAAGGTATAGATACCTGACTCAAGCTAGACCAGTGAAATTCTACCCTATATTTTTAAAATTTTATTCTAATAGAGTCTAGTTCAACATTGCTTTTAGAAATGTAATAATCTTGGGAACCATGACTTGATAATCCTCTGTCACATGGGATGAGAAGCCAGAAAAAAGATCTACATAGAAGAAAGAACAAAGATATTAAGAGAATCACAGAGAAAAACTATAGTGTATGATGGCTTGCTTGTCTGTTCACATTTCCAGGCATTTCTATAATAAGTTTTCATGAGACCTTTCTATATTGTTATAAGATCTAGCTTTCTTTTTAACTAAAGCAAGCTCAAGTTGGCTTTGCAAGTTGCAACCAGAGTTGTTAGTAATTATCTTCTTATGAAGACCTTCAAGGTCCCTTTGTTATGGTCACTTGAATGTGGCATATTGTGGTGACATTTTCTAACAAAGACATAGGGAAAACTTGATGAGAGGGGAAGAAGGCCTTGAGCCTTCAGTCCAAATTACAGCACAATTTAAATTCTTGGCAAAGTGGTTATTATTTCACTACTTCAACCTTTGTAAGATTTTGAAAGCAAGCATGTCAAGTAGGAATAGGTTTATAAGACCCCCTGTGGAACTAAAAATGCAGGAGTCTGAATGATGAGAGTTGTCTCAAGGCACATCTAAAACATAATGGTTTCTGTGTAGCCATCTCTTATTTACGACAATACATTGGTTTCTTCAAAAACTTGAAATGAAAGAAAAATACCAAGCTGTAATACCAGGTTCTTAAATTCTGGTTTAAACTAACCAAATAATACTAGGGTTGAATTCAAGCTTTATTTATAACTGTGCTCTTGTGAAGGTTTTTCAGTTTTTCTGCAATGCAGAAAAAAGAAACACAGAATGTTCTAGGAATCTGGAAATACTTAGACTATAAAAATGAGTAATAGACAAAGTGTTGTCTGCATTGCCACTTCCTCCATTCGAATTGTTTAATCAGTCTGTAATCCTACTCTGAGACACTGTTAGATACTAAGTCACCTTTCAAAGGAATCCTAAGCCAAGAGCTGAGTTGGGATGCCTTTTAATGAAGTGATGGTAGTTTCTTCTCTCTTGTCTTGGTTTGTGTTGGATTTATATGTGTAGCTCCCAGTTTATGCTCAGTTTCACTAATGTACAGTTAGGATCTGTCTCCATATGCAGTAATATTCGAGGTCTTTAGCCAGTGACTTCTCAGTGGATAATAGCCTCAGAGAATCAACTTACTTATATATTGTTGACTCAAAGGAGACCTCCTAAACAGTAAGATGACATGCTAGGCCAAAGTAAAACATTAAAAAAGGGAATAGAAGCCAAAAATGGAACACTTTTGGAGCTCAGTGAGTTATGTCAGAGAGCTTTCCCTTTGTTCATATTCTTATTTAGGATTAAAAAAAGAAGTGTTGTCCTTATTTGGTGGAAGTGCTCTGCCAAGCCAAGAGCAAAAGTTTCAGATCAACAGATCTTGCACTTACAGTGTGTTCTTGAGCAAGTCACTTCAGGACAAAGGTTTCATAAGAAAAATCTCTGGGCTTAATTCACTGATGATTGACATAATCACACTTGTGGGGGAAATCGGCCATCTGTGAGTGGCATTCGCTGGGACGCGTGGGTGTGAGTGGGTTGCACAGGAGCCTCCTGGGCAAATTTCTGCCAAGCTGTCCTCGGCTTAGAGGCTAAATAAAGATGAGAAACTGCTATGTAATTTTGAGATAAAGCCATTGAAAGACCAGAAAATATTATTAGCTTCATCATAAATCAGAATTGTTATGGAACATGGCAATATCACTTTAATACAATAATGTCTTGAAGCATATGATGAAAGTCTGCAAATTCACAATTTTCTCTCAACTTCCAGTGCTACCACCTTACTTTCTGATAATTGCATCTGTCCATCATTACAGACATTCTAGTGGTTGTGCCTAACTACAGTCACTAGTATTTCTGGTTCATACTGCAAGGTTCTACCAGATCATTCAACATTTATGAGAACTATTTCACAGTTCAGGGTCACAGTTTACTTCTAAAGAATGCTGGTAGCTTCACACACAAGGGCTCTTCTTTGTGTCAAATCTCCCTTCTCCTCTTCCCCATTCATTCCACTTTCCTTTCTTTACTGTTCATTCCTCCTGTCCTTTCCTGTTCCCTTCCCCCCAACCAACCCTCCCTTTGTTCCTCTTCCTAATAGGTAAACACTCCCTATTACCTTTATTTTTATGTATTTATTTATTTTAGAGAAAGCAGGATGGGGGGCAGAGGGAGAGAGAGAATCTTAAGCAGACTCCCTGCTGAAGATGGAGCCCATTCATGCTCAATCTCAGGTCCCTGAGATCGTGACCTGAGCCAAAATCAAGAATCAGATGCTTAAGTGACTAAGCTATCCAGGTGGCCCATACCTTTATAAAATCTGAAAAAAATCTGAGTTCTAAAAGATATCTGGCTTGGGGGATTCTGGATGATAGATTTTGGACCCATGCAACATTTACTATTATTGTCATCACTACTTCTAAAACTGCCATTTTGAGGTGCCTGGGTGGCTCAGTGGGTTAAGCCTTTGCCTTGGGCTCAGGTCATGATCTCAGGGTCCTGGGATCAAGTCCTGCATCGGGCTCTCTGCTCAGCAGGGAGCCTGCTTTCTCCTCTGTCTCTGCCTGCCTCTCTGCCTGCTTGTGATCTCTCTCTCTCTTTATGTCAAATAAGTAAAATCTTAAAAAAAAAAAATAAAACTGCCATTTTCTCTTTTCTGCTAGCATGTTACATTTTTATCCAAATGGCTATCTCAAAAACTCTCGTACTTTCTTTTCAGGAAATTTTTATGTTTGAAAATTAGTGATATCACTCCACAAACATAATGGGAAAACCACCCTTAATCCTACAATATTTTAACAAATTAAGAAATAAAAGGCCAGAAACCTCCTCTGTCCCCACTATCCAGTGCTAGTCAATTACTAGCAGGTAATTGCTATACGGGTTTTGGATGTAAGACATATGCCAATGCATTCTATATACTCTAATATATAAATATATTTATGAAAATGAAAACCTACAACTTTGCTATTTACCTTGTTGATTTGCTTATCTATTATGCTCATCTGTCTAGTTTAGCACCAATATATCTATTTGATTTTCTTTAATGACTATAATTACAATAGGGTTTTGGGTGTAACATTCTATTTTCTCCATAGTACTATATTACTATAAGGGTTTTGGGTGTAATGTTCTATTTTCTCTGTATTTGCATAAATATATGCCAATGCATTGTATATACTCTAATATATAAATATATTCATGAAAATGAAAACCTACAGCTTTGCTATTTTCGTTGTTGGTTTGCCTATCTATTATGATCATCTGTTTAGCTTAGCACCAACATATCTACTCAATTCTTTTTAATGACTCCACAGCATTTCAATATTGCTATTGCAACATAATTTATTTTATTATTCTCCCACAGATGAACAAAATAAACTGGATAGACACCCTTGAGCATGGATCTACAACTGATGAGGATAGATTTATAAAGGTAAAACTGCTTAGTCAGAGATACATGAATTTTCAATGTTAATTTAAGTTACATTTCAAAAGATTGGATCAATTTGCATTTTCACAAATCTTATATTAGTGGGCCTACCACCTTGCCAGAACTTGATGTTATAAAACTTTTTATCACTTGCCAATCTGATAAATGGAAGATCTCTCATTCTTACTGATATTTGCATTTTTCTGATTACTACTCTGGCAGACCATATTTTACTGCTCCTACTTTTAGTTTTCCTCCTCCTCCTTCTTGAATTTCTGGTTTCTTCTTCATGGAGCTCCCCCTTTCATTTTTTTTTTCCTTACTAGTTTGCAGAAGCACACTGTAAAGTACAAATATCAACCTTTTTCCATCTTTTGTAAAATAAAATTACCATAGATTTTCCATTGCTTCTTAACATTCTTTGTACTTCAGGTACTTTCATGTGATTGACAATCAGATCAATCTCTCTATTTTTTCCCTAATACTTATGGCATCTGAATATCCCTGTTTTTAGGAAGGTCACATCTTCTCACAAATTACTTTGTTCAAAAAATGTTTAGTTTTATCTTTTAATTTAGATTTTAATTTCTTTGGAATTTAATTTTTATATGGTGCTAGGATTTAGTTTTTAAAATAGTATCAAGTGTTAACAAATGTGCTGGAACAACTGGACATTCATAAGTGAACAAATGAATCTAGACATAGACCTGATATCCTTCATAAAAATTAGCTCCAAACGGAGCACAGACCTAAATGTAAAACATAAAACTATAAAACTCCTAGATGATAACTCCTAGATGATAGGAGAAAATCTAGAGGACTTTAGGTATGACAATGACTTCTTAGATACACACATCAAGGCATGAAAAAAATCCATGAAAAAAAATAATTGATAAGCTGGACTTCACTAAAATTAAAAGTTTTGCTCTGCAAAAGACAACGTCAATAGAATGAGGGGACAACCACAGGCTCGGAAAAATTATGTGGAATATACACATCGGATAAAGGACTTTTGCCCAAAATATACTGAGAACACTTAAAACTCAACAATAAGAAAACAAACAACCCAGTAAAAAATTAGGCAAAAGACTAGAACAGACACCTCACCAAAGAAGATATATAGACAAATAAGTATATGAAAATATGCCCCACATCATATATCATCAGGGAAATGCAAATTAAAACAGTAATGAGATACCACTGCACACCTATTAGACTGGCCAAAATCCCAAACACTTAGAACACCAAATGCTGGAGAGGATGTGGAGCGACAGGAACTCTCATTGTTGGTGGGAATGCAAAATAGTACAGCCGCTTTGGAAGACAGTTTGTCAGATTCTTACAAAATCAAACATACCCTTACCAGATGATCCAGCAATTGCATTTTCTTCGCATTTACCCAGAGGAGCTGAAAACTTATATCCGCACAAAAACTTACACATGGATGTTTATAGAAGCTTTGCTCATAATTGCCAAAACTTAGAAGCAACCAAGTTGTCCTTCAGTAGGTAAATGGATAAATTGTGGTACAACTAGATAATGGACTATTATTCATGGCTGACAAGAAATGATCTAGTAAGTCAGGAAAAGACCTGGAGGAAATGTAAATGCATACTAATAAGTGAAGGAAGTTGATCTGAAAGGACTACATACCGCATGACTCCAACTATGTGATGTTCCAAAAAAGGCAAAACTGTAGAGACTGTAGAAAGATCAGTGATTGCCAGAAGTTGGGGGTGGGATAAATAGGCAAGTCGCAAAGAATTTTTGCAGCAGGAGAATGCTCTGTATGATACCATTATGACAGGTACGTGTCATTTACATCTGTCCAAACCCACAAAATGTATGATACCCAAATTGAACCCTACTGTTAACTATGGACTTGGGGTGATTATGATGTGCCAATGTACATTCATCACTTGTAACAAATGTTCCCCTCTCACTGGGTCTGTCGATAATGGGGGAGGCTATGCATGTATGGGGGCAGGTGATTATGGGAAATCTCTGTGCCTGCCTTTTAATTTTGCTGTGAACTTAAAACAGCTCCAAAAAAAAGTCCCCAAAAGAAGTATCCTTTGAAAAAGAGAAGTTTGGGCATTCATTCATTTACTCAGCATATAAACATTACATGAATGCCTACTGTGCATCAGACATAGAGAATGAAGTGCACAATGACATAATTTTTGTTGTAAAGCAGCTTACTATCTAATGGGGTTTAGAAAATTAGTGCACAAAAACGTAGTATGATTCAACACACATACTGAACTGATACAGTCCTACGGGTACTGTGTCTATCAAAGGCAAAAGAAATTACAGATTCATTCCTGAGATGCTGCTACAGCTCAAAGCATTTTGGGAACTCTTCTTTTGGAATTTCCTTCAGATCCTATTTTAGCATTTGAATGGAGTCTTCAAAATACCTAATTGACTGTTCCTTAGTTTAATTTGACATAAATTCTCCCTTCAGACTTGATGGTCTTACATGAACAAAGAGCATTATGTCCAATTTAAAATGTCCAGATTTTGAAGAGATTGTTTAAAGATTAAGTTCGTTTTTATGTTTAATGTTATTTACAAAGATTTAACATTTTACACAAAGTACACATAACAAGGGCAAATCAGCAAGTGTACTAAATGAAATCATTTGATTTAAAATAGTAACAGACGGTGGCCACCTGCTGTTTGTGTTAAATATGAATTGTGTTCAGTAATGCCATCATTTATGAAACTAGAGATAGTCCCTATTTTCTACTTCTAACCTGAAGAATAGGCATAAATGAAGAAAGACATGACAGGTTTGGTGATTAAAAGAATGGCTAAGTTCCAAATTCACTACACTAGCGAGTTCCTTATGAGTTGTTACTTTGTAGCCTAGTGATACAGGGACAGTGAATATAGATTAAACATGGATATTTATAGTTACCCTCCTTTTGACAGAGGGGGTCCTGGTGGGATGACACCTGCTTGACTGTATTCAAAGTGATGTAAAGAAAATATAGAAGAGCAGGCATAAATACATACTGAAAACTAAAAAATAGATTAAATATTATTTTAGCTACATTACTTGGTCAGGCACGAGGGGGTGATCACTGTGCCTCAAGTGCCAGAGAAGTGATTGCTAAATTGTCTGTGATCTACGAGGTCTTCCAAATATAAGTACAGTATTCCTGTAGTAAGCCTGAGTTATTACACAAAGGTAAAACGATTCTGAATTAATTTCAAAGGCAGCTGTGGATTTAGTGACAAGAACACTGGACTTCTAGAGTCTGTTAAAACAAGAATACACTTGTGGTCCAGAGGCAAGTTACTTAACGTGTCTGACACTCAGTTTCTTCACTATAAAATATATGACACCTAAACTTACAGAAGTATTTTAGTGGATAAAATAGGATAGTATATATCATTCATCCTACAAACTGGGTGGCTATCAGCAACATTAATTAAAATAAGGGAATATTTATTTATGACCAACTTTCTTCCAAAACAAGATTATACTTTATAGTGATGCAAAAGATATGACAAAGAGCTCGCTATGGAACTGAAGTGAAAGAAATTAGGAAAAAAACAAAACAAACAAAAAACCAGAATGGAGAAAAAAAGAAGCCAACATAAAACCACAATGAAAGCTATAGACACTATACATAACTTAAATGTAGACCTCAAATTTGGCTCTAACTTTCTGGAACTCACATGCAAAGGGAGACCTTGTTAATTACAGAACTGAATTAGAGGCAGTACTGAATATCTGTTCTTGGTACTAAGAGCTGGCAAAGATTTCTCCTGAGCTTCAACAGGATACATTGTTTGAAGTAATAAACAGCATCCTCAGTGGTACATCCTTAAAATAGATGCAGTGACAACAGCTTTATAGACCGTTTCTAAATAAGTTTCTTGCATTATCCAAGGAGTAGCTCAGGAAACATACTTCTGTGGCTAGAAAGAAGATTTGCTGATTTGCTGAAGGGTACTAAGAAATACAGGGACAAAAGAAGCAGTTACATTCTAGGTAACTAACTTAACATAGGGATATGTTTTAGGACACCTGAAAGAATGAAGGGCCTGTGACCTCATGTAAGTCCTCTTGAACACTGTTTCTCTCACAAAGAAAATTTTTTTTAAAGATTTTATTTATTTATTTGACACAGAGAGAGAGATCACAAGTAGGCAGAGAGGCAGGCAGAGAGAGAGGAGAAAGCAGGCTCCCTGCTCAGCAGAGAGCCCGATGCGGGCCTCGATCCCAGGACGCTGAGATCATGACCTGAGCCGAAAGCAGAGGCTTTAACCCACTGAGCCACCCAGGCACCCTCTCACAAAGAAATTTTAAACCAATAAAAAGAGCCATGAGTTTTGGTTATAATCCTTAGAAAACACAAATGTGTTTCTTGTTCTGCTCCTTTAACATGTTTGAGCACTGACAATGAGTGAAGTACCATGCTAGAGATATAGAGCATCACATTGTAGTTTAAAGACTCTATGTGTATGTATATGCATATGTACATGTACACCCACATCTCTATGTCTACATCTACATCTATACTCATATCTATTTCTATATTTATACTTTTCCACACACACATAGATACCCTCAAACATCAGGTGTTTGTGTCTGTCATCATCAATTTGTTACAAAGAGTCAGTGGCAGTTCATTCTCATAAACCTTATGAAATAATCAATCCGAAGGCTGCATTATCATCCTTTTAAGGGCATGGAGACAGCTTGACAATATTGTACGTGCACAAAAGACCATTATATCTGGTCCAAAGAAGAGAGATGATTATTTTGTCTTTTTCATGTATTATTATCAAAAGATATCCCCACCATTCTAGAAAAGCAGTTCCTTTATTTAAGGTAAGTTATACATGTGGTATTCTAAGAAGTGATTTTTAAGTAAGTGTGGCTTATCTCATCAAATGACAATTAAAAAATTGATCCCCTTGGATGGGATTCCAACTAAACATATATTAGACCACTTGGTATTATCTGTATGGCACAGAGTGTCTGTTAAGTTTGATTTTATTATTTTTCTCTCAGTTCTTTAGATTGGTTATTTTCTACTGATCATTCTTCTGATGATCTCTTATGCCATCTTCAATCTGCCAATAAATCATCAATTGTACTTCTTATTTCAATGTTGTATCTTTTAGTTCTCTGATTTGCATTTAGTTCTTTTTTATAATTGCCATTTTGGGCTGATATTCTTCATTTGTTGTTTTTTTTTTATGAGAATATTTCCTTGAACATATAATGACTGTTAATTCAAACACCCAGAAAATCCATAGGTTGTTTTTTAATGACTGTTTTTACTTTAATTGTGCATCTTATTTTACTATTTTATTCATATTGCTACTGCAAAATTTTTAACTTACATTCTAGAAATTGAGGATGATATGCTATACGGACACTGGATTTTGTTATCTTTCTCTGAAGAGTGTTTATTTTGTTCTCGCAGGTAAATATTTTAAAATTCCAAACTGTGTCTCTCCTGTAGAGGACAGCAGAAGAAATTTCTACTCTGTTCTTTCAGACTTTTAAGCTTTTCCCCACGATCCCTGGATTCTTTCTGTCTCCCCTAAGTATATTTCAGGTGTCAATCAAAGATTTTGCTGAAGTGAAGATGAAAAGTGTGGGTATTTTTTCTCCTGTGCCTTATTCATTTTCAGCCTTTTCCTCTCACTTTCCATTAACTAATGCAACACTGAATCCCATCCTCTGACTCCTTGAGGTGGTAAAGCTATGGGTCTCTGCTTTTGTTCTAGCTACCACACCCACACATACTGATGTACCCACAGAAGAAAAGTATTATATATACATGTGTATATATAATAAATTTCAGAGTTTATAATTGTTATCAGTTAGAGAGTCAGTCCAGTGCAATATCTCTGTCATAGCAGAAACAGAACTCTTCACTTTGATTATGACCTCTGAATTCATCTGTTTATTCTTTGCTTATTCAGCAATAAATTTTTTAAAAGATTTTATTTATTTGAGAGAGAGAACAAGGGGGAGGGGCAGAGGGAGAAGCAGGGGGAGGGGCAAAGGGAAGGGAAAGAGGAAAGGGAGATGAGGAAGCAGACTCCCTGCTGAGCAGGGAGCCCGATGCAGGGCTCCATCCCAGGACCCTGGGATCATGATCTGAGCTGAAGGTAGATGTTTAACTGACTGAGCCAGCCAGGTGCCCTTCAGCATTATTTTTTTAAATATTCGTTTTTATATTGGCAGAAGTTATATAATGTCCAGGCTACTCTGAAAACAAAAGTTGCTAAAATATTTTTGGTTTGATAATATGGTAAAGTGCTATTACAATGATTTGCCTCAGAAAAGAATAATTTCTATAAAATATCCCTATAACTAGATTTGAACTATGCTTTGGAGTGTGCACCAAGATAAACTATTTGTGAAACAAATATTAATATAATTAAATGTGAAAACTTGGTTATGGAATTTTCCTGGCTGTCACCTACTAATATTTTGACCTTGGACAATTTAATTACCCTCCATACCCTAGTCCCTCATTTGAGAAACAGAATAATAGAGCCAACCTTGGAAACTTGTGAAAATAAAATGAGTAAATATGTGGACACTGCATGACCTGTTCATACCACTTAGTAAGTATTATATAAGTTACAGATCAGGGAATTTCTAGGAAAACCTACAAAAATAATTTTACTTTTAGAATAATTGATTGCTAGGTAGGTGTTCATTTTAACTATAATAAATGAGCATGCTCACTTGGTGAATATTCTAGCTGCTCCTATTTAGTACTAATAGGATATCATTGCCTACTTATACTTTTTAAATTTTTCCTGGTTTATGTCTGTATATCTGGATTATCTTAACATGATAATTAAAGAAGAAATTTTTTAAAAAGAGAGAACAGAACATGTCCTGTTTGGGCCTGTGTGAAATTTTTATTGCTCTGGAGATCTTTTCTGTAATCTTCCTACTGAGAAAAACATTACTTACACAATCTACATGATCATTAATAACTAAGGATTATTTGTAATCAGTTATGCTTTGGGTCCAATCAGGCAGATCCATGCCTGAACAGTAAGCAGAGGTTAACATTATTCAACATTCAGTAGGTTCCAGTATTTAAAATGTTCCTAAATCAGTTCTAGGGAAAAAAGCTTTTCTTGATTGTTTACTCATTTTTTTTCTTCTATCAGTGGGAAACTCTTATTGGAAAGCAGTCAGGAATTAACAAAATTGTTTTGGTTTTGAGCTTGGAGTTCTGAGCCTATCGATATCAATGGCCTCTAGACTACCATTTTACTCACGAGATTCACGCTCTGTGTTAGTTACTATGACTCCAAATCTGTTTTTATTGTTTAATTAATTGGCTGTACTCCTATCTCCCCATGATAAGATTGTAGCTAAGTTTTTGCTTTTTCCCTTTTGAGAGATAGAGAAGTTTATGATAATGAACCTTAAAATTTATAAAGCCTTAAGGAACTACTACTGATTTTTGTTTTAAATGGAGTCACACTCAAGTTTTTGTTTATATTTTTGTTTTAAATGGAGTCACACTCAAGTTTTTGTTTATGTTTTTGTTTTAAATGACAGAAACCTTTTCAAATAGGGCTCTGAGAAAGTGAGACTGGTATTTTTAGTAACATTTGGAGCTCCACTGAGGTATTATATGTCTATCACTGAACTGCTGGAGAAACAGGAAAACTCTCCTTGAAAGCCAGATTTCTAGAAAGGTGATACGGACATGGGAGTTAATAGTATACTATCCGGGTTTCTTACAAGCTTATAATATTCAATTCATTCAAACAGTCCAAACTTTAGATCCTTAACTCCAGGGTCACATTTTTATGGAGGAATCTTAATTGCTATGGAAAGGGCTCTATTGGATATAAAATATGCACTGATGAGTATCTTTTCCTTTTCCAACTCCTGCATTGTACAGAAAACTTCAACTCTCATTCCTTTGGACCCTATCTTGTTTGCACACAGAATCCCAATTTTGTTCACCTATTGTAAGCTTGTGTCCTTGAGAAGAGGATGGGATAAAGACCAGTCTTGGGTTTTGGAGATGGTGGATCTAGATTAGGTCTAACAATCTCAACAATGCCACAGACACCCTTTTCTCCTTTCCAGTGATGCTTTAGGAATAGGAAAGTGAATAGAATGTATTCTGCCCGGTGAAATGTAAAGAGAAATTTGTTGAGGGGCTTGGGTGGGATTCTTTACTTTTAAAAAGGAACTAAAGGAAAATATATATCTTTTCTTCTGGTCTTGAGAAATTATTGTGCAAGGACCTGATACCTGAGATTGCTGCAGCCTTTTTGCAATAAAGGAATTGGATATTGATTTCAGGATGGCAGAGTAGAGAGCTCAAATGGTGATATGGTGTCATCATTACATTAATGAGTCCTGCATGCAGTTGCCTTACCTGTAGATTTCTTGTTTATGTTCGTGTGTTTAAGTATTTCTTGGGTCTTTTGTTATTTGAAGCCAACTGCATTCTAAATAACATAAAAATAACAGAGTAACTCTATGTCTTATACATTCTGGAAAGAAACTGGAAATGCAGAGCCTGGAAAATAAGATATTGGACAGTTTTTAAAAATTCTTACAAACTATTTACTTATGAAGTTTTTGAATGTGGCATACTGAAACATTCATGGATCTGTAAAGCATTGATAATAAATATTAAATAAAAGCATTTTATTCAGAAAAGAAGGATAATTTTGAACAAAGAAGAGAAAGGGAGATTATCAAAACTTTAAAAAAGTTTTTCTTTAAAATTAGTGACAGCAAAATATTAGGGACAGTTTTTTTAAATCCCCAAACTAGAAGTATCTTGATCTTTCCAAGACATGTTTAATGTTAAAACTTGGATTTCTCTCTCTCTAAGAGTTTATCAGTGCACATGGGCTTTTTATGGGTTATGATCAATTTTAGGACTTTTTTAGTCTTGGGGTTAAGGTCAGCATCAGTTAATCAGAGTTGTACATAGTATTAGACAAAAGCTGTAAGTCCTCTGTCGTACTTCCTAATCTTGCTGCAGTTCAGACATACCTCCTCAATCATGATCCTGTACCTGCTGCCCTGGCATCCACAGTTGCACAGATAGAAGTCATCCCTAGTGAAAAGTAAGTCACTGCTTCAAGTGTGTTTTCAGGACATAAAGATTGTAACTTATTTTCCATAGCCAAATTATGTAGAGTTCAGGGACACCATCACAGAGAAACAGTACTGAGAGAATTGACATTATTAGGCAGCCAAAGGAGACTCTTTCATAATTATAAAGCAAGTTTCATGATAATAAATAATAACTGTAATATAAATAACTTAGAATAAATTTTATTTGTTGGTTACTAAGATTTTTCTATTTGGGGTACTACTGTGTTCCGAACAGAACATGTCAGAGGTTGGAATCATGGTTTTTCTTTCTAAATAAAGTGAAGAAGAATTTAATAAGGAAGAAACTTCAGGTGTTCAGTGAATTATTGATCAGACATTCACTGAGCATATACTATGTGCCAGAAATGTGCTAAGGATTTATAAAACCATCTCTTTTCCATTTGAGAGCAAGGTGGACTACATTACTTTCTTTTACGACTAAATATGTTTTAAATGCAAGAGAGCATAACTAAATCTTAAAGGTATTTGAGAGTAAGTCCTCTCTGACCTTGCAGCTCCTTTTGTGGTGCCTTCAGAATCTAGAGGGGGAAAAGATTTCTATGTATACAGACTAACAGTAATAATGATTGCATTGAATTCGTAAAGTGGTAGACATCCATGGAAATTTATACCTCCCAGTTACATTTAGATATAAAAGCAAAATCTATTATTCTCAACAAATGATACTTTAAGCCAAGTTTTTATTTTAAAGTAGCTTGTAGGAACCAAGTTAAGAGATATGTATAGTTAAAAATTGAAAGGATCAAATCATTTAAGTGCCCCTTTGATCCCAGATCAAACAAGGCCTGCCAGTTTAAGAACCAAAATCGGTTTTATAATACCCATCAGAACAGGCTCATGACTGTTTCCATACTTTGCTGAAGGAGGGGTATGTGTACAAGATAGATATAATTTAAACTGACTTCACCCAGCTTAACAATGCCCAGATTTAATCAGCATTTCCAAAAATTTCTGTATTTCTTATTCACATTTTTAAATGTCCTTTGTCCCCCACATAATTCTTGTTACTCAAAGAAAGACTGCAACCCAGTCGCATAGGAGAATTTTCTCTTCACAATAGTGTTGTTCATTTACTTGCCACCTTGTTCCATGAGGAGTTTTGAGGCAGCTTGGTATTACGAGTACATTGCAGCCAAGTAACGGGGGCCGTGGGTGACACAATCTGGGCTGCAGACATCAGAGCATATGGGGCGGGAGTGTGTTGAGTGGTGGCAGAACAACAATGGCAGTGGAACCGTGTCAACCCCTCCCTCTCTTGTTTTGAACCTCTGCAGAGTGACAGGGCTGTCAAAGTCCAGGCACCCTTCACGGGTTGGAGGGAGGAGCATCCATGCAGCATTGTCAGTAAAACTGAGCTGTCATTTCGGGACGTGACTCCGACATGACATGCTTCTTTAGAAAATGAAAGCTTAGCTCTCATCTGTCACTGAGAAAGAGTGATTTCTTCAAATTCCAACAGTCAGAGAGGTGTGATGTCAGTAACGCGGGCTCTTCTCTTTCCCTGTCCAACCTGGTTACTGAGACAGCTGAGGAGGGATGTCTAGGAACCGAGGTAGCCCTGTGCGAAGTTGTGAATCACGTGTTTATCTCCAGGACAGTTTCCCCGTGTTCCTAATGCTGTGTGTTCCAGTGTTTCCCTTTCAAAGCCTCAGGCAGACTCATTTCCCACCCAGTCAAAACCGACCTTTGTCATTTCCCAATTCCCAAAGCCCTCCTGTTCTCTACAGAAGACTAGTTAGCCTGTTAAGAAGACCCATAGTGAATATTTACATTTATGGTTAGTTAGTGTTATAAGGGAACTTTAACTCCACAGTCTCATTTCACAAAGAAGGTGAATGGGTATGCACATGCCCTCATAATTACATGGGAGAGGAAGGCAATGGGATATTTTTATTGTAATTAGTGTAACATGTTTAATTAAGCAACTTGTTGAAAATGAAAGAAGGCAGGTAGTGAGACAGAGCTGTCATCAGGGAAGTTTGATAGAATGGCTACCAGAGACCTCCCTCTGATATATTTTCTTTAATTAATTTATGGCAATACAGAGTTTTCCCTCAGCTTGGAGAACTCAATGATGCAAGTGTCAAACAGCTGACTAAGTTCAGGGCTTCTGGCTTACCCCTATCAGAATTGCAGAAGACTCAAGTAGAAAGCTGAATGTCAATGCATTAATTAATAAAAAAGAAACACAGTCACCGAGTAGACTTGGTGGAGTCATTGATCATTTAGAAAGTAGAAGTAAAATTAATAATAATAATAATTAAAAATTATTAATAAAACATTAAATGCCAGGCACTGATTAGTATGCTTTATAAAAGTCATCATCTAATCTTCTCAACAATCCTGTAAAGTAGATACTATTATTTCTCTCTGTCTTAGAAATAAGGAAGCTGAAACACAGAGAAGTCAGGAAAGTCACATCTGGAAGAGGGTGTTTCTACTAGCATCTAATACAGGGAGGCGTGGAATGCCGTTAAACATCATGCAATGTACAGGACATCCCCCAACAACAAAGAATTAATGAGGCTAAAATGTTAATATTCCTGGGGCTCAGAAGCCCTGGTGTAAGGCAAGAGAACTGCATCTACTTCTACATGGGATTTGTGTCACATTAGGGCATACTTGAGGAACTCTTGGGTCAAGTGCCCATTATTTGCACTTGCACTGCAAACATACCTTCTGATTTATGTTTTTGCATGTTTCAAAATGATTAATTCCCCATATAGTTAATAATTTAATCTCATGGGGCATATTGGGTGGCTTGGTTGGTTAAGTGTCTGACTCTTGATCTCAGCTCAGGTCTTGATCTCAGAGCAGTGAATTCAAGCCCCACGTTGGGCTCCATTCCATGCTGGGTGTGGAGCCTGCATAAAATAATAATAATAGTAATAATAATAATAATTTAAACTCATTAGATCTGATAAACAATGGTGTAGCCCCCTCCATTCCCTTCCAAAGTTATTTGCAACTCTAACACTAAAACTATCAAAGTTAGTTACAAACAATGAATTCATTTACATCTATTGTGTGATTTAAGCCAGAGTTCTGTTTTTTCATAAGCAAATATCACATTTTTTCATCAGGATAGAAAACAAAAGAATTCTAATGGCAATTGAAAAACATTCAATAACCTCGGATATTTCACACATGTATTCTATACCATGGTGACATTTTCTCCTCCAGATTACAAGTTTTTGTTGGCTCACGTTGACACCTATCCAGCTTTATATCGCTGTTTGAGACACAAATGTATTTGTCTGCATCAGTTGTTTGACACTGTAACCATGCTCAATTGTGATTGCCTTATTAAACACTATTATTTTTAAATTGTGGCAAAAAAGTCCATGAAATAGTTTTTCACCAAATTTCTTAAATTTTACGGTCATGAGATTATGCCAAATTCTCTCCAAAAAGACTTCAAGGTGTATATTTTCATGAAGAATATGAAAATATATTTTAAAAAAGAATATAGAAATATATTGAGATTTCAGTATGGTAATACACATTATTAATATCTAAAAGAGCCAGATTTATTTGACCATAGAATTATTTTACTTTTGGATCTATTAATATCCTTGCTAGGACACTATGATATCCATGACACAGCTTGAAAATCATTAAATTTTGGTAATAAATTAAAAAAAATCTTGGAACAGTCGTAGTACTGTCAATATCGTGTGCAACACTCTTCCATCTTGAACAGGCTAAAGAAATTTCAAAACATTTGTAAATTAAGAAAAAATTGTAACATGCAGAAAACATGTGGAACTCTAAGTATTTTAAAAAGAGTTTGAAATATATGTCATCAGGAATTTCTGGAAGTAGTACGGTGATAACCAATGAGCTCAATATTTTGTTGACACCAGTTTCAAACTTGAGTTCATCGTACAAATTTTCTTATCAAATACTAAGTCCTACAAAAATATATTTAAGCACATCAACTGTAGAAATTATAGTATGTCTTCAAAAGCTGAAGGTATGTTTTGTTTTTTATCATCTGAGAAAAAAATTTCAAAATCATTTGAGAAAGTAAAGAGGTAGTAGGTCAAAAGAATCTTTAAATATGGAGCTTAAAACAAAATTCTTCCCTTGGAGCTACACTTTCAGATGTATGGAGGATTACTTTAACTGTGAGTCCCTCCCACTGTAGAACCACTGCATCCTGAATAAAATACGCTTCATAGAGTTTTGTTCAGATTACAAGAAGAAAAGGCAATCTCTAGGCTCACCTCCAAAATATTCCTGTGAGCCGCAACTAGTGATGTGATTTCTGACCAATGAACAGACGGAAGAGGCAGAAAGAAGAGACAATGAGAGCAAATGTGGGCATTAGGTTAAGCACAAAAGATAGCAAGGTGAGGAACTCACTTGAGACTCCACTGAGCTGGGATCTGCCTGGAAAGAAAAGTAGTCCCAGGCCAGCAGTCAATAAGAGCAAAGTCAAATCATGTTGGAGGAAGTAGCTCCAATTTCAACTCTAGGGATTTCCACAGATAAATAACTGTGAGAAAAAAAAAGCGAAAAAGGAATAAAACACAAGGAAGTTAAACACCACTTTTTTGTCTTTTGGTTTATCTCCAATAGTTATTGTAATAGAGATGTTACTTTACATCAAAATCTTTTTTCCCTTTCCTCTTCCTCACACAGGTAGGCCAAAATTCCTGGCCTCTGTCACTGTTAATTATGGCCGTGTAACTGAGTTGTAGCTTCTGTGATGTGAGTGAAACTAATGCATACAATCTCTAGGTCTGGCCCATGAAACTTCTACACACACCCTCCTCCATGATCTCTCTTCCATTTGGCAGCTAGTGGTGCCAATAACCAAGTAACCTTGAAAGCCATTAAATGCAGATGGCAGAGTTTCTATCTCAACTCTCTTGGCAAATGACCCTGTTAAAGTAGGGGTAGGGTGTTTTCACTATACTGCTCAGCAGGAATCCCACATTGCCATAGCAATGTGACTTGTGTGTGATTCATTCTTCCCTTGGGAATCTTCATTGTGTTTATCTCCTCTGTACTCCACCATTATCAGTCTGGACCTGAGAACAGTAAATGTTGTAAAGAAATCTGAACATTTGACTAGATAGAACTTTGAATTGCCCATCTTCAGGACAGCATTTATTTTCCTGGTTGGTTATAGGAGTTCTTGATGTTTTAGGAGTGGTAAAGTCTTTGGTTTGTTAATAACATCTTTGACTTATAGAAGATAAGCAAGTAAGATTTGAAGGTGTTAATTGATGTGTTCAAGGTACAAGTAACAAAATCATTACGAGGTGCTATGTCTTCTGATGCCAGTTTTTGGTGTTTGTTTAAAATGTGTCTTCATCGTTGCCTTTATTGAAATGAGGCACTTAGAAATTGAATAAATAGATGTGAGAATAATTCTGCCTTGAAGACGCATTCTTCCTGAACTATTCTGAGAGTACTTCCCGTATACTGCCCCATAGGAAAGAAATTCATTGCTTTTTCCTAAAGACCATGTGCTGATATAATTCCTGACACATAGTAGGTTCTCTGTAAATGTTGTAAGTGAATGAATGAATGTGCAGTGTCCTATGGTTAGAGAGATATAAGACACCATCTCTACATTCAAAAAACACTCAATCTTGTGGAGCTAACAAATGAAAGGTAGACAAAATAACACAAAACGGGGTAAATGTTTTAGTGGAACTAAGCATAGAATTAATCTGATATCTAAAAAAATGTTAGAAATAATTGACAAGGACTACCAAATCCCCTTTCTCAAATATATTAGCTAGGGGCACCTCATCTTATAATATGACGTTTTTCTTTAGTGAGAAGTAATAATGAGATGACAACCACACTGGCTTTGGAGTTAGATATACTTGGGCTTAAGGTTCAGATTTATTACTTTCTATCCAAATAATCTTGAATGAGGTAGCATCTTTGAACCTGAAATTCTCTGCCTATTCATTTCATTAACAATGTCTATATCCTAGACCATTAGAAGGACCAAATGACAATATATACAAAATGTCCAGCTCTTAGAAGGTGCTCTGGAGACCTTGGTTCTTTTCTATGCTCCTCAAATAAATTATCTTAAATGTTGCCCATTTTAAAAATTACCTGACATTTTTGCCCCTGATTATACCTTTTTGAAAACTATTAATAGTTTATTATCTTAGTTTGACTTTCCTTATTAGCAGAGCTTTGGACAGTCAGCAGCACATCTTTACCCTGAGACTGTGTACCTCTATCTTACACAGACCAATTTAGAGACAGAAATTATGTACTGGTTTTAAATTCCTCAAAAATACACGCAGCATGTGGCTTTTTAAGTTCCCAAGATCATAGAAACCACTAAATAATAATTTAAAATACTGAAATGCTGTTTAATAGGAGTTATACAAATGCTGAAGAAATGGCTTTAATAAAGATTAACATGGTATTACGTTGCCTGTACTTAAATCATAACCTGATTTCCCAAGTGGGTGTTAGAAACATAATATTGATCTGGTATACTATGCAGAATAACTAACAACTGGCAATTCACTGAAGATTGTTTATTTTGAAACCTCATATACTTCCTGTTGTGGGAATGTGACAAGGACAACCCTTGGGAGCCAATGTTTACATTTCCCAAGAAGTAATTATTCTAACTTACTTGAAGTTAGTAAGTTAGAATTACTAAGTAATTAATTTAGTAGTAGAATAAATGAAGGTGATTTTTTTAAAAGCCATAAATCTTTACCTTAAACTGAGTTGACCTTATCAAATTGTCTATATTCAATGTTTTCTTGAGCATAAGAAATTTTAATTTTCAGTGCAAGAGGATTCCCCTTTCTCCGCAACCTCCTCAACATCCTCCTTAACATCCTGTGTTGTTAATATTAGCCATTCTGACAGGTGTGAGATGGTATCTCCTCATTGTTTTGATTTGTATTTCCCTGATGATGATCTTTTCATGTGTCCATTAGCCATCTGGATATCTTCTTTAGGAAAGTGTCTATTCATGTCTTCTGCCCATTTCTTAACTGCATTATTTGTTTTTTCGGTGTTGAGTTTGATACGTTCTTTATACATTTTAGATACTAACTCTTTATCAGATATGACATTTGCAAATATCTGCTGCCATCCCATTGGTTGCCTTTTAGTTTTGTGACTGTTTCCTTTGTTGTGCAGAAGATTTTTATCTTGACAAAGTCCCTATAGTTAATTTTTGCTTTGGTTTCCCTTGCCTCCAGTGATGTGTCTAATAAGAAGTTGATGTGGCTGACGTCACAAAGGTTACTGCCTGTGTTCTGCTCCAAGATTCTCATGGATTCCTCTCTCACATTAAGGTCTTTCAACCATCTTGAATATATTTTTGTGTATGGTATAAGAAAGTTGTCCAGTTTCTTTCTTCTACATGTGGCTGTCCAATTTTCCCAACACCATTTGTTGAAGAGACTGTCTTTTTTCCATTGGATATTCTTTCTTGCTTTGTTGAAGATTATTTGACCATAGAGTTGTGGGTCCATTCTGGGTTTTCTATTCTGTTCCATTGAGCTATGTGTCTGTTTTTGTGCCTGTACCATACTGTCTTGAGGATTACAGCTTTGTAATACAGCTTGAAGTCTGGAATCATGGTGCCTCCAGTTTTGTTTTTCTTTTTCAGGATTGTTTTGGCTATTCAGGGTCTTTCATGGTTCCATTTTTGTTCAATTTTAGGATTATTTGTTCTAGTTCTGTGAGAAATGCTGGTGGTAGTTTGATAGGGCTTGCATTTAATCTGTAGATTGCTTTTAGTATTATAGACGTTTTAATGATGTTTGTTCTTCCAATCCATGAATGTGGAATGTTTTTTCATTTCTTTGTGTTGTCTTTGATTTATTTCATAAGTGTTCTATAGTTTTCAGAGTACAGATCTTTTACCTCTTTAGTTAGGTTTATTCCTAGGTGTCTTATTTTTGGTGCAATTGCAAATAGGAGCAATTCCTTCATTTCTTTTTCTTCTGCTTATTGTTATATAGAAACACGACAGAATTCTGTATATTCACTTTATATCCTGCAACTTTGCTGAATTCATGTGCTAGTTCTAACAATTTTCTGGTAGAGTCACGTCATCTGCAAGTAGTAAAAGTTTGACATTTTCCTTGCCAATTTGGATGCTTTTTTTTTTCTTTCTGTTGTCTAATTCCCAAGGCTAAGACATCCAGTGAGAGTGGATATCCTTGTCTTATTCCTGACTGTAGAGAACAGTTTTTCCCCATTGAGGATGATATTAGCTGTGGGTCTTTCATATATGGGCTTTATGACGTTGAAGTATGTTCTATTTATCCCTACTTTGTTGAGGGTTTTTATTGAGAATGGATGCTGTATTTTGTCAAAAGCTTTTCTTTTTTGCATCTATTAAGAGGATCATGTGATTCTTCAGCTTTCTTTTATTAATGTGGTGTATCATGTTGATTGATTTGCAAATATTAAATCAGCCCTGCATCCCAGGAATAAATCCGAAACTGGTATAATCACTCTGGAAAACAGTATAGAGTTTCCCCAAAAAGTTAAAAATAGAACTACCCTATGACCCAGCAATTGCACTACTAGGTATTTACCCAAGGGTTACAAAAATACTGATTTGAGGGAGCACATGCACCTCAATGTTTATAATAGCATTATCAACAATAACCTAATTATAGAAATAGCCCAAGTGTCCACTGAATAATGAATGGATAAAGAAGGTGTAGTATATATACATAATGGAATATTACTCAGCCATCAAAAGAATGAAATCTTCCCATTTGGAATGACATGGATGGAGCTAGAGGGTATTATGCTAAGCAAAATAAGTCAGTTAGAGAAAGACAAATACCATATAATTTCACTCATATGTGGAATTTAAGGAACAAAACAGATAACATAGGGGAAGAGAAAAAAAACAGAAAGGGGGAAGAAAACCATAAGACACTCAACTATGGAGAAGATACTGAGGGTTGCTGGAGGGGAAGTGGGCAGGGGATGGGCTAGAAAGGTGATGGGTATTAAGGAGGGTGCTCATTTCCATGAGCACTGGATGTTATATGTAAGTGATGAATCTTTAAATTCTATACCTGAATCAAACAAACAAAAAATTGTCACTGGGAAAAAAATGAAAAGAAAATGGAATTTCATATTCTGCATACCTTCACTAAGAGTCATCTTTCAAGGTTCAGTCAGATAAAATTTTCAGATAGCCTAGATAACAAAAAGGATGTCCAAAAAAACTGTCAGAAAAACTAGGCAAATAATATCTATCTAATTTCAATCACTTGGGAAATGTTAGATTTCTGGATTTGTAAGAGCCTTAGCCTCAACTTTGTCTCTCTTCTTTACTGACCTCTTTCTAGAAACAAATAAATGTTATGAAGCCCAAATCCATCCATGTTTTTCAGGATTTTCTTTTTCTCACCTTATTATTGTCTTTTCTAGCCATGGGTAGCCACTTATCAGCTCTTATCTATAAAGTCTGGGTTATTAACTTAGAGAAAGTATAGGACCTTCACTAAAGTCTTATCACCATGATTTTTTGCTTTTGTCCACTCAAACTTACTGCCTTCTGGTGACATCAGCTTGGATTTACTCTTCCTTTTGCTTCCTGTTTCCTAACTGTCTCTCTGCAGTCTGATTTTCCTCCTTGCTTTCTCCTTTTCTGTTGGGTCCTCGCATTATAGACTACATGAATGCTTCTGACTTTCTATATTCTTCTGCCCATAGACTCTGTGTTTGCCTAAATTCTGAAACTTTCCTTTTGTTTTGGTCATTGAATTTACAGGTACAGATCTGGCTATTTCTTGTCAGTGTCCTTTCTTGGATGCTTTTCTTCTCCTTATTCACTTGTTCTTGAAAATTACATTTTTGGAGAAAAGCAAGCAAAAGATTTAATGGAAGAAAATGGAGTTGAAAGTAAGAATTATAACAGAAAAATGAACCTATTTTGATAAATGAAACTGTTTAAGACTTTTGATGACAATGGTGCCAGTTGAAATTATTGTCATTTCTCCCCCAACTGGAAAGGCCAGATTCCTGATATACCCATATTAGCAAAATACATAGTCAAGAAATATATAAATTTATGGAGGAAATTAACAGTAGACATTAGGCATCATAAATGAAAACCTTTTAGAATGTCAATGTATTATTTATATTTATTAAAAGGATAACATATCAAATCAATATAATGTTGGTGACCTTTTATGCATATCAGATGACAAAAACTGCAAATTACTTTCCATTTATCAGTTCTTGATTTCTAGAAAATATAAGTATCTGTTCTCCTAAAGTCTACATATGCTGTTCATTAAATTGGTTTCATACATATTAAGATGTTTTCTTACATGTGGGAAATTCTGTTACCTTTTTTTCCTATATCTTTTGTTCAAACATTCAGTGCTTATACCGACTCTGATCTTTATTAATGGGCATTTCAAGTGCTTTTATTAATAGTCCAGTAATTCAGTATCAGGCAGTTTTAGTGTTTCTTGTTATGACTTTACCCTCCAGTTCAATTTTAACAGTATAGGGTGCCTACCTCAATTCTGTGATCACACCCTCAAGTAATATCCCTGATGTATGGATCAAGTTTCCTAACTTATTCCCCTTCTGAGTGATTCTGGACTTATATAACCTGCTCGGAGACTATGATTTTCAAAATTTGGTCCTATCTTGCCAGACACCCCATGAGCCTTCTCTCTGCTGTCACATATTCCATTTGTCACTGCCTCCATGACTGCTTAGAAAGTCACACATCACTTCCAGCAAGATTCTACATCACCTTCCTTTCTCATTGTTATCTCTGGCCATACTGCAACTCCCTTCCCAACTATTGCTGAAGCACAGGTTAGGGCCTTCAGATCACCCTGCATTCAGCCTACAGGCATGAGAAAATACGAGGATCCACCCAGGGGGAAAAGGGGTTCCAAAATTAGTTAGCCTCTCAGTTTTCCAACATGCCAGGATTCTCAGACAAAAAAATGAACCTGACTTTCACCATATTTCAGTGATGTGGTATTGGGGATTAAAAAGAAAGAATGAATTCTATTTCCGTTTAAGTGATTCATTTGACAGAACTTGGTGGTTGTTTCCACAAGAGGAAGGGAGAAGTTGAGGATGACTCAGGTTTCTGGTTTGGGGAACTGGGTGGATACTGGTTCACCATCTTTTATCTTAACTGTTGCAATGACTTCCTATTAGTCCTTGCCCTCTTCTAACCTTATATTATCTTTCTAAACCACATATTTTATTATGTCACATCCCTGCATTTAAAGTATCCATGACTTCATCTTAACTGCAGGATAAAGTCTAAATTTTTTTAACAGTTGACTTTCCTCACACTTAATGTTCTGTTCCACACACATCATCTTACTCTGACCAATCACCTGCTGAGCATGTATCACCAAACATGGTATTCCTTCTGTCTGCAATGTTCTTGCCACTATCCATGCCTAGAAAAATCCTGATCAGCTTTCAAGGTCTCACTGAAGTATCCTCTGATATGCAGAAGTGGAGTCTCCAGTAGACTACAATATCACTAGGTGCAGATCTTCATTATTGGTCTTCTACTACTGTATCACAATTTGCTTACGTATCTCCACCATTAAAATACAATGCAATTCATATAATTAACTTCTAATCTTGTTCTCAAAAGGAGATTGTAGGCAGTTTCTAGCTCCATTAGTTACATATTCCATTTTACTCATTATTTCAAGTATATACTTAATTGTTTCAAAATTTTCAAAATTAAGAAATATATGATTTAATGTGCTTAGTGTAAAAATTGTTTAAATTACAGTATTATTTATTTTCCTATTGTTTTATATTTTCGATGTTTTTATTTGCTAATGGACATAGGAAGAAGATACTGACTTGTGGGGGGAAGGAATATTCTCTGGACACTTCAAAGAGAAACTTCCATAAAGGAGGAGCACCTACCCTATTTCATGTGGCTGGATTGTAAGAAATAATGGGATTACTCTGTACCTACAGGGTGTGGAATTAAAGAGAATTGAAACGAAATCCATGTCCAAGTTAGGCAAAGAGTTAAGAAGAGAAATGAAGAGCAAAGTGTGCAGTTGAGAGGAGAGAATTGGAGCAAGTGGCAAACAGGAGTTTGTGCAAGGAGAGATTCTCTGAAACTTCTGGCAGAGGAAACCCATGTTTTTGAGTGTCTGTGGCCCTACTCATGTATGGATGTAAATGGTGTATAAGTGATCCTACAGTTCATAAGAGCTCAAGGGTAACACTTTTCTGGATCTTCTTGTAGGCAGTAGGCTTTCATTTCTAATGGCAAAGTGTTCTGTGATGACTAACTATGGTTTTCAGTAAATTTCACATATGTATATGTATGTATGCACAGAGAGAGACAGGCGCAGAGGGAAATTGATTTATTGCAAGGACTTGGCTCATGCAATTGTGGGAGCTGGCAACTCTGGAATCCGTAAGGCAGGCCCACAGTTAAAGCTCTTGTGTAGAGGTTGATGCTGCAGTCTTGAGGTAGACTTTTTTTCTCTGGGAAACCTGTTTTTGCCTGTAAAGAATAGACTGTCAACTAATTGGATGAAGCCCATCCACATTGTTGAGGGTAATTTGCTTTACTTAAAGTCAACTGAGGGGTACCTGGGTGGCCTATTTGGTTAAGCCTCTGCCTTCAGCTCAGGTCATGATCTCAGGGTCCTGGGATTGAGCCCTGCGTCAGGCTCTCTGCTCAGCGGTGAGTCTGCTTCTCGTTCTCCTTCCATGATATCTCTTTCTCTTGCTCTCTTTCAAATAAATAAAAATAAAATCTAAAAAAAAAGCATAATTTTAAAAAAGTCAGCTGATCACAGAATGCCTTCTCAGCAATATCTGTATTAATATTTGATTAAATAACTGAGTGTTATATAGCCCACCTAAGTTGACATATAATACTATCAAAGCCCACCTCTTGTCAACTTAGCACTCATACATATATCCTTGAACCAATAAAATCTCTAAATAAAGAGAGTAACAAAGTCCTATTCTTGCCTAACACAATACAACTCTCTTGCATACAACCAAAACCACACTTTTCCCCAGAAGAGAATGTAAAGTTCTTGGGTGACATTCCTTCTTAGTATCTTGTAACTCAGTAGTGATATAAAGGTAAGTACTATTATTGCATCTTATGTTATATGATGAGGGGATAAGGAAGGCAAGTAAAGAGCCTAGTGTAGATGTATAGACACCGAGTAGGATCTCTGATCCATGTAAGTCTGATTTGGCAATCCAATTTTTTGTGTGATCTCAAATATTAATCTTGACCTGAAGCCAAACATTATTTCTTTTCTTATTAATTTGGTAAGCAACTAAGACATAAGATTATTGTCAGGTTTTTCTTTCCAGAGTAATTTGCATACCATATGTCAAACGGGAAATTGCAGGCAATTAAAATGTGCCGCAATAAATTGTAAGTCGGTCTCCAGAATTTAAGCCCAACCTTATGAGACATCAAAAAGAAATAGATAATAACAACTGAAGATATAACCGTGAACAAGATAGTTTTGGTCTTGGGAAGTCCTATCAAGGACTTGTGAAGTCTTATCAAGAGGTTGGGGATAGAGAGCTTGTCAGAGCTTACTAGAATAAAAGAAGGCACGTGAGTCTTGGAACTTGTTAGTTCCAAAACTTGTTAGTATTACAATCAGTGCTTTGTAAGTCTGACTTCTATTGGTTGTGCTTATTTTCCTTAGAGTTTATAGAGCTACTTAGAATATTCCAGAATTTTTCAGACGTGTCAAATGTAAGAGTTTATTCCTGCTTAGGCTGACGACATCTAGGGAGCATCCCATACTGTGAGACTTGGGGTAATGGAGGCAACAACAATTATGGTATAAACATTGTCTATGTCTAGAAATGTAATGGAACTAAGTTACTGTATTAGTGAGAATGTAGTGGAAAAATTGGGGTGACATTTACTCCAGGAATGTTACCAGAAAGAGTGAGTTTAATATGACCAGGAAAAAGTAAGTTTTGAGACCAGTCTTTAGAGAAGTATGTGTAATACTGAAGAGGAATGGAATAATCCAAGGCCTTGAGCCATCATGAATGTGATAAAAGACCACTTCATTGCCCATAAAATTTAATCCCCACTGTTAAGACATATTACAGCGAGATGCCATGATGTATTTCTCAATGTAGATCTGATCTTTATTTTTAATTAATAATACATGGCAGCAATATCTAAGAGCTGATCTATTATTTATGTATCTCTTTTTAAAAGTCATTCAGGCATTATATATTCAGACAGAAAATTCCTCTTATTTTATTTGAAGCTAGTTTTCAATAGAAAATACATTAAGATGTTATCATATGCCCTGCAAAGGAAAATAAGTACAATGAAATTCGCAATTCTCCCAGATATGTGCATGTCCTGCATACTGAGAGTTAACAGCAGTTAAATGGTTCGGACTGACTTTTCACAGAAGATTTTTCTTAATGTGAAAGATTTTTACTTAAAGATAAGAGGCTAGTCCATGTGTCAGTTTAGAGCTATAAATAAGAATTAAATTAAGGAAGAATGAAGCATTTTAAAAAATGTATTTCCCTAACTTATTTGTGTACTTTTCCAGTGAATATTAATATGATTACCCAAGCACTGAGCACTTGTAAAAATATTTTAACAAGACATTATATAAAAATTCAACTCAAATTGTGTTCACTAGCACTTAAAATGTAAAATATCTCACCCAGTTTTGTCAATACAAACCATCTGCCAGGTTCTTCAATGGCTTAGAACTATTAAACAACAATCGTGTAGCATTATTATTAATTTCTTTTCTTATCAAAACTTCTCAGTAACATTGGAAAAGGTAAATTAGATTTGGAGCAGACATAAAACTGAAAACTAAAGTAAAAAAGTGCAGGAAGCATGCTGAGAGAGAACTAAACACCTGTTAATCTCTATATGCCTGAGACTACTTCATTCATTCAACATTTATCTAACCCTTCTACCAACAAGCCGCGGTTCTAGGCACTCAGGATACATCTTTGAACCAAACAACAGTTTGCCTGTCTCAGAGCTTTCATTTAGTCTCCATGTGGTTGGAATTTTTAAGAACAGTAAGATCAACAACAAAAAATGAAGAAATCTTCAGTCCTAATATGGGTAGTAAAAAAACTGTTAAATATTGCTCTTAATCATAATTACTTTTTAAAAGCTTATTAAACAGAACTTTTCAGAAAGTGTTATAATAAACATTTACATTTCCCCTACAAAATTCAGAGGAAGCATCATTTTGATTGTGATGTTTCCAATGAGTTAGCTCTTTTTTAACACTGTCTTTACAACCCCAAGCATCAAGTTCAAAATGGACACATTCATTCAGTTATTCAGACATCTTACAGATTCAGAATCTTACAGATTCATATCAAATATAAAAGCAATCATTTCCTTAATTATTTTAGATCATAATAACAGCAGTTGGTAAATTACTACTTGGGATGTTGCAGAAGCCCTAAATGACACATAACAAAATACAGATGTTTTTTAACAAGTACATCACCTTATTTATTTACTTATTTTTCATATGATCAGAGCAGAGACTGAGTCAGCCCTCTGAATTTTCATAAGGAAAAAAAATGTTCCTTTGAAAAATACCATTATGTTTAAAATTTGTGCCATTTCTTTTTTTGAACAGTTCTTAAGCGCTAAATTATTCATTCAAAATAACATTTATCCTTAGTTACTAAAGTAATGTTTGCTCAAATCAGAAAATTTGGAAAATACTGAAAAGCTAAGAAGAGAAAACTCTGAATGCCTTTCATAAGCACTGATTGCAGTTTTTATGTGTCTTTTTTTCCTGCCATACTTTTTGTAGCATATAACTTCATATCTTATCATGCAGCATGTATAACTTTAAACTCTTCTTAGCTTGTGTTTTTCCTTGGCCATCTTGAATACCTTCCCGTGTCAGTAAGTATTAATCCAGTGTGGCATTTAGATTTTTCCATAAGTTTAAAATCTTTGAAATGTATTAAAATACTGCAGATAAATCTGTTTATTTTCTAAGAGTAATTATTAAAATTGGGAATTGTGGACAAATGCTATGCTCAGTTTAAAGGTTTCACTTGTGTGTGTGCATGCGTGTTTGTGAATGTGCATGTATATTTTCCCAAAGGCCATCTAGTACTTTGTGCCTAGTTCTGTGACTGTCCATTGTCTTTCTAACCCTTTATAACTTATGTCAGGGTTTCTCCTTCTCACTTCATTTAACATTATCTTGCCTTCCCTCTCACAGAGGAAACGGAAGATATTAGGAAAACTCACTCAACTTCACTCCCTCACCTGCCAAGTTATTTATATATTTGCTTATTACTTTTACTTTTCCTCCTTGCTCAGAAGCTTTTTTATTCTTTCTGTGGGTGATCTTCCCTTCTGTCCTAAACTCTGTTCCCTTGTATTGTATCTAAGGGTTTGTGCCAACATTTATCAAAGAATTTGTTCATTTTATCTACCTGATTTTATTTTTTGGCAAAAAAATGTTTTTCATTAATATGTATTTTATTGTCATATGAATATTTATAGAATCTCTAATAATACTCTCTTTTAGATTCCTGAAATTGATCATTTATGTTTCCTAATTTTTTCTGCATCAATTATGCTAGGAATTTATCAATTTTGCTAACTTTTTGAAAGAACTAATGTTTCTATTGGGAAGTTATCCTTTTGTAATTTTGTTTTTTGCTTTAATTGATTTCTGATAATGATGATCCTTATCATTATTATTTCCTGTTTTATATATTCTTTTGATTTAATTTTCTATTCTTGATTCTTGAAATAGGTGCTTGAATTATTGAATTTCAGCCATTGTTAATTTCTAATATATACATTTAAGGCTATAAATTTTCCTCTAACCAAGGCTTTAGCTGTATCCCACAATTTTTGATATGTATTTTCATTTTCTTTCAGTTTGAAATATTTTCTAATTAACTTTGTGATTACTCTTTTACCTATGTGTTATTTCTAAGTATGTTTCTAAATTTCCAAAATATTTGGAAGGGGTGGTCTACTTCATTTTTAGCTTAACTCCATTATTATCAGAGAAAATTCTCCAAGTTTTGTAAATTCACTGATACTTTTTGAAATTCATTTCATACCCAGTTTATGCTGTATTTTGTTAAATGGTTCATGTACATTTGAAAAGGCAGTGTGTTCTGCAGTTCTTTGGTTTACACTGGATTTCTATAAATTAGGTCCAAATTGTGTTTCTATTAATTGTGTTTTTCAAAAATTGTATGTTCTAAGATTTTAGTTTGCTTCTTCCAGCATAAGAAGAGCATGTGCTCAAATATCTCATGTTTGTGGATTTGACTGTGTCTTGTGTTCTGCCCATTTTGCTTTTTATGTTTTGAAACTAGAAAATTATATGCAAACAAATTTAGGATTGCTTTATCTTCCTGCTTAACTGATCCTGTTATCATTATGAAATATCTCTCATTATCTCTCGTAATGTTTTTTTCTTTAAATGCAACTTTGTTAGATATTGATACTACAGATTAAGTACTTTTCTTTGTCTGGTGTTTGCATACATATATATGCATCATTTTATGTATATACATATATAAAAATCATAATCATGATATATATATATCACTATATTGTCAATCCACCTGTGTTCTCAAATAGGAGGTAAATCTGTTATAATTAACAAAAATTGTATTATTTTAAAATTCAGTCTAACAATTTTTGTTTCATTGATTTATGCAGTTACATTCGAACACATTAAAAGCACAAACATTTGTATTAAATCTGAATCTTATTACATATTTTCTTTGCACCCCATCTGTTTTTTTAAATTAATTTTTATAAATACTCCATTTCTGGGTGCCTGACTGGCTCAGTCAGGAAAGCATGAGACTCTTCATCTCAGGGTTGTGAGTTTGAGCCCCAAATTGAGTGTAATGATTACCAAAAAAACCAACAAAAATAAATAAAAATATTCCATTTCTCTCCCTTATTTGGCTTACACTTATACACATTACACAATTTTTGCTCTTTTATTAGTAAATGCTTTCAACCAGAGGTCAACAACTGTGACCCATGGCCCAAGTCCAGCCTGCCACCTGCTATTGTAAATAATATTTTACTGGAATAAGTCATGCCTGTTCCTTTACTCCTTAATAATAAATTCATTTATTTATGTCTATGACAGCTTTCACATTATAAAAGCAGTTGAGTAGTTATGACCAAGATTTTGTGATGCACAAAGACTAAAACAGTTACTCTAAGGTCCTTTAGAGAAGCTGCTTGCTGACCCCTACTCTAGACTTGAACATGAATCCCAAATTATTACAGTCTGTCTTTAATTAGTATTACCATTCCATGGACAAGGCAAGGTTTTCAGAACATTTGAATACTATTTCTCTTCTTTTTTTTCTTGTATTGTTTTTATCATATGCTTTATTTCTATACACATTTGGAACTTCAAAAGATGTTATAATTACCACCTAACATAAACATTCATTTAGATTTACATAAATAATTACACTTCTGGTCATCTTTTCTTACCTTCCTGTGTTACTGTGATTCCATGTAAAACAATTTTTCTTATCCCTAAAGAACTTCCTTTAGTATTTATCTTATTGTCAGACTACTGATGACAAATTCTTCCAGTTAGTTTGTTGGTTTGTTTGTTTATTTATTTATTTTGCCTGAGTGTGGCTTTATTTTGACTGATATTTTTGCTGATTATATTATTCTGAAATGACAAAAATTTTCTGTTAGCATTTAAAAGATGATACTTCATTATTTCTGGACTTCAGTATTTTCTGTTGTGTAATCTGTCATTGAGATACGGTTGTCTTTTTAAAAGTAATGTCTTTTTCTTTGACTGCTTTGTGTTTTGCTTCTAGCAATTTTCTTATGATATTGCTCTGACTGATTTTCTCTTTGTTGTTCATGACTGACTTTGTTCTTGAATTTGCGATTTGATGTCTTTCATTTGTTTTGGAAAATTCTCAACCATCATTATGTACTCAAATATTACACCTTATCTTTCCTCACTTTTGTCACTTCCTTGGACTCCAATTATTTCTAGAAATTTTAATCATTGTCTCCTCTCCTTTTTTTCTGCCTCTGTTTCAGTCCATTTTCCTATATTCTTCCCATTTGTTAAGACTTGATCTGTAGTTAAATCTATTTATTTAATTATTAATTTCGGATAATAGTCAAGTATTAGGGTTTAGTATTTTTCAGTATTAAGATTTTTAAACACTTATTTTACAGAGGTTGCATTATTCTAAGGAAATTCTCATCTCTCTTTTTAAACATATCAATTACAAATACTTTATGGTTCAAGTCTATAACTTAAAAAGCTAGATCAATCATGTGTGTCTTCTAGTGTGTGTGTGTGTGTGTGTGTGTGTGTGTGTGTGTGTGTGTGGTGTTTCTTCCATTGGTTTTGGACATTTGTTCTTATTTCTTGACAAGACTGTTAGAGTTAATTGATTGCTGGACATTACTAATGAAACATTGTGAAAGCTGTGGTTTATATCTTCCAGTGGATAGAATATTTCTTTAGTAGGCAAACTGAGTAAGATCAGCCAACATTGACTAGTTAAGGCTAGTTTATTTCCAGTTTGCACTTAGTTAAAAGGAACAGCTTTTCTGCATTGTGAGTGGAAAGCCTGAGGTGTTTCCATTGGCTTTTTCTCTTTGGCAGACCCTGAACTCTAATTTTTGTCTTCTCAGCACTTGAAGACCACAAGAATCCCTGCTTAATTTTTTGCCCCTTAGCAGCCTCTTTCTGCTTCATTTCTGAACATAAAACTCTGTTCATTCACAAGTTAGGAATTTGCACATGTATCTTGGGAAAATTGTGATCTGTCTGTTGGATCCATTTTTCTGTGACTTGTTCTTTTCTGAAAGTATAGCCATCAATCCTAGCACCCTTGATAATCTTGAACTTTGAATTGCCCAGTGAGACTGCTGTAAGCTTTAACCTACTTCCTGCTGTTCTACACCTATATTTTATGGTAAGAATCAGCAATTCCCAAAAAGGTTGTGTGGCATCACATATAGTTTCTTGCTCTCATGCATTTCCATTTTTCATGAGGATTTGGTTCCTCATATTCAGTTTGTCTTGTTCTGCAATGTCTTGAAGAAACAGCCCTTAAATATTTATTTAAATTTGCAATTGTAATTGGCTTTGGGAGGTGGAGGTGGGGTGGGGGTTTGGAGGAGAAGTCATAGTCTGAAGCCAGCTCCTGCAACATAGGCAGAAGTGATATTCCTACTTCAGTGATTTTTTTTTTAATTTTATTTTTATTATTTGCCCAAGGGGTACAGGTCTGTGAATCATCAGGCTTACATCTTTCACAGCCCTCACCAAAGCACAAACCCTCCCCAATGTCCATAACCCATCCACCCTATCCCTACCCTCCCACCCCCCAGTAACCCTCAGTTTGTTTTATGAGATTAGAAGTCTCTTATGGTTTGTCTCCTTCCCCATCCCATCTTGTTTCATTATTTTTCCCTCCCTACCCCCCACAACCCCCCACCCTGCCCCTCAAGTTCCTCATATCAGAGAGATCATATGATAATTGTCTTTCTCTGATTGACTTATTTCGCTCAGCATAATACCCTCCAGTTCCATCCATGTCGTTGCGAATGGCAAGATTTCGTTTCTTTTGATAGCTGCATAATATTCCATTGTATATATATACCACATCTTCTTTATCCATTCATCTGTTGATGGACATCTAGGTTCTTTCCATAGTTTGGCTATTGTGGACATTGCTGCTATAAACATTCGGGTGCACGTGCCCCTGAGGATCACTACCTTTGTGTCTTTAGGATAAATACCCAGTAGTGCGATTGCTGGGTCGTAGGGTAGCTCCATTTTCAACTTTTTGAGGAATCTCCATACTGTTTTCCAGAGTGGCTGCACCAGTTTGCATTCCCACCAACAGTGTAGGAGGGTTCCCCTTTCTCCGCAACCTCGCCAACATCTGTCATTTCCTGACTTGTTGATTTTAGCCATTCTGACTGGTGTAAGGTGGTATCTCGCTGTGGTTTTAATTTGTATTTCTCTGATGCCGAGTGATGTTGAGCACTTTCTCATGTGTCTGTTGGCCATTTGGATGTCTTCTTTGGAGAAATGTCTGTTCATGTCTACTGCCCATTTCTTGACTGGGTTATTTGTTTTATGGGTGTTGAGTTTGAGAAGCTCTTTATAGATTTTGGATACTAGCCCTTTATCTGATATGTCATTTGCAAATATCTTCTCCCATTCTGTCAGTTGTCTTTTGGTTTTGTTGACTGTTTCCTTTGCTGTGCAAAAGCTTTTAATCTTGATGAAGTCCCAATAGTTCATTTTTGCCCTTGCTTCCCTTGCCTTTGGTGAGGTTCCTAGGAAGAAGTTGCTGCGGTTGAGGTCGAAGACTTCAGTGATTTTTACTTTAATTTTAAACTTCATCACACCTGCTTTTTTGAGGTTTATTTTATTGTTCTTTTTCTTACTCGTTAACTTGAAAGCTTTCTTTATCTGCTTGCATTCTTTCTTGTGTATTTTTCTTTAAGTCTATATATCTTCTCTTGAGCTTCACTTTAGCTGTATATTACACAGGTTCTGGTTTTTGCTTTGTATCCAACTCTCCTTCCTTAACCCACCATCCTGAATGTTTTGAAATTTCCCTTTGGATTTCAAATTAAGCCAAAAGCATTTAAGAAAGAATGGTATTCTAGAAATATAAAATTTCTAGACACTAAAGCTTTTTTTCATGGTTTTGTTACTAATTCCAACTTTATCACATCCTAGATAATGAATACATTATTTATATTTTTGGAATTTGCTGAGGCTTTTCTCAGTGTAAGATATGAATTTAATGAGTGTTTTCATAGTGCTTGAAAACAAAATATATTCTCTGTCATTATTTACTTCCTTTACTGGTTTTGGGCTCTGTTTGTTCTTCTTTTTCTAGCTCCTTTAGGTTTAAGCTGAGATTGTTTATTTTTTTCTTGTTTCTTGTGATAGGCTTATATTACTATAAAACAGCTTTTGCTGATGCAATGTAGTGTTTTCATTTTCACTTGACTCTTTTTTTTAATTTTCCCTTTGATTTCTTGGTTGGCACATTCATTGTTTTAGCATGTTATTTGGCCTCCATATATTTGTATTCTTTCCAGATTTTTTCTTGTGATTGATTTCTAAGTTCATTCTAGTGTGGATGAAAAGATGCATGATATGATTCCAGTCTTTTTAAATTTATTGAGACTTGTTTTGTGGCCTAATATGTGATCTGTTCTGACAGATGTTCCACATGTACTTGAAAAGAATGTGTGTTCTGTTGTTTGGGGATGGAATGTTCTGTATATATCTGGTAGGTCCATCTGGTTTAATGTGTCATTCAAAGCCACTATTTTCTTATTGATTTTCTGTCTGATCTATCCATTGATGTAAATAGAGTTTTACTATTATTGTATTACTGTCAACTTCCTTTATATATATTAATTGTTTATGTATTTAGGTACTTCCATATTGGGTGCATAGATATTTTCCATTTTTATATCCTCTTGTTGGATTTTTCCCTTTATTATTATGTAGTTGTCCTTTGTCTCTTGTAACAGTCTTTGTTTTAAAGTCAAGTTTTGTCCAAAATAAGTATTGTTACCCCCACTTTGTTTTAGCTTCTATTTCATGGTAAATAGATTTTATCCCTTCAATTTTAAGCAAGACTCATCTGTATGCTGCCTACAAGAGACTTTACTTCAGACCAACATTTTACTTTAAATAAGTTAGGCCAATTACCTAGGTTGATATTTTAGAGAGATTTGAACTCAAATTTCTTATTATTTTATGCTATGCCTTCTATTTATATAACTTTGCTTTTTTTGTTGTTGTTGTTTTTGGGTTTTTATTTTGTTTTGTTTTAAAGATTTTTTATTTATTTATTTGACACAGAGAGAGAGAGATCACAAGCAGGCAGAGAGGCAGGCAGAGAGAGAGGGAGCCCCCTGAGCAGGAAGCCCGATGCGGGCCTCGATCCCAGGACCCTGAGATCATGACCTGAGCCAAAGGCAGAAGCTTTAACCCACTGAGCCACCTAGGCACCCATATACAACTTTGCTTTTTAAAAATCCTTTACTCTGTAGTCAGTTTGCATTGTTTCCTCTGAAAATTGGAAGATTTTTAAGCATATCTATGAATTTATAATTATTTCTATACTCTATGTATTAGATTGCGTTGCCTCTATATTATTAACAAAGATAAAATTTTCATTCTTCCCTTCTTAGCCCTTTCCCAATCTAACAAATTGAGTTTACTATATTATTTTTGGTTTTGGTTAACTTTGGGCTAATATACATACATTTTTAAAAATCAAAATTAAGTGATATTATTTGACTTTCAGATAATATAAATCAGGGAATAATTGCAAGTCCATGAGCATACACACACACATGCACGCACACACACACGCACGTGTGCGCATGCACACACACACACACACACACACTTCTACCATGTAGTGTCATTGTTGTGACGCTATTTGTGCTTTGCAATCATCATGTTCATATATGCCAATAGCAAGCACATGCTACTCTTTGCCTAAGGACTTTTTCTGATCTGTTGGCAAAGTTATTTGCCAAAGTACTGAAGAATTAATATTTCTTAATTAATGCTGAAGAAAGTTGGTGGATAATCACACTAGCTCCCCTAGTCCTTGATTGGGAAAACTCCAATTCTTGTTCTGCACTTTATCCCAAAGCAGCTTAATAGGATCAAGCCCCAGTTGCCCATTACTTAATGATAGACCTTTAATGGCAACTTTCCTTATCTGTTTGACTTCCTCATTTTCTACTGGTGCTTACTGGGATTACCTCTCTTTTAAAAATTACTTGCACTCAAATCTTTATCTCAGAGTCTGCTTCTTGGGGAACACAATTTAAGATATACTTCTACCCTCCCTTATCTCTAAACTTCTGTAGTTACATCATTTCTTTTCCCTACGGTATATAGAATCAGTGCTTATTATTTTAATATTTCAGTCTATTTCTTATCTGGCTAAATTTCAATCCACAACTAATTTTTTCAAGAAGGTCACAGGGGAGTGATATTCCCAGAGTTCTTTTATTTTGAAAAAGCATTTATTTGTTACATTTATATTAAAGAACAATTTGACAGTGTATGACATCCTTAGGTCAAAATTAAATGTGTAGCACCACTGTCCTCTTGTGTTTAATATTACTAAAGAAAATTACATGTATTAATCCCCTTTTACATGTATTAATGTTTAAAGGAATAACTTTCATTCCTGAAGTTTAGAAACTTTGTTATATTATATCTAGTTTTTGTTTTGTTTTGTTCATACTTTACTTTTTCAGTGATCCAAGATTCATTGTTTATGCACCACATCCAATGCTCCATGCAATGCATGCCCTCCTTAATACCCATCACCAGGCTCAGCCATCCCTCCTCCCCCCTCCCCTCCATAACCCTCAGTTTGTTTCTCAGGGTCCACAGTCTCTCATGCATGGTTCATCTCCCCCTCCGATTTACCCCAATTCACTTTTCTTTTCCTTCTCCTAAAGTCCTCCATTTTATTCCTTATATTCCACCAGTAAGTGAAACCATATGATAATTGACTTTCCTTGCTTGACTTTTTTCACACAGCATAATCTCCTCCAGACCTGTCCATGTTGATACAAAAGTTGAGTATTCTTACTTTCTGATGGCTGCATAATATTCCATTGTATATATGGACCACATCTTCTTTATCCATTCATCTGTTGAAGGGCATCTCAGCTCTTTCCACAGTTTGGTGATTGTGGACATTGCTGCTATGAACATTGGGGTACATGCAGCCCTTCTTTTCACATCTGTATCTTTGGGGTAGATATCCAGTAGTACAATTGCAGGGTTATAGGGTAGCTCTATTTTTAATTTTTTGAGGAATCTCCACACTGTTTATCTAGTTTTTATTATTCTTAGATGTGTTATGCTATTTCAACATGTAGCTGTAATATTTCAATATCTGAAAATTTTCTTGAACTAAATCTTTAAATATTTATTTGTTCATTTACTTAGATTTCCTTCTTTTGGGATTACAATTTTGTCTATATTGAGAATTTTTCTCCTGGATTCCCTAGCTAAATATTTCCTTCCATTTTTTTTTAAGTTATCTCTGCACCCAGTGGGGCTTGAAATCACGACCCTGAGATCAGAGGTCAGGGAGCCAGGAAGGTGTCCCTCCTTCCGTATTTTAACTCTTCATTTTATTCAGCTTGTTTATTTATGTCTCTTCTGTATTTTCAGCAGTTTCTAGTTTTTTTGTATTCATTCCAATTTTTTATTTCAGTTATTATTAGGTTTTATTCCTTCTACTTCTTTTTTTTTTGCATAAATCACCTATGTTTTATCTTGTCCTTATATCTAAATATCTCTTTCCTGAGATCTTGTATTCAAGCTTTATATTCTTAATATATAGGGGGAAATAGTGACATTAAGATTCTAGAATATTAATGACAAGATATTTGGTTTCAAAATTCATTTTTCCATGGCAATATTTTTCTGAATTTTTATCATCTGACTTGCTTTCTATTCCTTTCTTCCTTTTTTTCCTACTCATAATATTTTTGTATGTACTCGTCTTTATTTTTGCTCAGATGTTTGAGAAATTTCACTTAGGAAGGGACCTGTTATTTGATCTAGATTAACAATTATTTTACATGTGATACAGAATTAACCTTTTTTTCTTCCAATTCAACAGGTAGGAGATAGTTAGGCAGATCTTTTTGTAATGAAATGTCTTACATCCCCCTTCTATTTACCATGTGGACAGATTTTTTTTTCTTCTTAATGGGACTTCTCTAAGTAATTCTTCATTTGGCTTTATGTCCTCTGCTTTTCAAGCATATTCATGTGAGGGAAAATTTTTTTTGGACCAACTTTTGCTTCCCTGTCCAACAATTGCAAGCAAGAGTAGTTTGTATTCAGTGTACAACTTTTACTTTAAAAATAATATCTGCTGAATTTTTGGTGACCAACTCCCATAAATACCCTCTCTGTACTTTTTTTTTTCTCCACAACATCTACCAATTTGTGGTTTTGGGTTTTGTTGACTTATACTTTATTTGAATCTGGATTTTGCCTGTTTCTTGCTTTTTTTTTGGTGCATTGGTTGATGTCCAAATGGAAAAGGGGAAACTGCTAACTTTTCATCATCACCTTCAAATTGATTGTCTGATCTCCATTTTGATCTTAGATTTTAAGAGCATAAAGGAGACATAGAAAACTGGTGGTACAAGTATTTTATTTTGCAAAAGGTGAAATTCAGGCTACAGTAAAATGATATTCCCAAAACCAGTACCAAACCTATTATAAATAACAAAATAAAAATCAATGCCATATCTCCTCACTCTCAATCTAATCCCATTTCAGCCATGTGAACTATTCCACTTCAAAACTTCTAGTAAAATATGTCTCAAAGCAAGTGACTTGTTAGCAAGTTAGGAAAATATTTGTAAACATTAAAAATGTGGACAGATTTTCTAAATAATTAAGAGATAATTTTCAACCAACATTTCTACTATAATAAAAATGATATAGGTCTAAATTAAATACCACTTTAGTTTTAGTGATTAATTATGTGATGATCTCAGCTTATGGTGGGATTATGTTGCTATTGAACACTATGGTGGCCAGTAGACCAGGAATGTCTGATTCACTCTTTCTCAAGAGTTATCCGAAGTAAGTAAAAGCCCTGTGCACTTAATGGCTATTTGAGACTTTGCTGGAGATACCCATGAATTCTTTCTGGACATGTGGACTGCCCTGTGACTTAGAATAAAACAATTTATCTCCCTAATCCCAAATTTTAATTTATTAATTCAGAAGTATATATTGTGCTAGGTTCAATTTAAATACTGGGTGGTGAGTGATGTAAAAACAGAAAATATCTCTGCCTTCATAGAACTGACATTCGTTCTGGGAGACAGACAATAATCAGACTCATAGATACATAGATAGATGATAGAGAATTGAATATGGCCATAAAAAATGAAAGGAGGAAGTAAGTGAATGTAGTTCCCTCATTGCCCTCCTGTTATTCATGCCCCTGTTTGAAGAGCTCTGGAGGCTGGAGAGAAATAGTTTTAAGGCTTGTAGAACTGCAGACTCACCATCTACATATTATTTCAGGTTAAATACAGGCAGTATTTCAGCACACAGGGTCTACCTTATTGGCATAAAATGGACTTCATACTGCCCTATGCTTACGTATTTTATTTTATTTTATTTTTTATTTTATTTTTTTAAGATTTTATTTGTTTATTTGACAGAAAGAGAGATCAGATCACAAGTAGGCAGAGAGGAAGGCAGAGAGAGAGGAGAAAGCAGGCTCCCCACTGAGCAGGGAGCCCGATGCGGGCCTCGATCCCAGGACCCTGAGATCATGACCTAAGCCGAAAGCAGAGTCTTTAACCCACTGAGCCACCCAGGTGCCCTGCTTACGTATTTTAAATTTTATTTCATAATGTATTGCTGTGATGTTGGATCTAAGTAAAGTGCCAAAGATATAAGCCTGTTCATGAGCTACTAAAAGAGGGATGAAGATGAAAACGACATTAGGTATAATAGAAAAAAGAACCTTCTGTAGCGACTTTTAAGTTGAAATATAACTGATGAGAAAACGAAGGCCTGCAAAGACCCCACAGTAGGGCACAGGAACAGCAACAGGCTTCACATGTTTGAAACTCAGATAGGAGGTAGTGTAGCTGGAATATTAAGTGGAAGACAAAGTGCTCAAAGATAAGATTTGGGTAATGGGCAAAATTTAAGTCATAGAGGGCCTTGAAGGCATAAAAGGGCTATGATCTTTACTCTCACTATAATAGGAAGCTGTTCATGTTGGTTTTACTTTGGGTTTGGGGTTTTTTTTGGGGGAGGGGGGTGGTTTTTAGGCCCCACAGTAGATTCTAAGGCCACAGAAATGAAAATACTGCTATAATCCCTGCTCTCAATGTCTTAAAACATCAACAGCTTTGGTTTATAGTATGAACTTTCATTTCTTATTGCTTCTATCTGAAATCAAATGTTTTTAACTTTTCTGCAACTATATATACCTATTTGATTTAAATTATTAGAATATATAAATGAATTATTTCTTCTCTGATTCCATTTTATTGGTATCTACAATCATATTTACTCTATTCAGTTTAACTTCTCCTCGTTTACTCTAACTGCTTGGCCAGTATAATTTATGTCATCTTTTTAAGGGAGTTTTAACCCAGAACATTGAATAAATGATGGCTCTGAACTTCTCACATATGGCAGCTTTCCCACTTTACAGCTCAGAACCCTGGATGTCTATGCTGTTTTTTAAATTAGACTGTGAATAAGGTACCATGCTTCAATGACTCCAATCTGTCAATAACCAATTATATTATTTTCTGTGCCTATATTATACACATATTTTTATAAGGGATTTTAACTTATCTGTTGCCACATAAACAAACTACTCCAAATCTTAGTGGCTTAAAGTGTGTTACTTCCCATTATTCTGCAATATGAGCTGGGCTCAGCTGGGTGGTTCTTCTGTTTCATATGGTGACTGCTGATGCTTGAATGTCCAGAATGGCTTCTTTACTCACATTTTTCACTCCTCAGCTGGAGGAGTGGTTGTGATAACTAGGGACTGGCTGGATATCTCTTTTATCCACATGGCATATCCATCAGGATAGCTGGATGTGTCTAAGTAGTGGCTCTGCGTTCCAAGAGAAAGCATTAAAATACCAACTCCAGTGTGTAGCCTTACACTAAGCTTCTGCTTGTATTTAGCCTGTTAGTGTTCCATTGGTCAAAATCAAATGGTCAGTCCCTGAATCATTGTGGAAAGAACTACACAAGTGCATGAATACCAGGACTGGTGCATTAGTGGGTCACCAAAATAATACCTACCATTTCCAAGAGGAAGTCCTATTTAGTTTCTGATGATCACATGTTTAATCAGGGTTAGTCTGCACTGGATGTGAATTCAATAGAACACCTAAGAATTTCTCCAGCATGTAATACATGACTACATGGCTACAATAAATGGCTGTGATTTTGGCAAAGACTAGGGAAATCATTACCATGAACACTTGATATGGTAATGCAGGGTTCTTCTTTCTGAGGATCTTTCATTCAGTGGGCTCTGACCTGTGAAATGGCTCAGGTTTAAAAGCTAAATTTCTGAAATATAATTTGAACAATCTATAGATTAGACAATATCTTGTAGACTGACTAGTTATTTTGTCCCAGGAGCTCTGTGTTCTACTAATCATCTCCATGGATTTCTGCAGATTAAGCTCCCCTGTTTGTCATGCCAATTTTCTGTTAATTACAATTATCTTGTTTCTGGTGGTTAAAATGTTGGATTGCTTATTTGGGATCCTATCATCCCTTTACTACCTGGGATCCTTCTTATGTAAAAACCATAGCCTTTAGATGACAGTTGCTACTAAACTTCTTAACAATTCCAGTTCTTCTCTCAGTAATATATTCCTTGTCACTTTGGTAAACAGTGTTCTCTGGGCCTCTTCATAAAACAGTCATCTCATGAGTTTTCTTTCTGCTGTAATATATCATCTTTAGCAAGCCTGTCTGAACTTTTAATCCCCCTTTCTCTACCACTTGCTACAGAAATTCTACTTCATGTAGTATGAGCCATCAATTTCCCCAAGCTTCAGAGTTCCAACTAAGCAGTATATTAGCACCATTTCCAACTCCTGAGCTTCAGGATGTTAAATACTATATCTCAGGAAGGTGAATCTATATTGAAAAACCCTCCATTATTCCAATTTATGTCTCCCTTGATTTGATTCACCTTCTTCAGGATCCAGTCCTGAATCTTGGCTGGCACATGTTGACTAGGTCTTTCATCTTTTGACTTATAGACCCTTTCTTCCTTTAGGGGGCATATTCTTTTTAACCTGGTCATATTCCTGCTGGATCCTAATTATTAATCTGGTGGCCAAGAGAAGATGGAGATGAATAATGTACAGAGATGAACTATCTTGTTTTCTAAGGCACAAGCTTGTGCGTTGTCAAGCAAGGAGGAAGTGCTAGCCTTTTTCATGGAGAAGTAATATAATCCCTAGGCATGGAGTTGAGAGGAATCTGAAGATTAAAATTTTTAAGTGTTTTGACCCAGAGATCCAAATATCACCATCCCAAGTTTCAGGGTCCATTCATTCTCAGTCAGAACCCTGATCTTGGCATAGCAGACATGTTGGAATTGAGAATTTGAACTTCTCTGGAGTTCTGCTACTCATAAAATTAAGTCTTGGACCTGATCCTTAGCCTTCTCTGACCTCCAGCCACAGGGGATGAGAATCTCTTTATTCTTTATATGCTTCCTTAGGAGGCCCTTGGTCTTTTAAATTTGTTTCATTTTGATGATTAATCACCCTCCACCATTTGTTTTCTTCTTTCAATGAATCAATGGTTTTTGCTATAGCCATCCCATTCTATAATCCTTATCATTACTATTTTCCGCCTACCTCTGATATGTTTGAGATATTGCAGCCATCAATCACTGGCATCCCATCCCAGTTCAGCACTGAAAAAAGTTTTAGCAATTATACCAAAACCATATGCCAGGAGCTATCAGTGCTAGTGATGATGTCCTCAGGGCTGGAGTGGGATCCAGCTCTACATTTCATTTTAGAGAATGCTTCCCGGGGCTGCTCCTGGTACCAATTGTCATAAGTTCTCTGGAAAATACATCTGATATTTGCATGTAGGAAGTTTGTTGAGAAATATTCTTAGGAACAACACACGTAAAAGATAAGGAAAGTGTGATTGGGCAAAGGAAGAAGTTGAACAAAGAAGCAGTTGCAACAAAGACCTCAAGTTATACTTTCAGTAGTTCTTATGCTGGATGACTCTTCAAAGATGTCCTAATTGTGGGATCAAGTCCCACATTGGGCTCCCTCCTCAGCAGGTAGCCTGCTTTTCTCCCTCTACCTCTCCTCCTCCCCCTGCTTGTGCTCACTTTGTCTCTCTTTCTCTCTCTCTCTCTGTCAAATGGATGAATAAAATCTTAAAAAAAAATAATGTCCCAATTGGGTAAAGGGTCCAGCCTTTTAATCCCACATTAAACTCCCACTGGAACCACTTCCAGATATAGGTTGCCTTATAGGGAAGGTGAGCAATCTTCCCTGTAAGGCAATTAGGCAGTTTCTTTTTTGCCAAGGGCAGTTCCTAGAGGGAACACAGTTGTGAGCTATCCTTAGTCAAATGCTCCCAGTAGCTGGGAGGTGTGTGCCACAGAACTGAGGAAGTGGCTTGTAATACACCACAGCAAGCAATACTTTAGCTGCTTGGTACAGCCATAACTAGGCTTTTCAAACTGATCTCTCAGAGTAGACATCTATTTTTTAATCTACCCACATCGTTTCTCTCTTCCTTCAGGGAAGAACTTCACCTTTTCCTAGAAAATTATTTCCTTCTAATCCAATCATGTGCTCTGAATTTGTGTAGCCATCTTCTTAAATATCCTAACTCCTTCTCCAACTGTTGTTAATTGTCCCAAGAATGAGGACCCATCCTCAGCAAGGTGAATTAGCATGCTCTTCACCTCCCTCCCTAACTGCAAAGATTAGCTCCTGAATCAATCTAGGTCAACTAAAGCCCTTCTTCATCAATTTTTATAAGAGTTTATTGAGATACAATTCACATTCCGTAAAATTTACCCTTTAAAAGTTTATAACTCAATCATTATTTGTATATTCATCCAGTTCCACAGTCAACCCCACTATCTAATTTTAGAATATTTTCATCAGCCTAAAAAGAAACCCTGAACTCTTTAGCAGTCATTCTTAATCTAACCCTAGGTAATTACTAATCTACTTTCTGTTTCTTACTGTAACCCCCCAACCTTTGGCACTTACTAATCTACTTTCTGTCCCTAAGGATTTGCCTATTCTGGACATTTCATATAAATAAAATGATATAATATGTGGTCTTTTTTGTATGTCTTCTTCAGGTTGCCATAATGTTTCCATGTTGAAGTATGTATTAGTACTTCATTCTTTTTTATTGCAGGGTAATATTCTATTGTATATTATACAAGCTGCATTTTTTAATCCATTCATCAGTTGTTGGACATTTCGGTTGTTTTCACTTTTTGACTATTATGGATAATGCTTCTTTGAAGACTTGTGCCTCATGATTTTCTAAATTTGACACCAGAGAGATCAACTCTCAATCCTACTCAGTTTGCTTCAGCTGAGTGTGTTTTTAACCCTTTAAAAAAGCTATTCTAGAATAAGAGAAAAGAAGTGAAGGGAGAGAGAACAAGTCCTTTATTTCATTTTCCCACAAAGCCCACTTAGTTATATGATCAATTAAAATATCTCATTTTTACATAAGCACCTTAGAACTGGGTTTCTGTCATGTGCATACAAAAGAGTTCAGGCAAATACATGACTACTGATAAAATCTTAAGTAACACTACTAGCAGAGAAGCTATTTAAATCACAGAAGTCTAAAGTCTAGAAAAACTTACAGGGCTCCCTCTTTGTACCTCCCTCTTCACTTTGTGGAAATAACCTGTCTTTGGAAATCATCTCCAGTCTTAAAGCACTAAACTCCAAAACTTACTTTGCCCAGAAGTCTCCCTAATGATATCTAATAATTTTTTTCATTTTAGGCTTAAAAATTTGTTTAACACCTTTATTTAGGATTTTCTTCTATATGAATAAAATTGTCATTAGTTTACAATCTGTCTTCTTCGTGAGACTGAAAGCTCTTTGAGACCTGAGATTTTTCTTGTTCAACTTTGTATTTCTAACAGTTCTCATGGAAATGTATTCAACAAACACTTATTAATTTTTCATGTTAGTCATCTATTCTATACAAGACACTATGATAGGCCTGGGGTTAGAAAAATGAATAATATCCCATGAGGGGCTTACATTTTATTATGGGAAGTCTCTATTTAAGTCAATAAGAATAAACTATGTAACTGTTGTTACGGTAAAAATAAAAATATGTACAGGGGACATTAGAAGATGGAGCTAATTCTACTCAGATCATTGAATCTTAGATTTATAGGCAAATCCACTCTTAAGCCCAAGGAGGAAATCCTCTTTAAATTCTGACAAGCATATGCAATGGTTAAACAAGGGTTAATCTGTACTGTATGTGAGTTTCAGATTCACAAAGGAGCCACAAGTCTTAAACTAATCTGCATTATGATTTCTAGTCCATTTGGACACATCTCAGATGATAGATCTCTTCTCCCCTTAGTGTCTTAACAGGAATTAGATAGCTAGTCCTCCTTCTGGGAACTAGAAGAATCCTAACAGACTAGTAGACCATTCTGGTTATGCTTATTTGGGAGGGGACTACCCAAAACCTTGCATAAGAAATATTTCTGCAACTGGTGAAGAAAATGACACACTTTCCTCGCATGGAGCTTCTTTATTTCTTCTTTAGGGACATATGGCTAGTTAAAGGAAAAAAAAAAAGAAGTGCTGGGCCGGATAGAAATTGCAATCTATCAGTTGGTCACTGAAATCATATACCTTTTTACTAAGTGTGAAATATATGAAAGGGGGAACTATCAATGCAGTTGGTATCTGTCTACTTCAATCAGAGTTTTATGAAAAAAATATCTCTTTTAAGGCTATTATAATAATGAATAAGTTATAGTAAAGATTTAGAAAATAAAGTGAACTATCTCTATACAATAATAGTTTTACCAATCTATTATAATTTTCTTATTTGTTTGTTTGTTTGTGAGTTGAAGTTCCCTTGTGAAAATAGTTTCAATGTTCCAAGGGGCACTTTTCCTGAATTAAGTCTACTTGAGAGATTGTATTTTGATTACTTTAAATTGGTCAGATATAGGGATAATTGAACCTCAGGGAGGGTTTCCCTTACTGCAAAGGTAGGCCAACTTTCCCACACTCTTCTCTAATCTGCTAAACATCCCATATAACCCATTGCCTACTCTATAATATTATTCCTTCTATGATAATATTGGAATACTCTCCTACAATTATTCTGTTACTATTACTATTATTTGTCTTACGGGAAACACTCTAAGCATAGAAATCATGGTCATGACAAATAGCAGATATTCAACATATAATTTCTGAGTGCCTAGATAATAATCCATTATAATTGTTTTGAATATTCACCTTTTTTTCAAATTCATTAGTGAAATTTCATGGCAACAATTCATTGTGTCTATAAAACAAAATTCTTTAACTTTTAAGTTGAATTTTTATCAATCCTGTCTGTTAATTATTATACTATTAAGGGCTTTTCATGAATTATATAATTTAGCATATGTAATGTCCATCTATTATATGTCATTATGAAAATATTATACACATAGAAGCACTCAATAAATATTTATAGAGTAAAAATAGCTTTTCTTTTTAATCTTAATTTCTTAAATTTTTTATCTTCTCTTCAGTTACTCTTCAATACTAATTTCAATCTTCCAAAATAAAAGGCACATTTTTTATCAGTGGGAAACAAATGTAGCAAAATTTATACAAAATACTTTCAGTCGCACAGGATCAAATATATTTCTTAGATTTCTCAGTCAAGTTTTCAAAGTGCTTACCTACTCACGTTTTTAGCCATTTGACAAACTCACTACACCCTTTACTTTCTGGTTTTTAGCTCATGCCTTAAACACCTATTTCAATATAATTTTAAATGTTCCTTTCCTATGTACATTTGACCTAGACCCATAGAGAAATCACCTCTGCCTTCTCTTTTCTTCAAAAGTATATGTGGTTTTGATTACAGGAAATCTTCATAAAGAAATATTTTTCATTGATCCTTAAAACGTTCCTGGACCCAATTCTAAAGCGTGTGTGTGTGTGTGTGTGTGTGTGTGTGTGTGTAGAGGTTTCCCCAAACCAACAAATAATTTTCAGACACCAGCAAGGTGTCTGAGAATTCAACTAAATTCTGACACTATTTACGTGGAGACAGCTTGAGATTCTACTTCAGGATCATCCACTTCAGACAGTAGTCACCAACAGAGGTTGTTACCTGTGCTTCTGACCAGCTGGGGCTGGTTCAGAGGTTCTCATGACCCCTTCCTAGGGTTCAATTAATTTTCAGGAATGGCTCACAGAATTCAGAAACATTTTATTTACTAGGTCACCAGTTTTTGTAAAAAGGATAAAAATCCAGAATAGCCACATGAAAGAAAGGAATAGGGAAAGTATGTGGGAAGGGACACAGCCTCCAAGCTCTCTCCAGGTGCACCCCTCTCCCAACACCTCCAAGTGTTCACCAACCTGTAAGCCCTCCGAACCCAGTTCTTTTTATGGAGGCTTCATTACATAGGTGTAATTGATTAAATCATCAGCCATTGACAAATTCAGCACCCCCCTCCTTCCCTCCCTAAAAGTTCCAACCTTCTAATCATTTGGTTGGTTCTCCTGGGAAACAGCCCCATCCTTGGGTGCTTATGAAAATGACCTAATTAACATAACAAAACATACTTTGTATCACTGTCAACAGGGGGTTGACACTGTCCAGAGGGTTTGGGAGCTGTGAACACAGACCAAATATATATGAGAAGTATATAATTGGTCACCTGAATGGCCAAATATGTATTTCTTATAAATTACAATATCACAGATCCCAGTAACGATGGCCTGAGATGGCCCCCAGCATTCCTCAAAGGCTCAGGATGCATGACTTCCATATGAGGTCTTGCAACAGAATGTAGAGCCTTTGCCATTGAGAACCCCCTGTCCTAAAATCCCACAGATACTAAGGCAGCAGAAGTCCTTCATATGTGTTCTCTTAAAAAAGGAATTGGTACCACACAGCTGGTCTCTCAGAAGGTAGGGAATGAACTCTAAATTAGCCACAGGAAAGGAGCAAAAATAATTCTCAGAATATCTGCTGGAGACATTATTCTCTTGGTATTGGTTTCATGTTACAAACATTTCTGTTATTTGCTTTTGGAGAGTGAAGACTTAATTTTTAGTAAGAATTCTCACCACAAAATGCCACTTTCTGTTCTTATTCCCCCTTTTTTTTTAATTTCTTGATAGAGTCTGTTATGCTAACTGCTTTTTTTCTTCTCTGAGTGTTTCAGACACTGATGGCAATGACTTGCTTTTCGTGTCATAGTCCAAGATGATTTGACTTCAGAAAGAAACTTCACTTGCTTCAAATGAATGTCCTCATTTTCTTCTCTTCTAAGCTGTTACCAGGCTACTCACTACCCTATGAAATTGTGTGGTAGATGTGGAAAATAATTTCTCTATTCTCTTCCAATTCTTGGATTGTGTCAAGAGGGCACACTTCTTAGAACCTGCCCTGAGCACAGTAATAGCTAGTTACACCACTGGCTAGAAACATGATCTTTGCTTCTCTTTCTGTTGAAATTTGTCTCCAACCACTTCCTGTTATTGTCTTCTTGTTCCAAATGCTCCCAATGTCAATTTTTCTTTAAGATGATTTATTTACAATGGAAACTTCCCCAACAATTACATTACTTATAAGAATACTCTTGATCCATCTAGTGGTCTAAAGGTATTTTTCAATTACTTTAGAACCATTTTATATTACTTTATCTTACACAGCTCTCCACAAAAGCTGAAGCAGAATATCTAGAAAGGGTTGAACCTTTCATCATTGTATGTTCAGTGTCCAGTACTGTGTCTTGTATATGGTAGGCACTTACTAAATTCTTTTTGGATGAATTAATAAATGAATAATGAAAACCTGAGGAGTAATGTCTTCTTTTATCAAAGGAGGAATGGGACATGAAGCTAACTGATTCCGATATTGAGAGAAGCATGGTGAGTTAGGTGCTAAGGAAACGTCAATATAAATTGGGTAGGGAATGAGGCTGAAATTCTAATCTAATCAATAACTATAGGGTAGATATGGAGACAAATTACCAGAGTTCACAAAGACAGCCAAACAAACAAAAAGAAATATGGAGAATTTTAGATTTCTTGACATGGAACCATTTTATAGTTTTGGGTGTTAACACTCAGATATGACCAGGCTCCTGTACAGTAAACTCACTTTCGCTTGTTAGCACATGCAGGAGTATGGAAGGGGGCAGAGTCAGCTACAGTATATGCAGAAAATTCAGTTCCATAAGTCATCCTCAGCTGAATAGAAAAGAGCAGATTCAGCACATCTACTCAACTACTAGAGAACAGAAGCAACTACATCTTTCAAATAGTCTCACAGGAAGGAATATCAAATAGCTACTACAACCACCAATTGACAATGAAATACTGTTCCACATGGACTTAGCAAATTAATGCTAAAAGGAACTGAATGTTCCTTTTTATTATTGTTCACCCCATGTCTTTTATGTATGTATGTATGTATGTATTTATTTTTATTGAGGTATAGTTCACATACAGTAATAGTTCCAGGTGCACAGCACAGTGATTTGACGATTATATATATGATGAAGTGCTCATCACAACTATCACCAAAAAAAGCTATAACAGTATTATTGAATATATTTCCTTGGCTCTGCTTTTCATCCCTTTGACTTATTAATGGTTTTTGAGAGAGAAAGAGAATGAGGGGCAGAGGGATGGGAGGGGCAAAGAAAGAGAGAGAGAATCTTAGGCAGGCTCCATATGGAGTCCAATGTGGGGCTCAATTCCAGGACCCCAAGATCATGACCTGGGCTGAAATTAAGAGTCATACAATTAACTGACTGAGCCCCCCAGGCTCCCCTTGACTTACTAATTTTTAACTGAAAGTGTGTACTTTTTAATCCTCTTCATCTGTTTCACCTATTATCCCCCATCCATCTGGCAATCACCAGTTTCTTCTGGTGATTTATGAATTTATTTCTGAGTTTTTGTTGTTATTGTTGTTGGTTTTTTAGAGTCCACATTTAAGTGAAAACATATGGTATTTGTCTTTTTCTGTCTGACTTAGTTCGCCTAGCACAATATGCTTCAGGTTCATCCATATTGTTGCAAATAGCAAGATTTAATTCTTTATTATGGTAAGTAAGTTCCATTCATATATATATATGTATATATATTCATATACATATATATATAATAGATATCTCATTGTGGCTCATTTGCATTTCCCTGATGATTGGTGATGTTGAACATCTTTTCATGTGTCTGTTGGAAAATGCCTATTCAGGTCCTCTGCCCATGTTTTAATTGGATTGTTTGGAGTTTTTATATATTTTGGATATTAACCCCTTATTAGATATATCATTTGCAAATATCTTCTCCCATTCAGTAGGTTGCCTTCCTGTTTTGTTGATGATTTCCTTCACTGTACAAAAGCTTTTTAGTTTGGTGTAGTCCCAATAGTTTATTTTTGCTTTTGTTTTCCTAGACTGGGGAGATACAGCCAGAAACATATTGCTAAAGTCGATGTCCAAGAGATTACCACCTGTGTTTTCTTTAGGAGGTTTAAGGTTTCAGATCTCACATTGAGATCTTTAATCCATTTTGAGTTTATTTTTGTAAATATAAGAAAGTGGTCCAATTTTATTCTTTTGCATTTTTCCCTGTAGCTGTCCAGTTTTCCCAGCACCATTTATTGAAAAGACTCTTTTCCCCTGTATATTCTCGCCTCCTTCATTATAGAGTAATTCACCATGTAAGCATGAATTTATTTCTAGGTACTCTATTCTGTGCCATTGATCTATGTGTCTATTTTTGTTCCTGTTTTGTTACTGTTTAGATTACTACAGCTCTATAGTATAGTTTGAAATCTGGATTATGATACCTTCAACTTTGTTCTTTCTCAAGATTATTTTGATTCTTTGGGGTCTTTTATGTTTCCATATAAATTTTAGAGTTATTTGTCTTAGTCCTATGAAATATGTTGTTGGTATTTTGATACAGATTGCACTAAATCTGTAGATTGCTTTAGGTAGTATGGACATTTCAACAATATTCTTCTAATCCATGAACGTGGTATAACTTTGCATTCATTTGTGTCTTCTTCAGTTTCTTGCATCAATTTTTTATAGTTTGGAGTATAAGTCTTTCATATCCTTGCTTAAGTTTATTCCTAGGCATTTCGTTCTTTATTCAATTTTAAATGGAATTGTTAATTTCACTTTCTGTTAGTTCATTATTAGTGTATAGAAATGCAACAAATTTCTGTATGTTATTTTTGTATCTCTTAACTTCACTGAATAGGTTTTTTTGGTGGAATCTTGAGGGTTTTCTCTCTATAATATTTTGTCAGTTTAACTTTTTCTTTACCAATATGGATGCCTCATTTCTTTTTCTTTTCTGACTGCTGTGGTTAGTTCTTCTGGTACTGTTTGAATAAAAGTGGAGAGAGTGAAAATCTTTGTCTTATTCTTGAGTTTAGAATATAAGCTTTCAGCTTTTTAGCAGTAAGCATGACGTTAGCTATTAGTTTGTCATATATGGCTTTTATTATGTTGAGTTATGTTCTCTCTAAATCCACTTTGTTAAGAATTTTTATCATAAATGAATATTGAATTTTGTCAAATGCCTTTTCTGCATCTATTGAAATGATAATGTGATTTTTTCCTTTATTTTGTTAATGTTGCTATCACATTAATTGATTTGTGGGCATTGAACCATCCTTGTACCCCTGGAATAAATCCTAGTTGATTGCAGTGAATGATCTTTTTAACATATTGTTGAATTCAGTTTGCTAATATCTTACTGAGGATATTTGCATCTATGCTTATCAGTGACATTGGCCTGAATTCTCCTTTTTTCCTTTCTTTCTTTTTTTCTTTCTTTTGTAGTGTCTTTGTCTGGTTTTAATATCAGGCTAATGTTAGCATCACAGAAAGAATTTGTAAGCTTTCCTTCCTCTTTGGTCTTTTGAAACAGTTTGAGGATAGATATTAACTCTTCTTGAATGTTTGATGGAATTCACCTGTGAAGCCATTTGGTCCTGGACTTTTTTGGGAGTTTTTAAATTATCAATTCAATTTTGTTACTAATAATTAGTCTGTTCAGATATTCAATTTCTTCCTGACTCAGTCTTGAAAGATTGTGTGTTTCTAGGAATTTATCCATTTCTTCTAGGTTGTCCAATTTATTGACACAATTTTTCATAATGATCTCATTTTTAAAAAAATTCACAGTGTCAGTTAACTCCTCCTTTCTCATTTATGATTTTATTTATTTGATTCATTTCTGTCTTCATCTTGATGACTCTATCTAAATGTTTATAAATTTTGTTTGTCTTTTCAAAGAACCAAGTGTTAGTTTCATTGATCTTTTCTTTTGTTTCAGTCTCTACTTCCTTTATTTCCACTGTGTTCTTTATTATTTCCTTTCTTTTACTAACTTTGGGCTTTGCTTTTCTTTTCCTGGTTCCTTTAGATGTAAAGTTATATTGTTTAAGACTTTTCTTATTTAAAAAAAAAGATTTTTCTTATTTCCTGTGGCAGGACTATATTACTATAAAATTCCCTCTTAGAGTTTCTTTTCCTGGATCCTAAAGATTTTGAACCATGTGTTTCCATTTTCATTTGTCTCAGATATTTTTTATTTTATCTTTAATTTCTTTCTTGGCCCATTTGTTGTTTAGTAGCATGTTGCTTAACCTCCACATTTTTTTTTTCTGTTTTTTTCTTGTAATTGATTTCTAGTTTCATACTATTGTGGCTAAAAAAGATACATAATATGATTTCAGTATTCTTAAATTTATTAATAATTACTTTGTGGCCTAGCATGTGATCTATCTTGGAGAATGTCCCATGTGCACTTGACACAAATGTGTATTTTGCTGTGCCTCTTCTTTAATATATGTTTATTTAGAAGAATATACATGTTTTAATTAATGAATTTCCCCCAAACACTGTATTTATCACAGGTTGGTATGTTAGGTGTGTTAGTTTCCTATTGCTGCTATAACAAATTACCACAAACTTAATGGCTTAAAATGACACAAATTTCTTATTTTTCATTTTGAAAATCGGAAGTTCAAAATCAGTCTTAGTTAGGTAAAACCCAAGTGTCAGGTAGGCTGTTTCCTTCTGAAGGCTCTGCAGGGAACCCATTTCCTTTGCCTATTCCATCTTTTGGAGGCTGCCTACATTTCTTCATTTGTGTCCCCTTCTTCATATTCAAAGCATATTACTCCAATCTCTGTTTCCTTGCTATGTCTCTTTTCTGACTTTTCTGCTTCCATCTTATAAATACCCCTGTGATTTTATTGGTTCCACCTGGATAATCCAGCATACTTTTCCCATTCCAAGATCCTTAACTCAGTCCTATCTTCCTTGTAATGTAAGGTAACATATACACAGGTTCTGGGGATTAAAATGTGGACATCTTTAGGGAGACCATTACACAGTTAGGTTAGTATTAAATAATTAAGTTAAACACAGGGAAATATAAGAAAATGAGGAAAGCCTCTCAATAACAAGAAAAGTTTTATTGCTAGGAAATTCCTTCAAAACTTCTGAGTATTTCTTCTGGTTTTGAGCTAGCAAATGAGAAGTATAATAACATCCTATAAGAATAACATACAATTCAGTGTCTAAAGATCTGGACATATTCTTCAAAAGGAAAATTGTCCATTAAAAAAATATTTCACTTTTATGACAGGTTACTGCTTTAGGGGGAAAAAAAAGAAAGTTTTATTTTTTAAAAGGATCCAGAATCTAAAAGTAAAAATGAAGCCAACAGCATTAGCAAAAGCATCCAGTCTGCAAAGGGTACAGAAATCAGCCATAGCAACTGCAACAGGGCAACAGCAAATAGCCTTAGCTGTCCATTTATTGGAATACAGAGTCAGCATGAGGCTCTTATAATCTCCACCAAGTGGGGTAATGATACTGAGGCCTTCAATATGCTGCTAGAAAAAGAATACAAGGGAAGAAGTCAGTGGATCCAAGAGTTTGATATATTGAGAAACAAGAAACCAACTGTGGCTGGCATTTTTTTGTCATTCTGTAACACAGGTACAATCAGAAGTCTGCGATTACATGCTGCTGGTGGCATTCCGCCTGAAAAAGCATCTCAGTGTGAGAATTACTGAATGCCTCTTCTCTGAGAACAAATGTGAAACAAGAGATAACCCAGCATTTCAGACAGTATAATTTCCTTAAGGGAGAAAGCACAGGAAAATAAAGTCAACTGTGACTAAAGAATGTGCTTGACACTGAGAAACAAGACCAAAGGAGTGAAAACATTTCTAAAATATCTTTTCATAAATGCCCGGGCAGTTGGAATACTTGTAGGACTTAGGCCCCAGCATCTCTGTGTGTCTGTGATCTCTACACATTTTCCTGACTTTGTGAAAACAGTGTCAACATACCCTCAACCAAACAGTGCCAACATTATAATGAATTATGAGTGCAGTTCATGCCTATTCTTAAAGATATAGGTGTTTATTTCCATGAGATTATTTCCTGTGGGAAAGTAGGTAGGAAAACAAAAGCAACTTTTCAATATGGATATAGGTATAACCTTGCCTGTGATGTCCATGTAATCCTTAGCAATGACTTTACATAACCTGAAAAGGAAGGGAAGGAGTATAGTAAGAGGGCAGGCTATGGAATCAGATCTAGGATTAAATTCTACCTCTATTATTCAAAATTTTTAAAACCCAGAATCCTCATTCATAAAATACAGTTAATGTAGCATTTTATTGAACATTGTCAAATACTTACATAGTGTTTGGCACATAGAATACAAAATAAAGTAGGGTAGCTGTTAACACCAACAGTAATGAAACACAAGAATAAACAGGTAAAGGAGCTAACCATTACCTCCTAACTTTGAATAAGAGTTATATTCTCATTCAATACCTAAAGCAAAAACAAAACTGGAATAATTTTTGAACTTTAGTGGGGGATTCTCAGTATCTTCTAACACAGAGTCTTATTAAATAGTTTTTAAAAATCAACCCCAAATTTTAAACACAGTTTTGCTTCCATTTTTCTGTTTACCAGGATTATATTGATATAAATTGTCCAAGTGATGATCTGAAAATGTACTTAATTTTCCTGTGTATTTTACATCTTATTCTATGTGTATTAAAGAAGACAGTATCATAAAATTGTATAGCTGACAGATAGTTGAATATAGTTACTTCAAGTTCCTCATTTAGCGATTGTACAAGGCTCAGAAATATTCAGAATTGCACTGGTTGTCCAGATAGCAAGGTGGAGAGTCAAGATGGCAACTATAGCCCTCTGATTTCCAGTCCAGGGCTCTTCCTACAGGAAATTCCCTCCATACATGCGAAAGGTACAAGTTGCTATCTGAAGACTATCCTTTTAACAAATCTTTGTGCGCATGGAAGGAGTGAGCATTGTGTATTTCCATGAACAAACTGAAATGCCTTTGAAGATTTAGACACTTAACTGGGGAGCATAAGGTGGAATGTTTTTGTCTCTTTCTCCTCAAAATCATGGTTGAAGTACTTGTGAAGAATATATATGTGTATATATATACACATATACACACACAGACAAGTATATATGCATATATACATATGCAGATGCATCAGTTAGGATATTATCTCCCCAATGGGTTGTTTTAAAAAGACTTATATATTCCTAAAAATTGAATTTCTAAAAATATTTTCCAAGGGTTTATATGTTCCCTGCAAACCAAACCCTCTGTTTTTACCTTATTGTATTGAGATCTCTTAGTAAACAGCTATTTATAGAAGACAATGAACTTTTCAATATATTATTTCGTAAATTAGATAAAATCTCTTGCTATATTAATTCAAATACAGAAAATCAACTTAATGACATTAAAGGAAATATTGGAAAGCAAGAAAATATATCAGTGATAGTTTCAAAATTGTTGTTATTTCACACATTTCTCCAAGGTTTCTTTATTATGGTCTAAACTATAAAAACAAATTGAGTTATGTGAAAAAAGTTAACATCTTGGATACTTTGGATACTAAAAAAGACTTTGCCTGAGATAAATAGTTGCTACACAGCTCTCCCTTTTAGATTTCTTTTCTAAAAAGAGGGAGAGGGACATTTAAGCCATGAATTATTATCAAATCTTCAAGTTGATCTTCAAAATATTTTCAATTTCAAAAGGTAAATTACTAATTTAGAGATCGTAAGAGAAGAAGGGACATTTATATTAAGGCTTTGGGAAAAAGTCTTAGAATTTCTGTCTTCAAAGCAAGCAAAGTAAACTCTTATCTGGAGAACCCATTTCAATCCGCATCTAATTTTTTACTGGAACCAGATCTGACTTGGAGCAGAAAAGGGAAATTTTATACGGGATTTTAAATCACTTTACAATTTGTGATTCTAGACTACAAAGTCTGGGCAAAATGAAATATTAAAACATTCAACTGTATATCTACATCTTTATTATCTTTCAATAACCAGCTCTAGGTATCTATTACTCCCCTTTCCCAGCAAGTGTCTACTTCTGGTACCCTTATTTATTCCCGGAAGCGGGGGCATGGTGGAAGACCTAGAATGGGTCAGCAGCTGGAGTAACAGGGACCCTTGCTCCCAGGTATTCCCAGTGAGAAGGTGAGCGAGCAGGGAACAGGACCAGGGAGCGTTAGGAGAAACCGGAGCAGCCAAAAAGCAGGCAAGCGCAAGCCCGGGGGCAGTTTCACTTCCTCAGGCTCCCCGGGAGGCCGGGCGGTGACCCCGTGGCCTGAGCCCGGGGGCTGCGTTTCCGGACCCGCTGGCCGCAGCCGCCGGGGCTGCTCTGACGAGGGGTGGCGGCCAGGAAACGAGCGCGCGGGGGAAGCTCAGGCAGCGGACTGCGAGGCTCGGCGGGCTTCTCTCCGCAGGCTGCCGGGCTTCGGCCGCCGCGATGCTGCCCGCGGCGTCGGTGCGGGCGGGCGGGAGCCGGGAGCGCGCCTCCAGGGGCCCAGCGCCCCCAGGTGGGTGTTCGCGCGTGCGGGCAGCCGCAGGGGGAGGCCGGTCGAGCTCCGGGGCTCGGCGGAGACCGAGCGCCCTTCCCCTCGGCGTTAATTGCGGTCCGGGCGCAGACGCCTGCGCGCCTCGGGGATCGCGGCACCAAGGCTGCTGCTGCTTCCCGCCGCGGTCCGCCGCTCGGTGGCGGGCGTCTTTGAGAGGCTGTCTGGCAGGGACACGGTGCGAGCGGTCGGCGTTCGGCCCCGCGTGCACCGCCAACTTCGGAGTGCTTAGAACTTTCCAGAGCACCTGGGACAGGGGTCTCTTATCACCTTGGGACGGGTTTTGAAGTGAAGCGCGTGTTTTGAAGTCATGCACAATTCTAAAAATTCTGTCAACGTGGTGTTGCAAAACCGTCTGTCCGGTTTATCTGCCCGGCCTTGCAAAATCCTGCTTGGTAAAATACTGAGGTTGGACTGTGATCCGCTTATCTCACAGGTCACTCTGTAGGGTCTCCTCACTGGGCAGATTTTGCTAACTTGTTAAAAGGAGAAACCGTAGACGTTGTTGAATACGTAAACGGATTTATAGATCAGAGGGACGTAAAGGCAGTTGCATTCAGTTCTTTATGCGTGTTTCAAATGCATTTGTGAACTTTATAGTGATTATAAAGTGTTCGGTTTTGAAATTTTGGATCAGCCTTCGCTTGGGTATTAAGATTACTGGAGTTGTTCACAGTGAGAAATGCAACAAGAAAATCTTGAGTGAAAATACTAATTTGCTGAATAGACTTTCTCATAGCTTACCAGCATTTTTTGAGGTAATGTTTCTTCTCTTGGCTAGTGTTTATTTTTAATATATAAATGTTAGAAGACTGCTTTTCTTAAAGTGGAAAGTATATTTGTGACAATTTAAATGACAGGAAAGGAATTAGAGTCCTTGATATCTTAATAGGTTAACATTTGTGATTTCAACCTAACAAGTTAAACAGAATGGGCTACAGTTTGTTCAAACTTCTTGATTGAACAGTTTAGCCAGAAAATTACTTTTATTCCACTTGATGCTCAGTTATACTTTGAGGTACTTGCTATCGTGAATAATGCTAGTGATCCAACTGTTAGCTCATTCTAATTATTCCTGTTCTTTCTGTATGTTTTTCCCATTTACTTTGGTCCTTCCCAATATGGTATTTATCACTTGTTTCATTTACCTCCTTCGGCCAAGGTAATTGAATTTTTTTCTTTTTTTAAAGATTTTATTTATTTATTTGAGAGAGAGAGCCCACACAGAGGGGGGGAGAGAGAGAGACAGAGACAGAGAGTGAGAGAGAGACAGAGAGAGAGAGAGAGAGAGAAGCAGATGCTGAGCAGGGAGCCTGATGGAGGGCTCCATCCCAGGACCCTGGAATCATGACCTGAGTTGAAAGCAGACGTTCTTATAAGGAACTACCTTTTGATACTAACTCATGCCTAGTCCTGGGTATGAATAGTCTTCTATGAGAACAAGTTCTGATTAAGTCTTTCGACACATGGAGAACTTTTTTGGGTGACCTATCTCTCTGCTTTGGACAAGCGTTTCCAGAGCATGGTAGACTTTAGCTTAACGTGACACATTGTGGTAAAGTTAGTCCAACTTCATTTTAGAGAAGTGACAGCTGAGACCCAAGTAGTGATTTTCCCATCGTCCCATAACTAATAATTATTCGAAGATCATCTATTCATCACTTCACCAACAATCTTTTATTCCCCTACATAAGTTGTGTAGTAATATGAGTATAAAATGGTAAACAGATTCATGCCTATAAAGATTTTATATTTCTAGCAGTATGTACGGTATATTATAATGACATCTATGTATGGTGTTACCAGAAAGATGGATGAGTATCCAACTTGTCTTTTAATGGAAGCAGGAAAGATATGATAGCCAGTACTAAAACAATGTAAAAATGTTGCACTGTAGATGAAAATTCCATTTAGAATGTATTTTTCTGTTTTATATTTAACTAGATGCCGTCCTCTGATGTCCAAATGAGAAAATTTTCCTTTGCTTTATTCCCCAAAGTAGTGATTTTAAAAGCAAATTTAATTTTAACTGCTACCTTCAATAAGGACTGTTTATTTATTAAAGGGCAGATTTTTCCCTGCCCCATAGTCTTTGTAGTTTTTATTAACATTATTTGATGTCTCCGATGAAGAGAGTTAAATAAATTATTAGTTTATTTATTTTTTATTTTTTTTAAAGATTTATTTATTTATTTATTTGACATAGAGAGAGAGATTACAAGTAGGCAGAGAGAGAGGAGAGAGGACGAAGCAGGATCCCTGCCGAGCAGAGAGCCCGATGTGGGCCTCGATCCCAGGACCCTGGGATCATGACCTGAGCCGAAGGCAGAGGCTTTAACCAACTGAGCCACCCAGGCGCCCTAAATTATTAGTTTAAAAAGAGAAGGCATCTACCCTGTCTTACCGAGTGCTAAATGCTTATATATAACTTGTGAGGAACATTGTAGTTCTCTCTTTGTCTTAAAGTTCTTGAAGATTTGAAGCTTTTTATTCTGACTGCAGTCTTCCAACATAGCAAGTAACCTTGATTTCTCATTCCAGGGAAATACCCTGGTTCTATTCTGGTGACTTGTGAAACTTGCCTCCTTTAGACCAGCTGGAAATGTTCCGATAAGGTTATTTTTGCTGAGATTTTAAAGAGAGGTAGCTCTCTTGAGGTGTTTTCATTTTAATGTGAAATAATTCTATAATATCTAATTGCTTAGGGTTTTAGACTTAAACAGCAGTGTATGTGATGTATGCTTAGAAAATCAGAGGGAATTTTTTCACCACATCAATCTGAAGGATATTGTAGATGACCATGTCCTACTTACGATGGCCTCTGGACTCACACTGCCTCACATCAGTCTAGCTTTATTACTTACGTGCTGTTTGATCTCGGATAAATAACTAAATCTGTCATTATCTCAGTGTATCCATTTAAAAAGCAAAAGTGGGGAGAACAATAACACTTACTTGAAAGAGTGGTTTTGAGGAATAAAAGAGAAAATGCACGTGAAGTGAAGTTCAGGGTACCATAGCAAATAGTAATTGCTTAATACATGTTAGCTATTATTTTAATTCTTAGGTCATTGGTCAATAATGTCATATTCACATATAAAAGATAGAGTTTTTATTGAGAAAATAAACTCTGTTGAACTGGGGGAAAACTTGAATGAAACCATCAAGCTCCCACATGAAACAAATGAGGAAATATGGCTTCCTGTAGAAAGATATTGCTATATCCTTGGGGAAATATTGTGGTTAATAGTTCTGAGAGGAGAAAAAGAAGAACCCACAGTCGGAAGAACTAAGCAGAAATTGATTAAAAGGGCATTAGACTAGGAATTTACAGGGAAGAAAAAATGGTAATTTAACAGGACAAAATGAGAACATGTTTTATTTTCCCACATCACAGAGTACCAGTTGTGACCCGGTTAAAAAATATATATGTAAATATATGTGGAAAAGTAAGGATTCAACTGAAAATTATGGGATACTTTGTTGAATTATAAGACGATGGAGAGTCTACTTTACCAAAATATTGGTTTAAAAAAATCCAATGTAAAGAATATTATTCCTGCCAAATTTATGTTGCAGGTTTTAAGGATTTAAATAGCTATTATCTGATTACCTGAGTTACATTGCTATTTTATTACTTCCTTTATATGTTATAGAATATCTTACAATAATTTCAGAGACAGCTATGAAATAAGAATAGGAAGGGCAAATATTCCAGAAGTTATTATTTAAAAATAAGTTGGTATATGGCCTTGTAATTCTTTGCTGTAAAAGAAAGAATGTATTGGTAAAAATGTAAAATATTATATGGAATTATACCCCTCTTATATTTATTTTTTACTCAGAGAAAAAGAATGATTTTTTTAGACATTTACCACTGAACAGAAATTTCTTTGTTGTTTGCAAGTCCTCCACATTAAAATAATCCAGAAAGACCACTTCCCTTTGTAATCATGAGAAGTAATTTTTCAATGTCTTATGGTCTTTTATAAGATTTCCTGTGTATCCAATTAATTAAAATAAGTTATGCTTTATCACACTATGCGTCATATTTTCCTTTCTTTTTAAGCTCTTATACTGCTTTTCTGTATTAGTAATTCCCATGCTTTCATTTTTAATGTGTTCTACTTTATAAAGACATTCTAAAATGTACAAGAACAGTTTCTGACTTGGAATTTCATTTACGATGTGCCTCATTTTTTGTTATGATCCATGCTGAAGACTAAGTCTCACCCTTTGGTAAGGATCAATATTCCCTTCACTTTTTGTTCTAACTTAGCCATAGGAAGGATCATGCCTAACTTTCAGAAAAATAACATAGTGCCAAGACCACTTGGAATCATGGCCTTCTTTTAAAACTGCATTTATTGCGTCAACTACTTTGAATTCATATGATATTGATATCACCTTACCTTGATAAGTGAAAGCATCAGAAGATTAGCAGCTACTTTGAATAAGAAGTTATATTGTTCAGTACAATTATATGAGTATGTAATAATTTATTGTGTTATTTCATTTCCTACAAGAGCTTTTCTAAGCTATTAAAGTTGTAACTTCTAAGTCATCATCTCTTTTTTAGGGAGGGTATAGAGAGTGGAAGAAACCTGCCATATCAAAGTGGTATGATTCTATAAAATCATGTCACTAGAATGACAAACTGTAGAGTATTTCTTGAGACTGTGTGAAGAATCCCTAAGATTTACCCATTTTCCTCATTGGTTGATTGCATTTTATTTCAATGTAATAGACTGATATAAAATCTCAGGAGACAACTCCATTTTAGTAAATTAGTGAACTACTGGGTCACTAATGAGAAAGTGAGATAAAATTGAAGCAAAATTCTACCTTCATTTCAGTTAATGAGGTAATTTCCTTAGTTCTCTCATCACTTTTCAAAAAAACTTTAGAACTTTCACTACTCCAGGCACTTCCCTATAGACAAGAGACCCATTTCTTATCACTCCCTGACCATCTGTACCCGTGTTAAATGGGCAAAACCGTGTATCATTCAGATTCTTGGAAACAGTCAGTCACTTGGGTCAAGAACAGACACTAAATTAAGAGGCAGTTTGCTGCTTTTGCTTACTAGCCAGTGGTGTGTTTTGTCTGGCTTTTGCAGATTTGTTGGACTCAACAAAGCCTTTCCTTTCAAAAAAGAGAATAAGACTGCTGTCAGTGGAAGGGTGCTGTTTGATAACACACAATAGAGGATGATAGCCAGTTGAATCTTGTCCACAATGAATGATTGGAGAGATGAGTTGAGGGAATTGAGAAGGACGGAAAGCGGGAGTGAGCAGTCTTAGTTTCTGACTTTCCATTTCCAGCTCACGTAAGACCCAGCTACACTTGTTTTTCTGATCTGGTCTCCATAAAGTGCCTGTAGTATCCTTACAATTGCCCTCTTTTTAGGTTAGCTAGTTTGAACGAGTTTCTCATATTTTGGAGGAAAAGAGGATTTTGGACTAAAATGCCTTTATTTCTCAAATACTGCCTCTTCTGTTTCGTAAACTACTTCTCTTTTAGAAAGTTGTTGTTATTGTTAAAATGATGTCTGCTATGCATCTTCCATCCAAAGTTAAACAATCTGTGAATTACATCTTTTATGCACTGAGAATAGGGTGTCTTTTAAGTCTAGTAGTCCTCCTGATAAGAATATTTGGAATTATCTTGCTTTATTACTGAAATTTGAAGAAAATCCATGCAGTTATCTTTGTCTCTAAACTTGAAGTCCCTAGAGCTGGTGAGGAAATAATTCACTCAAAGATTAATATTATAAGAGTTAAGCACTGTTAAGAAGTTTAGAATTTTGAATTATGTAGTTATAAACTGTATCAATTATAAAATTATAACAGTAGTGTTTTAAAATTTTTAATAGGATGTTTTTATTTAAAAGTTGATGGCATACTGTTTTTGGCAAATTTTTAAAAAATTGGGGCATACAGAGTGAGAGAATGCCTATGACATTTATCTTGGTAAAAGAGGAAGTGGAGGGGGGCGCCTGGGTGACTCAGTGGGTTAAAGCCTCTGCCTTCCGCTCAGGTCATGATCCCAGGACCCTGGGATTGAGCCCTGCATCAGGCTCCCTGCTTAGCAGGGAGCCTGCTTCCTCCTCCCTCTCTGCCTGCCTCTCTGCCTACTTGTGATCTCTCTCTGTGTGTCAAATAAATAAAAGCTTTAAAAAAAAAAGAGGAAGCGGAGGTATAAAAGTAGCATAGTTTACTAGCTATTATCAGTCCCACTGGGGGATTAAGTTTTTCAGAATAAGGGCAGCAGCTGAGAAATCAGCATTTATTAAATGAAGCATACTTTTCCCAGTAAATTAAAATAGAGTTGATCCTTAACATGGATTTGAACTGTGCAGGTCCACTTACACATTTTTTTTTTCCGATACACTATAGTACTGTATTTTCTCTTTGGTATGATTTTCTTGACATTTTCTTTTACTCTAGCTTATTTTATTGTAAGAATATAGTATATAATACATATAGCATACAAAGGGTGTTAATTAACTCTTTATGTTATGGATAAGGCCTCTGGTCAATAGTAGGCTATTGGTAGTTCAGTTTTGGGGGAGTCACAAGTTAGACGCAATGTTTTTGACTTCATGGGAGGCTGGTGCCTCTAACCCCCGCACATTGGTCAAGTATCAGCTATACCACCTTTGCCATAGGATGGTCTTATATATCTTAGAATCTGAATTCTGATTTCTCTATTCTGTTCCGTTGATGTGTTTGTTTATTTCCAAGCCAATATCTGCTAAGGAAAGTTCTCCCAAGAGATCTTCTTTTCCATAATTTTCTTGTTTATAATTAGATATTCTTCCATTCTTCCACTTCCATTTAGAGATTATTTTATCTACTTCTCCTTCCATGAAACAACTGGAATATTGTATAACATTTGATTTAGAGGCATTTAATGAAAACAGTCTAGCCATTTTAAGCAGAAAGAAGTTTGATGTAGGAAATTAGGTTTTTACATAATTGATGTAAGGGGTTTGGGAGCAATCTCTAGTCTGGGCCATCAGGAATCATTTTCCTAACAAAGCTGCAGAAACCAGTTTTCATAACTGGCTAGGGGATCTGCTATTTTATCACCATCAGGAAGCTGGGGAATCAGAAGGTACTGAACCTGCTTGTTGACACCTAGAATAGACTAGTGCCAGGATCCCAAGAATTTCTGGCTCATGAACCATCTCCTATTTGCTGTATCTCCACCAACAAAAATAGATGCCTTTCATTCCATTGGGATGGTGTTATATTTACATACTTATTTGAGGAGAGTCAACTTTAAATGTTACTAAATCTTCTATTGGATTAATTTGTGTAGAAAATTCTGCATATGAAAGATCCTCTAGGTTTCAAAAGAAATTTTTAATAACTTGGCTTACTTAAATCAAATGATAAAGTTGGAGACTTTCCACTCAGTCGTGTTATAACCACATGAAAGTTGAACTTTTCCTGTTGTGGTTCTGTGAACAAATGTAACAAGGTATTGCTTTCTATATTTAAAATATCCTGCCATGTAAATGAATTTTCTCACAAAATTCTTTGAATCATTAATTATGACCTTTATATTGAAATTATAGAAAGGAAAATAGCTAATGTTTTATTGGTTAGTATTAAATTGTATAAGATATTACAATGAAAAAAAAGCATGCGATGCCTTTTTAAGAGAAATTTAAGGTGGATCTTTGGATATGCATATAGAATTGCAGTTTAAAATATCAAGATTTTTATTTATATTACAGAGAAGTCAAACTAATCTAATTTCTTACCCGTTTTCCTAACATTTTTCCAATTTAACATTGATAAATATTATTTTAAAGACAACTAAATGTGTCCACCTTTGTTGATTGATTGTCTATACAATATCTCTGTATCAACTCAAATATGGGAACTGTCACTTATTCTGTGACTTTGAGCAAATTACTCCTCTAAAATCCGATTTTTCTTTACGTCTGAAATAGGTAGCACACCTATTTTTTATATAATTAAATGTAATTCTGTTTGTAAAGTGCCTGAAGCATTCAGAGCAGGTGCTTAGCAAATGGCAAATGTTATTACTTTCAGCATGAGATAGTATTCAAATTTCACTTTTATTAGAAGGAATGTGCTTACATGCTCCTTCTTAGCACTTCTGGTCTCACATACTTATGAATCTCAAGGTGGAGAGCTTCATATAAACATTCTTTCAGTTCTCCTGTTTAATTTTTCTGATTGCTATATTAAACACAGGAATATCTCAGACATGCTTCCCTGGGTATTCCCTACAGATTGAACTTGTTGAAACCTACGATCTGCTATGAAAACAAATTATATGATTTTATATGTGAAATTTTGTGTCTTCAGGGAATATAGTTAATGGATAAAGAACACTTCTCCCATGTTGAGAATTCTGTTTTTATATCATTATTTTAAAATTAATATGTAATTAATTTTTTTCATTTCTTTATTCTTAAAGATTTATGAATTATCCATATATTATCTTCCATCCCCTCTGCCACTCCCCCCCAAAGAAAAAAACAACACACACACACACACAGAAACTGGATCATAGTAGAGTTGATTTGGAATCTTTTAACTTTTGTGATGAAGTCATTTCTAATATCCTCATGGACGTAAAAGTAAGAGTTGATGTTGTTGTATAGGTAAAGCTTTAGTGATATTTTCAGAATTGCTTGAATGATGTCTAAGCAATTCATTCTCTAAAGAGTTTAAGTCTATATAATGTCTCATCTAGATCTTTGAGGGTCGGAAGAATAATAGAATTGTCCACCTCAGCAGATAGTTCTGAGTAACCTATGAGTGATTAGAAAGCACTGGCAATTATGGAAAGAAAGGAAGAGCTTTTCTATTTCTTTTGTGAGGACCAGTCTTCTGAGAAGTTAGCAATTAACACACATTTCATTTCTGCTTCTCCTTAGAAAAATACAGAAGATTCATTTTAAAAGTATGTTTGAATTTTATTTTATCATTTTCAAATATTTTATTATTTTATGACTCCTTAGAATAATTTTCTCATCTGGTACGTATAAAAATCTAGGCTCCTCATTCTTTAGGTAATTCTGTTACAAGACCTCTTTGTACCTCATGATGAAAAGAGGAAAAAGCATTTGGTAAGACTTGCAGCATAGTAGGTGCACTGTGATTGATAGTTACCATGTCTGTTTCTAGGTGAGTAAATGGGTGGACACATGGGACATTCTGAAGGGTGATTCATAATTTCTTTTATCTGATGGCCAATACCTGAAAAACCGGAGCTCATAGTCCCAGGGCTTGCTTTCTTTAGTACTGTGCTGCATGAACGGTATGGTGTGTCACATATGTTCCTTGGAAAAAGTGTTCTGTAAAATCAGTTTTGAATGTGCATACTGGGACATTCCAGTGGTCTGAGAAATTCTGCAACTAACAACGTATCTTCAGTTTTCTCTAATCCATTGTTTCACAAATGTATTTAACCACGGAATGCATTGTCATCTTACCACTGGTAGGGAAAAAAGTGTTTTTTTGCACCAAGTTTTCATCCCTGTTAAATGGCAAATAGTTCTTGAGAGTGTGGTTCTTGCAAACTAGAGATTGGTAACACTACTTTTAGCCATGTTTTCCTCAGTGCTCTGACCACCTTTTGCATGAGAGGGAGATGGGCTTTTTAAGGGCTATATCTGTATTAGGAATAAAAACAGTAGAGAGTATAGAGTAGGGAAAATGGCATTGGCAGGCTGTGTAGGGCACACAAGATTTGGCTATTTCTTTGATTCCCTTATGATTAATTGTAACTATTCAAATGAGGGCTTTGATTGTGGGATGTGCCATAGAAAATGGGAGGAAAATCAGAAGAGGATTATCTGTTAGGAAAAGTAAAGTTGTATGAATGAAATAAAACTGGACATGTGCAGGGCACCTGGGTGGCTCAGTCGATTAGGTGTCTGCCTTCAGCTTGGATCATAATCCCGGGATCCTGGGATCAAGCCCCGCTTTGGGCTCCCTGCTCATTGAAGATTCTGCTTCTCCCTGTGCCCCATCCCCACCGAGGCACTCTCTAGCTCTCTCAAATAAATAAAATCTTAAAAAAACCCTGAGTGTATGTTATTCTAAATATAAGAATATTTTGGAGTGTGTGTGCTTATGTATTCAGTATTTCAATAGCATGTATGTGTCTAACCGCACAACTGACTTTACAGATATTTTCACATGTCAGACTATGTAAACATGCCACTATGTCAGCAATCATGTAAGCTATGTAAGTGGCCTCACATTGTTCAAATATTGAGATTTTATTCATCAGAACATTCCAAAGTTAAGATCAATTTGACTACCTGGCCATAACCAGATTATTTCCATGTTAGAAATGTTTGTCAGTGAAACACAACTTTGAAGCCAACATAGGTTATTAGGAGTCACCCAAATAAATTATGGTTGAAATATTTTCCTAATGGAAACAATAGTAACTGATATAAATGCAAATCGCTTAAGCTGACAATTTTATGTCTTGGAGATTGACAAACAGTGCATGTAAACAACACTAATAAGACAATGGCTTTTATTGCTCACATAGATTGGATGCTCTTTAAAGGAGGGAGTAGCCTCTGGCATCCACTTAGCAGAGGTGAGCTCATTAATAGATGCTTGCTGATTTGCTGGGAGCGCAAGAGTGAGAGTAAAGTCACCAAATTAAGTTTATGAAAAAGGATAAATGAAGTTGTAGCCATTTCTGAATGCCCTACTTCTGAGGTGTAAATCTAGCTCTGATGACAACCCTGGTTTTGGCTTTCTTTTTCCAACTGGTTTGCAGAAGGGCTTTCTTTAATTATGAAAAAAATTTAAAAATTCACAAAACCTTTTACACAAAGATAATTTCAGGGCATTTTCCAATATTAAATTAACTTTTAATCTGATAACAACTAGTTTATTTTTACTGAAAAGTCTGTAACTTAGAATATTTAGCTTATTTTTAAAATATCTTCTAGGGCAAATAGAAAAAATCTGATTAGTGTCTAAAAGCAAATGAAATTTAGTATCCTCCTTGTGTGTCTAGAAGATGAAATCCTTTTGTTTTATTATTCTTTTTTCTAGAATAATACATGCACATAATTGAAAATATGTACAGTGACTAAAAAATAGGAAAAGACATGGTATGTATGCTTGTAGTTTTAATTTTTCTATGTTTACTTATAACAATTTTACTTGTTCAGTTTTGTAGTGTTAATATATTTAATATTTGTGTATGCACTTTAAAGTTACATTTGTATGGCAGCTTGGTGACCTGTCATTCATAAATATTTCAGTTTTGCTCTCTCTTCATATAAATCTGTTGCACAGTGTTTAAAAAGAAAAGAAAAGAAAATCCATAATGATTTATTGGCTAAAGATCATCCTCCATACAAGACTATTAATAACCTAAAGAAAGACTGAATGGTTTTTAATGATATAGGAAATACTTTTTCACTGTGCTGGACTTGGAAGTCAAAAAAGCACAGGATTGGGTGCCTGGGTGGCTCAGTCAGTTAAGCACCTGCCTTGGGCTCAAGTCTGATCCTGGGGTCCTGGGATCTAACCCCACATTAGGCTCCCTGTTCAGTGGGGAGTCTGCTTCTCCCTCTCCTTCTGCCCCTCTCCCCTGCTCATGCTCTCTCTCTCTCTCTCTCTGTCTCCAATAAATAAAAATCTAAAAAAAAAAACAACAAACCCCCCCCCAAACCAAAAACCAACACACACAGGATCGAGTAAGTAATGACTCTGTCACTAATGAACCATGTGACTCTCTGATGCCCAGGAGACATTATGTATATTGAAGATCACATTAATTATTCATGAGAATGATTGGCTCATAATATTAATTCAATTAGTCTATCTTATTTTAAGAGAAAAACACTGCAAAAATTAAAATTGCTTTCTTTAGGCATTTGATATTGAGGATATCCATCAAGAAAGAGTGGACTAATGTCTCTATTGTCTTATGGAGGAGTAACTATCCTTTATTCATTCACTGTTCAAACATTTATTGATCTGTGCTGGGTTCAAGAAATACATAAAAAGGTGGTTCCAGCCCTCAGGGACTGTATTTAAGTGAAATAAGGATGGGAAAAGCTGAATAACACTATTTCTTTTTATCTACACTCTAATTGAACGTCAGATGACTCAAAAACCTTCACTGCTGATATCTGAATAATTTATTTATGAGAACTAGTTAGCAGGGTGAGCTATAGCTAAGAGTGTTTACTGTGACTACTGGTGGTGACTCTTGATGCATAACTTCTGTTCCAGAAAGTCATTGCTTATTTCAGAATGCAGTCATGAGTACAGTCCCCTGGGACAGAGTTTTGCAAATTTCAGTCATTGTCACAAAATCTTTCTCAAATTTTTGGCTATTGTACCCTCTCGTTTAAGAAAAAAATTTTCTTTAACTTTTTTTTTTTAGCTTAAATGTATTTTAAAGGAACATTTGTATCAGTATCATAAATGAAAAATCATTACCACTTGCCCTAAAGAGAAGGTGATTATACAAATAAACAGATTGAAAATAAAATGATGTTGAAAAAATTATAGGTAGGGACAGGTTCTGGGCACATAGGTCAACCTCTATTTGATAGTGTTCGAGTTCATGAAGTCACAAGAACTTGGATCCAAGACACTGTCCTTCACTGAATGAGGGTTGAAGAAGTATTCTAAAGGGAATGACTTTCTCTATGATTCCCTGTCACTATGTCTCTAGGAGTTGGCATCCCACCCACTGGCAAATCATGTCCTCCAAAGGCCAATTTCACCTTACAGAAGGTTGAAATGAAGTTTTATTTAGCACTTAGAGGTGTCAGGAACGATGATAAATTCTCTACATAGTTTATCTCATTTAATTCTCACAACAACAGATTTCATAGGTGGTATTATCTGTATGTTACAAGTGGGGAATCCTAGCACAGAGAGGTTAATTATTTGCTTAAAGCTGGCTGAATTAGGATTCCAAGACAGCTTGACTCCAGAGCCTGACTTCCTAGCCACTCTATAACTCTCTTAAATGAACTCCTTTTATTCTCACACAAACACATGTATACACTTATGTCAAAAAAACATTTCCATTTTTATAGTCAATGAAGTAGTCATGTATATAGAAAGTCATTTTAATAGAAAATAAGTAACGTAAAAGATGATACTGTTACCCATTAGTAGGCCAACGCTGAAACATTCTTTACAAGGGATAGAATAGGCAACCACAGTTTCTAACTAATAACTGTAAATTTTAGAAAGTTTTGCTGCTTTCACGGTCCTTAGAGGTGAATTAAATAACAGGAAGTGAAATATCTACAACATAATGCTAAAAAAACAATGTCTTTAATAAAGGCTATTGGGTATTTAAAATCATCAAGGCTGTAATACAAATGTGATTAAAATATATTGCAAAATGGCTGCAATGAAGAGACTCTAAAATTGGAAGGCTAGTAATTTGTACCTGCCTAATGCTTTGCATCCTCAAAGGAATTTTCAAACCCCTACTAACTGACTTTTAGAAAATTCTTGTAATGTATCATTTACTTTGACTCAATGAGAAATCTAAACAATGATCATTTAAACTATTTAATCAGGGTCATCCTGCAAACACTCTATGAGGAGAAGCAGAAGTATACTTGCACATATATCTGTTTTAATTCAGAGGGTTTTAGGAAAGGAAGAAAAGGAACTAGAGCTGAAAGTCATGTTCAGATGTTTGGTAGACAGAGTAATGGCTCTGCTAAAGTGTCTACATCTTAATCCCTGGAGCTGTGAATGTATTAGGCCAAATGGCAAAGAGAATTAAGGTTGCAGTTGGCATTAAGATTGCTAATCAGTTTACCTTGAGATGGAAAGATGATCATGGATTATTCAGGTGGGCCCAGTGTAATCATAAAGGTCCTTAGAAGTGAACGAGAGAGGCAGTGGAGGGGAACCAGAGACATGGCAGCATGAGAAGGACTCAGCCCAATTTTGCTCGTTTGGAGATGGAATGAGGCCATGAGCCAGGAGCTGTGGATAGCTTCAAGAAACTGGAAAATGCAAGTAAATGGATTCTTTCCTAACGCCTCCAGATGAACATAGCCCTGCCAACATCTTGATTTTAGCTTAGTGAGACCCGTTTCAGACTTCTAGCTTTCAAAACTGTCAGATAATAAATTTATGTTGCTTTATGCCACAAGTTTGTGGTGACTTTATGTAGCAGCAATAGGAAATGAATGCGAATTTTTAAACACGTGGATACCACAAGGACAAAGAGTAGCATGAATACTACAGATCAGGCCATATCTATCAGACTTCACACACCATAAGTTTAGTTAAAACACTGGATATAACCATGAGGAAATAAACTTTTATAAAATGTAAACAGCATATCAGTATTACCCTTAGGTGGTTATCCTTGGCAAGATATATCCTTATTCCTTATTGGAACATCTCCCTGGAATTCACTGTTATTTTCATAGTGAAATAAAAAAGAAAGTCCCATTATTGTTTGTTCACTTTTGGTGTTTTTACCTGTTTAATAATCCTTATCAGTAATGCTACCGGCTGCTGTTGCTATTACAGTTCTTACTAGTACAGATCTGTGAGCTTCGGCGAAGTATCTAGTTTCTCAGTGCCTCAGGTACCACAAGTGCAAAATGGGATAGGGAGAGCACTTGCTCACAGGGTTGTTATGAGGTTAAAAGAAGTTAATTCTTGTAAACACCAGAACAGTCATTGGCACATATTAGGAACTAGCTACATTTAGGTAGCTTTTATTATAATTATCATCATCATTGTTCTAATCACTGCTAAGCTTATCAGTGACTGCTGAATGCCATATACCTCTTTTGACATACAGGCTTCAGATGTTCTCTCTAGGAATTAGGGATCAGTATCTCCATTTTTTCAGGTTAAGAAACTGAAACAGCTTAACCGGGTTGAAGAGTGAGGACTGTTCAGATATATCTGGCTAAACTTCTATGCTTAGTGCTAGATACCATCTGCTTCCATTACATAAAGCCTTTTCTGTCCCAACCCTTCGAAGGACAAAGATAGTCTGAGAGACTACTGATTTGGATGTGCACTGCTTATAAAAGGTCACTAATATTGTTTTATGGTCCTACTGTGTTTACTATCTGAATGTGAACCACTTTTAATCCTGGTCGAGAATTATTTTGAAACTGTTTTCTCCTAATGATAAAAATTCGGTTGGAGCCAGACTGGTTAGCCATGAACAGAACCATATGTGATAAAAAACAATTTTTTTAAAGATTTTATTTATTTATTTGACACACAGAGAGAGATTACAAGTAGGCAGAGAGTCAGGCAGAGAGAGAGGAGAAAGCAGGCTCCCTGCCGAGCAGAGAGCCCGATGCGGGCCTCGATCCCAGGACCCTGAGATCATGACCTGAGCCGAAGGCAGAGGCTTTAACCCACTGAGCCACCCAGGCGCCCA